>JAUIMM010000757.1:0-600000 GCA_031769625.1 Taudactylus pleione | reverse complement strand
ATGATGAATGAGAAACTGCACAGGTTGTGACAAGTGCAGGGTGCTAGAATGAACACTGGTGGTCAGTGATGTTGAGGGAGATGAAGGAGAGGTAGTGTCTCTGGTGGGAAGAAGGGTGATCAGCCCTGTTTTGTACATGTTGAGCTTTTACATAGCATTGGGACATACATGTGAAGATAGCAGAGACCATTTGTGCTTGTTATATACTGTAAGTGATATATCAGCCACACTCAGTTAATTATTATCAGTGTAGGTAGGTTGTATTATTTTCCAAGACAATGTAGATATTAATTTGTAGGCACCACAAGCTCCACAGCTCTGGAGGGCCCAATGATTCAGTTATACTGAGACTTATGCTGGCCACACACATATAGCGATATTTTACCTGATCTGGCCAATTCCGACGCATTGGAACGACAGATCGTGTAAAGTATGGCCAAATCCTGAGTAAATCGTGAGTCCCCACTCACAATGCGATGCGCGTCCCCACTGGTCGCACATCGCATCGTCAGATCTGCCATGCAGTAGGGCAGATCTGACAATCTGGGACACAATGCACTGGAAAAAAAAAAAGTTAAAATGCACGATAGATCTTAAGTCAGATTGGATGCTTTTTACTCCAAATCGTGTGTAGGACTGCCGGGGGAGAGTTATGGGGAATATGTACACATCGTGAGATCGTGTGCAGATCGCTATGTGTGTGGGTACCTTTAGGGGGAGATGTATCAAGCGTTCTTAAGATAGGAAAATTTGCCCATAGTAACCAATGAACTTCAACCTATAATTTTATAAAATGTACTTAATAAGTGCTACCTCTAAGCTGATTGGTTGCTATGGGAAAGGTTTACACTTGTTCACTCTTGAATGACTGGATACATTTTCCCCTTAAGCTCTTTCCCATGAAGCAACTAGCAAGTAGTAGAACTGTAGGGTTGTCAGGCCCTTCGTTCCCCATGGTCTGGAGTTGCTCCATCAGTAGTGCACAAGGCTGGCAGCCAGGAGCATTAGGAAGAGATTGGGAGACTGCTGAAAAGATCCTAATTTTATTTTCAAGCCTCTTGGCTGTCAGGCTGAAAAAGCGTCTCTTTACGCTGTCAAAGGGGGCACAAATTGTAGGGTGACTGGTCACTATACACCTGTGGTTTTGCTTGTTGGGGGCTGTGGTTATTGTGAGTATGTTTCCATAAAACTCCCATGGATAAATGATCCTGCGTGATCAGTAGATCCCCATATGCGCTCTGTAGCGTGGTAGATCTATGGTATCTCAACTGGACTCATATAACTTCAGTCCACATATTAATATGCCAAGGAAACATGTTACAATTTGAGTTATCATGGGCTGATTCCTGTGGCAACTACATAATACAGAATTTAAAATGTAAAAATAAACATTTTAAATTGTTTTAAGTCAATGTTTTCTTTATCGAACATGGTAAAAAATGGTCCCTGTAACAGAGCTACTGTATCAACATAGCAGAGTGCCTATAGCAAAGACCACACTGAGCGCTCCCAGCCTATGGCTGTATCCTGTCATTGTAGTGATAAATATTAATACTGCTCTTTCCCGGGAACATCATTTACATTTCACTGTACACCGCAGGTGCCTTGGGAAGATCTGCGCTACCTGTTTGGAGAAATTATGTATGGTGGTCACATAACCGATGACTGGGACAGAAGATTATGTCGGACATATTTAGAGGAGTTTATGAGCACAGAAATGGTAAGAGTGTAAAATATTAATGTTTTTGGAGTACATACCATATTTCATGGGTCTAAGAATATATATAGAAATTATAGGGCGCTCTCCTAATGAGGACTGAATAAAGGCAGGCAGCTCTCCCAGGGGTTCACCAACACCCAGAACCAAAGGCAATACACAGTAAACAATGAAAGCACAAAATGCCTGTAATGGACCAGTGAGACACACAAATGTTGAAAAATAACAATGTATTTATAATATCACAAGAATTGTTCTATTTCAATCATTATGTTACTCATAAAAGTACCCTATATATATATATATATATATATATATATATATATATATATATTCTGCATGCAGAGAAAACTACTTATCACATCTAGAATTAATGAAATAAAAAGGGAAAAACCAACAGCTGTCCCTACTAATATAAAATAAAACTAGTATTGGCTTTGAATCAGCTAAACAATGCAATCCAGCCTCTAGCATCTCACAATAACATATGCATGAGACACTGTATCAATGAGATAAGTGAACAAAGTAACCCTTCACGATGTTTCTTAAAGTGTTTAACTAGAACTCCATGATCTAAGTGACTCAGGGGTCTATGTACTAAGCAGTGATAAGAGACAGAGTGAAAAGTGATAAGTCTGTGATCAGCTCCCAACTGTCATTTTTCAAACACAGCCTGTGAGATGGCATTTGGGAGCTGATTGGCTGGCACCTTATCACTCACTTATCACTTTTCACTCTGGGCCTGATTCAGAGCCGCTCGTAAGCGGCCGCTTGTTCGCTCCGAGCGATGTTCGCACATCTGCGCATGCGTATGGGTCGTAATGCGCATGCGCCAACCAGTCAGTGCGGTCGGAAATCGTGTGTTCGCAAAATAGCGAGGGCCTGCTAATTTGAGTGACAGGATGAGGCGTTTGTGGGTGGTAACAGGGGAAGGTGCTTGAAAATGGGGAGTGGTGATCCGAACGCAGGCGTGCCTAACGGTCAAAACGGGCGGTTTAAGGGTGTGCATAATTAACAAAGCAGCGTCATCGGCCACGTCACTTGGTTGTCTCTTAGCCTGAACTGTTCGCATGATTGCGGTAGGAAAATCCAACCACAAGCACTGCGAGCAGTTCAGACGCCTTTCGATGTACTAGATTAATCAAATAAATAGCGGAGATTACATAGGATGCAAGCGGCCAGGGGGCGTCTTTACAAAATAGTGAGCACATGTTTCGTTCGCTCGCTCAGACATAGAGGCGTCAACAGACCGCAAAGAGCGAGCGCTCTATTTAAATAGCCGGCCCCTTTTTCTGAACGAGCGAGCGCAAATAGCGTCCGGCTCTGAATCAGCCTCTGTCTCTTATCACTGCTTAGTACATAGACCCCTTAATGTCAATGGCAGCTCATATTAAAATTTCACTCCATCGACACTTGTCATGATTTTTTATTTTTGTTAAATACATCAGTTACTGGTAATATAATTCCACAGGGTTATCCTACCAACACTTGTAACTTTTTACAATCCTCTTCTCCCAGTGTCTCTGGCAAAAGATTTAATTAGTGGAAATATTAACGGCGGCTCCTTTGATCATATACACCTAAATGAATTCCACTAATGTTCCTGCCGCAATGGATCTCCTACACCAATGTCAATGAGGAGGGATCTGTTATTGTAGGACCCCTGAGACCCAGCGTGGCTGATCCCAAATTGAACAAGAGCTGTTAAATTGGCTATGTAAGCTCACCTGGTCTGTCAGGGGTTAATTGCAGGCCAGGTCTTACTGTTGTCTCCACGGCTCCGGATCACAATAAACGTTCCCTTGGGTCCGTTGTCAGCTCGTTCAGCCTTGTATGGTATTGCAGCTCGGGGCTATTTCTATGTAAGCTCACTTGGTCTTTCAGGGGTTAATTGCAGGCCACAGCTCCAGGTCACAATAAACGTTCCCTCTGGTCCGTTGTCAGCTTTCCCAGCCTTGTATGGTATTGCGGCTCAGGGCTATTGCACAGTGTCCTTCAGTGTGGCTATGTACCGGGGGTCCGTGCACCTCTTGCTGAGATCAAGGATTAAAATTGTGGGATCCCACCAATGGGATATAGTCGGCGGACGGGATGCCACCGGTCCGAATCCAGACCGCTGGAAGCCCAACACAGGACTTGAGATAGGTGTTGAAATTCCAACACCTATCTTAATCCGGACTCCGAAACACAGACGCCAGCCCAAACCAGGTAGGTTCAAGGCATTCTGGCTCAGAGTTAGGTTTAGGTAGCATAGCGGGGTTAGTGTTAGTTTTTTTTTTTGGGGGGGAAGGATAGGGTTAGGCCTCAGTGGGGGGGGGGGTATAGGTTTAGGCACTAACGGGTTAGGCTACAAGAAGGGAGGGTAAAGAGGAGAAGGGGGGGATACCAACCATCGCGATGCAGCTGTCAGTATTTTGACAGGAGGCATCCTGACAGCCGGCATTACATACCGATTCCCCCCACAATAATATTAAAGGTAATTGAAAATACAATTCTGTTGTGGAGCATCTCAGCACAGAAATTTGTATTGTGTATGTCCAGCATTAGAATTTAGCCCATTGCAAATTTTTTTTTTCAAATATTTAATGCAGCTGTCAATCTGCTTCTTTCTTTAAGCTTGATGGAGAGCTGTCACTAGCTCCTGGCTTTGTAGCACCACCAGATCTGGATTACACTGGATACCATGAATATATTGATAAGATGCTGCCTGCGGAAAATCCTGTGTTGTATGGACTGCACCCAAATGCCGAGATAGAATTCCTAACAGTGACATCTGATAACCTTTTCAAGACTATCCTAGAAATGCAACCTAAAGATATGCTGATTGGTGAGGGGTCAGCACTGTCTCCAGAAGAAAAGGTAGGAGTTGCTAGCATTTGAGCATATTGTAGAACAGTGTATGTCTAGCTGGCACCTACAGAGAGCAGAAGCACCAGTTGTGGGGACTGAACAAATATTAAAAATATTATTCAAATCAGATTTTGACACAGCCCCCATACACTGGGCTATGGCCCCAGAGGTGCGTCTAGGGGTGGTGGGTCATGCGGGGCATGTGCATTGGGTGATCATGCACTGAGAGCAGGGAGGAGAGGCCAGGCCAGCATTCAGTTACCTCCTCCCAGGGGCTGTGCTCTGTTGCATGGCTCCTCTTTCTCCTCACTGGCAGATTAACAGCCTCAGCAGGACCTACCCCACAGGCAGCTGTTGATGCTTCCTGTTCAGAACAGGAGAGAAACATAAAATATCTACAACAGGTATATGAGGGGGTAAAGATTATGGTAAGTAATAGTAAGAATATGTGGTTGCTGCTTTAATGGGGTTTAATTAAGATGAAAAGTTTGATTGATGTGAGACTGGGGACGGGAGGTTTACCGCAATACATAGGGATCGCCATATGTACTAAAAGGTCTGTAGTCACCATAGAATTCTATGGGGTTGGGATGTGCACATATGCGACAAGCTTTAGAAAGCATAACTTTCCATAGCTCCTGCCCAACAGGTAAGCCATCTACAGATAGCGTTGCCTCTACAAGACTATTGGCTTCTTCTCACAAAAGCTCCATAGTTGTGGGAGATGATCTTATTATCATTTACTTGTAAGACCCCACAAAACTCTGCAGCGCCGGACAGTCAGAGTTACACATGCCCATAAACCAGAACGAATACAGACAAAGGAGGAGAGAGGGCCTAGCTCCTGACTTAAGGGTTAGGCCAGGGGTAATCAACCCTGGTCCACAAGAGCTACCAACAGTGCATGTTTTCCAGGTCTTCTCACAGAATCAGAAGTTAAATAATTAGCTCCACCTGTGGATCTTTTCAAATGCTAGCGAATAATTTACTGCACCTGTGCGCCAGCTAGGTGGTCTGGAAAATGTGAACTGTTAGTAGCTCTCGAGGACCAAGGTTGGCTACCCCTGGTTTAAACAGTGTCTTTTGTAACATACCCTGGAGATGTTTCTAAAGCTGGGTACAAACGTAAAGATTTTCTGTCCAACCATCCAACTAGTTGATTGGTTGGAATGAAAATCTGGTAACGTATGGGAGTAACTGATGATCAGCAATTTGCTCCTAAATGCCAGAAAACAGATGAAAATGGACGTTCAGACAAGTTTGAACAAATTGTTTAGTTCAAACATTTATCAAACAGTTTCTCCTTCATCGACTAGGGGACACTGGAGTTCAAGACAGTGGGGTATAGACGGTGGTAGAGTAGAGCCTGGCACTTTAAATAATTTAGAAGTGTGACTGGCTCCTCCCCCTCTATGCCCCATCAGCCCCAGTTTTTAGAATGTGCCCGAGAGAGCCGGTCGCACATCAGGCTGTCTCCAGCCTTTCCCATATAATTATATTTTAAGCTTTTATTACAAGGTCTCTTACGCCTACCACACTGGGTGTGCTTCAGCGCAAAAGGTAGGGGACGCCCTGTCCTTGTATGACGGGAGTTTAGTGCTAGCTACAGTGGATAGCTGGTTGCTAGCTGTATGGGAACTAGCCCAATTCCATTTTGCACCATAACACCACGTTAGGTGGTTCTGAAAGAGGCCAGTTCAGTCGATGCATCACAGCTAGAAGCGAGGGGTTGACGAGACAGTCCCGCCAATGCAGCGCCGCTTGGCAGGCTTCCCTTCGTTCTATAACAAAGGGCGCCTAGCTTAATCTAATGGCTTGGTATCTTAGCCTGTGAAGTATCATAGCCTCATGGTGTACTAGCTCTACTGTTCTGGTGCTGCTGCCAGAACTTATGGTTATAGCATACCCTTCACCCAGGGTTAGCACATTTTGGCGTCCCATCCCCAGGCTTATGCCTCACATGGGCTCGCCTTAAAGAGGGGCAGTATCTTCCCATGCATATATGTGGCAGCACATATACTACATTACTACATATACTACATTATAGGCTGGTCTTAAAACCTTTCACCAGCTTTCTGTGCTTACCTTAGAAGGTATGCATATGTGCATCTATTTATTTCTCATGTGTTCCCTTCGGCAGCACATATAGGAAGAGGTTAGTAACG
Source organism: Taudactylus pleione (assembly GCA_031769625.1). Taxonomy (NCBI): domain Eukaryota; kingdom Metazoa; phylum Chordata; class Amphibia; order Anura; family Myobatrachidae; genus Taudactylus; species Taudactylus pleione. Next base: position 593,268 of record JAUIMM010000757.1, on the reverse strand, counting down.
TGGCATTGCTGCCTCACAGCACTGAGGTGGTCTTTTTGATTCCCACTTCGAAAAATGGGTTAATCTGGCGCTAAAATGGCTCACCTGCTAAGGCGAGTACACCTGTAACAGAAGGGTCCCAGGATTGAAACCAGTCTGGGACAGCACGCAGCTAACATATCCTGCCCCTGCGCAGTAGCAGAGTGACGGCCACACGCGGTACATGAGCAGTCCCCCTGCGTGGGGGTAAGCCACGTGTATGGTATGTATATGTGTGTGTGTGTATATATATGTAATATGTATATTGTATTTTATACTAGCCCTGCAGTAGAACATATACATGCTGGAGTGAATTTTATCCTTGGGCTCAGTTCCTTCCATGGCTTTAATTTTTGCTCATGTTCTAATTTTACAATATTATTGTCACCTACTAAATTTGTATGTAGGTATGCATATACATATGTGGATATCGCTTCTTATCCTTACCATAAGAGCAGGGGTAGGATCTGTTCTTATCAGTTTTATGTCTGATACCTAGCATATTGATAGAAGGCTGCGATTGGAGGCTGGACTCCTGATGCGGTAGATGGTACAATAACTCCGCTTAACACGATCTCTCCCGGGGGATTGGGTTGTGTGTATATACATGTATATGTGTAGGAGGCCTATACTTCCACAAGCATTAGGTTACCTATAATACCACGCATGGGAAGCCGCCAGGGATTACCAGAAGCTGTAGGCTATATCCATACATATTATATGGTGGCTCTATAATCTAAGTCATGTGCTGCAGCTTACATAGTGATAGTCACAATTCCCTAAGGCATTGCTTCTAGTATGGACCCTAGACATGTCACATGTATATAAGGATATATACTTATATAGCTCGGTTCATGTTAGTCTATATCTATGGCGCCCCGTTTCGGGGGACCTATTATCATTACAGTGATGCACTTGGTAGCAAACTTGTAAGACGCCCATTCCTTGTATGTATATTTCCTAATAATTGGGAAACAAAAACAAGAGATATGGTAAGAACTTACCTTTGTTATCTCTGTTTCTGCGAAGTCCATAGGGTCCACAGGGTTGACCTTGGGGTATAGCTGGATCTGGATCCACGGGCACCACGCAGTTAAAGCTTTGCTGCTCCCAGGATGCACTTGGGTCCGTCCTCCTCTATACCCCGCCCCGGCCACAGGCACCTCAGTTGGTATGCAGCTAAGGCCGGAGGAGGAGACTAAACAGAGAGAAGGAAGACTGGAACACACAAGAAACCATACTCACAGAAATGGGAGACGGAAAACCGGTGACCAGCCACACAGCCCATTTGAAGCCAGGTGCGTCAGGGCGGGCGCCCTGTGGACCCTATGGACTTCGTAGAAACAGAGATAACAAAGGTAAGTTCTTACCATATCTCTTGTTTTCTACTTCAGGGTCCATAGGGGGTCCACAGGGTTGACCTTGGGGATGTCCCAAAGCAGTTCAACTAAGGGCGGGGACGCTCCTGTGCTGAAAGGAGTACCCGGCGCCCAAAGGATGCATCCTGAGAGGCGAAGGTGTCAAACGCATAAAACCTCAAAAACGTCTGAATTGAAGACCAAGTAGCCGCCTTACACAGCTGAACAGCGGAGGCGCCACGTCTAGCAGCCCAAGAGGGACCCACAGAACGAGTAGAATGAGCCTTAACAGAGGCTGGCACAGGTAAACCCTCCTGCGCATAAGCCTCACAAATAACTGAACGAAGCCAACGGGCTAACGTTTGCTTGTTGGCAGGCCAACCCCTCTTGTGAAAACCGAAGAGGACAAACAAAGAATCCGACTTCCTAACCGAAGCAGTCCGGTCCACATAGATTCTAAGTGCCCGGACCACATCCAAGGAAGCCTCACCAGCAGAAAGATCAGGTGACTGAAAAGCTGGCACAACAAGTTCCTGATTAATGTGGAACTTTGAAACCACTTTGGGCAAAAACTCAGGACGCGTGCGGAGCACTGCCCTGTCCTGGTGAAAAATCAGAAAAGGAGGGCGACAGGAAAGCGCCCCCAATTCTGAAACCCTCCTGGCCGAAGCAATTGCCAGGAGAAAAATGGTCTTAAACGTCAGCCACTTGAGCTCCACCGACTCAAGCTGCTCAAAAGGAGGACCCTGCAAGACCCTCAGTACCACCGTCAAGTCCCACGGAGCCACCGGAGGCACGAAGGGAGGCTGGATCCTGAGAACACCTTGTGTAAACATCTGGCAGTGTAGCAATCCGTCGCTGAAACCACACGGACAAAGCAGACACATGAACCTTCAGAGAGGCCAGGCGTAAGCCGAGGTCCAAACCCGATTGAAGAAATTCCAAGATTCTGGAAACCCGGAACACCTGCGGATCATAGTTTCTGGATTCACACCACTGAAAATAAGTGCGCCACACCCTGTGGTAAATCCGCGCGGAAGCAGGCTTGCGTGCCCTAAGCATGGTACCAATCACTGAACTGGAGAAACCCCTAGACCTCAAGACGGCTGTCTCAAGAGCCACGCCGTCAAAGACAGCCGACCCAGATCCGGGTAAAGGCAGGGCCCCTGAGACAACAGGTCTCGACGCTGAGGAAGAAGGTACGGAGCGTCGATGGAGAGGCACCTCAGATCGGAGTACCAAGGACGTCTGGGCCACGCCGGAGCCACCAGCACGAGCGTGCCGCCGTCCTGCTTGAATTTCCGCAGAACCCGAGGAAGTAAGGATATCGGAGGAAACAGATACGCCAGGTGAAACGTCCATTTCACCGACAGAGCATCTACCAGACAGGCGCCTGCGTCTCTTGTCCTTGACCCGTAAACGGGCAACTTGTGATTGTGACGGGAGGCCATCAAGTCCAGCTCCGGCAGCCCCCACCTGTCCACGAGTAGCTGAAACACCTCTGGGTGAAGCGACCATTCCCCGGGATGCACATCGTGACGGCTGAGGAAGTCCGCCTCCCAATTGAGGACTCCGGGAATGAAGACTGCCGAGATCGCTGGAACGTGACACTCCGCCCAAGCAAGAATGCGAGACACCTCCGACATTGCTGCCCGACTGCGAGTTCCCCCTTGGTGGTTGATGTACGCCACCGTGGTGGCGTTGTCGGACTGCACCTGAACCGCCCTTCCGTGAAGAGCGGGGCCGGACGACTGCAGGGCCCTGTACACAGCCCGCAGTTCCAGGATGTTGATGGGGAGAAGTGCTTCTTCCGCGGACCAACGACCCTGAAGCGATAATGAGCCGGTCACTGCCCCCCAACCCCGAAGACTGGCATCCGTCGTGAGCAGGACCCAGTCCGGGATCCAAAAGGGGCGCCCCTCGACCAGATGCGCCGTCTGAAGCCACCAAGCCAAAGACTGCCGAACCTCCGCGGACAACACCAGCATCTGAGAGCGGATCCGGTGAGGTAACCCGTTCCATTCCGATAGAATCAGCCCCTGCAGGGGCCGGGAATGGAACTGGGCAAATTCCACCATGTCGAATGTCGACACCATGGACCCCAGAACTCTCATAGCTGAATGGACCGACAGGCGGCAACTGCTCAGGCAACTGTGTATCCGCAGCTGCAGGGAGGAGACCTTCTCTGGAGTCAGGAAAATCCGCTGCTGACGAGAATCCAGCAGGGCTCCCAAATGAGCCATCCGCTGTGATGGAATCAGGGAGGACTTCTTCCAGTTTATCAACCACCCGTGTGCTTGAAGACAAGCAATGGTCAGGTGGAGATGTCGAAGAAGCACCTCCGGGGAGCTCGCCAGCAGCAGAAGATCGTCCAGGTACGGCAACAGACGTAGACCCTGACCCCGAAGGTGGGCAGCCATAACCGCCATCACCTTGGTGAACACCCTCGGAGCCGTGGAAAGGCCAAAAGGCAACGCCCGAAATTGGTAGTGATGGTTCAGGATAGCAAACCTCAGATACCGCTGATGTGCCGGTGCTATGGGCACATGGAGATAGGCGTCCTGGATATCGAGGGAGACCATATAATCCCCGGGTTCCATCGCCAGAATGATGGAACGTAACGTTTCCATCCTGAACCTGGGAACTCTGAGGTATCTGTTCAGAGACTTCAAATTCAGGATAGGGCAATGAGAACCATTGGGTTTCTGTACCAGAAACAGAGTAGAATAGTACCCCGTCCCGCGCTGAGACTGCGGAACGGGAACAATGACCCCTGCTTGTAGCAAGGATTCTATAGCTACCTGAATCTGACCAGCTCTGGTCTTGTCCAGAGAAGGACTCGTACAGAAAAACTGGTGGGGCGGCCTGAACCGAAAAGACAGGGCGTACCAATGAGAGACTACTTCTCGAACCCAGGCATCCGTGGTGGTATTGTGCCAACACTGGGCGAATTGGAGAAGTCGGCCTCCCACTCTGGGGTCCCCCAGAGAGAGGCCCGTCCCATCAGGCAGCAGGCTTATCCTCCTGCTTGGAAGAAGGGCGCCGAGCACTCCATGCCTGCTTCTTGGGCTTGGGTGCGGCCTTGGTCGCCGAATGTCTCGGGAAGGACTGGCCCTTGGCCTTACCCTGAACCCGAAAGGACCGAAAGGCAGAGCTCCTCACTTTAGCCGGCGCAGAGGCCGAAGGGAGAAAAGCCGACTTGGACTTAGCCAAAGTATCCACTATTCTGTCCAAATCCGGACCAAATAGTAAATCACCATTAAAAGGCAAGGCCTCCAGACCCTTTTTTGAATCTGCATCAGCCCTCCAGGACCTCAGCCACAGGGAGCGCCGAGCAGACACCGCTGCAGCCGACACCCTAGAAGTGAGCAGGCTGGCATCCAAAGACGCTTCCCCAATATAGGAAGCTGCATCCCGCATCTGTCCCACTAACGCTCTCTGGATATCCGGAGCCTCATCAGGAAAGGTATCCTCCAAGGCATTGGCCCATGCCTCAATGGCTTTAGCCACCCAGGAGATAGCCATGGACGGGCGAGCCACCGCCCCGGAAAGAGAATAAATGGACTTTAAACAAGTCTCCACCTTCCTGTCCGTGGGATCCTTCAAAGAGGAGATAGACGGCAATGGCAGCGTCGCGCTTTTGATCAAGCGGGTAACGTGGGAATCCACCGCCGGCGGAGTTTCCCATTTCCTGCAATGAGCTTCAGGAAAAGGATAGTTCGCCGCCAACCTCTTCTGTGGATGGAACCTCTTACTAGGTAATTGCCAGGCCGCCGCCATATGATCCGATAATTGATCAGACAGGGGGAACACAGTTGAGGTCACCTTGGCCTTTTTAAAATTAGGAAACTTCGACCTAGGAGCCGGCGCATCATCCTCAACATGTAGGATAGCCCGCACCGCCCTAACTAAGGCTGGAACATTAATGGAGGACTTAGCTTCCACCTCCTGCCCCATGACATAAGAGTCAGAGTCCTCATGGATTTCTCCATCATCTGAGGACACTTCCGAGTCCGACAACTGCGCAGCTAGTGAACTCACAACCGGACGTTTAGACACCCTTGGTGGCACATCACCTTGCAACATGGACTGAAACGCCGAGGATGAAGCCGCCAGACTCTGTACGGAGCTGGATAGAACATCCACCCAAGGCGGAGGAGCCGTCGGAGCAAAACTCTGCAAAGGCACTACAGACTGACGCGTCCCTGGGGAAGACTGCACATACACAGGCAGTCCCGAGTAAGGACCCACAGTCTGGGCCCCGGGGGAAGACCGCAACATTTGTGGAACCCTCGGGGAATGGGGGATGGTGGGCTGCGGTAACGCCCTAGAAGGGACCGCTGATGGGACCGATAACCGGTCCGCAATAGACGCCAGCACCTGTGAAAACATCGCCCAAGGAGGGTCCTGTGATACAGGGGGGTTGGAGGGGCCCGGTACCAGCTGGCACCGCCCGCACAGACCATCCTGAGATAAGTCCTCCCCATCAACTCCAGCAGCACAACGTCTGCAGGAAAATAGCACAGGAGCCACAGAGCGCTCAGTCTCCTCATCAGACATGATACCGTAAATCACAAGAAATAGGTATCACCAGAGGAATTACGGTTTTAACACCCGCACACTCACCAGTATGCGACACAACAGCCCAGATATGGTACTGTGTAGCACACAACAGTATGTGACTGACCCCACAAATACGTGTTTTATATAAGTGAGGGTCTCAGAAAAACGCCCTTCCCCCACACACCTGCCGGGCCGTAGGAGAAGGAAAGGGATAGTTATAAGCTGACAGTAAGGAGAATAAGTCACAGACAGGCAGCACTAGCAATAGTCACATACAATGCAGAAAAGTTAGTACTCACTGCACCTTCCGCTACAATCAACCGCCCAGATTCAGTGTCTGGGAGGGCTATAGCGCTGTGTACACTGTCCTTTTGCAGGGGAGAGGTACACAGGGGGACCGGTCCACTTGATACCGCCTGGGAGTCTGCGATGTGCCAGTAAAGATGGCCGCCGGAGACCTCAGAGGAGGAGTGGCCGAGAGATAAGAGCAGCTCAGCGACGCCAGACTCCTAGTTGAAAGGCGCGCTGAGCTGAGGGGAGGAGCCGCTAGACAGGGAAGGCTGCCTCCCCTGGCTAGCAATTAACCCCCGGGTTGCCGGTCCCGCTACCAGTCTGATACCCTGGTGGTCTAGCGTACACGCGGGGTATTCCTCAATTGAGGGGGAGCCCGCCGCCGCCGCTAGCGCCTCCGGTCTGTCCCCAGAGACCGGAGGCTCCTGACTGCATTGAAGTATCCGCGGCCCGCCGCACGCGGCGACCCGCGGCTTACCTGATCCCCGTCGCGTCCGGCAGCAGTCAAGGGAGTCCCCAGAGCCCGGCTAGTACAGGCTCTGGGGTCCCGCCGCGATCCCCAGAGCTGTACTGGCGTCGCGGCGCCAGCGGGGAGAAGGAGCGGCAGCGTGGACGTCCTAAAGGACAGTCTGATGCTGCCGCTCTAACAGTGTAAAAAAAGTAGAAAAAAATAAAAAATTTCTCTTTTAAAATAAAGCTTAGGGGCTGCTCCTGCAGCCCCACTGCGACAGGGTGACCCGACTCCGGCCGGGCACCAACTAAAACAGAGGTGCCTGTGGCCGGGGCGGGGTATAGAGGAGGACGGACCCAAGTGCATCCTGGGAGCAGCAAAGCTTTAACTGCGTGGTGCCCGTGGATCCAGATCCAGCTATACCCCAAGGTCAACCCTGTGGACCCCCTATGGACCCTGAAGTAGAAAACCTGTTTTCTGTTTAACCCTACTGGGGTTATCACTACTGCTATCTCCCTTCTTTGCTTGGGATAACTAACGAGTTCTATGTCTAAGTACAGGTACCCTTCTCAGTATCGATTCTGGTACTCCATATTATTGTCGTATATCTCAATAGAATGAGTCTAAAGGGCCCTTAGGTACAATTCATATCTTGAAGGCCTAGGGCCACCTACCGATTTAGGCAGGGACAGACCTGGGTTATATTAGATTTGTGGGCATAATACACATTGTAAATATTTATGTAAGGATACTTAAACTAGCAGAACGTTTTTGGGGTATAAGTATAATCTTCAGATACACGTCTCTAATGGAACAGGCTCAGGTATAGAGTCCTGTTTTACGACCTTCTTGTCTCCACTAACATTCTGCTAGTTTCCACAGTATTTTCTACTGCACATCTCCAGACTGAAGTACGTGCTGTAGGGCATTGGTCTTAGCCCACTGAAGCTACTCTCTATTCCTAATGTAGCGGGTTGCTTTGCGATACAACAGGTCAGTGACATTCTACATTTCGGGCCAAAGGGCTTCTGGTCGCTCACAGGTGAGAGCTTACCCACTAATGCCTCGGTAGAGGCTCCTATTTCATGTAAACTGACATACATAGAGTTCTTCTCCCTTACTGCCTCCTAGCAGCCATCCGCTCTTTTAATCAGTTGGCTCTACACTTTAGAATTTTCCTGGAGTGTGGGTGCATAGTTACAACATTGAGAACCAATTCTACTAGAATCTGTTGGCGTTATGGACCAAAGCACATCTCTGGGCTACTGCACATCTTTACATAGAAGTGTGACAGTCACTATGTTCCACTCAGGGGGCCTGGTGGGTTTCCTGTTCAGTAGCTGTTGATATTTTGATCATACTGACAGGTACCTGACTGGTATCTTCCTGGTTGTTTTCATGCTATGTTCAGGCCAGCAGTTACTACTACCTATGCACTTCCATCATGTTGGAAGTTGTCCGTTGTTTTCTCTTTAGCGTCAGGGTTTCAGTTGCTGGTTTATTCCTGTTCTCAGAATGGGTTGTACTGCGGTCTGACCCTCTGGAAGGTATTGTAATCTCAATCTTCTCGAAGCCGCCTCGGCCTCATGCTCAGGGTGATCTCCACTCGTTGGAGATTTCTATGGTCTCATCCTTCCGCTGGTTAACAACTTTGTAGTAGTTGGACTTTCAGAAGGGTTCAGGGCGACTGTGCGGCCTTGACTTTTACCTTATACTCTTTGTGAGGAGTCTGTGGACTCTGTTTTTGTAGATTGGTATCGTTATACTTCTATCTATATGAGTTATGTCCAGCAGTGCTGGTATTCTGCTATCTGCAAAATGTGGCAGCTTCCTGTTTCCGAATCTGGTACGGTTTCCTCAAGGTTTCTTCTCGGGTTACTGCCCTTCTCCTATGGATTCGGGTAGGAGTTCTCTGCTCCCAACAGTCTGGCTTGGTCTGTTTTCAGCTGAGTTTACAGTGTTCTGATGCTTCTCATCTGAGGGTGTTTTCTCGCTAGCCGCTTATTCCATTCGATTACTGTACGTTGTGGTATTCTGTGTCTGTTCCGCACGGAGTTCTGGTTGTCTCCTGGCTCACGACACTTGATTCTCAGCTCTTGCCTTCCGTTGAACCTCCGGTTCTATGCGGTCCCTGTTCGGTTGGCCGAAGGGTCGGCATGTTCTCCGCGCTTCCCACCCGGGAGGTTGGCTTTGGGACGTCCCCACTGTCTTGAACTCCAGTGTCCCCTAGTGGATGAAGGAGAAAACAGGATTTTGGTACTTACCGATAAATCCCTTTCTCCGATTCCACAGGGGACACTGGACGCCCGCCCGGCGCGGCGTACCTGCCTGTTGTGGGTCTTTATATAGTTGTGTGACTGCATGTGTTCCCTGCAGTGGTTTCCTCTGTTCTCCTTCAGTCGGTATTGTTCCGTTCTGTGGTCTTCTCCTTCTCGTTTTCCTGTTGTCCTCCGTCTCCTCTCGGGCTCAGTTCTTAAACTGGGGCTGATGGGGCATAGAGGGGGAGGAGCCAGTCACACTTCTAAATTATTTAAAGTGCCAGGCTCTACTCTACCACCGTCTATACCCCACTGTCTTGAACTCCAGTGTCCCCTGTGGAATCGGAGAAAGGGATTTATCGGTAAGTACCAAAATCCTGTTTTTTGTCCATTTTCCGGAGTTTGGGAGTAAATTGCCGATTGTCATTTGCCTTCATACCTTACCAGATTTTCATTCCAGCCAATCAACTAGTTAGATGGTTGGACAGAAAATCTTTACGTGTGTACCCATCTTTAGATGCATTTTATAACATTTGGAGATAGATTGATTTTTTTTTGTCCTATATCCCTTCCTAGTCAGTAGTCTTTAGAGGTAGAGGTTAGTGTCCCGCTCTAAACAGAAATAGAGATTCAGTAATTACGGTTGTTGCTAGATCCAAGTTGAAGAACCTCTGACGTCACAACCACATGACCGCTACGGCAGGGCCGGTCAGCTACCAGTGTTACTATCCACGTGGGCAAAGAGGGGAAAGATAAACCTGTGGCAAGCCACCGTGCCTTAAGCGTGGCTAGCGAAGTGAGCCTGCAAAGGGACACCTTTGGCCCCCGTTCTGTACCTTGATTCTCCCCTTTGGTCGCGTGGTTGTGACGTCAGAGGTCCTGTACAGCATCTTGTTCTAGACCTAACCATAATAGAACTGAAAGCTTGGCCATGTCCAGAGAGTTGAAAATGCAGTCATCCCTGCGCTGCAGGGAGTAGCCAGGTGCCTGCTGAGATTTTGCTACCAGTGGGCGCCCGGCTCCTTCCCTACAGCAGCAGCCGGAGGCTGGAGTTCACTCCTAAGCTCCGGCTTCCGCAGTGGGCACTATAGGAGAGACGTCATGACGTCTCTCCCATAGTTCAGGGGAGCAGGCAGTCCGAGTTCCACCATGTGTCTAGGACCACTGTGAAAATGTGTTTGCTCATTGCCCTCACTGAGGCATCATATAAAGCAGTGTCTAATATACACATTCCCTTGTGCTAGGCACAATAGAGCAAAAATTATATGCGCATTTAGTTTTCCATTTAAGGGGCATATTCAATTAGCGCGCTGGACGGGATTCATTTAGCGGGGATTCCACGCGCGGGTGTCCGCGAGTCCCCGCTGTTTGATTATACCTCTCACCTCATGTAGGTGCAAGGTAAAATCAGCGTGAGGCCGCCCTATTCGGCCTTGCGCGAGCAAGAATAACACACTGATTCCGCAGTTCTCGCGGAAACTGTGTTCTCGTGTGGAAGTCCTGTTTTTTGACGCGGGGAAAAAGCTATTCTATTGAATAGCTTAACCCCGCACCGCGGGACTTTCACCCCTCAATTACTCGCGGGAGAAGTCCCGCGGGTAATTGAATATGCTCCTAAGTGTGTTTCTAAACAATGGTTGGCGCGAACGGTTGGATATTTTGAAGACTACTAGTAAATATTTTCAGCCACTGCTCCTTCACCTCATTAAAGGTTAAGAATACCCTTGATGACATTTTTGAGAGACTGCCAGAAGAATATAATCTGCAGGAGATTATGCAGAAGACAGCAGAAAGAAGTCCGTACATCCTGGTCTGTTTCCAGGAATGTGAGAGGATGAACGTCCTCATGAGAGAGATCCGAAGATCGCTGAAAGAGCTGGACCTAGGACTGAAGGTAAAGAAGCTTTTGCAGGAAGCTTATTGCCTAATCTGAAACTCCCTGACACATGAATCATATTGTCCCTATAGGGAGAGCTGACCATTTCCTCAGACATGGAAGCACTGCAGCTTTCTCTATACTATGACAGTGTTCCCGACTCCTGGACAAAGCTGGCTTATCCATCCACGTTTGGCCTGGGGCATTGGTTAGTATTTTTTCCTACAAGCTACTTAAAAGTCTGCTTTACCACTGATTGTAAGAGGAATAGAACAGCACTTTCCCAATTATATCGTAACAAGCTTATTAGTAACATGCACTAATTTAACAGGATGAATGATCTTCTCTTGCGGTGCCGGGAACTGGATATGTGGACACAAGATCTGGTACTACCAGCGGTGGTCTGGCTCTCTGGATTTTTTAACCCGCAGTCCTTTTTGACAGGTAAATACCAGATTTGTAATTTCACCTTGACTCCCAAAACTTTTAAAATTTGTTCCTAAAAATGTGTGCTCTTAATTGTTCTCGGTTGCTTGATACAAAGTTTAATTATCAGTTATTATACAGAGTAGTAGTTGAACTCTATTTATCATGCAATGCCTAAAGGAGTGTCCTATGATTGTAACGGAGTATAATAGAATTGTATCATGATCATTTGATGTAGTAACAATTTAGAAAAGCGTAGTGTCCAATATTTATATACTGTGCTACTCACAGGAGCCAGTTATAAAGCATAAAACCTCTCTTGTGCAAAATCATTGAAGGCAATGCTGGAATGAAATTTCCTTTTGCAGGTCAATTGAAATTAGATAAGGGATGTTCATAGATACTCAGCACACCTTTAAGGTCGCACTACCATTTTCACTCAGCCAAAAGGACTTACATTTTGTTCTTCACGTCTCATTCTATGCATTCAGACTTATTTACACCTCCATTTTTTAATGGAGAAGCAATCAGAGCACTGTAATGAAAAACTGCACACAGCACGTGTAGTGCAGGTCAGTCCCAGTGTCCATTATCAAGCAGTATTGTATATTTGATGGACTATTATTTTATTTAAAAGGGGTGCTTCTAAGGGCCGTATTCAATTTGAGGTGAAGTGTCCGTTTTTGGCTAAAACTTTTCGCCGATGACGTCATTTTCGCCTGTTTGGCTTTTACTCCGTATTCAATTTGGAAGACTTTCCGCCTAGGTGGAAAGTCAATGCAATGTAATAGGCGAAAAGTATCGCAGGCGGAAAAAAGTGCAGAATTGGGGTTTAAGGGTGCAACGTTGCGGGAACTCCCGTGCAGACTTCAGACAGTCCCCCAAGGGTAAACGGTGTCAATTTAAAAAAAAAAAAAAAAAACACTTAAAAGGACACCCCAAAAAATCACTTGAATTTGGGGGCAAAAAAAATAAATGGGGGGACACTGGGCTTGACACTGGGGGGGGGGGGTCCCCAAGTATGCCCCAGGTGTTTTTTTCATTGCAGCTGCTTAAGGCAAATGGGAACTGTCAGTAGCCGGAGCGAATCAGCGGCAGGTCTACAGTCAGCGCGGCCGCTGATTGCACGGAGCTTTCACGTCCCGTCAGCCGGCATTCGGGAGGGATCTGTATGTGTGGTAACACACATACAGATCCTGAGTACATGGATCGTGAACAGGTTTTTTTGTTTTGCCAAGTTCATGGATCACTGCGGAGACCAGCGCCAGGATATAGGAGTGTATGTTTTTTTTTTTTTTTGCAGGGCCATTCATTAAGGATTTTCTACTGGACAAGGGGACAGAAACATCTGGTATAGATAAGTATGTGTGAATGTGTAGGTGTGTGTAATAAAGTTATACTAATCACGGTGTGTGTGTGTTTTGTCTTTATTTAACTATTTATTTTAGTGATGTTGCAGGTGCCGTATGTCTGCTGACACTTGTTCCACAAGTGCAAGATGGCAGGCATGCTGGCACTTGTATTTTACAGTGGAACTACAAGTTTTACATTATTTGCCCCCCCCCCCCAGTACCCCCATACCCACCACTCCAGGGGTATGGGGAAGAGCCCCGGGCTTCAGCATAAGCCTGTGGTGCTTGGGAGGGGGGACACCCCTCTTTGGGGGGGTCCCCAACTCCTCCAAGATCACAGACTTGCACTGACCGACTTGGGATGCTAATGCTTTGGACCTGGAGCCCCGGTGATTGGGTCTCCGGGCTGTGGCATTACACCCCAGTCGGTTGGGTCTGGTGCTGGTCTTAAATATAGGGGGATCCCCACATCTTTTTTTTTCCCCTATATTTAAATTCAAGACTGGTCACTGCAGCCTGGTGTTGGTTTCTAAAATACGGTGGAACCCTACATTTTGTTCCTCGTATTTTTAGAAGCTAGGACTGGCTGGTATAGCTTTTGGGGGGGAGGGGGGGGGGGGGCCCTATGACATTTTTTTTTTAACATTTTTAACACTTTTTTTTACAGGTGCAACACAATGGGAATTTTCGGGAAATATTCCAGGGAACCTCTGAAGGAAGTCAGGGTTTTTCTAATAGCCGCCGGCAGGTGCATTTTTTGCCGATTTTTTTAAAATGTGTTTAGGGACTTAAAAATATGCTAGTACCCATTTTCGTGTACCCCAATTTTGATGGGACCAAAAAAAAAAAAAAAGCTAAGTGCTCTCCTGCATCACTTCTTCAAAGTCGGGAAAAAAAAACCTGCCGTGGCTATTTAAAAACCCAACTTTCTTTTGCAGGAAAAAACGGGGGTACCCATAGTGATCCCCCTGGTCTGGATATCTTTAGGAGGGTCCTATAATTATGTCCCGAAAAATCCAATTTTTTTTCGTCGCTCACAAGTTTCGCCTACTTTCAAATTAAATACGGGGATATAGCAGGCACATGCGGAAAAAGTTTTTGCCTCCAAAATGGCGATGTAGGCGAAAACGCCACTTCAAATTGAATACGGGCCTAAATTGGTAGAAGTATTAGGTGTACTGTTCATGTTGTTGCACAGTGCACCCCTGGCTATATTTCCACCTCTGCGCACAACTAGGCAAACTTCAATGTAGCAGAGCCAAGACGGGTGTGCCGGATGGGCCATTCAGACATTGGCTGCACTTTACAAATGCTTCATTATTTGTATACAAGCCTTCTGAGGGACCTGCACAAAATCAGATTTCCTTTCCTGAAGTGAGCACCAGGGCAAACTTCCCACAGCAAAATTAGACACAAAAAACTCCACAGAGCTTACTGCACACAACATATGGATTTTTCAAGGGTCAATTTTATTGAATGTGATAAATTATATTTTAACTGAGTGTTAATATATGTATAAAGCAAAAAATGTGTTTTTTTTTTAAGCAATTATGCAGAGCATGGCTCGAAAGAATGAATGGCCATTGGATAAAATGTGTTTGACCATTGATGTGACAAAGAAGATGAAAGAAGACTTTGGGCACCCCCCACGTGAGGGAGCATATATCCATGGACTGTTTATGGAAGGTAAAACCATTGCCACTTAGGAGTACCTATAGGTTTATTTATCCACTAACTCAAGAGATTCCTAAACGCTGCCATTACAGTCCAGGTTTTAAGGATATCCATGCTTGAGCACAGGTGATTTAATTAGTACCTCATTCAATTTGGATTTAACCATCTAGTCTTAAGCATGGATATCCTTAAAACCTGGACTGTAATGGCTGAGTTTTGGAAACTCTACGCTAACTAAAGGAGACATCATTGAAGCTGGATGGTAGACATTCCTCCTCTCCCCAATTAGTCCATAAACCCCTCTGGAATTTATGTTTCCTGAATATTAACGAGAAACACTCACAAGACATTGGCCGAAACGGTTTTCAAATATTTGCTTTAATTTTGTAAAGAGAACTTACAGACCATTATACAGCATTTCTGTCTCTCTGCAGGGGCTCGATGGGACATCCAGGCGGGTGTAATCTCCGAGGCACGTCTCAAAGAGCTGACCCCTCCCATGCCGGTCATTTATGTCAGAGCTATTCCAGTTGACAAACAAGAGCTCAAGAATGTATACGAATGTCCTGTATATAAAACGAAAATAAGAGGTCCTACTTACGTTTGGACATTTAACCTGAAGACCAAGGAGAAGCCAGCTAAATGGGTCCTTGCAGGCGTGGCCTTGTTACTGACTGTTTAGTTCTTGACCACAGAATCTGCAATATTAAAGTAACCCGTATCTAGTGTGAGACATCCTGCAGATTCTGTAAACTACCATGGCCCAGATTTGAATAAGCCGCATTTAACTGTAATTTTGACATAACTCTGCTGAGCTCTGATCTGGATAAGTCATTTCACCAAGCACTACTTACATATAGAAATATATATATATATAAAAAAAAAGACAAAAACAACTAAAATTAAAAGTACAGCATTTACAGACATATTCAAGGTTATGTAGCAGCTAAGATAGAAGAAAGAAAAAATTCTCAAAGTGGCATTACTTGCAGTCTCTACGAATACTGCACAAGCTATACAGTAAGTAATTACAAGCAAAGATGAAAGTGGTATTTAAAACATAAAAAATAAAAGCATATTCATTAAGCTTCAGGATTTAAAAAATCAAGGTGGTGTATAAAATAAAGCTATTTCCCTCTTGGATTAAGATACTATCATTTATTAAGGCTTGACATTCAGTGCCATAGTATGAATAATTATGCATAGCATTTAAAAGTATCCTATTTCTGCTAGAACCAATATGGAAGGCATGGCAAATGCCTGAAGGCGGCATATAGAGTTTTGTAATATACCATCTGGCAGCACCAGAACCTATAGGCAACATGAATATCTTGAAATAGTGACCATCTTGAATAAGTTCGGATCATTCTTCTCATGGAGGAGCTTAATAATTCGGATAGAATTGGTGATACAATTCCGGAATAGGTATTCTTCCTGTCTGCATCTAGTACACGCGTTAGCAGATTATGTCTGGTTACATTATTTAAGCCATTATCCCATAAAGAGTTCTTCTAGTCAGACTCCTCTTCCACCAATCGTTTTTGTAAGCTAAAAGAAAAAAAAAAAAAAGATATATATAAATTCTACTACACTGCTAAGCAAATGGCTGTAATTTAATGTTTCACTTATGTACAAATGTAAGTAATTGTTCCAATGTATCAGAGCGTGTCCTGTAACACTTGTGATATATTTATACTATTGTATTATACAAAATGGCATTTATTGAGAAATGAAACTTACAATTATATTTCACATATATGTATCCTCTACAAAAAAAAGCACTTTGCATTGTGTTACACTTAAAATTCTAATAAAGTTTTTTTTCAGAAAAAAAATTAAAAAAAAGTGTATTCTAAAACTTTTTTTTTTTAAATTCACTTTACAAGTTTATTTTAGAAGGAACTGAATCAATGATTTTACAAGCATTTATAGGAGTTGAATACTTTTGAAGCTTGGAAGCTACAAGCCTTTTATAACTAGGCCAAGTGCCACATTTCTGCAGTGTGTCCTTTACATCAGAAATAACTTTGGTTTCTTTCTAAACTTTTAGCCTTTTTGTTTTCCCCTCATTGACAAGTGACACTGGGTAGCATGTTGTAATAAAAATAGATTTCATGGTGTAGTAGAAATCGCATATTCTTAAAAATAATAAAAAAGCTTTAGTAATAACTCTGGTTTACACCAGATGTGTAATATCACAATCTCAGACGCAAGAACAAGCCTAGCTTTAACCTCCACCCCTGCTGCACTGAATTATGAAAGCTGCAAAATGCATGTGTACACAGATCCTCAGTGTGAGGGGGAATAGCTGTGGGGAACGGCAGATACAGTTTTCACCTCTAGGGGAACATTCATTCTTGTATGATGATCGTGTTGGCCTGTGAGGAGACTGGGATCTTTCATGGCGAGACAGATTTGTTGAAGGTGGGCCTGCTCCTATGTATTGTTACATGGAAGATGGTATTTGGATTTAGTTGATGGCGAAAGGTTGGAATTTTCAACATGTCATGTTGTTAAGGGACATCCTGTATTCAGGGGCATATTTATAACAGGTGTAGGGTGTGCCGTGCACACTGGCCCCTGGGTCCAAAGGGGCCCACACACCCTGCACCCATAGTTCGGTATACTTACCTATCCGCAGATTCCGGGTGTCCTGCTCTGCAGCACCTAAATCGGCTTAAAAAAAATAAAAAATTACAAAATAGTGGTGGCCATTTTCCCGGGCATGACCAGTAGATTCTGACACAGAGAGGAGGGAGCCCAAACGGAGGCTGCACTCAGGCCCTTGCCTGTATTACCACTTATCTCAGTGATACAGGATATGTTTGCACTGCAATTTATCAATATTGCAGTTACCGGAGAGGTGTTACGGTAACTTACTCCATCATTAGTCTCTGTCCTTCTATACTGATAAGGCACCGCGCGCAATGTTACTATTTTTTTTTTAAAAAGAATCCGTAAGCAACTTGACTTCAGGAGGAGTGTACAGAAGTTTTGTCGGCAGCGTAGGTGAGACAAATGCCTTCCTGATATAGGGGTAGGTTATTGATGAACACCTATGATAAGTTGGCATTACGCATCACCACTATAGTGGCCTATGGTGGGGGCTTTTGTGATCATTAATAGAGGCACAGCTGGAACAATCTCCAATTTCCCCAGGGAATGCCTTCTGACACATGAAGAAACAGTTCTTTCCCCTTGATAAGTATACCACTGTATCATGCCCTTTAATATCAATGTGAATCTGGAGTTTTAATCTGCGTATACTTTTTTTTTTTTTTTACCTGCTCCTTTACACCAAAAGGCATTTAACAAGATTGTTAAGTTAGCCTGGTCTACAAGTCATTTTATTTCCAGAACAAATCTATCACTGCCATGTATAGGGTTGGGGGCTCACATCCTACACAAATACACCCATCATCCCCATAGTCTGCATTAAGAGAGGGTGGAGTAATCTGGCACATTTACGTTAATCAAGTATGCTTAGTTCACACCTGACGATGCAGTGGCCAGCCGAATGACCAATTTGGGAAGCATACACACTTACCAATCAGTCACTCAATATGTCTGTCCAGACGTCACAAGTGGGCAGGCATATAAATTTGCCCGCCCAGTTGTGATGTAATAGTCGCTGGTCCCTGCAGCCAGTATAACAGGTCAGTCGCCCGTACACACAGGCAGATGTGCACATTATCACCACATTTGCTGTGCTGCACGGCTGATGCAATATATCTGAACAACATTGTTCAGATATATCGTGTACACATGGCCAGATGCACTGAACAATATATAATTCATCAGCTGTATAAACGATATATCGTGCAGTGTCCCCCCAGCATAACACTTGAAAAAGCGGATCAATAAGTGCCTGCAAGTACCACTGCCAGCAAGCATTCCTATTACCACTGATCTGTCCCTGCCAGTTAGGTGGGTGGCAAAAGAATTAACCAGGGTACCTGAACTAGAGACCATCAATGATAGCTAGCATGAGATACATACGCCCCAATAGTTCTAGAAGGCATATCTGGGGAGCAGGGAGCTAGCATTAAGAAAGACAAACACCACAATAAAGGACTCACCTTTCAAGATACTCTTTAACATTGTCATAACCAGAAAATTTTGCCAAGTGGATGAGCATCCCTGTGGCACAGCGCCCATCTCTCTTGCGGCAATAGCTGCAGTTACAGATGTCACGGCACGGAGGACATATCCAATCCTATAGGGCGAGGGACAAAGTGTGACTGATGATAAAACTTTACACATATATTCTATGGTTTTTATCTGCAAACATTTTTTAAGCATTTCAGCGTCCTTATTGCTTAGCCCACATCACCATAACGCTCTCCAAATGCAAAATGTACACACCCAGCTGGGAATGGCATGAATGGAAATATAGAGCGGAGGAAAACCGGATTCCAGCTAGCCTGAGCCGTCAGGTTCAGGAATGGAGTCAGGGTGTATACAACAAAATAGGTTTGCCTGGATACAGACTTAGATGACAAAGTATTGGTTTTTAGCGTTTTCGATTACTTACCGGATCCAAAAGTGCCTCCCTTACGTCTTCACCGTAGCGATTTCGAAGACAGGGCCCACAAAATTGGCCTCGGACGCCACCACAGCCAGGATTGCGGCAGAATGTTTTGGTATCCGCTGTTTTCTGGCGACACTGGTGACAAGTGCTTCCCTATAGAACGGCATTGAGTAATTGTAAATAGTAATATGGTTTCACATTTTACATTACTAAAAACAAGTAAATGCCTATACAATTACAAGGACTACCAATGTACTAAAAGCACAATTGTGCTCCAGAAAATGTATTGATCTCCCCATTCTGACATGGGAAGCCTGTGTGTCTAAAGCTGGGTGCACACTGATATATATATTGGGCGATCAATTGATTGGCCAATATAACTGCTGCCTGTCGGCCAGTGTGTACCTGCGATATGTCGGTGAACGTCGTTCACAGACATATCGCATTAGCTGTGCTGCAGAGCCGATGGACAGATATCTGCAGACATATCTGTCCATCGGCAAGTGTGTACAGGTGGTCTGCAGACCGCCCGGACGCATGCAGCTGCGGGGAGGGACACGCCCCCTCCTACACACTGAACACAGATGATGGTTGTTCAGTGTGTACAAGATCTGCAGATATATCTGTTTAGTGTGTACACAGCATAACACTTGTTGTTCACTAGTTAGTAAGGAAGCCATCTAATGATAATAAACGTGAGGTTGCACTTACTATTTGGGGTATATTTACTAATAAGTGCGGGTTTTTAGAAGTGGAGATGTTGCTCAAAGCAACCATTAAGATTCAAGCTATTCTCTTCTAGAAGGTGCTAGATAAAAAGGATTTTGGTACTTACCGATAAATCCCTTTCTCCGATTCCACAGGGGACACTGGAGGACTTCAAGACAGTGGGGTATAGACGGTGCTGAGTGGAGCTGGCACTTTAAATTTAAATGAAGTGTGACTAGCTCCTCCCCTCTATACCCCCCTATAGGCCAATATTAGAACCGTGCCCGAGGGGAGCAGAGAAAAAAAATTGACAGAAAAGGAGGAGACAAAAGTACACATAACAACTGAAAGGTGAAAACAAAGTAAAATAGAATGAAACAAGAGACAAACATGTCTCTATCATTCATAACATCATCCTAGACAACAAACATGACGCCAATAGGCATAACAGGTATGTCAGGAAGAACAGCGCCAGGTGGGCGTCCAGTGTCCCCTGTCCCCCGACCAAGTAGCTGCCCGGCATAGAGATTCCATAGAAACGCCTCAAGCAGCCGCCCACGAGGCACCCACTGAGCGAGTGGAATGTGCTGTAATGGAAGATGGAGGTTCTCTAGACGAGGCCATATACGCCTGTCGTATGGTCAGATGAATCCATCGAGCCAGTGTCTGTTTGGAAGCTGGCCACCCCGGACCAGCAGCATCATACAAAACAAAGAGTATCTGTCTTGCGAATGGCTGCCGTCCTGTCTACATATATGCGAAGAGCTCTAACCACATCCAAGGATCTAGAAGAAGGACAATCCTGTGGAAGAACCGGAACCACAATAGGTTGATTGATGTGGGAGGCCGAAACCACCTTAGGCAGAAAATCCATTCTGGTGCGTAGCACAGCTCTATCCTCATGAAATACCAAATATGGTGGACGACATGATAAAGCTCCCAAGCTCCAACACCCTCCTGGCGGAAGCTAGAGCCAGCAGAAGTATCACCTTCCATGAAAGATATTTCAATTCCACCGACTCCAAAGGCTCGAACAGCGAAGACTGCAAGATAGACAGGAGGAAGTCCAAGTCCCATGGAGCTGCAGGAGGAACAAAGGGTGGTTGCAATCTAACCACACCCTGCAGAAAAGTCTGCACGTCCTGTAATAAGGCCAATTTCTTTTGGAAAAAAACAGAGTGCTGAAATTTGTACCTTCAGAGATCCCAACTTAAGGCCCGCTGAGAAACCTGCTTGCAGAAATCTGGGAAGACTGAACTCCGTAGAAGTCAAAACTCTACGTTCGCACCAGGCTACATATGCCTTCCAAATACGATGGTAATGCTTGGAAGTAACTTCCTTCCTGGCTCTAAGCATCGTAGGAATCACCTTGGAAGGTATCCCTTTACGTCTTAAGATGGCCCTTTCGACAACCACGCCGTCAAACGTAGCTGCTTTAGGTTTGGATAGACTAAAGGACCCTGAAGGAGCAGATCTCTCTGAGTGGTAAAGGCCACGGATTGTCTACCAACAGGAGCTGAATGTTGGAGTACCAAGCTCTGCGAGGCCAGTCCGGAGCCATCAGCAGGACCTTGGCCCGTTCCCTCTTGATGCGTTTAAGTATTTGAGGGAGAAGGGGAAATGGCGGAAACAGATAAATGAACTGGAACCGCTATGGTGTTGACAGTGCATCCACAGCCACCGGTTGTGGATCCCTTGTTCGAGAGCAGTAAAGGGGCAGTTGATGGTTCTGCCTCAATGCCATGAGGTCGACCTGCGGAAGACCCCACCGTTGGACCAGCTGCTGAAACACCTGTGGATGTAGAGCCCATTCTCCTGGATGTACATCCTGACGACTGAGGTAATCTGCCTCCCAATTTTCGATGCCCGGTATGAAGTTTGCCAAAATCGACCTTGCGTAGCTTTCCGCCCAGATAAGAATCTGGCTGACTTCCTTCATGGCCGCACGACTTCTGCTGCCTCCTTGTTTGTTTATGTATGCCACTGCTGTGGCATTGTCGGACTGGACCCTGACTGCTCGGCCCCTCAGAAAGTGAGCTGCTGTCTGTAATGCGTAGAAAACGGCTCTTAACTCCAATATGTTGATTGGAAGACTCGATTCCTGTGCTGTCCAGCGTCCCTGGAAGTGATGCTCCAGAATTACTGCCCCCCAGCCTCTTAGACTCGCATCCATGGTAAGAAGCGTCCAATCCCACTCTCCGAATCTCTTTCCCTCCACAAGGTGAACTGAGTTCAGCCACCACAGTAGGCAAATCCGAGTCTAGGGTTGTAACCTCACTTTTGTGAAGAAACAGGTGGGATCCCAACCATTTTTGATAGGAGATCTAGCTGAAAAGGTCTGGAGTGAAAACGACCGTACTGGACAGCCTAGAAGGCTGCCACCATCTTCCCCAGAAGTCGGATACATGCATGAACCGATTACCTGACTACGTCGAAGGACCAACCTCACCATCTCCTGAATGGAAGTTATCTTGTCCTGGGGAAGGAATACCCGTTGAGACACTGTGTCCATGATCATTCCTAGAAACTGCAATCTCTGTGTCGGTTGCAGATGCGATTTGGGAAAATTCAGGATCCATCCATGACGATTGAGGAGGTTGTGTGTCACGGTGATGTCCTGTAATAGTGTATCCTTGGAATTCGCCTTCAGGAGTAGGTTGTCCAGGTATGGAATAATAGTGATTCCTTGTTTCCGAAGGAGACACATCATCACAGCCATAACCTTTGTGAATCCCCGTGGGGCCGAAGATAAGCCGAAGGGCAAGGCCTGAAACTGGAGATGTGAATCCCGAACTGTGAATCTCAGGAAAGCCTGGTGAGGTGGCCAAATGGGAATGTGCAGGTAGGCGTCCTTGATATCTAGAGATACCATGAACTCGCCCTCCTCCAAGCCTGCAAATTACCGTCTGAAAAGACTCCATCTTGAACCTGAAAATCCGTAAGTATGGATTGAGATCCTTTAAGTTTAAAATGGATCTGACCAAGCCGTCCGGCTTCGGAACGACAAAAAGACTGGAGTAAAATCCTTTTCCCTTCTGATGACTGGGGACTTGGATTACAACTTTCATGGACAGAAGCCTGTCTATTGCTTTCTGTAAGACTTAACTTCTGTCATTGGAAACTGGCAAACCAGTGGTAAAAAAACGATTCGGGGGTTGCAGTTGGAAATTGAGCTTGTAGCCCCAAATTATTAGATCTCAGACCCAAGCGTCCACGCAGGTTTCCATCCAGACCTCGCTGAAGTCCCGAAGAAGCGCTCCCACTCTGGGGTCCCCTAGGTGAGAGGGGAGCCCGTCATGCACTGGGTTTAGAAGTGGACTTAACCGCCTGTGGTGACTGCGGTTCTACCCCGACCTCTGGAACCACGGGATGTTGATGATCCTCCTCTGAAACGACCACGTGAGCGCCCCGGGGCCCGAAAGGACAGAAACGATGGTCCAGAGTAAGATAGTCTAGGTGGAAGAACAGTAGTTGGATATCTCAGGCTACTGGAGGTAAATCCACTTTTCTACCACTTATCTAATTCTGCTCCAAAAAGAACACCTCCAATGAAAGGGAGTGCTTCCACAGCCTTTTTGGATTCTGCGTCAGCCTGCCAAGTTTTGAGCCACAGCGCCCGCCGTGCTGAAATTGCCAGAGCTGAAGTTCTGGAGGCAATAGAACAAACATCCTTAGACGTCTCTCCCAGGTAAGCTGCCGCTTCACCTATATGTTCTGCTAGCGGAATGAGTTCCTCCACTGGCAGCTGATCTTTCATTCCATCCGCCAATTGCTTAGCCCAAATTTCAATAGCCTTGTTAGTCCAGCAGCTAACTATTGCTGGACGAAGAGTCACCCCTGCAGCGGTGTAAATGGACTTAAGAGTGTTCTCCAGTCTCCGATCGGACATGTCCTTTAAACGACGTGACTCCAGGAACAGGGAGCGTAGTCTTTTTTGACAATCGCGATACAGATGTATCAACTGTAGGGGGAGTTTCACAAGCTTTTCTATTATGTGCTGGAAAGGGATAAAATGATAATAAACGCCGGGATATCTGAAACTTTATCTGGATGTTCCCAGGCTGTTGTTAGAAGGGAATCCAGCTCTTCCGATACAGAGAAAGCCGTAGCTTGTCTTTGCTTCTTAAGAAAGAAAGACTGTTTTGCAGGACATGAGTCTTCTTCCTGTACTTGCAATACCTGTCGTATTGCAGCAATCAATGCTTCCATTCCCTCTGATACCGGTTCAGACTCCATAGGCTCTTTAGGAGAATCTGGGGCATACTCACCCTCTTCTAATTCCGGCATATCCTCCTCCTCCTTCTCTGGGTCATCCCAATGGAGGACTGAGGGTAACAATCTCTTTTTAGAGACCTGCGGAGCGGACGCCATTGTCATGGCTTTGGAAATCCCCTCCATAGAAACAGCTAGGGATCTCGCCCATGCTGGTTCCTCTGTAGCAGCTGACCTGTAAGCCTCTCTTTCTCTGCGAGAAGCCTCCAGTTCAGCCGAGAGAGAGGACATAACAGATGTAACCTGCGTCCAAGACGGTGGTTCTGACATCTCTGCAGATTGTTGATCTGTATAACAACCGTCACGCAATCTGGAAGTAGATGACTGTCCCTGTGTAAATTTCTTTCCACACTTTTTGCAGGTAAATAACTTTTGCGAAGCCTTAGACCTGCCAGTCATGCTACATACAGACCCCACACAAACCACAGAGGTTAAGTGACAGGGTAAGAAAAAACAGAATATACTGGTGTACAGAGAGATTGGAGATAGTCACACTTGCCCACAACGGCGCTCCTAGCAGTGCCAGAACGCCAGGAAAGGATTAATTATTATTATGCTCCAAACCGCTCTCTTTACATCAGCCTAAACCCCTGCTGTAATACATACAGGTCCGTAGGCTGTCTAGCGCTGCCTCTCCCTGTAATGGCCGCCAGCAGTCTGCAGAGAAACACTGGGGCTGATGGGAGGCAGGAGAAGGAAGTCGGAGCTAGGCTCCGCCCCCTGCATTCTAGCGCCGTTCTGTAAACGGGTGCTTAACCCAGCACATTCTTTTATATGTATTTATATATACTGCCTCTGCAGTATTATGCTGAGACGCCTAATGCCGGGAAAAAACGGCTACCCTGCTAGTCAGGGAGCCGCAGCGCACAGGAAGCCGCCTCTGATAGCCATAAGCTGGCTTCCCTGCTAATCAGGGAGCCAGCTGCACATACAGAGAGATGCACTGGCGGCTGAGCTGCCGTCGGCGCGCTCTGTGGGGGGTCTGTGAGGGCGCCTCTGTCAGCGCTAAGCTGGCTTCCCTGCTAATCAGGGAGCCAGCTGTACTTAGTTGACGCGCTGGTGGCTGTGCCGCCGGCGCGGATCTGACTGTGGGGCCGCCTAATGTATCAATAAGCTGGCTGCCCTGCTAATCAGGGAGCCAGCTGTACTCACAGGGAGACGTGCTAAGGAGTCTTCCTGCTGCGGCTCTGACTGTGGGGGGTCCTCAATGCAAGCAGCGGCATGTGGCCCCCCCCTGAAGACTGAGGTCTCAGGGACCCCAGGCTAAGTGCATGCACTTGCGAGTGGGTCCCCTCCGGCAGCGTCCCGCGTAGCAGACAGGCAGTTGCAGCTACTGCCCGTCTATCCTCAGTGATTGTATTATTTATTAAAAACTATCCTAGCCCTAAGAGCAGGAGAGATCTTTTTTGTGACCTGCTCCCACTCGGGCACAAACTAATACTGGCCTATAGGGGGGTATAGAGGGGAGGAGCTAGTCACACTTCATTT
This sequence comes from Taudactylus pleione, assembly GCA_031769625.1. Classification (NCBI taxonomy): domain Eukaryota; kingdom Metazoa; phylum Chordata; class Amphibia; order Anura; family Myobatrachidae; genus Taudactylus; species Taudactylus pleione. The sequence goes on along the minus strand of JAUIMM010000757.1, from coordinate 568,002 downwards.
AAATGTAAAGTGCCAGCTCCACTCAGCACCGTCTATACCACACTGTCTTGAAGTCCTCCAGTGTCCCCTAGTGGATGAAGGAGAAATGATTAGTATCTGATTGGTTGCTTGGGACAACTACACGCACACACTAGTAAATATAGTTTTCAACCGATGTGCCACGGCGAAGTCGCGAAGTCTTAAAAAACTTACCAATATTTTGTCGTAAATTTTATCCTTAACGGTGACTGCAACATTGTCCAGCTCCTCCTCTGTAATGTCTTCCACAGAGCGGTAAGAGCTGCATTTGGATGATCTCCTCCTCCTAAGAATCTCTTCCCGTTCCTCCTATAATCATCAACAAAAAGAAAAAAAACAAAAATGCTCGTCTGTTTAATAATCCGCATTGAAGTACACAACTCTACTGAAAGATTATATAGATACAGTCAGGTGCATAAATATTGGGACATTGACAGAATTTTCATATTTTGGCCTCTATTCACCACCACAATGGCTTTGAAATGAAACAAACAAGATGTGCTTTTAACTGCAGACTTTCAGATTTAATTTGAGGGTAATTACATCCAAATCAGGTGAACAGTGTAGGAATTACAATGGTTTCTATATGTGCCTCCCACTTTTTAAGGGGCCAAAAGTAATGGGACTATCAACTCAAAAGCTATTTCATGGACAGGTGTGGGCTATTCCCTCGTTATTTCATTATCAATTAAGCAGGTAAAAGGTCTGGAGTTGATTCTAGGTAGGACATTTGCATTTGGAATCAGTTGCTGTCGACTCTCAATATGAGATCCAAAGAGCTGTCACTATCAGTGAAGCAAGCCATCATTAGGCTGAAAAATCAAAACAAACCCATCAGAGAGATAGCAAAAACATTAGGTGTGGCCAAATCAACTGTTTGGAACATTCTTAAAAAGAAAGAAAAAAAAATATGAAAATTCTGTCAATGTCCCAATATTTATGCACCCGACTGTATATAATACCATCATACAGTAGCACTCATCATTTATGGTGTACAAGAGTGCTGTAAGTAATTGCGTGCGTTGGAGGTAAGAGTGGGAGGAAGTAATCAGCTGGGAGGGGAGGCAGCATTCAAGGGTGGAGCAAAGTGGGCGGGCTGGAGCGTGACAGGAGAGGAGGTCAGCAATATTAATAGGAGACAGACTGTAGCGGAGACAGGTGAGGAGTCAGGGAGGCCGGATAAGAGGAGGTTGCAGTAGTCCAGTTTGGAGATGATCAGTGAGTGGATGAGAGTCTTAGAGGCCTTCTAGGGTGAGAAAGAATCTAATCCTGGAGATATTCTTGAGGGAAACGGCAGGACTGTGAGAGGTACTGAATGTTTGGTTTGAAGAAGAGGGAGGAGTCAAGGATAGACTCCAAGACCGTGTACTTGCGGGCTCGATGAGATGGTGGTGCTTTCAATAGATAAAGAAATCGTGGGAGATTACGGTATTCAAGAGACTGGGAGTATTATCATCTCAGTCTTAGACATGTTAAAGTTTATAAAAGCGTTGGGACATTGAAATAGAGAGACAGCTGGAGATATGAGTGAGGAGAGAGAGGTAGATCTGAATGTCAACAGCATAGAGATGACATCACACACAACCTCCTAAGGACTGGTAATTATGCCCTCTCCAATCTACTCATTTACATATTCAGACCAGAGTGGAAATTAAGTGGTTTAAGTGGGTGTAAAAAGTGCATGGGGGAAACTATCCTGGAATAAACACCTCTGATCTGGCCAGCTGCTCCCATTAGGACATGCTAAAGTTTTGCAATCCAGAAGTCACCATTCTGACATACAAACCATGTACAACTTGCCCACATGTGCGTAGGCACATATACAAACTGTGCCAAGGGAGGCTGCCGGTTGTACAGTGCAAGTTACATGTGTAATAAATTAAAAACACACACAAAAACCACCAATGGTCCACTTTAATGTAGCACCTGAAGCTGTATATGCAGCGTAATGAGTACCTTTATTCTAATTATAAAAGCTTACAGCACCCAGACAATGAATGAGGTTGTGTAACTTGTTTTTTTGTGTGTGAATCTTACACATATTCTTAAAAGGTTTGGCACTGAATGGCCCTTTATATAATGGACACTTACATCACTCAAAGTGCGCTTCAGGAAACCTCTCTTCCCATACTTTTGGAGATGCTCTGCAAACTGCATAGCCGATACTGTAAACGTTTCCAAAGCAAAATTCTCTGGCGGCCGTGCGCTCCTTGTTGGATTAGTGCGCCTTTCAATCGGGCCTTCAGAAAATGATCTCCGGCTTGTTTTTTTCTGCTTCTAAATAAAGAAAGTAACCACATACATTATTTTACCTTGCTTCAGAGTGAAATCCTATATAACCGACCTATCTGTTGAACTTACAGAGGGAGTAGTAGTTTTCATTGGAAACAGTTCAGGCACAGAGTTCAGCTCTGCAAGAAGCTGGGCCAGCTGAAATAAACAGAATAGTAAGAGGGGTTACAGTTATGCACAATATTCACACCAGAGCCGTAAATAGAGTTTTTTGTGCCCTGTGCCAGAGGGCAGTGGCGGTTGGAAACCCCCCCCCCCCATCCCTCTCTCCATTTTTTTAAATGAGGACATAAGATAGTGCTCCTGAAAAAGGGCCTTGGCCTCATGGGGAAGGGCCAGGGAAGAGATAGGGGTGGCCAGGAGATGCTGGGGATAAACGAAGGAGGAAGCTACAAGTGAGAATGATAATAAACAGGAAAATTGACAGGCCCAAACAGCGCCCCCTGCCCTGCGCCATGGCACAGGTCGCACTATCCTAGTTACGGCCCTGATTTGCACTACCTATCACCATGGAGTCCGCCTTATCGTGATTGCTTGTACTAGAACCATGGTGCAGTTGGAGAGCAGAGGACGTAAGGCCGCTGTATCTGTACACAGTATGTACTCAAGCAGACATCCACATTCATGACAATGCAGCCTATCAATTTATTAGGAATCATTGACAGCATGGAAATGCACGAGGCACTTTGTGATTTGATAAGCCTGAATAAAGGCTCATCCCATAACATGGCTGCCTCGTACTGCTAAATTTTCAAGATATGACAGCCAATCACGATTACCTTCCGCTGGCCCAAACCGCTGACTGTATCAGCCATATGCCAAACTAAAACATTAGCGCAGAGGTTCCCAAACGCAGTCCTCAAGGCTGATATATCAGTTCAGGCTTTAGAGATATCCATGGTTAACCACCTGTGCTCAAGTCAAATTGACTGAGGTACTAATTAAGTCACCTGTGTCAACTATGGATATCTCTAAAACCAGAACTGTTGGGGAACCTTTGCAATAGCCTTTAATTTAATAGGAGACACACCATGGGGGGGAAAGAGAAAGAGATATATATATATATATATATATATATATATAAAAATTTTGCTCCAGCCAATCAGCTCCCAACTGTCATCAGTTTGAAAAATGACAGTTGGGAGCAGATTGGCTGGAGAACCATTTATCATACACAATCTGCTTCCAACTGTAATTTTTCAAACAGATGACAGTTGGGAGCTGATTGGCTAGAGCACCATTATCAGATGCAACAAGTTTTAATCACTCGTTGTGAGTGATAAAACTAGATTATAAAGCACCAACCAATTTGCTCCTGTCATTTTTCAAACACAGCCTTTAAAGTGACAGAGAAAGTACCAACCAATCAGCTCCTCTCTCCAAGCTTTGATAAATCTCCCCCAATATTTGTATAAGTTATCGCACAGAATCTTGTCTCTGGGTGAATTCATCTTTTAATACAGGAACTCACCACAGCTTTGTTTTCTTTAATGTTCATGGCCCTTTTAAGCAGCGCGCTGGAGTTTTCCTGGTTAGACTTGTCATTTTCTCTCCCGGAAGCAGATTGAAGTTTTACATCATTGCCGCTCTGTGGCTTCTTCCCCTTGGCAGACCTCTTTCTGGCTTGCAGCTCCGTCTTTGGTTTAGGAGGAAGACTGGAAGACTTTTTCTCCTTGTTCGGGAACTGCAGGGCAACACGCAGACCAAACCTTCTCTTTTTAGGTGGCGTGGTTTCCTTCTCACTATCAGATAGCACATCGTCTTTATGATAATCATCGCTGACGTCCTAAGCAGAGAGTTATTTTATTATTAGTCACCTATAAGAATGAGTGGTCTAGCATGTTGTGTACATTCAGTGAGACATCTGTCTATCACCTTGCGACCAAGACATTATATACAGTAACAGCAACTATTCCAGATCATGACACGGTAGTAGTACATGCTATAGGATCTCCCACCATTAGCACACCGTAATCCAGAAGTGAAGGTGGTCAGCACTGGCAGTGTTAACTGAGCAGTAGGGATGGCCATCGATGATTCGTAATCATCGATTGTTTCTGGCCAATGTCGAATGTTTTTCTCACCAGACATCCACGAATCCACGCCCCAGATTGGCCCACGGGCCAGTTAGTCATAGAACAGGGATGACCATCGGTTGGTGAAGCCATCGATGGTCATCCATTGCATAGTTGATTACCATTGATGGCAATTTTATATTTTGCCATCGCTGGTAACCATTCTGATGGCCATCCCTACTGGGCAGGAGATTGAAAACTCCCACTTAATATGCATAAAGTACATGATTTCCCTGATTGGATAAAAGCAGCAGCCAATCAAATTAGGTGCACCATTTATTACACAGCTGCTTGGTCAGCTAAGCTGGATTGGGTTCTCACCATACATTGCATTTGTAAGAAAAAATCTTTTAGTTTGTCAATTTTTGTGAGATTTAGGGCCATATTCACTTTGAGAACGAAAAGTCCGTGCTGGACTTTTCGCTACACATCGCAGGTTTTCCGGGGATAAAGTATCGTGCGCATGCCCGCATTATCACCGTATTCAATAAAAAATCAACGAAAACGGGAGCTGGCGGAAAGCTAAGTATCGCCAAAAAACGGGAATTTATGGGAAATATTCCAGGGACCCCCCTAAAGATGTCTGGACCTGGGGATCACTATGGGTACCCCCATTTTTACCTGCTGAAGGAAGTCAGGGTTTCTAATAGCCGCGGCAGGTGCATATTTGCGGCTATGAAGAAGGGGTGAAGAATAGCACTTCGATTTTTTATTTTTTTGGTAAAAATAACTATTGCTATCAAATTTGGGGTACATGAAAATGGGGGTAAGCATTTTTAAGTCCCTAAAATGATTTTGAAAAATTCAGCAAAAATGCACCTGCCGCTACTACCGCAATGAAGGAAACACCTGCCATGACATTCCCAGGGGTGCAGGCTATTTTTTTTTAAGCCTGCACCTCTAAACCCCAATTCCGCAGTTTTTTTTCACCATGTCAACCATGGTGAAAACTTGTCCCCGTTTTTTTTTTCAAAGACTTTTCGCAGGTACAGGGATAATTGAAACATGCGAAAATGAAGTCATCGGCGATTCCGACATTTCGCTCCAAATTGAATATGGCCCTTAGTTTTCTGTGGTAGAGCTGTATATGGAGACTAATGATAACCAAGGGATCTGTGCACTATAAGGGGTCTATTTACTAAGCCTTGGAGAGAGAAAGTAAATGGAGATAAAGTACCAACCAGCTCCTGTCACTTTTCAAACTAAGAAATCTATTTAGTAGTCCTTGGATGGAGATAAAGTGGCCGGAAATAAAGTACCAGCCAATCAGCTCCTAACTGCCATGTCACAGACAGTGTTTGAAAAATGAGTTAGGAGCTGATTGGTTGGTACTTTATCTCCGTCCACGGCTTAGTACATAGATCACACAGTCTATACATGGCAGTTAGAAGCTGATTGCTTGGTACTTTATCTCCACTTTCTCTCTGCAAGTCTTAGTACATAGATCCCCAAATCTCCACATCACAAATCAGACCAGCACCTGCTGGCTGAGGCCAGACTACAGAGACGAATGCCTTTCTATTCCAACTTCACTGACAAATAGATTGGTCTAAGTGACACGAGTTTTCCATTTTTAAGTCTCCTTTATTTTGACACTATTCTGTATTAACCTTGTAAATCTATATCTATATCTATCTATCTATCTATCTATCTATATATATATATATATATAGATATAGATATATATATATATTTTTTTCAGTGCACTGTTGCTTTACACTATAACACTTAATATCTTTTGCTTCTTGGGATAAGTTTAAAAATACAGTTACAGGGAAACCAATGGGTAGAAAATCTGTATAGTATCCTGCAGAATCTAATGAAATGGTAAAAGAGAGTAAGGACACTTGGTGGGGGAGGCCACACTGAATGCTACCTAGTCTGGACTGGGTCTGTGGCAGTGTGAGCGATCAGAAATACGAGTCAGGGAGGTGGTGGCTGATTAAACGAGGCTGGTCCACCATTGTATAGAGTGCACCAACATGGAGGTTTCCAAAAGTCTGTATTAACAGCAGTGCCTAAGCCTAGAGCATAAAGATTAGTACACACAATCATTCTAGAGAACCCGCTCTACTTACTTCTACTCTGGTAATTAGCATTGGGTGAGGGCCATCCTGTGGGCTGTGCAATACCAACCCAGAAGATGGCTTCTATCAAACTTTATGGAGGGGTGTAAAAATGTGAATATAAAAATTATAAATCAAACACACACCGAGAGGCCAGTTCATTAGACACACCCACTCAGTGACTGCATCACAGGTGCAGAGAATGCTATCTGAAGCAGTTACTGCCATATATAGGGTGGAAGGGTTCAGAGGAAGACCTGGGAGCCTAAACAATAAAGGGACTTTGGATGCAGACAGGTTACAGTCACATTACAAACCTCAGAGAGAAAAAGTCCTTTCAAAATGTACAACTGTAACTTGGTTAGAGATGGCCAATGGCAACACGCCGCCAACATTTGTCTGCAACAGGTCCTTTATTTTGGCTATTTACTGAGCAGCACAAACACTGACAGATACATTGCCTAGTATGATAAAAGGAGAGTTATGGTAAATCGTGCCTTCGTTAGCCCTTTCTTCGAAGTCCATAGGGTCTGCAGGGAGACAATGGGGTTTAGGTGGGCCCTGGAGGACCGGACACGAACAGCAAAGCTTTTCAATCCCAGGATGCCCCGGTCCTACCCCCTATACCACGTCCACAGCCTGAGGCAACTCAGTTTTGTTAACAAGCCCAAGGCAGGAGACGAGAGAAGGAAGACTGGTACACTGAAGAATCACACTCTCACACAGAGAAACAAACAAGTGACCAAGAGCAGAAACCTATAGAGGCCAGGTGCGTCATGGCAGGTGCCCTGTGGACCCTATGGACTTTGAAGAAAGTTAACAAAAGGTAAGTTTTACCACAACTCTCCTTTTCTTCTTCAGGGTCCATAGGGCTCCACATGGAGACAATGGGGATGTCCCAAGCAGTTGTTCAAGGGCGGGAAAGCTCCTGAGTTGCTAGGAGAACCCTACGCCCGAAGGAAGCATCCTGAAAGGCAAATATAGCAAAGGCATAAAACCTAAGAAAGGTGTGGCAAGAAGACCAGGTGGCCGCCCTGCATAGCTGTTCAGCTGAGGCGCCACGCCAGGCTGCCCATGAGGGACCCACGAGTATAATGAGTGTATACCGTAGCCGTCACATGAAGGCCAGACTGCGTGTAAGCCTGTGAGATAATGCGAATACATCTGGTCAGAGTCTCTGTTTGTTAGCTGGCCATCCCTTCTTGTGGAATCCATATAGGACGAAGGAGTCAGATTTCCTGATGGATGTAGTAAGGTCCATGTAGATCTTCAGAGCACGGACCACATCCAAAGAGGCCTCACCTGCCGAGAGGTCTGGTGATTGAAAGGCCAGAACCACAATTTCCTAATTTAGGTGGAAAGGAGAAACCATCTTGGGAAGGAAGCCCGGGCGTGTTCTAAGAATCGCCCTGTCCTGATAAAAGATTAAAAGGGGGAGCGACATGAAAGCGCCCCTAAATCCGATACCCTACGGGCAGATGCTATAGGCAGAACAGTCTTCTTCGAATGGAGGTTCCTGAAGTGCTTGGAGCACCACTGCTAAATCCCATGGAGCCACAGGAGGGATAAATGGAGGGTGTATACGTAGAACACCTTGCAGGAAGGTGTGAACATCCGGTATAGGAGCAAGTCTGCGCTGGAACCAGATGGACAAAGCAGAGACCTGAATTTTCAGAGATACTAGGCGGAGGCACAGATCCAATCCGGCCTGAACAAAGGCAAGAAATCTAGACATCTTAAAAACTTGAGGGTCATAGTTTCTCGTAGCATACCATTGGAAATATGTATGCCATATTCTGTGATAAATCCTGGCTGAAGCCGGTTTACAGGCCCAAGCTTGGTCTGGACCACAGAGCTGGAGAAACCCCTAGCCGTTAGGAGGGATATCTCAAGAGCCAAGCCGCCCCCCCCCACCCTCATGCAATGTTGAGGGTATACAATCGGGAAGCCGGCTGCCTTAATACCGGCAGCCGGCTCCCCAACTGTCATATTCCGCCGAGGGTGAAATGCCCGGCGTCTAGATGTAGACGCCTGACATTTCCCCGACGCCGGGGAGGGGGACTTAGTGTTAGGCAGCCCCCGGGAGGGTTTAGGCAGGGGGGAGGGAGGGCTAGCCAACCCCCCCCCCCCCCCCCCGGGGGATTTAGGTTTAGCGGGGATGGGGGGGGGGGGATTAGGGTTAGGCACTTGGGGGGGAGGTTAGGGCTAAGCACCCCTAAGGAGGGTTAGGGGGTCAGGTTAGGTTAGTAAGTACTTACCTATCGACGATCGGGATTTCCAGCGCTGTCGGGCTTCCGCTGCCGGGAACTCTGCTTTGGTCGGCCAGGCGCTGCCGGGAATCGAACCATGCGGCCGGCGGTGTTTCATTCCGATTCCATGTTGAGTCCTTCCCCAAGGAGTTACTGCACCTATTTAAGTAGCTGCTCTGATATGTGATTTATTGCGATGTATGCATAGAAGATGTTTAGTGTCAGTAACTTTTACTTCCTACCTGATCGTCCGTCTCTTTCTGTGTAAACCCTTCGAACACACCACTCTCTAGATCGTCGTCTTCAGTAAAAATCTTCTGCAGGTCTTCTGTGATGTATTTGGGACGAAGGATACGTTTCTGCAGATTGATGAAGCACAGAACAGGTTAAATATCAAGAGATAGCACCTCCCAAGTGTCATGATTAAAATGTGGTGTTTTCCCCACTTGTGACATTGCTAGCCTAAGGTGCACACAGAAATTGTAGAATAAAACTATCCCAAAACCATGTAGTAGTATACAGATGAATAGAATATAGTATGCGTAAGAACATACATATACACTATTAAAAAAAAAAATATATATATATATATATATATACACACACACACACACACACGTACGTACGTACGTACATACGTATGTGTGTTATATACACACACACACACATATGTACATATTCACTTTGAAGCTGTCCAACTTTATTTTTTTTTTCCCTGATTACAGGGACACAGGTTATGAATGTAGGTGGGTCCTACCATTAACAGAAGTGTACAAATTTACCTGGAAAATACACATGCTGTATGACTGCACTGCAATTCATCCTATGCATGCCTACACACCAATTGTGTTTCTGAGCTTTGATGATCTGGTTTCCTTCATCTCTTCTGAGCCCAATATCACCATTTTGAAAGACATGGACTATAACTGACTTATTCTTCAGATTGGTAGGGGGCATCAGAATTAACATCCTATAAAAGGAGTTATATTATTTCTTTTGCAGGTGAACTAGGAGATACCAGCGGGCCCTTAATTCCCCACATGCTGGTACTGGTGGTTCTCCAAGTACCAGCATGTGGTGAAGGTTTGCTGGGACTTCTAGTTCCACTGTAACAGACACTATTGAATCTTTTTTTTTTTTTTTTACAGTCAACCTGGCACCCACCGACCAGGGGTGCCGGGGATAGTACCGGGCTACCAGTCTGAACCCCTCTAGTGGGGGGTCCCCACCACCACAGGGATCTACGGTCTGATAATGCTTTGAGTCCCCCAGCTGTGCCAGTATACCCCCACTAGAAAGAGTCCCGTGCTGGTTGTGGAAAATACAGGGGACCACTACTCATTTTATGCTTTGTATTTCCAAAACCAAACCAGGATTGGCTCACTGAGCCCAGTGCTGGTTAATGAAAATATAGGGGAACCCTACGTTCTCTCCCCCCCCCCCCCTCCTGTTTTCAAAACCAAAACCGGCCCAGAAAAGCTCGGTGCTGGTTGCGCTTTTATAGGGGAACCCCACTTTTTTCTAGCTAATGGGCGGCTGTAGAGCAGTCACCACCCACTTTTCATGACCTCATCTTTGTGTGCTGAAGAAAATTACATTTGTTAGGACATACACTGTTTTGCAGGGCTGGCGCAGGTTCAGTGTAAATGGGGAATAGCCCGGGCATAAGGTACAGTGTGAAAAGGCTGTGAGCAGCTGTGATACGGCATGAAATAGTGTTCAAAAACCTAGGTCAGAATGAGGACTTGCTGAAAGCAGCATTAACAGGGCATGAGCCTTTTTAGTGTTGCACACATACATTCTGTAAGCCCTGATCACATCCAAACATTGAGGAGAACCCTCCTGATCCACAATACCATCCTGTTGAATAGTCAAGTCAATTTCCTAAAATCAAAGGGAATCTGGAAACAACCTAGTGTTAAAAGGAGGGTTTAGTCTTTAGGACAGCCATGACTTCATTGAAAAAAAATAGGTATGGTCAGGAAAGAGATCCCAACCCTGGCACTATTTGTACTATGGAAATGGCCATGTATGCAGTGTCGAGTCTATCAAGGCCAGGGGCCCAAAAGGTAAATGTTGCAATTCCTGAGTATGGCAGCACAACTGGAGTAAAGAAAGGAGCCTGTACATAAAGAATCCCCTTCCAAACCTCTGAACGGAGAGCCAGCATTTCCTTGAAAGAAAAGCAAAAATGCTGTACCTTCAGGGACCCAGCGCACAACTCCACATCAAGCCACTCTAGCAAAACAAAAAGCACTAAACAAACCTAAAGGATGATGTGGGATTCTTCTCCTGCTCACAGGAAATACAGGTCTTCCAGGCCCAATGATAATGGCAGAAACCAGCTTCATCGCCTTCAGCACAGTCATAGCCTCGATAGCCACACCATTATGGTGCGTACACACTGGGCGATAAAGTGGACGACTGAACGATAACGATATAGTTATCATTCAGTCGTCCACTTTATCGTCCATTTTTAACCCCAAAAAGATGAACGATGACGACGACACGCGTTCCCGTGGGTCGTTCGTCATCATCGTTCATCGGGCTGACATGCAGGCCAACCTGACGATCTCGTCAGGTTGCTGCATGTCAGGGAATGGGGGAGAGAGCCCGGCACTGAACGATATCGTTAATGATATCGTTCAGCGGCTGTGCTCAATGTCATGAACGACATTGAGCACAGCCTGCCGGGGACACACTACACGATATCGCTCAGGGAGCATATCGTGTAGTGTGTACCCGCCATTAGAGGCAGACAAGGTACAGATAACTGTTGTAAAGGGCCAGGCCAGTCCAGAACAACTAGAATGATACACGTTTCTTATGTTATCTTTTTGAAAACCACAGGTAGAATGGTTACCTGAAGGTACAGGTAAATGAGAGGATATTGCCAGGGAACTATCATAGCATCTCCCTGGGATTCCTGTAGCAACAGCTCTTTACCTTGTGGTTCTACCTGGACACCAACTTATCCAAGTCCTGCTGAGGTAGTCAGCGTCCCAGTTGTTAACTCCTGGATTAAACACTGCAGCGAGAACCAAAAAATTCCCCACAGCCCACCTCATGATCCAGCTGCTATTCCTCATGACCTGAGCACTTCTGGTACCACTTAAGTATAGAGGAGGAGGAGGAGTTAAAGCACCAGATTTGTAAGTGCCAAGGTCCCTCATTATACCCAAGGGGTCATTACAAGCGACTTATGTTACATGTCACATTAATATTTAGAAGTTTAGATGCACCACACACAAAAATGAAGCCAAAATTCAACATTTTAAAAATATGACAATATATGTGTAGTCAGAATTAGTGCTTAGAAGCAGAAAACAAAAATGTACACTCTTGGTTACATTTTATTGTTTATATGTGCGACTCATGTTAAAACATAATTGACCTAGGAACCGAGGAGACATTTAAACCTACCCACCTAATTTTTTTTTTTTTTTTCAAGACACTAAAAACTTATTATTGGCACAAACAATAAACTGAATACAAACTATACTTAAAATAAATTTTAACATGCGACTCACGTTACATTTCTATCCCCCAGTCAAAGGGCTCTGATACAAATTACTCAAACCTGTAGAAATTCACGTGAATTAATCAATGTAGGCCTATTTATCTCCCTGATTATCTGTGAAGATGTACAAAATATTTCATCTGGTGGTGATGGCCATTTCCAGTTGCTGCCAGCTTGCTACCTTGTGCTCCCTAAGTATTCGCAAATCTCTGATGTCCTTGATCTCACCTGGGTAACTCTTTCCATCATATTCCACATAGAACCAGTTACAAACATTAACTACATCATCTAAACCAGGACTCGACAAATCCAGGGGGCCAGGTAGCCATGGCTACCAGATTTTGCAGTGAGGGAGGAAGCAGATCCTGATCAGCTCTGGCGGAGATTCGTGCCTATAGTATTGCAGTGTTCAGATCATGCACAGGAGTGCATGTGATAAGTTTCACCTGCGCTGTCTGCTGTGCCTCTGTCCATCCCGGCCTGCACTGGCGACTCCTCCCCATCCTGGCCTGCTCTGATTCCTGCTGTCTGTCCAGTCTACGCTGATTTTTCTGTACGTCCCAGCTGTCTACGGTCTCCTATCTCCGGCTGCATAGAGCTCTCCGGTAGTAGGGTCTATGCGTGGCCAGGGATTGCGGAGCGGCTTCAGAGGGATAGTGGGGAATTTGTTGTACTTTCTGGCACCATTATTTTATGTGAAATGTGGTCCGTTATTACTGGAGGGTGGAGCAGGGGAGCTGTGCAGAGGCCTCCATTTTACTGTATCCATTCAACTGCATACATTTTGTGGACTAGTATAGTGTGTATAACAGTTGCATAACACACAGAGCTGTGCTCCTCACTCACTCCTGTAATTGTTTTGGGGGGACCATGGTCTGGCTCCTACACTTTCATCCTGGCTCCTAGATTTTAGAAAAATGTGTCAAGCCCTGATCTAAACTCACTGTTACATTAATATACTACAATCGTTTAGCAGCATACTAAAATGTTAGCGGTTATGTGAAATTTTATTTATATGTATTGTGTCGTATATTTCATGGAAAAACCCCCAGTGTCCCCCAAGAATGATTAAGTAAGCTTGAGTATATTTTTCATGAGAGAACGGTGCGTATGTTTACTGGAGTTGGTGTAACGATGTTATTACACTGCCCAGAACTATTATCGTTTGGATGGTTTAGCGAGTTCTTCAGATTAGACTTGCTGGGGAATGGACCTGGTGGAGCACAAAAAGGCAACCAAACAACTCCTTAGAGCAGTGGTTCTCAAACTCGGTCCTCATGACCCCACACAGTTCACTTTTTCTAGGTCTCCTGGCAGATCCACAGGTGATAAATTACTCACTGACATTTTAAAAGATCCACAGGTGGAGCTAATTATGGCAAACCACTGACTACTGTCCTTGCGACAGCTACATGCTATTGCAAAAGGAAGGTGCGATGGTGGCATCTTTACCACTATTCGAATGGCCATCTTGCGGTGTATTGTTTTATTTAGGGACTTAGCTATTTTGTGATGACCATCCCTGCATAAAACAAAAACACAGTAACGAACCAGATGCTTCTTTCGGTCCCCTAACGCAGTGGTTCTCAAACTCTGTCCTCATGACCCCACAGGGGGTCACATTTTCCAGGTCACCCAGCAGGTGCGCAGGTGTACTCATTACTCACTGACACATTTTAAAAAATCCACAGGCGGAGCCAATTATTTATTTTACTTGGGATTCTTTGAGGAGACCTGGAAAACATGCACTGTTTGGGGTCCTGAGGACAGAGTTTGAGAACCTTTGCTCAATCACAATGTACGGTGAGTGGCCAGATCCTCACAAAGAATGACGTAATTTACGCTAGTGGACCTCTTTTGCCTTATATTTACTAAATCCTTTATGGTGTACAAATAAACAGGGGTCAGTACTTTGCTTTTCTGCATTTGGCATTGCATGATTCCAGAGCCAGTAGCACAAATGTTAATTTAAGTCCCATTGTGTAACACTTACATAGTTTGGTCTTTCAATATCACTATTTGGAGCATCAACTTACGCGAGTTACCTATCTTCCCACCTGTGGTCGGCCGTCAGAACCTACAGGTGCACAGCATGAAGGAAATTTACTCGCCCATGTCTAGGTTAAATTGAAGTACTATAAAAACGAACCATTCTAATGACTTAATGGAAGAATATTTGTGAGTAGCTGTGAGCCATTTTTACAAAGAATAAAAAAATTACTTTGAAGAGAAACTGCATTAGCTCCTTCGCCTTTGTGCGACTGTACCACGACCCTGCTGAGAATGCTGTGCGCCAAATAATTTTTTCCCCCCATTTCTTCTTTTGCTTCCACCTCTACTCCCAAGGAGCCAGCTTCTGGGGAGCACAATTACAGATTAGGAACAAAGAAGAAACACACATCACCCCATTTCTAGCTGGGAACTGATAGGTTCTAATTAGGAAAACTTGATGCTGATTTTCAAAAGGCTACTTCCTCCCCTACATCACCACTATTAAAATAGTTTCAGGACTCCCCTCCACGATTTTCAAGAGTCTCATTAAACTGTTCACAAGTCCCGTCAAAAGTAAAATGCTACACTGTAAAATTCTTGCTTTAGGCTGCATAACGAAAGTCGTCTATATTTAATATAAAGGATAAGTGGTCTAAACTTGAATGCAATTGTAGATTTCAGACAGCACTGTTTTTTTTTTTTTTTTTAATTAAAATAAAAAAGTTGCTAACCATGGTGCTCAGGCATGCTGGCATCGGAAGCATTTATCACGACAACCAGTTGAGGATAAGAAGCTACCAACTGACAGCCATGCTTTGCCTTTGAAGTGGGAGATCAGACCAGTTACAGTTAAAGGGTAGCATGGTGCCTTTCCATGGTGGATGCGGCCACCTTGTTTGCTGAACCAAGATTCGCAAGGATGTATGCTATACAGCAGAGATGGGGAACCTCCTGCCCGGGGGCCATAGAAGGCACTCGGAATCATTTGGTAATCACCAACTATTGTGGCCCCGCCCCCATATGATGTCACAGGGAGGGGGCGTGGCCTGCACCAGGCCCACAAATAATGTTATATATATCAAAATGGCCCTCGGCAGAAAAAAAGGTTCCCCACCCCTGCTGTACAGTAACTAGGATTCGGTGAATTGTTAGCTTGTATTCTCTAATGAATGTTAGTGCAGGCAGCCAGTTTGTGTGCTGAACCGTGTGGAACATACATATTACAAGAGACAAAGACAGAACTGAAACAGGGCTGGGGGAGTAGGAGAGAAGATTTTATACGCTTGTGTATTTTCACCTCAATAAAAAAAAAATCCTCCTTTACTTTTAAAGTGTCACAAAACTCTGCAACACCTGTCAAGCGGGGAGATGTATCAGACCTTTGAGAAAAATAAAGTGGAGTTGCCCACAGCTATCATTTATCAAACAGTCTCTATAAACTGACAGAAGCTGATTCGTTGCTGTTGGCAACTTCTCCACTTTCTCTCTTGACAGTATGATACATCACCCCCACAAACGACAAATCATTCCAAATACAAACCACACATAAAAACAGAAAAGTATATACAAGGGTGACGAAGCAGATGCCTGGCTGAAGGTATAGAACAGCGTTTCCCAAACTCATTCCTCAGGGAGCACATAACAGTGCATGGTTTCCATATTTCCTAGTTGGTGCACAGGTGTATTCATTACTGGCTGACATTTTAAGAGATCCATAGGTGGAGCTAATTATTTTGCTTATGATTCTGTGAGGAGACCTGGAAAACATTCTTCAGGGACCACTAACAGTGCATGAGTTTAGAAAATACTGGTATAGAGGACCCTGCTCATGAGAGCTTACCAGGTCCCCCAGCTTCTGTGGAACTAGACTTACCAACATACCCACCCTGGCACAGCTTTAGCATGCCTAAATAGCATAACTGTGGCAGGGCATGCTGGGCTGTGTATTTCTACAGCAGCTGGAGGTCCGCATGTTGAATACCCCTGGCCTACAGTCTAGAGAAGGAGTAGACAACACATCCCAGCATAGCATGCTAAAACTGCGGCAGAGCAGGCTGGTATGTGTCGTTCTAGAGCAGCTGGAGAGCAACAAGTTGCCAACTCTGGCCTAGAGCAGCATTCCCCAGGGACCTCTAACAGCGTATGTTTTCCATATTTACTCATTCAGTATCACAAGGGAGATAAATAGAACCATCTACAAAACAGTTTAAAAATGTGACAGACAGTAATGAATACACCTGTGCACCAACTAGGAGATCTGGGAAAAAATACACTGTTAATACCTCTTTACCATCGAAAACCTGGCTCCAACGTGGGATCACTGACCAGGGACTGAGCACGCTTAGGAGCCAAGTTTTACCTTTTTTTACATTGGACGCTGGACCCAGATTATTCCCCGGTCCAGCTGTTCACACCAGACCCTGGTGTTCCGTGACCCAAGTCTCCTGGCATTACAGTGGACGCTTGGAGAGGTCATCTCCAAGCGCTATTGAAGCCAGCCAATCCTGCCATTTAGATCGGCCCGTTACCCGGGTTATTTTTCAAGGACTCTTTTCCGCTGAGACGCAACCCGGGTAGATCTGGCAATAACCCAGGTCATTGCGGCAGTAGAAATAGACCAGGGGTTCTCAAGTTCCACCAATTGGCCATGAGTTAATCTATTTTGCTGGGTCAGTAATTATCCCACAGAACGAAGTCCTTAAAACATGATGAACCACTGTTTTGGACCGTGTGGACTATACTTAGCCACTAGGAGCTAGTGGGGCTCACAATGGACAAAACGTAACTGGTAGGACATTCGGACATTACTGATACATTTACACAACCATATAACGTATTGTATTTATAGCTACCATACTAAAACCAGAATTCAATTCTCCGTGGTATGCGGCCATGATCTCCGGCTGCACACATTGTGATAAAATACAGTACTCCAACAAGTGTTCTTTCTAGCACCCAGCTCCTGTCACAGCCCATGCAGTTTTTTTTACCTGTCTGGGGTGGCGCTCTCTGCTCTGGTGCTTCTAGCACATTCTGGGCCTGATTCAGAGATGGACGCTAATGCGATCACAGCTACGATTTCATACACATCACAGCTGCAAAAATATGCTAATTGTTCCAAAGATCTCCCGAGCATAAGGACGCCCACTGCTGCTTTCTTACACGCTTACAATGTCGCTTATCTGCGTAAATATCTGTAACATCAACGCAAATTGAGCAGCCATATTGCCCTTGCGGGAGGTCTGACCAGCTGCAGACTTGGCAGCTATCCTGACTCGCAGAGGGTTCTCATGCTGCGTAGGAGATCGCAAAGGGCTAATTTATGCATGCCCATGTAACGGCGTTCAAACAATCAGACACGCCTGCGTTTTTCTGACTACCCCCCCGTTACCATCCCCCAAACATTGACTACCTGTCACTCACTTTGAGAGTGGATCCTCTGTGCGTTCGTAATCACAAAGCAATCACTGCGCACGTGCGACTTATAAGCATGCGCACTGGCAAACAATCGCTCGATCAGCATCTAATCGCCATTGCATTCAACTCTGAATCAGGCCCTCTGTTCAGTATCTCAGCAGTTTGTTGCATCAGCTGAATGTGCTAGAAGCACCAGAGCAGAGTGTGTGACACCCCAGGCAGGAAAGAGGAAATGCATGGGTTGTGACTAGAATGAACAATAATCACCAATATTCCTGTAGTGTTCACTCTAGCTCCGGTGGCAGGCAGGGCGCCAGAGCTAGAGAGGACACTTCCGTGTGCGCGCCCGAAAAGGGGGTGCAGTAATTGAAAAGGGGGCGTGTCTATAAGACGCATCCCCTTTTTGTTACTCTTGGGGGCGTGCCCGGCCCTTACGGACACGCCGGGCAGCTCCCAAGCCCTGCTGACAGGTAGAATAGATTCCGGGCGCATGTGCCCAGCATCAATTCACTGCACATTTCCCCACCCGCGGGACATTGCGACCCGCGGGTAGAGAGCACCCGCAGGCTGTCTTAGCGGGGCACAGCGCGTTGAGGGCAGGGCACTTTTTGCCCTCCAGAAGGAGAGCAGGGTGCAGCGCCCTGTTAAAACAACCTAGCGGGAACATTATTTCTGCGCATCTCTATGTTGGATTGTCACAATACCCCATAACAGTTGAAATGCTCATTCTTTAGTCCTTATAATCTGCATTACCAAACAGGAAATATTTTCCTAAAGGTGCCGCCACTCCACTGCCCTGCGGGTGCTACCTGCAGCCCCCTTTCCATAATAAACAAAGCTCAATGAGGTTGATGTATGAAGCAGTGAAAAGAGCGGTGAAGTGGACCAGAGGAGAAGTTGCCCATAACAACCAATCAGCTTCTACCTAGCATTTTATAGAAAGCACTTGATGAATGTTACCTCCATGATGATTGGTTCTATGGTTAATTTCTCCACTCTTATCACTGCTTCATACATCCTGGCACACAGTCTCTGTCTAGTTTTTTTGGGCAGGAGTGTGAGAGAAACAGAGAAGTTCTGATTAATAATGCAAGACCACACATCCCAACCATACCGATTCTGGTGTGACCGTCTCAATTTCAGAGGTCTGTCCCACCATTAACATGTTCCCCACAACCCACAGAAGTTATTAGGCATATCTGTTTGGGATGGCCCTCAGTAACCAATGATTGGCAACCATAAATCTTTCTGATCTGATGGAGATCCTTTCACCATTCAATGCCGGTCTTTCAGCTTCTTTCCACAGGCTGCTGCCATCACTCCTGCTGTGTACACCAAGGAGGAGAAACGGTGTCCACAGCAGAGCTCTTTTGCCACTGTCCACTGTGCATGCAGACACACTAGCAAACCATATTGGGTATGAAATACCCTAAAATTAATCCTTCCAAAGGGGGAAGGACGCTAACCCTAAGTCCCCCCGGGAGTCCTTAAACCTAAACCTTTCCCGGGTAAGTGCTAAGATACCTGGACTTACATAGTTCGGTACAGTGTGTCGGTCTGTCTGACTTCCAGCGTCAGGGTTAAGATAGACATTGGTATTTCGATGCCTATCTTAAGTCCCCCGTCGGGATATGGACCGGTGGCATTTAGTCCAGTCTATTAACTACATCCCAGCAAACCATTGAATGCTTAACAGACAATGGATGCATATCATCGTAAGGCATGCTGCTGAAGGTTCCTCCAATGCATGAAACAAGCCAAGGGTATTTTAGCAGGAGTTCAAAGCACGGGCATAGTGACGCAGCCATGCATCTCGTGTACTGTAGTTACACCCCCATGTCCTGTTCCAGACTTTTATAAAGTTAAGATGATATTTTTTGCCCCCAGTGCTCCAGCTGGGACGAGGGCCCACACAAAAAGTCATGTTCCCAAGGATTTGGTAAAGTTGCATTATAAAAATCTTGGCTAAAGCAGAAAAGTTACTTGAGACTAAAGGGGGGTATCCACTAGACGATAAAGTTGAACGATTATGATAAAATCGTTCAAACATCGTTTGCAAATCGTGCAGTAATTGTTTCTAACGATGTACGATGCGCGCTCCCGCTGGTCGTTTGATCATCTCCTCCATCGACTGAACATGCAGGTCAATTTCACTTGATTGCTTACAAATCGTTTACACATCGTTCACGCTGAACGATCAAACGATGAACCACTATCTGCCCACTATAGCTGAAAGCTCTCAATCACAGATTAAAACAACATAGTTTATTGTTAGATCTTTTGCAAATTGTTCAGAGTGGAAGATCATATTTCAAGGGAAACTTCAAGGGAAAATCGTTAAGAGGTTGGACAGGGATAAAATCGTCTAGTGGATGCCCCCCATAAGGAAAAAAAAAAAAAAAGAGTGCCAATACCACAGTAATAAAGCTATGATCATAATATAGGGGGCGATTCAATTGTTTTTTTGGCACCCAATCTGTCTAAAGTGACAGAAGATCAGGGGGTGATATTCAATTATTTTGGGCCTTTTCGCACAGGTCACACAGAAATAGACCAGGTTTAGCCACATAAGCGAGTAAACCCAGCGCGCCCAAGCAGCAGTTTCGGTGCCCAAAACTTTGACAATTTCCGCTCTGCACCTCAGGAGGGTGCAAGCATAAATCTGTGTGCCCGCAGCATTTGCGCCCAATCAGAACAACAATTGAATTGCTCGGTCAGGAAATGATTAACAGCCGTTGGCGAAAACAATTGAATTCCCCCCCATAGATTTATAAAAAATGTCGGATTCGGCAGCGAAACACAGAAACATAACACTGCAAAATGTCAGAATATTTATACTACTCAATAAATAAAAAATGTCAAGAAAGTACTATATTAATAATAATAACAGCTTCTTATATAGCGCAGCATATTCATTGCACTTTACAAACTGAAATAACATTAATAAAACCAAACTGGGTAGTAACAGACAGATATAAAAGGGCCCTGCTCGCAAATTATATATATGCACGGAATGACACTCCAATACAGCGGGCAACGGCCGAGGTGCACTGCATAATAAAAGGTATATCTGGAAGCAAGCGGCACTCAAACGGACTTTTCACACAATAATACTCAGGAGCTAGATAATGCCTTCTAGCTCCTGAGTATTATTGTGTGAAAAGTCCGTTTGAGTGCCCCTTGCTTCCAGATAGATATATCCGTGTGTGTAACAAAAACACAAAGAGCCGTATTAAATTTGAGTCGCACTCGCGATACTTTTTCGACTCCCGGACTTTCCGCCTACTTCGCCTGTTTTGCATGCGGAAAAGTATTGCCTACGTATACCCATATTCAATTTGAAAGTATGCGAAAACGGGATCCGGAGAAACTGAAATAACCGGAAGTCCTGTCAGATTTGGGGAAACCAGCCTGACACCCCCCAAAAGGTGCTCTGATATGGGGGTTAGCTATGGTTACCCCCGATTTGGCTTGCTGAAGGTATTTGGTGTTTTTAAACGGGCTTAATAGCTGCTAAATAGCGTTTTTGTAGTGGTGCAGAATAGTATTCAGGAGGTTTTTTTGCAGAAAATAACTTATCCCAGCAAATTTGGGGTACTTAAAAATGGGGGCCAGCATATATTAAAGTTGCTAAAGTTGAAAAAAATCTTGAAAAACCCATCTGCCGCAAGCACCTGCAATGAAAAAAAAAAACCACATGGGGCATACTTGGGGACCCCCCTAGAGTCTAGTTCGCTAGTTTTTAACTTTGTCCCCCAACATTATTTTTTTCACCCCCAAAATTAAAGTGATTTTTTTTTTGGGTGTTCTTGTTTAAAAAGAATTTGACGCAGTTTACCTTTGGGGGACTGAAGGCTGCACGGGGGTTCCCGCAACATTGCACCCCAATTCTGCATTTTTTTCCACCAGCTATTCATAGGCGAAACTTTTTCGCCTATTACATTGCACTGACTTTCCACCTAGGCGGAAAGTCTTTCTAATTGAATACGGCGATACTTTTCCACATGGCAAAATGACATCATCGGCGAAACTTTTTCGCCGATTCCGGCTTTTCACTAAAAATTTAATACGGGCCTAAATAACTTACAGAAAGTCAGCAGCTTCACCACAACAGAATATCTCCAATATGATTTACAAAACAATTCTCCTAGTAATCAGAGTACTGTCATGGAACACTCAATGGACCATGCGACCTGCACAATGCTGGAGGGAATATACTCAGTACAATGTAATTACTAGCAGCAGAGTAGCTACGGTAGCTACAGGGATATATATTATGTATACAGACGATTGCATAGAGCATGTTGTGGAGATGTAACACTAGTGGGGGTAAAGTGTGAGCACAGCATTGCTGCTCCCAGCAATACATTCCGCACAGCATACAGGCTTCCGCTCCACTGGCGCCAAATCCAGCAGCAGCAGCAGCACAGCCCCTGGCCGCACACGTGGAGTAGTCACAGGCAATCCGGGTGTATAAGCACGGGGGTCCTCACCTTTCCTGCAGCTGCTGCTGAGTCCATGGTGATGGGGGTCCAGCTATGTCACACACACCGTGTAGGGGGAAACAGATACAGCCCTCCTGCAATTAGCACATACACACAACATGCAATGCAGCCGCCTCCAGTCCAAATCTCAGTGCAGGATGGGAGGAGACACCGGCCAGGACGCCCCCTCCCCAAAGTGCAGGAACACAGAGTCACGCCCACATCACTTACTCACCCCAGGGCTGCACTAATACACATGGGACAGTGCAGTGCTTTTTCTTTTTACATTTAAATGACATTGCTGAGTAGTTTCATTACAACTTGTTGAAGTAATCTCAGCATCATTCCTCTGAATAATCGGCCACGCAGAATCCTCTAGCTCCATCCCATGCACTTATTAGGGGTCTATTTATCATTAAATGCTTTTGCTGTGAGATGGGGGAAGTAGGTATAACAGAAAATGTATCTTCATTCTGGGAAAGATCATTTGTTGAACAGTATTACAGGATTTTAACAACCTGACTTTAATTTATACAGAGGCTTTCTGACTAACCTTTAGATTGAATTTTAAAGGTTATAAACTGACATGACTTGATTAATAGCAGCATTTATTTATTTATTGTTGGCCATAGTTACACATTTAGTATTCATTTTATATGTTTTGCTCACTTTATCTGTACTTAAAGTGAATCTGTTATCTGCCCATTGAAACAAATGAGTGTCATGGAATAAGTATTTGTCTAGTTCACTTTCTGTTAATGAGCGGAATTCAATTGATTTTACCCCCCTTCGCGCCCGACGGAGCTATTCAATTGTTGCTCCTGTCAGGCGCGATCCGCTGCTAGCGCTCCATTTCAGCTCGCAGCCCCAGAGGGGGGCGGGCTGAAATTGGTGAAAAGTGACCTGTTTGGGCGCCCAAACGGCACTTTTTGCGATCGCGCCCAGCACTTTGGTCGGGGTTAGCCGATTTACACGGCTAAACCCGACCACTTTGGGCGCGAGCAGCGCGAAAAGCTGGCACAATTGAATAGCGGCCCACGATCTCCCGTCACTTTAGACGGGAGATCCGGACCGCGTAATCAATTGAATTCCGCCCAATTACTGAACTTTTAATTGTTCATATAATACCTTAAGGGAGTGGTTCCCAAACTTGTTTGAATCTCAGCACCTTAGAGTATCAGTATTTTTTCACAGCACCCCTAGGCCAAAAGTTTGTTAGAGAAATAAAAAAATTTGAATGAAGTAAAATGTCATCCTTAGGTTCAGTTGGGATGCAGTCAGAATGCCGGCCGCCGATATCCCGAACAGGACGAAGATCCCCGCGGAAAGTCCTGTCAGATTTGGGGAAATCAGCCTCACACACCCCAAAAGATGCACTGACATGGGGGATCACTATGGATACCCCGAATTGCCCTGCAAAAGGTATTTGGGGTACTTAAATGGTATTAATAGGTGCTGTTTAGCGTATTTGCATAAGGGGTGAAGAATAGCATTTAGAAGGTTTTTTTTTTAGAAAATAACTAGTCCCAGCAAAATTGGGGTACCTGAAAATGGGGGGTAGCGTATTTTAAAGTTGCTAAAGTAAAGTTTTAAAAATTGTGAAAAATCCACCTGCTGCAAGCACCTGCAAAGTAAAAAACACATGGTGCATACTTGGACCCCCTGGAGTCTATTTCGCTAGTTTTTAAGTTTGTCCCCCAACTTTGAACTTTTTCGCCCCCAAAATGAAAGTACTTTTTTGGCGTGTTCTCAAATGTTTTTGTAACTTTTTTTGACGCAGTTTACCTTTGGGGGACCGTCTTAAGGCTGCACGGGGGTCCCGCAACGTTGTACCCCAAAACCCCAATTCTTCACTTTTTTCCGCCTATCAGAGGCGAATCTTTTTCCCCTATCCGAATGCATTGACTTTCTGCGTACGCCCGTACACACGGAGCGATCAGACAACAATCAGATATCGTCTGATCGTCCTGCATGTGCTGGATGCTCGATATCAAACATGCAGCAACCCCCTAACGACTTAGTGATCCCGCGATCAATGATCGTGGGTCCCTAGAACAAACAGGCTAACCTGGTCGATATCGACCAGGTTGGCCTGCATGCACGGGCGACAGAACCGTAGCTAGACATTTTGGTGCCCTGTGCGAGAAAGAGCATTGGTGCCCCGCCCCCACCACCACCAACTGCCAGAGTTTGCAAGTATAAAGGCAGCTCTGTGCGGTGGCACTGACCGCACCACCCTAGCTACAGTCCTGACTATTGGCTTTTTGTAAAATATATATAATAAGAATTCTACACATAGATTAACAGATCAACAATAATAAATAAATATCACATAATATGGAGCTGCAGCTCTCACCAATCTAATTAAGCTCAATTTCGGGCACTATAAAATCATATCGATAGCGATATTATGGATGAACTGGGTATGATTTTTATAGTTCCCGTATTTGAGCTTAATTAGATTGGTGAGAGCTGCAGCTTCATATTATGTGATATTTATTTCTTATTGTTGATCTGTTAATCTATGTACAGAATTCTTATTAAATACTTCTGAAATATATTTCACAAAAAGCCAGTACACACATGTATATGTGTATATATATATATATATATATATATATATATACGCGCACACACACACACACAGTGGTCGACGTGGGCATGGCTAAGCACCATGAGTGGTGTGGCAACGTGTCATGTGGTGTGTGGACACTCAAAAATGGAGCGTGTCATGCATCCCTCTCATTCCTACCTTTAATCTCTCACCCTTTGCACCTCTCACTCAAATACATAGGGGCCCATTTATTAATGATTGCTTTTGCAATGCGATCAGGGCATGTCAATATACCGCTCATGATCGCATTACAAAATGCGATCATAGTGGCCGGATGTTTCACCCGGGACATGCAGGGACACGGGCTCCGAGAGGACATGCAGGGACACGGGCTCCGAGAGGAGCCCGTCCCTGCAGTGTCTCCGGGGAGCTGCCGGCCGGGGCTGCTGCGCACGCAAAGTCCCGGTTGGCTGGCAGCCATTGCCGTGGGAGGGTACCTGAGGATTCCTCCGCCGGCTAGTTATGCGGTGTGTAGCCATAAGCGTTAGCTGAGGGGGCAAATATCGGGAATGCGTCGCATTCTGGATATTGGTAGATCCGGTAGCATCGCATCCCCCATATGTTTCTGTGGGGGGTGTGGCTGCCTGAGAGAGTGGAGGGATCGCAGCAGGTATCGGAGATACCTGCTGCAGTCCCTCCTTAATACATCCGGGGGATACTTAATATTTGAAGCAAACACATACACACACACTGGCACCCATAGGGAAAAACCAAATACATAGGCCCCCACAGGAAATAAATCGCATAACCATTGCATGACAAAAAACATTGGCACCGATAGGAAAATGTTGTGGGGTACACAGGGGTGGTGAGGAACACAAAGGTAATGAGGCAAATATAGAAGGTAGGGTACACATAGGTGTAGGGGTTCACATAGGAGGTGGGGTACAAAAATGGTGGAGGGTACACATAAGGAGGTGGGGTACACACTAGAGGAATATTAACTGAAATCTGGTATTACTTACCAGCTGCTGCTGACTCCAACTGAGGGTTGAAAAGGTGGAGTGGAGAGGGATCCATCCTGAGGTGAGCAGCAAAGGAGGAGGGAAGCACCAGCAGTAAAAACAGGGCTCCAGGGCCCAACCAGCCACATAGTCAGCCAGGCAGTATGAGGGGCTGTCCTGTGATCACTGTCACTGAATCCGGCAGGGGAC
Source organism: Taudactylus pleione (assembly GCA_031769625.1). Lineage (NCBI taxonomy): Eukaryota > Metazoa > Chordata > Amphibia > Anura > Myobatrachidae > Taudactylus > Taudactylus pleione. The sequence goes on along the minus strand of JAUIMM010000757.1, from coordinate 542,121 downwards.
AGCCAGACACACACTGGATGGCAGGCGGAAGGGCGTGTGGCAGCTGGGACACAATGCCGGACTCTGCTGCGTGCATATGGCAGAGACTTTTTGGCAGTGGCAGGGGGACGGGCACTGACGGGTGGGGAAACAGGCACCTGCAGATGGGGGAACAGGCACCAGATGGCACACTGTCAGAATTTACTTAAAGCCGGGCGCACGATCATACACTGCGGCTGGCTATTGCTTTAGGGGCTGTCCTCCTCCTGTGACTGGCAGCCTGTGAGTAGTGTCAGACTGTCAGTCACTGAAGTTAGTGGGCGAAGGCATGTAGCTTCACCGCGCCGTGGGCGCGCAGCAGCGGCTGTCCAGCTCAGATAGATAAGGTGGTGGGCGGCCGGTGTTCCGCCCTCAGCACTGTTCCGTTCTGTGCGGTGGCATCACCGACCGCACCACCCTAGCTACGGCCCTGACGGGCGATGGTCAATATCAACCATATGTGCCCGCGCATCGACCATCGTTTGAGAGGTTGAAAAAAAGAATGATATAAACGATCAAATGATAATGTTATCATTTATATCATTCTTTTAAGTTGGACCGTGTGTATGCACCATTATACATAATATATAGCATTACGCAAAAGTGTAAATCTAATAGACAGACAATAATATACACTAATATACCTTATTATACAAAAGTGTAAATATATTAGGCCCATTAAGGATGTATAAGCGACTCGTTGAAGGTTCCACAAGTGTTAATCTCAAGAAAGGGGGGAAAAAGACCTACTTTAGAACCAAAGTTTACAAAAAAACTTACAAAAAAGAAACAACATCAATGCCCTCATTTAACCTTTTAGGGTTGAGGGCATTTAGCATGTAAATCCAGTATGATTCACGTTTAGAAAGTGCAAGTTCTCTACTACCTTCTCTTGCATTAGCTTTAATATGTTCTAATATAGTGAACAAAGGCCCTGATTCAGAGCCGGACGCTCTGACCAGAGCGCTCGCTCTGAATCAGGGCCCACCTCCATAATTATGGAGCGTCCTCCTGGACGCTCGTATAGCTGTGGGTCACCACCCACAGCATATACGAGCGTGCGGGATGATGGTCGCGATGGTCTTGACCATCGCGACCATCGCCACTGCGAGCCGGAGCCTGCGGTTGAGTTTCTCAACCGCTAGGCCCGGAGTGATTTTGGCTCTATCAGAGCCCAAATCACTCCCACTGACATCACTAGTGATGTCAGTGGGGCCGGCTTCTGACGGTAGGCGTTCCCTTGGGAACGCCCCCGTCTGGGAGGCACGCCCACCAAAGGGGGCGTGCTGTCAATCAACATCGACAGCACGCCCCCTTTGATCAGACACAACGAGCGAAGGAAAGTCCTTCGCTCGTCGCGTCTCGCGCATGCGCACGACGGAGCTCCCTCCGTCGTGCGCATGCGCAGTGCAGACCATCGACCCACTTGCGAGCGGACAGCCGCTCGCGAATGGGTCTGAATCAGGCCCAAAATGCCATTCATCTCAGATTTATGCACCTCCAGGAAGTGTCTTGGTAAACTGTGAGTGCAAATCTTATTCTTAATATTACATAAGTGCACCTGAATCAGTATTTTGGCTTGTCGTTAGGTTTTACCCACATACGACAAACCACAACTGCATCTTATTTTATAAACTACATACTCTGTATTACATGTTACTATTCGGTTCAAAGTATAAATGACTTCTTATCCATATACTTACAACATATGAAACAGTTACAGGGATAACAAACAGTTAGTTTTGACAGGAAATTTTCTTTCGGCTCTACTCCTAAGTTAGTAGGTGCAAACCTACTAGGAGCCAGAATATTCTAAGCTAAGGACCTCATTCAGAGCCGCTCGCTATTTGCGGTCGTTCGTTCAAAAAAAAGGGGTGGCTATTCAAATGAACCGTTCGCTCTTTGCGGTCTGTTCACGCCTCTATGTCTGAACGAGCGAGCAAAACTTGCGGTCGAAATTTTGAAAAATACGCCCCCTTGCCGCTCGCACCATACGTCATGTCCGCTATTTATTTGATTAATCGAGTACATCGAACAGCGTATGAACTGCTCACTATTCTTGTGGTTGGTTTTTCCTACCACTATATTGCGAGCAGTTCTGACTATAAAACAACCAGATGACGCTGCTGTATTAATTATGCACACCCTTAAAATGCCCGTTTTGACCTTTAAGCACGTCTGCGTTCTGAATTCCACTCCCCGTTTTCAAGCACCTTCCCCTGTTACCACCCACATACGCCTTATCCTGTCACTCAAAATAGCAGGCATTCGCTATTTAGCGAACTAACGATTTTCGGCCGCACTGACTGGTTCACGCATGCGTATTACAAACCGTACGCATTCGCAGATGTGCGAACATCGCTCGGAACGAACGAGCGGCCGCTTACGAGCAGCTCTGAATCAGGCCCTAAGTTTCTAGCTTTTCTAAAATCCAAAACTGGTCTATGGGGAAGATGAGGTCCTAAAACTGGATCCCTTAGAAGAATTCCCCAATGGCTTTCTAATATCTTCTTGATAACAATGTTTTCCCTATTATATTGAGTGATGAATGGTCTACAATGTTTATCTTTTTTCTCTTTTGTTCCCACTCGATCTATAAGGAGGTCTTCCCTATTACGGGTTAATGCTTTGGCGTGCGCATGCGCAAGCTCCAGCGAGAGACGGCAGCTCCGTCGCTCCGGGGCTCACTACAAGACAGAGCGGCTGACGATGTTGATTGACGGCTCGCCCCATTTTGTAGGCAGGGAGGGGGGTGGCTGCACAAACGCAGGCGTTCCCTTAGGAACGCCTGCCATTTGTGGGCGGCTCTACTGACATCACTCTATCAGAGCAGGAAGTCCACTCAGGTTTGTGGGAGCCGGGACCCTCCCGCAGGGTCTCGCCGCAAGCCCAATGGTCGGCGATAATCACGACCATCGCCAGGCCGCTCGCGCAAGCTGTGCAAACAGCGAGCGCCTCTGAATCAGGCCCTATATCCTCTTTCAGCAAATCTATCCTGAAGAATTAGGGATTATTGGTTATAATCTTCATTATTGCTGCAATTTTTTCTAATACGTAAAAATTGTGCATAAGGAATGCTTCTCTTCCAGGTGGAATGATGACAACTTGAATATGGTATAAAACTATTAGCATCCACTTCTTTAAAGTATGTCCTAGACCTAGAGCATAACAATTCCCCTTGTTTTCCTTGAATCACTAAATCCAAGTAATCTATACTTTGTGAAATAAATTTATGAGTGAACTTTAGATTGTAATTGTTCTCATGTATATGGCTTATAAAACGGTTGATGCTGTCAGCATCACCCTGCCAAATAAATAGCAGGTCATCAAAATACCGTTTACAACAATGTAGCATCCATTCACCATTTATAGTAACACAAGCAATAGGGATTTCCAAATTTATTGTAAATGTTGCTGAATAAATTGTTTAGCTGTTTTATAATTAGTACCAAAAAGTTTTTACAATTTAACCTAAACTACTCTAATTTTAACTATAGTTGAGTAAGTTCCCATAAATTAACGAATCTAGTACCTCCCTTACCGTTGAGTGACCAACTTAAGAAAATTAGTCTAATGCTGCGTACTCACTTGCTCAATCATCGATACTGTTGAACGATTTTTCCTATTTTAAAATTGAATGATATAGTTGAATGATTTCATCAATGATCATGACCGATTTCATAGATACTGTATAGAGCAAGTTGGCCAGCCTGTACGGTCGACTTCAGACATCGTTACCGACCATACGGTCACATGCATCGTTGGTCGTTCAGTGCAAAAAAGTCAACAATATGAACGATCTCACGATAAACGATATCGTTAATATCGTTGACAAAAGTCATCCGGTGTGTACGCAGCTTTATGCAATACCTTAGCTTAACATACCATGAATACAGATATTAAAATACACTAATATATATATATATTGTGTGTGTGTGTGTGTGTATTGTCAAAGCTGGATAATTGGCTGAGACAAGATCAGTTTAAAATTGAAGCGTGCGCGACGCCATCTTGCGAATGGCAGCTAGACTCCATTTTAGAAACAAGAATCTGCATGACGCCATTTTGCGACCAGTGTCACTTTAAACTACAACTCACAAGCTAAGAACAGATGGCAATGTTTTTGATAATCTAAATAGAATAGACAATGCACCAGAAACTGTGAGTGATTTACATACAAATTGGAAATCCCTGTTGGCAAATGTAATATAATCCAGGCATTGATGTACACAATTGGATTTGTCTGAATCCAAACAGGTTTTAGTTTCATACCCAGACAGGATGGCTTAGTTTCACAGCTGGAAGTCACATCTGCATTGCAGTCTGAAACTGTGAGTGAGGAATATGTGTGTGTATGTATGCATATATATATATATATATATATATATGTTAAGTCCATCATAGATGGAATCTCATGCATAAACACCGCACATTACGCACAATTGAGCTGCTAACATGACGCCCATTAGCGAATGCACAATTATTAGCATCATGCGATTGCATCTTTCACCATTTTACATACACACATTATGCTTAAGACCCCGAATGAAAATACCGTTTAGTAGCTAAATGCGCACGCATCTGTCCCCAGTTAACTAGCGTCTTCATATCAAACCCCGTACACTCACACATTACATATTCACTTACAAGGTTCCATTACCTTTAAGATATAAGATTTAAGTTTATTCAGTTAATATAAACGCTGTGAAATAAAGATATTTGATAACTAAGATTTTATACATGCTAAACAAGTCGTGTTTGGTTTTGTACTGATGCGTACTCTTTTTACAGTATTCCGGTGTTATCGGTGGGGAGGTCGCATCATGCATTCTCGAGTTATGGATCGCAGAGGCTACAAGCAACAAAATGTATATTTCATGAACAACTGTTAGGATATTACAGGGGGCGGGAAGGGAAAGACACCTAGCTGTTAGAGGCAGGGAGAGTCTATTTGAACCAGCCTATTAAATGCTTTGTAACAGATGCTTCTCCCCTGGGAACCAATGACATCAGCAGCAAACCTCTCTATTGTCCTGTCTATTCTGGGGGGGTATAAATATGTGCGCTCCAACACTGGGTCTTTAGTCTTCTTGCTGAATGCTGACTGAGGGGTTTCTTGCTGATGCCTAACATCTGGTACCGGAAGTGCTGCATATGTATACTGTACTTGGGTCTGTATAATTCCTTTTGCGCCTAAATTGTGTCTGGATCAATTGCGTGTAACTGTCTGAACTTTTACTTGAGTAACACTTGTGCTTTGGAACCACAGATTCCAGGTCTAATGGAGCGTACACACGGTCAGATTTGTCAGATTTGTCAGATGAACGATTGAACGATTAAACGATCTGAACGATTTGAACGATTTTACCAAAGTTTTGAACGATTTGAACGATTGAACGATTTTTGACTGCATTAAAATGAATGGAATCGTCCAAGTCTGACTGCAAACCCATCAGATGTCAGATATCGTTATCTGACAAACGGGAACGCGCATCGTTGATCGTCCATCGTTCAGGCATGTCAGATATGAACGATTTTCCTTCAGATATGAACGACTGAACGATTTTTAAATCGTTATCGTTCATATCTGAAGGAAAAATCTGATCGTGTGTATGCACCATAAGTCTTTATTTACTGTATGACTGCGTACGCAAATTAGCGTCATCCTTAGAGGTTTATAGGAAGGATTTTAGAAGATACAGGCAGGGGTATATAGAGGTTCTTTTTAATATCATCAGTATATATATATATATATATATATATATATATACGCACTGTATATATAAAACTGAGTATGAGGTGGCACTCAAGCAGACTTGTCAAATGGTTTAGATAAAAATCCTTTAATCCGACATTTCGGGGACTGCCCCCTCTCTTCAGGGATACATACAACATACAATACACAAGTAAAACATTCATTTTTAAACTTAGGTGTAGGGTCAGATACTAATAATTCATATGTAGCACTATCTGCCAGTTGTCTCTGACATTCTTTCCGTGTGGTTTGGTTCATGTAGGTAAAACTCAGTGCCAATTAAAGGAGCGCATGGCGCTGCATCGCAGTGCCACCAGGTCGGCAATAGAAACTGGGTACAGTGACCAACCAGTGGAAAGACATTGCGTAATAGCAAAACATGCGGTTGCCAGTATACTGGCCATCATTATAGATTGTGTGCAAGAGAGGTGGTAATAGAAATAGTATCCTACTGCGCAAAGAAAGTAGGTGGATTTTTTTCTTAATACCCTGACCCCTAAGGGGCTAAATTAATCATTGGGTTTACAATGTTTTCTGTAAAGTTTATGATATCTATTTCCTGTACTGTTAACGCAAATCTTATATGTTCTAGATAGATCAAGCAATATGTTTTGTGTCAGTAATTTTTGCCTGCTTTTAAAGTGTTTGTGTATGAATACATTTTACTTTTAGTGACGCGGGTTGCTTAGCAACCGCGTCATGTCCCTATGATGCACAGCGCCAGATGACATCACCGTGGGGCGACGCAGGTTTCAGTGTGAAGTCCGGAGCGTCTGAAGGCAGGGATCGGCAGGTGAGAGCAATGGGTGGCTAATCAGGTGAGGTTTGTGGCTATAAATATGTTTTACTTGTGTATTGTATGTTGTATGTATCCCTGAAGACGGGGGGCAGTCCCCGAAACGTCATATTAAAGGATTTTTATTTTTAAACCATTTGACAAGTCTGCTTGAGTGCTACCTCATACTCCGTTTTCTACATTTGGATGTGCTATCATCCTAGGAGGGCACCGCAGAAAGATAACACTATATCGGGGTGAGTGTCGGGCTATTTTTGCAACATTGGTATATATATAGGCTTAAATCACTCACAGACAGTGATAACAAAAAGGCAACTGCAGGCTATATAGAGTTCCAGTACACCGTGCTAAGGCAGACAGCTGTGCTAATGACAGACATCAGCGGAGGTAGAACCTGGCTAATTTAAAGGCCCTTATCCTCTTCGGCATTTATAACGTGCAAATTGCTTCTAATGCAATTTGATACCGGGTTGCTCACAGGATTTGGATCCAAGGATTCATAAGGTCATTCATGCTGATACAAAAGTGGTGTATTCCACTCATTAAGGTACACCCCCATTCACATAGAGGGGACCACATTTGGTGGAGGTTACCACTAATATAAAATACTGCACTAGGAGGCGCTCTCTCTCCACCTTTTTGTCATATATATATATATATATATATATATATATAATTTTATATATATATATATCTATATATATATATATATATATTTAAAAATATATTGTAGGAATCTGCTTACAAAGGCATGACTTCACATCGATTGACTTAGTCATAAGGCTTCTTTACTCATCACAACTGTTATGACAGTACATTTGTATTCATTAGATGGCTACCTGACACTAACTATGCCCGCCAGCCCTAGCTGTTGTCCAGCTTCTAATTAGTTTCGGAAACCCCGCCCATCGCATCACACAATCCTTTTATCCATCACGCACTCCAGAACAATCACCCCCATGTAGTGCATCTGTGTGTAAAACCTTGGGAGACAGCAGGATCCTTAATCATATCTTCCCCTTATCCTAGGGATTGAGTCCTGTTCTGGACATCAGAACGTGGCAAAGTACCTTCTTTGCCACAATATAGGGGCATATTCAATAGGCTGCGAGAATAGCAAAAATCCTCCACCTGTGAGGTTTTTCCTGCAGTTGCGGGTTTTTTGCTATTCTATTAGGTGTGTGTTTTTTGTCACGCACCTCCTGAGCATGATTTTTGCTAAAATCAATGATTTTAGGTAAAACCACCAGGACTTGCTCTGAAACCCACGCTGCAACTCCGTCAGGACTAATTGAGCAATTGGAAGCATCAAATGTCTCCTTTATGTGACCCAGGTCATAGGTCCAATTTCTGACTCTCCTGAACTGATCAGTTAGGAAAGCTTTTTAACGGACTCTCCAATCGGTCAAATGCATGAAGCAAGTGAGGGAATTGTGACTTTTCCTCTGTCCTGAGGGCTTTTCCTCTTACAAATTCAGTCTAGTCTGATGAGTGCTGGATTAGAGAAAGGGGGATTATGTTTTCTTGCTCATTCTCCCTAATATTCATACATCAGCCGCCAATACGTAACATTTCATTATTTATAGGAGTGATGACCAGAGCTGTTAGTGTTTGAAATCTTATTCTTAGGCAAATAATCCAAAAGGAGAATATTTTCTCCTTAAATTGAGGGTAGAGTAGATAGATGTCCCTAAATTGTAGTTGGACATCAATAAGCTTCAATTCTGCTCTATGGGAGTGGTGCTTCTCTCATGAAGATGATGCTGATGGGTCTTTAAGGGTTAATAAGCTCCTTTCAAATAAGTCAATTAGCCCTATCCTTTAATTATTTGCAGTTATCTCAAATCACAGACAGGCCTATTTCCTCAGGCTGCTTCTCTCCCCTGCAGTCAGCACCTTTTCAGTAGGACAGCTCTTTGCCTCCGTGTTTCACTTTAGCAGCACACTCAGAGCTCATCAGGCAGAGCAGCACGCTGGGCTTCAGTCAGCTGCTCTCTGACCCCTCCTCCGATTAGGTCCCATCAGCTCTCATCACAGACCAGCGGCTGTTGACTTCAGCTCCTCTCTGGAGACGTGCCCCGGCAGCCCAGCGCTGGAGGTGTGGTCTTGGTGGGTGTTCATGTGTTCAGCGCCGGGACCACCCCTGTTGGCTCCCAGTGCCGGTTGGGCATTGATTTAAATATGGTGCCACCAACAAGCCAATCATGACTCGAGGACTGGCAGCCAGTAAGAAGTGGCCGTGGTGAGCCAATCAGGGCTTGCGGCATCATAGCTCCACCCATCGCGGCATTCTATATTAGACGCTGCAGGGCGGGAGCGGGCAGTCCATCGTCAGCAAGTGAAGAGGAAGGATCTTCCAGAAAGAGCTCCAGCAGCCGCAGAAGAGGCCAGAAGGCGGGATCAAGCCAGAAGACGGCAAGCGCGATTGAAGTCCCATTGACGGCAGCAGAGCATTGTTGACAGCGGCAGATGATGGGAAGCGGAGCTGTGGCTGAGGACCAGAGAAGACTGCAGTGGTGGCCTGCAAAAGAACTTGATGAAGCACCCCACATGCATTAGGCCCAACTCCCCTTTTGTGCATAAGTAGGCAGGCCCAAGAACCTGAGCCACCTGTAAGACCCTGGGCATTAGACCAAGGGCACTGAGCCCTGTTAGTGACCTTGGACATTTTGCCCAGGTCACTATAGATATAATTTGGGTACGAAGCCCAAAAAGTGACTGGGCATTAGGCCCAGGTCACTGCTGAGTCCCTGGTAAGTGATCTGGCAGAAGGCCCAGATCAATGAAGTTGCACTAAATAAATAGGACGTGGGGATCTCCAGTGGAGTGTGGGAAACTGTGCGGCTCCCACTCTCTGGTTACTTCCCTTCTCCCTAGAAGTGGAGGGTTGTTCTGCCCCCACTGCAAAAGCCTGTTTTTCCTGCCAGCTAGCTAGCCAGCTCTGGTTAGGCAGAATTTAAAGGGACTGTACATGGGTTTATTATCTATTACTTTTGAACTGTATACCTGTCCTTGTGTATTGTATTGTTGTGCCATGCAAGGTATATTTATTTAGCATTGTTATCAATTGTATTTCATAGGTTGTTTTACACTACACATATAGGGCCTGATTCAGCATGGATCACAAGCCTGCGTTCGCATGCACCCGTATGATGTTTGTAATCTGCATATGCATCGCAGTACGCCTGAGCAAACCGTCCGCTGCCCGATCGCAATGAGCACGGAGAGTCTACACACAGTGATTGACAGGAAGTGTCCGTTTGGGGGTGGTGACATGGGGATTACAGAAATGCAGGCGTGCATAATTTAGCCCCTGCGTCGACATAAGCAGCCTGTGTACTCACTGCGTGCTGGAAGTTTAGCAGTTTGTGAGTGAAGGTCTGGTCAACCACCACTGTGCGTATGGGTCCAATGGTTCTCGATGTTACAGATGTTTTCACTGTCTTCTTAACTAATGCGGATGTAAGTAAAGGTAAGAGGGTGGCTTTATGTAGTGCTGGGCGTCTGCATCTTGTGCTGCGGTGGCACTGCGATCGTATTCATTTGCAGAATTTTGCATTACCCGGCTTGCGATCCGTGCTGAATCAGACCCTTAGTTTGGCAAGCCAGTGAGTTAGGGCCATTATTATAGTAGATGTAGGGATGTGTAGTATCATGACACATCTGTAGTTTACAGTCAGGTGCATAAATATTGGGACATTGACAGAATTTCATATTTTGGCCTCTATTCACCACCACAATGGCTTTGAAATGAAACAAACAAGATGTGCTTTAACTGCAGACTTTCAGATTTAATTTGAGGGTAATTACATCCAAATCAGGTGAACAGTGTAGGAAATTAGGAATTACAATGGTTTCTATATGTGCCTCCCACTTTTTAAGGGGCCAAAAGTAATGGGACAAACTAAACAATCCTAAATCTAACTTTCACTTTTTAATACTTTGTTGCAAATCCTTTGCTGGCAATTACAGCCTGAAGTCTGGAATGCATACACATCACCAGACGCTGGGTTTCATCCCTGGTGATGCTCTGCCAGGCCTCTACTGCAAATGTCTTGAGTTCCTGCTTGTTCTTGGGGCATTTTCCCTTCAGTTTTGTCTTCATCAAGTGAAATGCATGCTCAAATCGGATTCAGGTCAGGGGATTGACTTGGCCATTGCATAACATTCCACTTTTTAGCCTTAAAAAACGTTTTGGTTGCTTTTGCAGTATGCTTCGGGTCATTGTCCATCTGCACTGTGAAGCGTCGTCCAATGAGTTCTGAAGCATTTGACTGAATATGAGCATATAATATTGCCCGAAACACTTCAGAATTCATTCTGCTGCTTTTGTCAGCAGTCAAATCATCAATAAATACAAGGGAACCAGTTCCATTGGCAGCCATACATGCCCACGCCATGACACTACCACCACCATGCTTCACTGATGAGGTGGTATGTTTTGGATCATGAGCAGTTTGTTTCCTTCTCCATACTCTTCTCTTCCCATCACTCTGGTACAAGTTGATCTTTGTCTCATCTGTCCATAGGATGTTGTTCCAGACCTGTAATGGCTTTTTTAGATGTTGTTTGGCAAACTCTAATCTGGTCTTCCTGTTTTTGTGGCTCACCAATGGTTTACATCTTGTGGTGAACCCTCTATATTCACTCTTGTGAAATCTTCTCTTGATTGTTGACTTTGACACATATACACCTACCTCCTGGAGAGTGTTCTTTTGGCCAACTGTGAAGGGGTTTTTCTTCTCCAGGGAAATAATTCTTCTGTCATCCACCACAGTTGTTTTCCGTGGTCTCCCGGGTCTTTTGGTGTTGCTGAGCTCTCCGGTGCGTTCTTTCTATTTAAGAATGTTCCAAACAGTTGATATGGCCACACCTAATGTTTTTGCTATCTCTCTGATGGGTTTGTTTTGATTTTTCAGCCTAATGATGGCTTGCTTCACTGATAGTGACAGCTCTTTGGATGTCATATTGAGAGTCGACAGCAACTGATTCCAAATGCAAATGTCACACCTATAATCAACTCCAGACCTTTTACCTGCTTAATTGATAATGAAATAACGAGGGAATAGCCCACACCTGTCCATGAAATAGCTTTTGAGTTGATAGTCCCATTACTTTTGGCCCCTTAAAAAGTGGGAGGCACACATAGAAACCGTTGTAATTCCTACACCGTTCATCTGATTTGGATGCAATTACCCTCAAATTAAATCTGAAAGTCTGCAGTAAAAGCACATCTTGTTTGTTTCATTTCAAAGCCATTGTGGTGGTGAATAGAGGCCAAAATATGAAAATTCTGTCAATGTCCCAATATTTATGCACCTGACTGTATGTTAGTGCCCTGTACGGCGGTATTGTTGTCACCCCACAGGGACCTGTGAGGGACGAAGTTCAATAGTGCCACTGGTGAGAACCTCTGTGTTTGTCTGTCTCTTTTCTGTCTACTTCCCTTCTGGGCGGACAGTAGGCCTTGCACTCTGGTGCAATGTTGAGTATTTATCTGGTGCATAATTACCCATAAGTGAGACACAGGGTCTGAGGCCAAAAGTGCCAATGATGATCTTTACTTAAACTTGAAACCCCTTTTTTTTTTGGAGCGGTACTTGGTTCAGTTAGGGTGTGTTTGTTGGCTTAGGGAAGGACAGCTCTCACATCCTGTCTTTCTCCTAGACCTCCTCTGCATACCAAGAACTTCTGTGACCCACTCTACCTGGGGGCTGGGAGTCCCACCCAATTTTTGGGAGCCTCTCGGCCGTACCAGGGGAGTAGCAAATTATGCTCTGAGTCCTTTAGGAGAAAAGAAAACACTATACAAATAAATATTATTATATTATATATTAAGTTATATATTTTTAGGGAGTATATCTATTTGCAGCAAAAATAGCAGCATTTTCAGGTCAATTTATCAAGAAACTCTTACAGCCCATTAGATAAGAAGCTGTTATGGGTAGCATTTGATAGTACTAGCCCCGTAGGTATAGTGATATTTATGTGGCTAAGTATGGCGTTAGCTCTCGAATTATAAGATGTTTGTTGCTTGTTAAATAGCCCCATATTGTCAAGAACTATGGGAATGGCAGGTCTTTAATAATAACAAAAACACATAAAATGTATGGGAGCTAGTCTAGCTTACAGTAGCATTTTTACGTGATTAGGCTGCTGCTCCCTCCAGGAGAAGTTGCTAACCTCCAATTATACAATATAACAACACAAATGGAAAATAAAAAAATCCTTTCACCAAGGGAGCGCTGCTAAATCAATATTGAATGTAATCACATATATAAAACATAGAAAGAAAAATTAAATTCCAATGGTAATTAATGGATCCACAATAACTAAAATCTAAAATATGGTAATCTATTGAAACCCATTGAAAAATAATAGTGCAATTTCACCATGGAAATCTATTTAAACATGATCCAGCTTTCATTAATATTGTGCATTAGAATACAGTCTGACAGTTGTTAGTACTGTGTTGTTAGTACTGTATAGCAGGATTCAACATTAGTTCATGCATTAGGTATAGTCCAGCAATGGTTAATATTGCATAAAAACTTGGTCCAAAAAAGAAAAAGTCAGACACATACCAGTAATCGTTAGTGTGTTAGTGCTTTTAGTAAGAGGACTTTATCCAGTGCGGCTTGGTTAGTAGCACTCAATATTATAAAATGACAGGCTTATAAACATGATCATCCAACTTCCGATCCACTGCAGACTTTTTAACCTGTGGCTGTTGATGAACCAGCCCTGCAGGGAAGCAAAAAATAGCTTATGTGCAATTTGATGCATCCTGGTACCGGTACCTTGATAAAAAATTCAGCATGCAACCATCCTAATCACGATGGTCATAGGATCCTTTCTCCGCACTTCAGTCGCTATCAGCGGCTTCCTCAGATCAGGTCTGAGGAAGCCGCTGATAGCGATTGAAGGCGGAGAAACGCGTTATCCTGTGTTCCCCACTGCTGAAAGGATCCTCTGACCCTCACGATTAGTATGGTTGCATGCTGAATTTTTTATCAAGGTACCAGTACCTGGGTGCATAAAATTGCACTTTTGTAATAACAGCTGCACTTTAGTAAATATGATAAATGTGATATCTTCTGCTTTAGAGAATTAGGGGCCTATTTATCAACGGTTTTCACCATATGCAACGAGTGATAAAACTTGTTGCATATGATAAAATTTGTTGAGAAATAGGCCCTTTAGAATTAGCAAGCTTTGCAAAAGGTCAGAAAGATACACATTCAAATATTTAATTTAAACTCACATGAATGCATACCTAAATATTCAGGATTAGAGCTTGGTAATGAAGTCTAACAAAAGTAGCACTTTTTCCTAGATTAATTCAGGGTCTTTCTGTGCTGCCCTGAACGCTGATTGATTTCTGTTAAGGGCAGGACACAGCGCTGACGTCTGATTGGCTGCTGTGCAGAGCATGAAACAGCACTGCATACGGATTGGCTGCTCAGCAGGACAGGAAACAGCTGTGATACATGAATGGTAGCTGAGCACGGTAAGAAACTGCTTTATCAGTCAAAAATGCTTTCAGCATAAACCTGCTACACAGAACAAAGGGGAAGGATAGGTAGGTGATGCCTTTTACAGGAATAAACAGAGAAAATATAAAGATAACTGCTCTACTGTACAGTTATAGGTCTGCATATTAGACTTAGGGCCTGATTCAGAGCCGCTCGTAAGCGGCCGCTCGTTCGCTCCGAGCGATGTCCGCACAGCTGCGCATGCATATGGGTTTTAGCATGCATGCGCGAACCAGTCAGTGCGGTCGAAAATCGTGTGCTCGCAAAATAGCGAATGCCTGCTAATTTGAGTGACAGGATGAGGCGTTTGTGGGTGGTAACGGGAAGGTGCTTGAAAACGGGGAGTGGAGATCCGAACGCAGGCGTGCCAAAAGGTCAAAACGGGCGTTTTAAGGGTGTGCATAATTAACAAAGCAGCGTCATCGACCACGTCACTTGGGTGTCTTTTAGCCAGAGCTGCTCGCATGATTGCAGTAGGAAAATGCAACCAGAAGAATAGCGAGCAGTTCATTCGCCTTTCGATGTACTCGATTAATCTAATAAATAGCGGAGATGACGTATGATGCGAGCGGCCAGGGGCGTTTTTTACAAAAAAACCGTCCGCATGTTTTGTTCGCTCGTTCAGACATAGAGGCGTCAACAGACCGCAAAGAGCGAACGGTCAATTTAAATAGCCAGCCCCATTTTCTGGACGAGCGAGCGCAAATAGCGTCCGGCTCTGAATCAGGCCCTTAGTACCAAATACAGGTCTGAATACGATGACATACCAACCATGGCTGTTGATGATGATCATTAGCATGGAACTTTGCAGTGAAAAAAAAACCTGTAGCGCTGTAAGGGGTAAGCAGACTGCCTTCTAGATTCTCTCATGTACACATTGCAAAATTAACACACATTTGGCTTGACCACCAAAAGTGGCAGCAGACGGGCCTCAGTCGTGTAATGGGTAATTCGGCCCTGTATTCAGGTGAATAAATTTTATGTACATGCATCTTTTTAACCACAGTGGCATAGATAGATGTACACCTGCACGTCATCCGTTCTCCCACCCTCCTCTCTCAAGTAACCACACCTCCATCCACATCTCATTAAACTCCCTCTCTGCCCACCTCATACAGGTTCCATCCCTAGCTCAGGTGCATGCACCATAATTACACTCTTCATCTTGGTTCCCCAAATTAATCTCCCCTCAATGCTACAGCAACCCTGATAATCTCATTCACATCTCTCACACAAACTGTGTCCCTCTATCCTATGCCCTATGGAATGCTGGATTGGTCTGTAATAAACTGGTCTCCACCCATGACTGCCTGCATCTCCTAGCCTTTCCTGAAACCTGGATTTCACCCTCTGACACCACTTCTTCTGCAGCTCTCTCCTCTTGGGGCATCAACTCACACCCCCCAGCCCAGGGGTCGCCATGGGGGTATTGTTGGGGTCCTTCGATTCCCCGGTTACTCCTACCAACTCATACCCTCAGAACCATCACTTACATTCTCTGCAGTTGAGGTTCATGCCTTTTCCAATCAGTACACCTTCGAGTAGCTGTCATTTACCATCCCCTGGCCCTCCCTCCAAATTCCATGACAACTTCACTTCCTGGCACCCTCACTCTCTCCTCAGATCTTCCCTCCATTATCCTAGGTGACTTCAATATTCCAATTGCTATCCCCACAGAATCCTCTGCCGCTATTCTACTTACCCTCACATCTTCATTTGGTCTCTCCCAATGGACATCCTCACACTCCCACGTGAGTGGGCACTCACTTAATCTGGTCTTCACTCATCGTTGTGATATTTCTGATTACTCCAATTTCTTATTCTCCTTTCTACCATCACTAAGCTTAACATTGAGATTAACGACACCGTTTCTTTTTCCTCCCTCCCTGACTAACTTCTTTCCCCTATCCTCTCTCTCTCTCTCCTGCCATGAAAAAGCCATTTCCCTATACAAGGCTTCCCTTACTTCTGCTCTTGACTCTGTTGCTCCGGCAATCAGTACCCACTCTCACAGATTTAGACCTCAACCCTGGCATTCAAAATGCACCAGATACCTGCAAAGGTTTTCACGAACCACCAGGCGACAGTGGTGGGAATCACGCTCTAAGACAGATTTCCTCTATTTCAAATTTATGCTGTCATCCTACAGTGCTGCCCTTTCCCTCTCCAAACTATCATATTTCAAGAACCTCATCTCATCCAGTCCTCAAACCCCCAATGTCTCTTTGCCACTTTCAACTCCCTCCTCTGCCCACCCCTTCCTCGCCTCCCCTCCTTGCTCTCTGGCCTTGACTTGACCTACTTTACATCTAAAATTGACTCCATATGTCAGGACATCAAATCCCACCAGGCCCTCAGCACTCCACCCTCTCCTTTCCCAGACCATCCATCCCTATCCATCTTACCAACTCTGACATCCTTCTCCCCTGTATCTCGAGAGGAAGTTATGGACCTCATCCGGTCCTCCCCCCTTGACCCTATCCCTTCCTGCCTCCTCCGCTATCTCTTTCCTTCTGCCTGTTCCTATCTTGCCCACCTCCTCAAACTCTCCCTCTCCTCTCATCTGGCACTGTCACTTCTGCATTCAAACATGCCCTTGTTTGCCCCAATCTTAAAAAAAAAAAAAAAACCTACCCTTGATCCTAACACTCTCTCCAACTACCCACCCATCTCCCTGGTCACTTTTACCTCCAAACTCCTTGAGCGTATTGTTTACAACCACCTTACCACCTTTCTTTCCTCCCGCTCCCTCCTTGATCCATTTCAGTATGGCTTCTGTTCTCTCCACTCCACTGAAACTGCCTTCACGAAAGTCAGCAAACACCTCCTTGCTGCCAAATGCAAAGGCCACTACTCTCTGCTAATTTTCCTTTTGACCTATCTGCTGCTTTTGACACTGTGGACCACACTTTCCTCCTGCAAATCCTTTACTCCCTTAGTCTACATGACACTGCCCTCTCCTGGCTGTCCTCCTTCCTCTCTTACCGATCCTTCTCTGTCTTCTCTCATGACTTTTCTTCCACCCCCACATCCACTAACAGTAGGTGTTCCACAAGGTTCTGGGCCTGATTCAGAGCTGAACGCTCTGACCAGAGCGCTCGCTCTGAATCAGGACCCTCCTACCTGTTTTTGGAGCATCCTCATGGACGCTCGCATAGCTGTGGGTTACCACCCACAGCTTATGCGAGCGTCCATGATGATGATCACGATGGTCAAAGACCATCGCGACCATCGGGCTTGCGACAAGACCCTGCGGTAGGGTCTCGCTGCCGCAAGCCCAGGAGCGATTTTGGCTCTATCAGAGCCAAAGTCACTCCCACTGACATCATTACTGATGTCAGTGGGGCAGGACTCAGACGGTAGGCGTTCCCACGGGAACGCCTCCGTCTGGCCGCCACACCCCCGGCACGCCCACCAAAGGGGGCGTGCTGTCAGTCACCATCGACAGCACGCCCCCTTTGGTGCGAGACCCCGAGCGACATATTTCTCGTCGCTCACCGGGTCTCGCGCATGCGCCAAACATCGACCCGCTTGCGGGCGAACTTCCCTCACGAGCGGGTCTGAATGACCCCCTCTGTTCTTGGAACTCTCCTATTCATCCTCTTAAGGTGAACTAATCAGCTCTTTTGACCTCCAATATAATCTCTATGCTGATGATACTCAGATCTACCTTTCATCCCCCGACCTCTCCCCCTCTTTACTCACTCGTATCTCCAACTGTCTCTCTGCTATCTCTTCTTGGATGTCACAGCAATTTCTTAAACGTAACATGTCTAAGACTGAGCTGATCATCTTCCCACCCTCTCGAATAACCTCACTTCCCACAATTTCATTATCAATTGATGGCACAACTATCTCCTCTAGCCCCAAAGTGCGCTGTCTTATTGTTATCCTCGACTCTCCCTCAAACCAAACATTCAGCACCTCTCACAGTCCATCTCAAAAATATTTCCAGGATCAGACTCTTTCTCGCCCTGGATGCTATTAAAACCCTCATCCACTCACTGGTCATCTCCAGATTGGACTACTGTAACCTCCTCATATTCTCTCCAAACGTTCTACATCTGCCTCCCCTCTTCTACAAGCCCTATACTGGTTCCCCTTCAGAACCCAATTCAAGGTTCTAACACTCACTTAAAAAGCCCTTATCCAATCCTCTCTCATTTACATCTCTGACCTCATCTCCTTTCACACTCCCGCCCACCCACTTCGCTCAACAAATGCACGCCGCCTCTCCTGCCAACTGGTTAATTCCTCCCACTCACTTTTGCCCATGCTGCTCCCTACCCCTGGAACACTCACCTCACGAGCCATCAAGACCCACTACTTCATCAAAGCATTTCAGCTCTCATCCTAACCCGCTGCTACATACTCCTTCCACCCTGTCTACCTCATCTGTATCATGGCTGTTTGTCTGCCTCTCCCAGGGCCGGCCCAACCTATACGCCTGGTATGCGGCCCACGTAGAGCGCCAGTTTGAGGAGGGCGCCACAGCAGTCACGAACAGGGAGTCACTGTTGTTCACTAGACTCCTCTGAGCCGCGATAATAGAAGGTGAGGTGCGCGTGCGCCTGCTGCCATTGATTGTAGCGTGAGTGCAGCCGGTGAGTGCGGTGGGGGATTGGGGGAGTGCTTCTGGCATCTGCCGGGTGGGGGTGGAAGCCGGTGCTTTGGGCCAGCGACGGGCGGGAGGGGTGATATAGTGCACACACGCTGGGTCTCTGGTCACTGATTATTGCACGGACTGACGCAAATATAAATCACAGCAGTCTGGCCTTTAAATGCTGGGCTGAAGGTCAGGTTATGCCTTACAGTCTTGGTCACGCTGCTGACTTTTAACAAAATCACCCCAAATACCTGCTAATAATTCTGACACAGCCAATTAATTAACTACTTAAAAACATAGAGACTGTTTCAACCAGTGACGGGCAAGGGGCGATCCTGTGGCCACATATGGCTCTCCATGCCCTTCCCCTGCAGCCACCAGCTAATTATTGCTACTGTATGTTGTAATACTCTATGTGTTTGTTATATATGGTAATGCTTATTTACGAAGCCTTGCTGAATCAGCAGCATTACCATCTATAACAAACAGAATATATATATAACATATATCACATATGGCAATATACAGCAGCAATAATTAGCTGGGGGCTATGTAACAAGTAGCTGGCAGAAATATCCATAGTGCCTAGTACATTTTGTAGTGATAAAAGAAACCCCACTACTGCCACAGAGTAATGGGGCCCCTTACCCATTATAATATAATGGGTAAGGGGCATTACTGTGTGGCATAATGTATATGGGGCACTACTACTGCAAGACCTAATGTGTTATAAGGTGCACCATTGTGTGGTATGTTGTGTATAAGGGGTACCACAGTGTGGTACACTACACTTATGATGAGGGGGCATGTCCTTTTTAGTGGCCACGTCCCTTTTGTCCGGAGCATAAATACGACCTCAACTTTTCCATACCCCCAATTCAAAATTCCCACTTCAACCACTTTTTATATGAACATGCTTTAGGTATGTGTTTGGCTTTTCCCACAAGAACACGCCCCCTTATCTTTTTCTGTCGCGCGCCGTCTGTGCGCACAACAGTACCCCTGGGGGCACCGAAAAAAATATTCACTTACCTAAAAAATTTGTCCCGGGCCAGCCATGGCCCCTCCCCTATAGAATGTTAACTCTCACAAGCAGGGCCCTCTACCCTAATGTGCTTCTCCTTACTTATACTTTCATCTACTCTTTACTCCCCACAAGGGCAAGTGTTACGATCGCTAATACTGCAATGTGTATAAACCATGTCCTTGTCCTGCATTGTATTGTATTGTAAGTCACTGGTTTCTTCTTCAGCAATGTTGTTAAACCATGTCCTTGTCCTGCATTGCATTGTACTGTAAGTCACTGGTTTCTTATTCACTCATTTGTTTATTTACTTTGTACGGCACTGCGGAACACTTGTGACGCTATATAAATAAAGTATTATAATAATAATTAGTGTGGTCTTGATTACAATAGTATACACGCCGTTATCACTGTACTGCATCATAGAAGTGGTACAAAATGCGCTTCATTGAAAGTAACTACCGACACTTCAGATGAAAATAAGGGAATTTTTTGAGTCCACAAGGTCTTTGTGAGGAGCTGCTTAACTGTTTATCCTTCCTTAATTTGCAGCCTCCGGGCCTGATTCACACAGATCGCAACTGCGATTGCAATAGAGATTACGCATGCAGTTCAACTGCGATAGTAAACTAATCCATTGCGATCGCTATGCCATCGCAGCATAACATAAGCACGCCCACTTTAACTTACACACAGCCTTAATTTTTAGCAAGACTGCGAAACCATCGGTACCATCAAGTACCATCGCAGCCTCACGCACACTTGCACAAGCTCTGACTTTACTCAGAAATTGCTAACTTCATTGCACGCTATGAGTCCTCAGGCTGCGTACGGCATCGCAATGGATAATTTATGCACGCCCCTCCAACTGCGTTGAAACGCACTGGCACGCCTGCGTTTCGCCGACCATCCCCCCATCACCACCCACAAACGGCACTTCCTGTCATTCACTCTGTGATCACAGTCCTGATCGCAGTGGCTGGTTCGCACACGCACTGTGCGATGCATACGCATGCGCAGAACTCAACAATAGGCTGATTGCGTGCGTAATCGCAGTTGCGATTTGGTAGTGGATCAGGCCCTCCATCCCTTAAAATTCACGAAAGAATCCAAACTTTGCTCTTCTTATTATCAATGCGAACTTCATCCTGAAGGTGCGACAAGGTTGATGATGTCACAAATTTTTTTCAAAATGGCATTTTTGCTGCGCCTCGCAATTTTATGCATTTTAAAATAACCTTTTTTGTGTTGTTGCAATCTGACTATTCATCACCGGATCCGATTGTATTGATTGGTTGGTTAAAGTTTAGGTTCATTGATTGAATGAAAATAATAATGTTGTTCTGCAAGACTCAATGCAGCGCAACATTGCTGCCATCTACTGGATTTAATGAAAATCCATTCAAACAGAGTAAAGGACCACTCAATCTAAAATACGCAGTGCTGTATATTTGCAAACATATATAGATTTAATATATACATTCACAGAACTTATGAAGAGAGGCGTTTCACACTTTATTTGCACTTGCTATATTGTAGAGTTATTGGTCTCAGTTATCAGCCATTTCCTTAGCAAATCTGTCAAAAGAGGCTGGCTGCAGTGTCCGTCACTTCACACAATCACAACACTATCTTGGAACGTCTTCATATCTGATGTGCACACACAACTGTATCAGCAGCGATAGTATATCAGGCAATTTGCCAAATATTGCAGCATAATAGTTGTATTTTAGGTTTAGCTGTCCTTAGTAATAATAACTATAAGTTGTACAAACAATATATAGGGCACACATATTCCACAGCACTTTACAGAGAATATTTGTCTATTCACATCAGTCCCTGCCCCAGCGGAGCTTACAATCTATGGACCTAATTCAGAGCTGCTCGCAAGCCGCTCGATGTTTGGGCCCTCTCTCTGTTTCCTCTCTCTCTGACAAATTATGTTAAAATATTAAGTAGAAACATCATAGATTAAAATAAAAACATTAAACTATTGATTTAGTATAAAAGGAATATGAATTTTCTGCATAAATATCAAATAATATTTTTTTTTTATTGAAAGTGTCCAGAATTAATTCCACTACTGTAAGTCAGTATTATGACACGCCTCTCCCATGTAGCAGTACGCGCCCACTTTACCGCCGCGCTCATAGGTGTTGCTTTCACAATCTCCCTTATATGCTTTTTCAAGAGTAGGCATGTATGCCCATCTGTGTCAATTTTATCAGGACAGTCCAGTTGTGAGGGGACAGCCCTGCGTTCAGCATGTATTTTCCCAACTGTCAGGACATTGAACTTGCGCTGCATGCAACAGATACAGGTGCTTCCAGATTGACTGGCTGTCGGGATTCCAGAGGTCGAAAGACTGACAGTGGAATCCCGATGTTCAGGATCCTGACAAGGGGGCGGTAAGTAGCCTAACCCCCTACCTCTCCCCCCCCTAACCTTCCCCCGGTGGTGCCTAAACCTAACCTCCCCCCGGTGGTTTTAGGAGGATAGAAGGGAGGTTAGGGGGTGGCCTATAATTTTATAAGTGCTAACAATGACATTGGGGACGTGACCACATTTAAAATTAGACAGCCACGTCCTCTGTGTACCACCACAGCCACGTCTCTGTGTCTCGATTCCTACTTTCATAATGTTGGGAGTTATGAAATACTCCACCCAAAATAAAACATGAATAATAGATTGTGAAATAAATTTGTAGACATGTCTCTCTTATACTGTATTTGCTTGTAATCTGTAATAACATAAATATGCATGCAAGTACTGTATGCTAGATACAAGAGACACAGTTTTGCAACTGGATTAAATGGGCTGAATGAAAAAGAAAATAGTTTTTGCTCATTATCCAAAACCCACATTACTATTTTGTATGCACATGACTTGTACTGTGTATATTTATCTTATGTTTGTTTCTATTATCTACTGTATATATACATATATATATATATATATTATATATATGCACATATACAGTATGCACACCATACATACAGTACACAAACTTAAAAATTTTTGTATTTAGATCTTTTTTTTTCTTTTCATTTTTCACTTTTAAATCTAAAAGGCTCTTATTCTAGCCCCGCTGAGCATTCCCTGAGTAAGATCAAGAGTTCCTTGTTCTATAATCCTGTCGCTCCTTGTGTATAATCCTTTGCTAGATTCAAATGTTTTCTGGTTGCATAGGATGTTATTACTGCATGGTGAGTAGAAAGTGAGTTTGTTGTATGTGGGTGGTGTTAATCCTCTAGTAATGAACACCTTTCTCAAATCAGGCCATGTTTTCATCTTCTTTGTGATTTCCTGAATTTGCTGCTTTTGTTTTCGCGCATTGTTATATATTTCTCAATGACTGGGTTCACTGTGTCTCCATTTTCAATGTCTCTTTTGTGGCTTTTACGCTCTTTCTCCGATCACTTTGAAACTAGAATATAAACGGTAAAGTGATTTTAAGCTTTCTGACAGAGTTGATCCATATACTTTTCTGTAATTTACACCGTTTCGCATTTTCCTCATGAATCCAGACATTCATATCCTAAGGTGAGCCTACCATTGTTCACATGGTTCCACCTACCTCACTTTTATACCTTCAGAATTCGTCTAATTTAGATAAATGCACATTGTCCTAATGTAAATGGCTGGTTGGCATACTTCTCATTTTTTCCTCTCTTCATGTCTGTGTTCCTTTCATATATATTTAGCACAGAAGCAGTAAATTACTAAAGTTGATGGCTGGAATAGAGTCATCCTAGGTTTGTTTTTATGAGAGTGCTACATACAAGCGATGTTGCTATGTACAGTCTGAATAAACAGACACATTCCCAGAAGTGAAATTGATAAATCAAGTCAGATTCTGAATAGATTTAAAATTCTGAGAATTTTCTGTATATTATTTTTCATTGAAGTGGAAAATGTCAGAGGTACGCTCAGAAGCTTTGTGCTTGTCCAGGGTCGGACTGGCCCACAGGTGTACAGCATACCTCCCAACCGCCATGATTTAGGCAAAAAGTCCCGCTGTCCGCATCCGCAGTGGCCATGGTGGGGTGGGAGCAGTGGCGTAACCTGGTATTTGAAGGCCCCATAGTAAAAGTTTGTAAGGGCCCCTATGTACCATCCAATGGTGAAAAATGTATATAACACATGGGCCCCATAGCAGCTGCACCCCTTGCACCTATGGTAGTTACGCCCATGGGTGGGAGATTAGTAGGGAGGTCCCTTCTCACCCACTGCTATGCTTAGACAAGGCAAGCGATAAATACATGTCATGCACATGCGTGTAGCGTCTGTTCCCGAGACAGAAGGACTGGGGACATGCCCAGCAGCTCTCGGTGGGGGCTGAATTAATGTTCATAATAATTAAGCCAATAAAATCCATAGGAACAATTGATAGCACAGAGGCATTAGGTACTCGGCTTAAAACTAGGCACAATCATTCAATCTATTCTTCATTAAAATTGTTAAACAATGAAAAAATGCAAAAGGATCGGATTAAAGTTGATTGCGGTGTTAAAATCTAGAGGTCCAACAAATCAGGCTAAAATTGTAATTTGCATGAAGCAAGCATACGTTTTTGACATACAATCTGATTTAAAGTATTATGTTTAGCATTTGTGCTTCAATTGAATTTTAATGTGACTATACAGATACTGTATGCAATTATTTGTTTAAAAAACACACTCGGACCAAAATTTATTGTTGTATAACAACCTATGTTTTTGGAATAATCAGAGCATATGCATTTATACAAAAAAGTTTTATTATTAATGTACAACAATATTTTTGCTTTTTGTACAACACATTCAAACCAATCATTCATGACATTCATACATTTGGGCATCTCCATGTCACCATTATCCACTAAATGATATACAATCTCCAAGGCCATCATCACATTAAATATTTATAAAGTAACAACAAGACATAACATTTTATTTCCCTGTACAATAGGAAACACAAAAAGCAAAGCATGGTGCTATGGCTATAACAAACACTTTTCATGCCTTGCGTACAGAGATGCAATAGCTTGAACAGAATAATAGTTGCTTCAGATTCTCCAACAAGTCACAATTATCTTGTAATTAAATATTTGGTTCCTCTCTCTTATTAAACTGACTGAAATGGGCTCATACATTTACCATAAACAGGATTTTACTGTCAAAACTATAAGACGTTTCCCGAGGAGCTGTAGATTGGGAAATGCAGCCTTGTTCAGTGAGTTTAGTAGCTAAATGGACAATTTTTAAGAGTGGTATATGACAGCTAATACATGTTAAATAAAACAGAGGCATAACTATTGGTGGGCAGGAGGGGCAGGTGCCTGGGATGCAGATGAGGCAAGTTCTAGAAGATGACATAGTTAAAAATAAAATAAACTTGGCAGCACAGTTTGTACGATGACACTTGAGTTAGCGATGTGTTTGTAAGGAATGGAGGTGGTTCTCCTGCACATTAGTACTTAAGTCGCTTCAGACTTATGAGAAATTGAGGCACATGATAAGAGTGAACAAACTCCTACAGTAGTGCCCACCTCGGTAATGAAAGGACCATGTACTATTTAAAAGTTCTGAATTTAATTCACTAGCAGTAGCACAAAACAGATAAATAATTGTAAGGGGTATATTTACTAAAGTGAGAGTTTTTAGAAGCGGAGATGTTGCCAATAGCAACCAATCAGATTCTACTTAACATTGAACTAGCACCTTCTAGAAGATAATAGCTAGAATCTGATTGGTTGCTATGGGCAACATCTCCACTTCTAAAAACTCTCCCATTAGTAAATATAACCCTAACTACATGGGATATATAAAATATGATTTCCCAACTAGTGTCCCCCCACCATGCCAATGAGAATTGGCAGTAAAATTAGCAGGCTGATCTGAACATCCCTTGTGTATGTATGTGTGATATATATATATATATATATATATATATATATATATATACCGTATATACTCGAGTATAAGCAGACCCGAATATAAGCCGAGGTACCTACTTTTACCCCAAAAAACTGGGAAAACTTGTTGACTCGAGTATAAGCCTAGTGTGGGAAATGGCAGGAGCTGGTAGTGACCCCAGTAGTAATTCCCCCTGGTTGTGCCCCCAGTAGTAATCCCTCCTGGTAGTGCCCCCAGTGGTAATCCCCCCTTTCAGTGCCCCCTGTAGTAATCCCCCACTGGTAGTGCCCCCTGTAGTAATCCTCCCCTGGTAGTTCCCCCAGTGGTAATCCCCCCCTGGTAGTGCCCCCTGTAATAATCCCCCCCTGGTAGTTCCCCCAGTGGTAATCCCCCCTTTTAGTGCCCCCTGTAGTAATCCCCCCTGTAGTAATTCCCCCCTGGTAGTGCACCCTGTAGTAATCCCCCCCTGGTAGTTCCCCCAGTGGTAATCCCCCATTTTAGTGCCCCCTGTAGTAATCCCCCCCTGGTAGTGCCCCCTGTAGTAATCCCCCCCTGGTAGTTCCCCCAGTGGTAATACACCTTTTAGTGCCCCCTGCAGTAATCGCCCCCTGGTAGTGCCCCCTGTAGTCCCCACTCCCCAGTAGAGAGACGTGACAAGAATAAAAAAAAAAATCACTTACCTGTAACTCCCGCTCCTGGTCCCGCCGCTGTCCGCTCCTCCGGCCGCTTTGCATGGGAGAGACGTCGTCATGACGACGTGTCTCCCATCACCCACTGCGGGAGCCGGAAGATGGCTCCCGCAGTGGGAGCAGCAGCAGCCGCTGACAGTCTGACAGACTCTCAGCGGCTGCTGATTACACCAAACACGCAGCTGCCGGCTCCGGCGGCTGTGTGTTTGGCAGTGTGTAGCGCTGACCGAACTCCGTCCGGTCAGCGCTACACTTGACTCGAGTATAAGCCGAGGGGGTACTTTTTCAGCACATTTTTTGTGCTGAAAAACTCGGCTTATACTCGAGTATATATGGTATATATGTAAAGGTTTCGATAGGTGGTGCCAGCGTACTGTGATGTCTTGGTAGTGTCTAGACCTGTATCAGTTGTAATCTGACATCTCGTGAGTCAGTTTGAACACTGGCTTGGCTACCCATTTTTGGTGGATACCTGCAAATAATTAGTATCCCCTAGATGTATTATGAAGGGACTGCAGCAGATATCTAAGATTTTTAATTTCCATTTCCAGCAGCAGCGACAACCCCATAGGTTTCAATAGGGGATACTATGCTATCGGATTTACCAAGCTCTGTAATGTGAATCATTCCAGGCTTGACCACCGCAGCTAACAACACCTGAAGATGGCATTGTGCTGCTGTGGTCCACGGGCTACACTTCCTTAGATTTAACGGGAGAGGGCTCCTCCGGAACCCTTCCTGGTAATGGCCGCCACAGTGTGGTCTATGTATCTTGCATGCGCAGGAGTCCGGCATAGGAGTGAAAAGACGGCCTCTTCGCTCCAAGTATATCACAGGGATGGGCTCCTTTTGGAGCTCCTATGCCTGCACGTGCAATTTGATACATACGGGTGCTTTCATCGCCTCGTCCAATACGATCATGGGCGCTAATATCGCACCCAGATTCCATTGCAAATGCGATTATTGATAAATGGGCCCCATAGAGAGTAAAAGATAATCTGCACTAGATATAATTTTAAATAGATATATTTCACCATCGCCCTGAATATGTTTAGGATTGAGGTAACAATATCTAATAGTAGAGATGTGCGGGTTCGGTTTGGATCTTTCCCGCCAAATTTTGTATCTCAGAAAGAGGCAAAACGTCATATTTCATGGACAAACATCATCTTTCATGGACTTTTATCCCAGGATCCAGCAAAATTGATGTCCCAATAATGCTGTTTAACACCACTAAAATGCAGTCTCTAAAATTAGCAGCAGGACTGTAGCTTTAAAGATTGCATTTCAGTGGTATTAAACAGTATTATAGGGACATCTATTTTACTTCATCCTGGAATAAGAGCATCAGTTATTATGAGACATGTTGGTTTGATACCCCTGTTACCAAATACCAATCTACAAACTGGTAGTAAATGACCTCTAAATTCGGTTGTACAATATCTCTTGCAGGTGTTGATATTACAGAGTTATGTGGGCACACGCCAACAGATGACCCAGTTACTTAACTAGTGGTGTCGGTTTATTGAAGTATAGGAGGTACGGCCGTACTCACTGTCATATGCACACTGTCAATCACTGACCGTCTGCTGCCAAACTGCCAGCGGCAGTGGAGACCCGTACTGCACATGTTCAGCACGGGTCCTATGCATGCACAGATTCCCTAACATCGGGAATCTGCATGAAAATTTATAGTGCGTCCTCTGCTGAATCAGGCCCTGTAGCCCTATATACCAGTAAAGCAGAGTGTATGAATTAACAGAATCAGCCAACGAAGCCTTACAAAGAGAATTTAAATGAACTAAGGGGGCGATTCAGACCCGGACGCAAAGTAGCGCACTTTAGCTGCCATCAGGGGCAGGGTATGCAAATTCCACAATCACACGGCAAGGCTTAAGGATGCACTTTATGTCTTAGAGAGCGACGGCAGAGCGAACGCAAGCCGGTCTAAAGACGCCCACTTTTCTTTCTTAGCACATGTCTTCTCCAGGAAGTGTATGATTAATCAGTAACATCGAGAGCCATAGGAGCTGCTCGCAGCCCTTGAGATCTACCCTACTCCACCATAAGCACTGCAATCACTGCAGGCTGAAATACAACCAAGTGACGTGTACAATGATGCTTCTACGCTAATTATGCACACCTATAAAATGCTGTTTTGACGCCCAGACATGCCTGCAGCACCACTCCCCCATTCACAAGCACCTTCCAATGTTACCACCCACAAATGGCACTATCTGTCACTCAAAGTAGCGTCCAGTCTGTGTACTACAAGCATACAATTCCAGAGCGTAGAGAGTGTCTCGCGCATGCGCATATTGACGCATGAGCAGACGTATCATTACTGATCGCAAAGGACAGCTCTTCCTATAAGAGCTGTCCTTTGCGATCAGCGATGCGCCCTGGATTTCTGTGTTTATGACCTGGGAGTCCATCTGCGCATGCGCAGAGTGACGCGGCGGTCGATGGGCATGCTGTGAGGGATATCTCATCCCAGCGCAATGTGGTAGAAGCCCATAGGATTCTATAGGGTATTTCCAGCAAAAGTTACATATAAAGTGGGGGGTGGTGCCGCACTCAGCCTGTTGTTCACGTTGTACACTCTAGTTGTATTGTGGAGTGCCAAAAAATATGCAGACCCAATATAATGTAAATAAATATTAGTAATGTCATATAAAAGCAGTGTCACGCGGTATGTAGTCAGGAAGCCGGCAGTCGAAATGCAGACCACCGGCTTCCCGACAGTGAAATCCCGGCATGGGACTAATGATAGGCAGCTAAATACCGACGCCTATCATTAGCCCCGCACTGAAATCTCGATGCCCGGCATACCGATCATGGGTAAGCCGGGCGTTGAGAGTGGATGGCCGCATGGGAGGGGGGGTAGGGTTAGGTTTCAGAAGTCCACATTCTTTTGAAGGTCTTCAGCAAATATGGTCCTCCTGCCATGGTACTTCCCCCACTCCATTAAAGTAGTCCAGGTATGGCTCCCTGACCTGTTTAGCCCACACATTCGCTGTTGTTTCCCTTACTATGGGTGTGGCGACAGAGGTAATTTCTATACCCTCGTGTGGTTGCTCCTGGTCGTCGATGTCCATCCCTGTTGTCCGCTGTTGAATCAAACTTTTTTCCTTAAGAAATTGTGCACAACACAACAGGCCAAGCCGACAGAATCTATTTTGTCCACATGAAGGTTTATAGCTGTATAGAATATCCGGAACCAGGTACATTTCTCTTTTGTCAGTCTCCTTTGTCCATACGGCTTCAATAAATGCTCATGTAGAGCAAATGCCTCGTCTGCCACAAAGACAAAGTTCAGGCCGTGCTTCATAACCGCTGTTGGCAAATTCAGATGGTTGGTGGCGAGTCTTTCATAAAATTCAGTTTACTTAAAGAATCCACCATCAGAAGCACGGCCATTTTTTCCCACATCGTCAAAAATAAATTCATAATTGGCATTTACCACCGCCATCAGCACTATACTGTGAAACCCCTTATAATTCAAATAAAAGGAGCCGCTGTGGTCAGGTGGGGTAATGCAAATATGTTTGCCATCAATGGCTCCTCCGCAATTGGGAAAATTCCACCGGCAATCAGCAATGGTCTGCCAGTCCTACACCGTTGTTGGAAACTAGAGTAAAGAAAAAAAAAGATTTATACTTTACAGTATATAAACATTAATCTTTTCTCTCTCTCCTCCTACAATCTCTTACGCCTGACCTGGAGCGGAGTATTAGCCCGCAATTAACTCAGCCAATTGAAAGAGGAACTGAAGTTTGTGAGCCACCAAGAACAAGTAAAAGATAGCCACGCAGAAGCCAGCTAACCCCTGAACCCCTGATCCATTGTTGCTGCAAGTGAGACAAGCCCTTGCAAAACCACCTGACCAGTTTGACAACTTTGGAACCCATGTTGCTACATGTATAAGGGTTATGGATGAAGAACAGCAGCTCCATGCCGAACGTATAATTTACGATGTGATTGTGCGATGTGAGCCTCTGCCCCCGTCCACGGCCCATACGTCCCATGGGTATAACACATTCCATTCCAACCCACCACCAAGCAACCAGGCCACAGCAGGAATGAGGGCAACCGCATCCCACCCCACACCCCATCCCACATACCTTACTCCCGAAACCACCAACCCTTCCACATCCTCCTCTTCTCAGGTTATGTACAGAGCCATGTTGGTGAAGGATGATGAGACTCCTCAATTTGTTAAATTTTTTAATTATATTAAAATGACAGTATCAGCCAGTTTTTTCTCTCCCAATACCTGCTGCAGGGTATGCAGTGCGGATGATGCAGATTTGACAGGGTCACTAAACGCATGCCGCAAGGACATGTAGTTCAGTGTAAACCCCGTCCTTTACAAGCACCTGTGTAATGTCATTAAGCTGATGTGAGCGACCACCATACTTTTTGTTTGCAGATCTGTGAGGCTTGAAGGGAGCCAGCATTGGGAGGATGTGCTGGTCCGTATAGTGCCATTTGGAGGTTTCTGGGATACCTCCTAGGTGAGTCATCTCTCAGCTTATACATGTGCTATTATCATGCCGTACATTAATTTGTAATTATATGACCCAGAGTAGGTGCTACTATTAGGTAGCAACAATTATTTTGGGGTGAGCGTTTGGGCGTGGGGCCCCCGGAGTTGCTCTGGCTGGGCCTTTTTCAGGACATCAGTGTCACCATCCACTTAAGCATAGAGGGGGAATTTTTTTTGTGGCGAGCGCAGCGAGCCACCGTGCCTGAAGTGCAGCGAGTGAAGCGAGCCCACGATCGGATACTTTTGGCCCCCCTTTCTGATCCTTGACCCTCCCCCTATGGTCGTGGGTCACGTGGGTCGTGGGTATGATGTCAGAGGTCACTTGCAGCTCCCACTTCCAACGGATGAGATGCCGCTGGTCTAAATGTTGCTGGTTCAAGCCCGACGCGGGATTTGAGATAGGTGTCGTAATACACCTATCTTAATCCCATAGCCGGAATCCTGACAGACGCCATCCCGAACGAAGTAAGTCCGGGGCATCTTAGGAGTTAGCTGTGGGGGGGAGGGTTAGGTTTAGGCACCCCCTGGGGGACTTATGGTTAGGCACCCCCCCAGGAGGGTTAGGCTAGGGAGAAGGGGGATTAAGGTTAGGCGCCACTGGGGGAGGTTAGGGTTAGGCACCCCTCCGGGAGGGTTAGGTTTAGGCAATTCCGGGGGGATTTAGGATTAGACCAAGGGAGGGTTAGGGTTAAGGGTGGGGGAGAGGGGAGGGTTAGGATACTTACCAGACGGCATCGGGATCTCCTCCTGTCGGGCTCCACAGCTGCCGGTATTTAAATCCCATTCCAGTGTCAATATACAGTACATATCACTATATTGGTCCACCTATTTGCGTATACAGCCATGTACATCGCATCTGTGGATGTGCCTATGGGCATCTATCTTATGATAATTGTCCTGAGGATTACAGCGTATATTTAGCCCCGTATGTTAATTATTAGATGTCGTTAAACCCCCTCCAAATGATGTTGTTTATGGACCAAACCATACATATAGTACAGTGATATGGTCCAAAATCTGTAGACCACTGTTAATGTTTGTATTGGCGGTATGAGAATGGTGCAATGATTTATGCACAAAGTATCAATGTAATTTTCTGAACAGAATGGCAGTGGTATCTATACTTGTGGTGTGTGGTATCACATATGTTGATCGGTAAGTCCTATTTGTTTACCTCCGAGTGTTGGTTATCTTTACAGGCATTT
Source organism: Taudactylus pleione (assembly GCA_031769625.1). Taxonomy (NCBI): domain Eukaryota; kingdom Metazoa; phylum Chordata; class Amphibia; order Anura; family Myobatrachidae; genus Taudactylus; species Taudactylus pleione. The sequence goes on along the minus strand of JAUIMM010000757.1, from coordinate 510,047 downwards.
GTATACAGTATGGTCCATACAGATCAGGAAGAACATTATTTTAAGATAAGTGATATTTTTGTCTCTCTTTTTTCAAAGCGCAGGGGGTGTTACCCTTTATTTTTTCTATGTACATTTGTATACAGTAGTATGCTGATGTGGCCCAGAAATATAAATATTATTGTCAATAATTGTAAAATAAGGATGAGATCAGTGTTGATACATTATGCATACCATAATTGTCATTTGTTATAAATTAACTTATGTCACACTCTTTGTACTCCTGTGGATGGTGGGTGTTTTCCCTTTTACATTAAGTGGTTTATGGGGATACTTCCCTGAGTCCCTGCGTTGATACAGCCTAGACATGTGCCGCAATTATAGAATCCGTTTATGGGATTGTTTGTTCCAATGATAGTTTTTTCAATTTTTATGAAGACTATGCTTCTACACTAGTTTAGATCTAAGGTCTGGTGCTTTCCTATAGACTAACTTCAGTCTCGCAGGTAGGAGGTCTGCTAATACTATATTTTCCAAAAAAATATTTACCACTGTTTCTTGAGGATGTGTTTTATCTCTCTGGTCTGTTTGGAATACTGTGTGATGAAATGTACCACCTCTCTCTGGGTTTTTTGTTCTTTTTCTTTCTCTCTGTTTATGAGTAAATCATTCCTTTTGTGTGATTGTGCTTCTTCAAATACTCACATGATCCGGAGTTCCTTATATTTATTTTCTATGAATTGTGTTGCTAGTTCTTGGCCCTGTGTTATAAAGTCATCTATTTTGGAGCAGTTCCTCCTGAGTATTAAAAATTTACCTTTGTGGATGGTGTTAAGCCAGTTGGGGTGATGCCAACTGGTGGAAATGTTGAAGCTATTTAAATCCATTGACTTTTTGAATGTATTTGTGTGTATAGTACAAATATGTTCAGATCTAGGAACTTGACCATGGTTTTACTAACATTTGCGGTAAATATGAGGTAATTAGGGTAGTTGTTTATGGTTGATATGAAGTTTTTAGTGTTTCTTACTCCCCTTGCCATATGAAGAATACATCGATGCACCTCTTCCAGAGTATGAGATTTTCCCCAACATCATGGTTACACCAAATGTGGTGATCTTCCCACCAATTCATGAACATGTTGGCATAGCTTGGGGCAAATCTCATACCCATCACTGTTCCTGTAGAACTGGTTTTTCAAACCAGACATAGCTGTGCTGAAGGATAAAATCAATACTGTGAGGAATTAAATTGCGTTACTTATAGATCCTTATTTTTTTCCAAATGGTATCTAATGCTAGTAATCCCCTGTTCATGATCAATTACTGAGTAGAGGGATGTCATGTCTGTGGTGACTAACCAGAATAGGTCATCCCATTGAATGTCCTAGAGGAGTTTTAGGATGTGGGTAGATGTCTCTGAGATAAGGCGGTTGTTTCTGGACATATGGTTGTAATAATGGGTCTAGATATTCTGATAGGTTAAGGCGAGTGATCCTATGCCAGATATTGTTGGTCTACCCGGTGGTTTTAATGGGTCTTTATGAATTTTGGGCAGATAATAAAATACCGGAATGATGGGATGTTGTATGGATGCCTTGCTCAGCAGTTAGAGACAGCAGAAGTTTGGAATTGATTCTGGCCTTGTAAATTTGAAAAGAGTTTAGTGTTTGCTGCAGATTTTGGAATGCCTTGTTAGCTTCTGCACAGGCGAAAAGCTAATGGACCCCATGAGTGCCCTAATTAAGGGCTATAATACTGTTTTATTTTTACATGAAAGAGCAAAGCTATTCAGCTAGATAAGCAGATAGGGTGCTGGCCATCATTGCGCTGGCTGGATGTGACGAGGCAGTTGAAATGATGCCAGGCTGGAAAAAAATCACATTGACCCCTGATAGCAGACATCCAATTATGCCAGTGATTTTGACAAAAGGTAACATTGTTCAGGGAAGTTTTTGTATTGTATTAGGATGTGGAAATAGGAATTGTCATAAGGAGGTTAACTAATGATCAACTGGGAGGAGTCGAGTGGGTGAAGCTGTGAAGGCGACATTGTCCAAAGGATAGAGCTGTGCAAACGCTCAAAATGTCAAGGCCCATTACCGAGATGGAGTGGACACGTCCCCTTCTACGCTCGCCATCACAGCCACTACAGGGGGTTCAAAATTACCTTCATCTAGCCAAGTTCCCTTAAAGTACCAGGGCCTGAACTTTGTCATGATGGCCCTGCCCATTGATTATCTGTAAGTATCTAACAGATAAAAAAATATCTTTGTAAATACGTGGAGAGCTAGCTTGCTGAAGGTGGGTTTAGAATACAATACACTTAATTTATCATTCTTCTAAATAGCTGCAACTGCTTATACAGTGCTCACAGACATGGACAACAAAGCAACTAAAAGATGGAGGTCAGGTTGGTAGATACTGTAATTGGGTGTAAGAGGCTGGTTGTGCAAAACTTTATCGCATATATTCCCCCAAAAAAAGGTAAGATGACAAAGCAGCAAACACATAGGGGTCTATTTACTAAGCTGTGCTAGGACATAAAGTGAACGGAGATAAGGTACCAGCCAATCAGCTCCTAACTGCCATCTCATAGGCTGTTTGAAAAACGACAGGAGCTGATTGGCTGTTACCTTATCTCCGTTCACTTTATCTCCTAATATAGCTTAGTAAATAGACCCCATAGTATGATAGACTCAACTTAATAAATAGAACCTTAATGGGTAGATTTACTAAAACATCTAAAAATAAACGTGAAAGTGTTGCTCATAGCAACCAATCAAATTGTAGCTATCATTTACCTAGTACATTCTTAAAACTGACTGAAAATTGTTTGGTACTATGGGCAGTACTAATATCTATTCTTCAAGGGAATTAGGAGGGGTTTCCTGATGCATAGAACACCCCCCCTTCCCCTTAAGCATTCTCAGATAATATGATCCATGGGTAAATCATAGAATGATTATAAAGTGATAAACCGCCAATGTTTTGGCTCTGACCTCACCTGTCTGCACTAGGGATGAACATCAACAATCGGTGCTTAACAAGCATCAATGGTTTGCTACCGATAATCAATAGTTTTGTCAACAATTGTGGTGATGTGTTTTCTCTCTGCACTAGGAACAAGAAGCTTAACCTCACGACCGGTTCACCCACTAACCCTAACCCCTTTCCCAGATTTGCCTGCCACTTACTGTAGCATTCCCAACACCAAGCACAAAAATCAATGGGTGCTAAATCTCAATGATTTACCGTCAATGGTTTCATGCCATCGAGGTTAGTCAACCATGTCGCCATTAATTGTGACCATCGATGGTTAACCTACCGATTGTCATCCCTAGTCTGTGCTTCCTCACCAGCTGATTATCAGAAAGTGGCACAAAGAACTCAACCTACCATAATGCTGTAGGAAGCAGTGTGGCCTCTGATTGGATTAGTTTCGCCTGACACCTCTGGCCCTGACTGGTCTGAAGCAGTCACGTGACAGCTGTAGAATGTTAGCAGCACAGTAGTTGCTCCAAAACAGCGCGGTGGAGAAGTAAATTATCAGTTAACAAACAAGTCGCCTTATTCTTGCCTCTACATACCCTTGGGTAATCAGTTCCTCTCTAGGTCCTGTTCTTGCCTGCACTAATATGTAAGGGTACGTGCAAGTGAAATAATGCGTGCATCAATAATTATTAATTATCATCTGTTTTAATAAAAATTCATTTTAATTGTTACAATTTTGTTTTTTAAGTTACAGACATAGCTACAAATTTTAAAGTAAAAAATGTGTCTGTTGCAGCAGCGAGTCTTTTTGCTTTATTTCAAACTCAATAATTTGGATATCCATTTCCAGAAATCATGTATCCCCCTAGTTAGAGTAATTTACACCCATTTTGCCAACAATCAGTTCCAAATTGTGCCAATGAAAATGTATTTTATTATACTTATAATGCATTATTAAAATGCATGTTGCTTGTACTAGATATGTATATTTACAGTACATGAATGAACACAAGCGCTGACAGTCACCTTCTTTTTGTGTATACTATTTGAGCAGTCATTACAATAGCACAGAGTCAATAAAACAGGTCAGACTAAGCATTGCTGAATTTCTTCCCACCAGCTTGCTAAAACAATGTGTTCTTTCATCTGTAACTGATAAATAATAAAAATAAATGCACTGTATGTATGACAATGTGCAAACACATTAATCTATACCCTTATCTGACCACTCAGGAATTCCTTCAATATTTATATTACACCTTTGCTCCTTTTTCCCCGGAGTCAGGAGTGGCGCCTTGTGTTTCGCCTGCTGACGCCACTTCTGGCGCGGAGTGCTGTGTTCCGTGGTACCAGGCTGGTCTATGAACACGTGTGATCTCTGTGGACACGTGTGATCTCATAGAGAACAGTAGAAAAGTGGTCCTAATTAAGTGTCAGAAAATACTGACAGTTGGAAATTTAGATTACTCCCAAGTCCTCATTTTTTATGTTTTTGCCCTAAAATTTGGCATGCAGCATCATGCCACCTCAGGATTTCTCTATGGGAAAATTCTGTTTTTCTCAAGAGGACCCCTACGTCGCTCATCCCCTGTATTTTGGCAACCATGACTGGCTCTGATTAGCCTGGTGCTGGTTGTGCTTAATACATGGAACCCCTACGTCATTTGTTATTTGTGTTTAGCACAACCAGAACTTGGGGCTCCAAAGCCCGATGCTGGCTGTGCTGTGGAGGCACGTAATTTTTTTTTTATATTACACATTCATTTTTTAAAACAATACATGGATGGATCTCACTGATACGTCCATGCATCTGTGTCTTATTGATTTGATTTTCTCAGGTGCATGCCCAGCACCAGTGAGTCCCTATGTCACCCGCTGATGCTTCTGTGCATTCCCGTTGCTGCCACTGCTCCGCACCTCCACTGCTGCCACTGCCCCACACACCTGCAGCCTGCCATGCAGCTGTCTCTCCCTCTGCACCCTTAAAACACCTCATGTGTGCTGTCTGCTCCTCCACCCGTGTTAGTGTAACTATTTGTTATCCTTCTACCCTGCAGGTGGCCCGGTTTGCTTGTCAAAACCCTGATGGTTAATAAATTATAAAAAAAGCAATGAAATTCCATAGACAAAAAACTTTATGGTTTTACATGTTCTATTAAGGCTTCTTAGACATGATCTGAAATTCCACAAAACTTACTGAATTTGTGCCACTCAAACTAAAAAAAGCAATGAAATTATGATCATTAAGGCTGATGCCTTAATGGACGTGTTCCTTGCGCAATACAGATATGGCATGCCATCACACCGCAGATTCAGCACTCTCACAGAATGAGATTGCTGTCACTAACAAAATGGTGGAGCTGCTAACTCTCAGAATTGTGTGCTCATTGTAATACACACATGCAGTCTATGCAACTGAGGTGTAAGCAGAAAATAGAGCTGTGTAGATGGGATAAAAGTGGTGTGGATGGGGTTAGGAACAGAGCAGCGTGGATAGGTGAGACAAAAAGGCGTGTAGAGGAGGGAAGTACTGATGGGGGGGTAGCCAAAGTGATGCAGATGGGTGAAAAACAGTGGTGCAGATAGAGGGGTGGAACAAAGTAATGCAGATGGGTGGAAAACAGTGGTGCAGATGGGGGGCAAACAGTGGTACAGTTTGGGGGGACAGCAACGTGGATGGGGGTAAAGAGGGGCATGAACATGGGAAGACAGAGCAGTGCAGATGGGTAAAGACAGATTGGTGTGGATAAGGGAATACAGACTAACAAATGGGAGAACACACAACAGTAGGGATTGGGGAATACAGATTGGTGTGGATGGGTAGGAAGACAGAGTAGTGCGGGAGGGGGGAGGAGACAGAGTTCCACAGTTGGGGGGGACAGAGTGGTGCAGATGGAGGAAGAAAGAGTGCCACAGAGGAAAGGAAGACAGAGCGGCGTGGCTTAGGGGAAGGCAATGGTGCACAAGGATACAGAGTGGAACGGATGCAGGGCGGTGCAGATGGAGAAAGACAGATTGGTGCATATGAGAGAACACAGACTAGCACAGTTCGGAGACCACACCGCAGTAGGGATTGGGGAAGACAGATTGGTGTGGTTGGGGAGGAAAACAGACTGGTGCCGATGACGAGGGGGGGGCCGAGTTGCACGGTTAGGGGGACTAGAGTAGTACAGATGAAGAAAGAAAGAGTGTCACAGATAAGAGAAAGACAGAAACGTGGCTGTGGAGAAGGCACGGATGCAGGGTGGTGCAGCTGGGGAAGAACAGATCAGTGCTGTTGAGAGAACATAGACTATCACAGTTGGGAGACCACACAGCAGTAGGGATTGGGGAATGTATAGCAGCATGGAGGCATATAGGGGAAGAAAGTGTACATGCATAGACAGAGTATGATAGTTTTAAAAATAAGGGAGCTGAACGTGTATTCTAAATTAGATAAATGTATGGGGTGAGAAGGATGTTGGAAGCCAGTGAGATTGTTGTGGTGATTGAATGAGAAGATTGTGGGCCCTGAGAGGGTTGTGGGAGCCACATAACTGCTCAATCCTCAGTTGCATAGACTGCATGTGTGTATTCCAATGAGCACACCATTCTATGAATTAGCAGCTCCACCATTTTGTGAGTGACAGCAATCTCATTCTGTGAGAGTGCTGAATCTGCAGATAACCACAGGGTGTTATGGCATACCATATCTGTATTGTGCAAGGAACACGTCCATTAAGGCATCAGCCTTAATGATCGTAATTTCATTGCTTTTTTTAGTTTAAGTGGCACAAATTTAGTAGGTTTTGTGAAAGTTCAGATCATGGGACATTTAAAACCGTAAGGTTTTTTTGTCTATGGATATATATATATATATATATATATATATATATATATATATATATACAGATACGGACCATCAAATGAAATTACAGTACTTTTACTTACGATCCACTGCAACTTTAATAGAGCAGCCAGTAAAAGCTCCTCCCACAGTTTTAGGACAGTGCCCTGATTGGATCTGATGTTAGTGAAAGAGTTGAGATTGAGTGATTGGGTGTGACATTACTGGCCCCTCCTATGAGCAAGAAATAGCCAATATATACTATGCATTCCTGCAAAGCACGTCTGCCTGGTTGTGAAGCCAAGGTCAGCTTATTTAGATGAAAAGGCCCCTCCACATTTCCCTCCTGCATCCTGCCCATTTCACCAGTAAAGTGGGCTGTAGTGGAGAGTGAAAAAGTGAGTAACTGTGCATTACGTTGTGTGGTCACAACTGCGATGATGCGATTGGTGGCTCCACAACCATCTTCCCCTCTCTGGATCTCCTGGAGCAAAGAAAGAAAAATAGGTTACTGCTCCTCCCTCCTCTCCAGCGAACCTGCTGCATAACAGTCATGAAGAATGTGACATACTTAGTTCAGTATAGATTCAGTATTTTTATGTTATGCACAGTCCAAAGTATTTTTATTAACTAGAACAATTGTGAGGCACATTGCCCTGTAGAAGTAACAAAAATATTGTAGCATTCAATACTGAAGTAAGAAATTCAGGGAAGTACTGATGATAGGAGATAGCTGTTACAGAACAAACATCCGGCCAGTTATAAGGCATATGGCCAGTAGTAAGACATCTGATCAACAGCCATTTCATGTACAGACACAAATGTTCTGTCAAGTCATATAGGGAGGGTGGTTTACTGATCTTCACCAGCTTAGGGATCCCTGGATCACGATGCTCCTTTCTTACACTGAATAGATACCTAGCTCATACTTGCCAACTATTCCGGAATGTCCAGGACTCTACAGAATTTCAGTTAGTTCTCTGGGTTTTCATCCTTTGGTGAATTTCAGGGATATTTAAACCAAGCAAACACTGTCTTATACTCCTAGCCAGACTCCTTTATCCACAGCAGTTGTTTCATTTTATGATGTACTAAGCCTTGGATAAAGTGGAGAGAGATATAGTACCAACCAATAAGCACCTAACTGTCACTTTACAGGCTGTGTTTGAAAAATGGCAGTTAGGAGCTGAGTTGTTGGTACTTTATCTCTCTCCACTTTATCACTCTCCAAGGTTTAGTACATCTTTCCCTATGAACCATGGTAGTTCACAAAATGCCACATTGTAGTCCTGCCAATAAACATTATGCCACAGAGTGGCCCCTATTCACATTATACCATACAGTGTCCCCAGAACATATTATGCCACACTTAAGTGCCCCCAGGTCATAATATGCCATTACAGTTCATATTGTGTCATTTTTTATTGCACCCAGTTCATATTATGTAACATTACAGTCCCCAGTTTAGATTTTGTCACATTACAGTGTTCCCAGGGCCGGGTCTCCCATTATGCATGGTACGCAGCTGCGTAATGCGCCACATAGTGAAGGGCGCCTCAGCTGCGTACCATGCGGGCCGCTGGCAGACTTTGTCTCTGTGACAGGCTGCACCGCATGTGTAGCGCTGACCTGACGGAGTTCGGTCAGCGCTACACAGCATAAACACAGCCATCGGCGCCGGCAGCTGTGTGTTTGCTTTAGCAGCTGATGAGAATCAGACAGACTCTTATCAGCTGCTGCTCCCACTGCCAGAGCCGGACATCTTCCGGCTCCCGCAGTGGGTAATGGGAGTGATGTCATGACGTCACTCCCATAATGCAAAGCGGCGGACGGAGGAGCTGATATCGGTGGCGGATCCAGGAGCAGGAGCGGGTTTCAGGTAAGTGGGGTTTTTTTGTATTTTTTTTTATTACGTCTCCACTGCGGGCGGGGGGGAGGTGGATTACTACTCGGGGCACCACAAGGAGGGATTACTACTGGGGGTACTACAAGGGGGGGGGACTACTACTGGGGGCACTACAAGGGGGGGCTACTACTGGGAGCACTACAGGGGGGCTACTACTGGGGGCACTACAAGGGGGGATTACTACTGGGGGCACTACAAGGGTGGGATTACTACTGGGGGCACTACAAAGGGGGGGAATACTACTGGGGCACTACAAGAGGGGGAAATACTACTGGGCGCACTACAAGGGGGGATTACTACTGGGGGCACTACAAGGGGGATTACTACTGGGGGCATTACAAGGGGGGGGAAATACTACTGGGGCACTACAAGGGGGTCTACTACTGGGGGCACTACAAGGGGGGATTACTACTGGGGGCACTACGAGGGGGGGAAATACTACTGGGGGCACTACAAGGGGGGGATTACTAGGGGCACTACAAGGGGGGGACTACTACTAGGGGCACTATATAAAGGGCACTGCATAGGGGGTACCACTACTGGGGGCACTGCATGGGGGGGAGTACTACTGACGCACTATATAAGGGGCTTACTACTGGGGGCACAAGGGGCACTGCACAGGGGGGACCACTACCGGTGGCACTGTAAAAGGGGCACTGCATAGGGGGTACCACTACTGGGGGCACTGCATAGGGGGACTACTACTGGGGGCACTATATAAGGGGAATACTACGAGGGCACAAGGGGCACTGCACAGGGGGGACCACTACCGGTGGCGCTGTAAAAGGGGCATTGCATAGGGGGGCGCCAAAAAATATACTCACCAAAAAATTTGGGCTAGGGCCGGCCCTGAGTGTTTCCTCACCACTATAACATCCACTCAGGGCTGTCAAGAGTAGAGACGGGCCTGGGTACTGGGGGGACATTGCCAAATCCAGAAAGCATGGCCACACCCCTCCAATTTTCTTTATTTTAAAAAAGTACAATGCCCAGTGTCACATGCTGGGAAGGGTGAGGGGGGGGTGGTGAATTTGTGTCTCTTGGCCAAGGGGCAGGTCCAGAGGGATAGGGGTGATCAGTGTGATTGAGCACCTCACATAACACTTGCAGGGTGACAGAGGAGACTGCTGCTGCATGTGCTGGGCTGGGGAGAGAGATTGCTGACATTGAGCAGCAGCAGTCAACTATCTCTCCCTGCCTGATATGCCACTGACCAGGGCCCCTCCAGCCAGCCCGATCCCAGGTAATACTACCAGCACCCCTCCTACATCCACTACACACACAACTCACTGAAAATGGAATGTCACCCTGTTCAAGCCAGGCAAAATGCCGGAGCCAATGGCAGGCACTTCTGGGAACTTGGCAGACATCTATAGTCCCATACAAAATAGCTATCATACTCTAGTAAAAATGAGAAATAGCTTGTATTCTATAATAAGGAGCCAGCAATAATTTTTTCACCAGTGGGAAAACACAGAATACTGGAAGTACAACATTGTGAGCAGTGGCGTAACTAAAAATTTTGCTTCCCCTTGCCAAAATAATTTCCGGTGCCCACCCCCAGTTCTAGGCTATTTGGTTCTCAGTGCGAACAAATAAAATTGCACCCACACCCACCCATAGACAATTTACATTATTTGTAATTTTTCCTCCTTATAGTAATGCCCCTTACAGATTATGCCACACACTGTAATGGGGATGTAGTTAGTATGCCGGCAGATTGGATGCTGGTCATCGAAATTCTGACGTCGGAAGCCTGACCCGTGACTAATATAGACGTCAAAATCCCAACACCGGGGTGTGGCTTGGCGGCCATCTGGAGGAGATGTGATCTGAAGGGGCTTTTATAAAAAAGAGGCATTAAATTACCCCTTTGGACATCCTCACCCTAATCCAGTGTCCCCTGTGGGCTCCCTGTTGCCGCCCGACACCTGTGAGCCCCCGGTGTTAGCAGCCATGGAGCCGGAGAGGGTCTCCTACCCTCTTGCAGGCTCTGGCCTAAAACCCCCATAGAAGCTCGGACCTCAATTTCAGCAGCAGCCGGCAGATCGAGGGCCACGCGACGGCGCTGACGCCCGCTGCTGCAGTCTCCTCTGAGGTATCCCCTGCTGACGCGGCTGCCGGTGATTACCTGCCCTCCCGGTCCTGAAAAGACACCTGGAGGCTGCCTGGGTCTGCAGAAGAGGGGCGTCCGCCATCTTGGTACACCCTGCATAGCCTGGATGCGGTTAGGGAGCTAAAGAGTGCTCCATATACATAATAATCCTGCTGCTGCTTCTCAGCCTGTGCTGCTTCCTGGTCATCCTCACTCCCTTCCCCTTCAGCCACCCAGCAGTTGTTCCCCTATCAACCAACAGACAGAATACTTAACTCTTGCAAGAATACTCCTGTCACATAGCTATTATTTTGAAGTGAATCTTTCATTTATACACAGGAGCCACTAGTTTCTTTATTATTGGTGCTGTGCTTTATAGCACAGATATGGACAGGGTAGTGCCAACTGAATCACACTGTGGTCAATTATTATACCTATATTGCTGAACAGTAATTTTTCATGTGGTTATGCATTGCTTCTACACTCACCCACAATTATTGCACCTCGAGCTTCCTCTGGTGGTGGCTTGATTGAAATTTATCATAATCTAGTTACTGTCGCAATTAGTTTCAAGCACACTTCCCAAATACAAGGATGATATGCAACATGTAGACAACCTTATGGGTTTTATCTTCCTGTTCTGATACGAGATCACGTCAAGTTCTGTTCTGTTCTCTGATATGATGTGACGACATTCCCGATGGCTGCCTAGGTCCATAGGAGGGACGGTGCCTAGAGATGACCTATATTTTCTCCTAACTGGTTGAATAAATGAGAATTGTACACAGATTGCTGCTCATGATACATACTTACTGTAATTCTTAAATCCAAATATGGGAAAAGACAAGAAACAAAGGTCCAAGTCGGAAGTAGGTATTAGAACTGACAGCGGATCTCATCAATATATGCGTCAGTTCCTAAAGTCCGCTGGTACAAATGCATCAGGGGCGACTTCAACACCACCTTCCCCTACTATATCTTCCTCCCCAGACAGATTATCACCGGAAGAAACTCAACCTCCTAATACTCCTACTATACGTGAAGAGATCAGTGAAATCCTTTCTCATGTTAGATCATTACCTACGAAACAGGACTTCCAATCTTTGGAGACCAGAATTCAGGCTACTATTCGCCAAGAAGTGGCTACCATTTAACCGGATATAGCTGAACTGGCAAATAGGGTAGACAAACTAGAAGATAATAAAGAGGCGTCCGATGATGCTTTTCAACAATTCACAGATGTTCTTTCTCATCAACAGTCCAAGATTCGTTCTCTTAAATCACGTATAGATAACTTAGGTAATCGCGGTAGATGCAACAACATCAGAGTACGAGGCCTCCCTGAGGATGTTACTCAGTCCAATCCAGCACTCACGAAGATCTTTGGTGAGATTCTTGGCCTGGACCCTAATAGTGAGATCCTGTTTGATAGAGCACATCGTGCTCTCCATCCTAGAGGTCTACCTACAGACAAACCCTGTGATGTAATTTGCCGCCTTCATTATCACACCCAAAAAGAAGCCATCCTGCAGAAGGTTCGCCAACTTGAAGAGGTTGATTTTAACGGAGATAAGATTCAGCTGTTTCTGGATCTATCCTGGCATACTTTGCAACAACGGAAAACCTTGAGACCACTAACGGAACAACTTCGCAAACACTCCCTGAGATATCGCTGGGGTTTTCCATTCAATATACAAGTCACCCACAATGGGAAAAGTATCGCTCTCCATACATCAACAGATCTCCCCTCCTTCTTCTCAACTTTGGGTATGGACCCAGTGCCACTTCCTGACTGGGAGGCCTTATACAGCCCTTTAGTGATTGCTTCCCAACCCGCAGAAGGCGAACGTTGGCAACGAGTATCCAATTCAAAGCGGAAGACAAGACGTCTGTCTATACCAGCACATTCAGAAGAGACCTGATCATCTCGTCTCGCATTAGAGATGGGTGAGACTGTTCCGACTCTTCCTTGTCTAATAAAGATTTAGATACTAATTCTATATTGAAATGCTTTGATGATAATAATTATTATGTTGTTCTTACTACATTTCTAATAATTATAGTAGTTTCGGTGATATTTCGACATTATGTGTCTATCAGTTTTCTATCTGTACAGTTCTTTCTTTCTAACTTTATTTTATATTATTATGTTTGAATGGTTTGTTTCTGTTACCGTCCCTCTGAACCCCTCAGTGCTGCATTCTACAATATCCTGGATATGGAGCAGATTTTTGTCTCCTGGTTATCCAGATTCAGCATTCCGATGTTTCATTTTCGATCTATACTTACTCTTTTACATGTGTATTTTCTATTTGCGATTATGTTTTTTTTTTTCTTTTCTTTTCCTTGTTTTACCTTTCCCCCTTTCCTTCCTTTTCTCCTTTTCCCATACCTCTTTACCCCCAAGGGAGACTTGTGTAGGTGGATGACCAAGGATATGTTTAGGTGGGCTGTATGTTCTGCTTCTTTCACATTGAATATTTATGTCTAGTCAAAAGCCGGGGTTAAAAATTGTTAGTATTAACTAGGGGTGAGCAGGTTCGGATTTCTGAAATCCGAACCCCCCCGAGCCCCCCCGATCCGAGGCCGATCCGAGTCAGGCTCGACTTTTCCCGCCAGACTCAGATCTGAAATCGAGGCAAAACGTCATCATCCCGCCTTCCGGGTCTCGCGGGTTTTGGATCCTATATAAGGTACCCGCGTCGGCGCCATTTTCTCACTCGGCTGTGGACAGTGAAGAGGGAGGGTGGGAGTTAGGGCTGGCTGGGCTGTGTAGTGTAGTGTAGTGCAGAGTAGTGTTGTGCTGTGCTGCGCTGTGCTGCTGTTGTCCATAGGGGCTGTGTCCACTACTTCAAAGTCCATAGGGGCTGGCTGTGTTGTGCTGTGCTGCTGTTGTTAATAGGGGCTGTGTCCACTACTTCAATGTCCATAGGGGCTGGCTGTGTTGTGCTGTGCTGCTGTTGTTAATAGGGGCTGTGTCCACTACTTCAAAGTCCATAGGGGCTGGCTGGACTGTGTTGTGCAGTCAGTTCTCCATAGGGGCTGTGTCCACTCCAAAGTCTTGTGCAGTGTCCCAGTCCTAAAGGGGTGCTGTAGTGTTGTCCAGGGGGTGCTCTTTCCATCAGGGGTGCTCCCCCCAAGTGCTAAAAAAATAATATTTTTTCTGTGTTTGTGAATTGTGTGCGCAGTAGCCGCATGTGCATCAACAAAGTAGTGCCAAGCGTGCGCCTGTGTCATAAGTAAAGGGCCGGCTTGCTTGACCATTAAAGGGTGCTGTAACCCCCAAAGTACACTCCAGTCCAAACCAAATAAAAAAATATTTTCTGTGTTTGTGAATTGTGTGCGCAGTAGCTGCACGTGCATCAACAAAGTAGTGCCAAGTGTGCGCCTGTGTCATAAGTAAAGGGCCGGCTGGCTTGACCGTTAAAGGGTGCTGTAACCCCCAAAGTACACTCCAGTCCAAACCAAATAAAAAAATATTTTCTGTGTTTGTGAATTGTGTGCGCAGTAGCCGCACGTTCATCAACAAAGTAGTGCCAAGCGTGCGCCTGTGTCATAAGTAAAGGGCCGGCTGGCTTGACCGTTAAAGGGTGCTGTAACCCCCAAAGTACACTCCAGTCCAAACCAAATAAAAAAATATTTTCTGTGTTTGTGAATTGTGTGCGCAGTAGCCGCACGTGCATCAACAAAGTAGTGCCAAGCGTGCGCCTGTGTCATAAGTAAAGGGCCGGCTGGCTTGACCGTTAAAGGGTGCTGTATCCCCCAAAGTACACTCCAGTCCAAACCAAATAAAAAAATATTTTCTGTGTTTGTGAATTGTGTGCGCAGTAGCCGCACGTGCATCAACAAAGTAGTGCCAAGCGTGCGCCTGTGTCATAAGTAAAGGGCCGGCTGGCTTGACCGTTAAAGGGTGCTGTATCCCCCAAAGTACACTCCAGTCCAAACCAAATAAAAAAATATTTTCTGTGTTTGTGAATTGTGTGCGCAGTAGCCGCACGTGCATCAACAAAGTAGTGCCAAGCGTGCGCCTGTGTCATAAGTAAAGGGCCGGCTGGCTTGACCGTTAAAGGGTGCTGTAACCCCCAAAGTACACTCCAGTCCAAACCAAATAAAAAAATATTTTCTGTGTTTGTGAATTGTGTGCGCAGTAGCCGCACGTGCATCAACAAAGTAGTGCCAAGCGTGCGCCTGTGTCATAAGTAAAGGGCCGGCTGGCTTGACCGTTAAAGGGTGCTGTAACCCCCAAAGTACGCTCCAGTCCAAACCAAATAAAAAAAATTTCTGTGTTTTTGAATTGTGTGCGCAGTAGCCGCACGTGCATCAACAAAGTAGTGCCAAGCGTGCGCCTGTGTCATAAGTAAAGGGCCGGCTGGCTTGACCATTAAAGGGTGCTGTAACCCCCAAAGTACACTCCAGTCCAAACCAAATAAAAAAATATTTTCTGTGTTTGTGAATTGTGTGCGCAGTAGCCGCACGTGCATCAACAAAGTAGTGCCAAGCATGCGCCTGTGTCATAAGTAAAGGGCCGGCTGGCTTGACCGTTAAAGGGTGCTGTAACCCCCAAAGTACACTCCAAACCAAATAAAAATTTTTTTTCTGTGTTTGTGAATTGTGTGCGCAGTAGCCACACGTGCATCAACAAAGGAGCAGCGCCAAGCGTGCGCCTGTGTCCCATAAGTAAAGAGCTGGCTGGCTCATTTCTTAAAGGGTGGTGTAACCCACAAAGTGCACTACTCTCCAGCAAAAATAAAAAAATATTTTCTGTGTTTGTGTGTGCCTTAGCCGCACGTATATATCAATATAACATAAATGGAGGACCAAACTTTCTCCGATAAAAATAAAATAGGGAAAGATCAAGAACCACTTCCTCCTAGTGCTGTTGCTGCTGCTGGGAGTTGTTCATCATCCCAGAGAGGAAGTAGGAACACCACTACTTTTACTAAACAATTGACCCTCCAACAGTCCCTAGCGATGAGGATGAAGTACGACAGCAGTCATCCTGAAGCAAAACGTATAACTGAGGCCTTGACTGCTATGTTGGTGTTAGACGTGCGTCCGGTATCTGCCATTAGTGCAGTGGGATTTAGACAATTGATGGAGGTAGTGTGTCCCCGGTTCCAAATCCCGTCTAGATTCCACCTGCATCCTCAAGGCAGCAGCGACAAGCATGCGTCTGTCTGTTAAAGGTTGGTGTAACCCTCAAAGTGCGCTCCACAAACAATAAAAAAATTCTTCTTTTTTTTCTGTCTTTGTGAAATGTGTGGGCTGTAGCCACACCTGCATCCTTAAAGCAGCAGCGACAAGCGTGCGTCTGTCTGTTAAAGGGTGGTGTAACCCTCAAAGTGCGCTCCACAAACAATAAAAATATTCTTATTTTTTTTTCTGTCTTTGTGAATTGTGTGGGCTGTAGCCGCACTTGCATCCTCAAAGCAGCAGCGACAAGCGTGCGTCTGTCTGTTAAAGGGTGGTGTAACCCTCAAAGTTCTCCAAAAAATAAAAAACTTTTTTTTTATGTGTTTGTGACTTGTGTGCGATGTAGCCGCATGTGCATCAACACAGTAGCAGCGCCAAGCGTGCGCCTGTGTCATAAGTCAAGGGCCGGTTTGGACATCTGGTCCGGACTGAAGGACGTGCCAACAATTTCTGACAAGTCTACTGTCACTGCATATGATACTGTCCTCAAAGCAGCAGCGACAAGTGTGCGTCTGTCTGTTAAAGGGTGGTGTAACCCTCAAAGTGTGCTCCACAAACAATAAAAATATTCTTTTTTTTTCTGTCTTTGTGAAATGTGTGGGCTGTAGCCGCACCTGCATCCTTAAAGCAGCAGCGACAAGCATGCGTCTGTCTGTTAAAGGGTGGTGACACCCTCAAAGTGTGCACCACAAACAATAAAAATATTCTTCTTTTTTTTCTGTCTTTGTGAAATGTGTGGGCTGTAGCCGCACCTGCATCCTTAAAGCAGCAGCGACAAGCGTGCGTCTGTCTGTTAAAGGGTGGTGTAACCCTCAAAGTGCGCGCCACAAACAATTAAAACATTTTCCTTTTTTTTTCTGTCTTTGTGAAATGTGTGGGCTGTAGCAGCACCTGCATCCTTAAAGCAGCAGCGACAAGCGTGCGTCTGTCTGTTAAAGGATTACATCGTTGACAGCATCCAAGTAGGCATGTCAGACAGTCCGTACCTGTACTGGCAGGAAAAAGAAGCAATTTGGAGGTCCCTGTACAAACTGGCTCTATTTTATCTGAGTTGCCCCCCCTCCAGTGTGTACTCCGAAAGAGTTTTTAGTGCAGCCGGGAACCTTGTCAGCGAAAGGCGTAGGAGGTTGCTTCCACAAAATGTGGAGAAGATGATGTTCATAAAATGAATTATCAACTCTTCCAGGGAGACCAGCCTCCAGAACGTACAGAGGGACCTGTGGTTGTGGATTCCAGCAGGGACGAATTAATACTCTGTGAGGATGAGGATGTACAAAACACTGAAGACGGTGAGGAATCGGTGGATGAGGAGGATGAGGACGACATCTTGCCTCCGTAGAGCCAGTTTGTGCAGGGACAGATTAATTGCCAGCTTGTTTTGTGGGGGCCCACACGAACCAATCATTTCAGCCACAGTCGTGTGGCAGACTCTGGCGCTGAAATGATTGGTTTGTTAAAGTGTGCATGTCCTGTTTATACAACATAAGGGTGGGTGGGAGGGCCCAAGGACAATTCCATCTTGCACCTCTTTTTTTTCTTTGAATTATGTACTGTTTGGGGCCTAGTTTTTCAAACTGCCATCCTGTCTGCCACTGCAGTGTCACTCCTAGATGGACCACGTGTTTGTGCCGCCCACTCGTATCTCTTAGCATAGTCATCCAGCTACCTCGGTGCAACCTTTTGGATATAAAAACAATATTGTGAGGTGTGAGGTGTTCAGAATAGACTGGAAATGAGTGGAAATTAAGGTTATTGAGGTTAATAATAGCATAGGAGCAGAAAAACACACAAATACTGTGATTTTAGCTGTTTTTATGCTTTTTTAAAAAAAATACAGATCTAAAACACAAAACCCAGAACCCAAAACACGTAAGGGTGGTTTTGGCAAAACCAATCCAGATCCAAAACACGAAGAAAGATCCAGATCCAAAACCAAAACACAAAACACGAAAAGTGGCCGCTGCACACCCCTAGTATTAACGCTAAAGGATTAAATATCCCCGAAAAAAGATCCCAAATGCTATGGTCTTTTCGTGCGGATAAAGTTGATATTGCTCTTGTACAAGAAACGCATTTTAAAAATGGACATGCCCCTCCCTTAAAGAATTATTATTACCCGCACGAGTTTACCAGCGATAATTCAGCCAGCAAAACCTTAGGTGTTGCTATTTTGTTTGCTCGCCACCTATCGATTTCCGATGTTTCCATATATAGGCTTGCTGAGGGTAGAGTACTTCTGGTTAAATGCACAATTCATCATCAGCGTTTTTCTTTTTTAAATCTTTACACGCCCAATTCTGGACAGCCTTCCTTTATTGCTTCTGTGTTGGATAAAGCTGATACTTTTTTGGAAGGGATTATAGTTGTTGGAGGTGATTTAAATTGGCCCCTTCATCCTTTCCGAGATACTTCTAATAAAGCATCTCATAGACCGGGGAAGGAGTTCAGACGGGTGAGACGCACCCTTCACGATCACCAACTGGCTGATTCCTGGCGAATTGCCCATCCAGCTGAATCCGATTTCACCTTTATTTCCCGCCCACACCACACTTATTCAAGAATTGATTATTTATTTTAAGTCATCGACATTTACACCTCATATCTGATACTTCAATAGGATCGATCACATGGTCTGATCATGCACCAGTTTTTCTTACACTCTCCCTCCCCCAGCACTCGCTCAACCCTTGGTCATGGCGTTTCAATGATCTTCTCCTACAAAATGCTTATTGTAAATCCCAGATTGAATCCTCTTTAGATTCTTATATTGAACAAAATGACCAAGACGACATTTCCAAAGTAACGGTCTGGGAGGCACATAAATGTGTTCTGCGGGGTAAATGTATACAATTAGGTTCTTATCTTAAAAAAACAGAAAACACACCAGAGAGATGCCCTTCTCGCTGAGATCAAATCCCTAGAAACATCACACAAAGCCTCTTTATCTCCTCATTACTATTCTAAATTAGAGGAAGCTAGAGCTGCCCTCCATAGACTTTCCATTGCTAAAATTAAGTTGTCATATCGGAAATGTCGCAATCGCTTCTATCAATCGGGAAATAAACCGGGTAAGATGTTGGCTAAAGCATTATGCGAGCAGCGTGCAGTCACATTCATACAAGCCATAAAAGACGAAAATGGTCAGACCCACAATGAGACTAAAAAAATTGCTGAGTCCTTTCGTTCTTACTATACTAAACTTTACAATTTAAAAAACGCAGACCATAACTCTGATACTTTCAATCATCAAGAAGCAATAGCATCGTACCTCCATTCACTTAATTATCCCACACTATCTCAAGAAGAGGTTGATACACTTGATTCGCCTTTTCTTGTTGAAGTTGACCAGGTGATTTCCTCTTCCCCAGTTGGTAAAAGCCCCGGTACAGATGGATTCTCTTCAACCTACTATAAGGCTTTTAAGGATAGACTGACTCCCATCCTAACTCGTGCTTTTAACTCAATTTCAGATAGGACTCGTTTCTCTAAACAATCGCTTGAGGCACATACCACTGTCCTGCTTAAAGAAGGTAAGGACCCCTCCTTATGCCCTAGTTACAGGCCTATCTCACTCCTCAGCATCGACTTAAAGATTTTTGCTAAACTCTTGGCCAACCGGTTGAAACTTCTTCTGCCCAAATTGATTCACGATGACCAGGTGGGTTTTGTCCTAGGCCGCGAGGCTAGAGATAACACCACTAAAGTTATTAATTTAATACACCATGCCTCTCTTTCATCCTCACAGTCTATTATATTATCGACTGATGCAGAGAAGGCTTTCGACAGGGCTGACTGGAAGCTTATGTCGGACCTTCTGCGCCACTTGGGTTTGGGGTCAGTCTGTTTGCATAGAATTTTGATTTTATATGATGGTCCCTCTCTGATTCGTTCAACATATCAAATGGCACGAGGCAGGGGTGCCCACTCTCTCCTCTTTTATTTGTCCTCTGTATGGAGGCTCTGGCGAGGGCCATTACACTTAATAAGAACATCTCGGGTATCCACATAAACTAGCCCGGACAGGAACATAAACTAGCCCTCTTCGCAGATGACCTTCTAGCATTGATTACTAATCTGATTACTTCTCTCCCGAACCTTCTACTAGAATTCCAGAAATTTGGTATGCTTTCAAATTTTAAAATTAATCAATCTAAATCTGTGACTATGAACTTGACTGCACCTCCGTCCTTGATAAACTGTTTGAAACAGTCCTTCTTCTTTGTTTGGCACCCTACTAGACTTAAATATTTGGGAGTCTATCTGACCAAAGATCTTTCCCAATTGTTCTCGAATAATTTTACGCCATTATTACAAGTTATTCGTAATGATTATGCTAGATGGCGCTCCTCACGTCTATCCTGGATAGGTAGAATCAACATAGTGAAAATGAACTCCTTACCCAAATTCTATATCTTATGCAAAGCCTTCCAATTCATGTTCCCTCATCTTGGTTTGCGGAAGTGGAGTGTCTCATCCGTAGGAAACTGGAACAGTTCCACACCACGCTTTAAGCATGCTATTCTATACCACCGTAAACGTGAAGGTGGTTTGCAGCTTCCTCACATTACTAGCTATTATCACGCTATCATGCTTAATCGTGTTCTGGAATGGTCCAGAGCAAAAGGTTCCAGGCAGCGGATTATGATGGAGGAAAGCAGTCTGGTTCAGGCTACAGAAATTATCCCTTGGCTCCCCAGGCTCCCAACTATTACACACCCTACCATTACACCCACTTTGCGTTGTTGGAAGGGTATGCAATCGGGAAGCTGACTGCCTAAATACCGGCAGCCGGCTTCCCGACTGTCATATCCCGGCAAGGGTGAAATGCCGGGCGTCTAGATGTAGATGCCCGGCATTTCCCCGACGCCGAGAGACCGGCGCCCGGCATCACGATCGTAGTGATGCCGGGCGCCGCGAGTGGATAGCTGCGGGGGGGAGGGTTAGGTTTAGGGGTCCCGGGGGGGACTTAGGGTTTGGCACCCCCCCGGGAGGGTTAGGGTTAGGCTAGGGGGAGAGAGGGTTAGGGTTAGGCACCCCCGGGGGGGACTTAGGGTTAGGCACCCCCCCTGTGGGCCTTAGGTTCAGGCAGCGGGGAAGGGGGTGGTTAGGGTTAGGCACTTAGAGGGGGGATTAGGGTTAGGCACTTGGTGGGAGGTTAGGGTTAGACACCCCTAAGGAGGGTTAGGGTTAGGGGGGTTTGGTTAGTAGATACTCACCTATCCACGATCGGGATTTCCAGCACTGTCGGGCTTCCGCTGCTTGGAACTCTGCTGATGTCGGGCTGCCGCTGCCGGGAATCGAACCGCCGGCCGTGCGGCTGGAGGTATTTCATACCGATTCCGTTGGAAGAAACTTCGTCGTCTACCCCATATATCGTCCATTGTTTCCCCTCTCACATCCTTTTTAGGCAACCATGACTTTTCCCCGGGACTCCACACACTTTCCTTTAAAAACTGGTTGACTAAAGGCCTCTTTCGAATGGGTCAGGTGGTTTGTTCATCCGGGGTGCATTCATTCACAGAACTCCAAGAGTCTTGGGACTTTCCCCATTCCGAAGTTTGGAAATATCTTCAAGTAAGGCATTTTATTACCTCCTCATGCAAACTTTCTGATCTCAATAGGTCTCCCACTTTATTTGAATCTTTATGTGTAGTCGCTCAAACTCCATCTCATACTGTATCTACTTTATATTCAGTAATTATTGGAAATTTGTTTAAACTGCCCCCATTATTCACAAAAGCATGGGAAAAAGAACTTCAAGATACAGTTCAGGACATTGATTGGGAGGTTGTTTTTAATGATACATTTGCTAGTTCATCCTGTGTAGCTACTTTTGAAACTCTTTACAAAGTTCTATCACGCTGTTATAGATACCCTGTCCTTCCAAATAAAATGTTCCCGCAGGTTACAAAGAATTGCTGGAGATGTTATTCTGCTCCGGGTAGCCTTCTACATATATGGTGGGATTGTCCTTCCCTGGTCCCATTTTGGAGGAATGTGTTTGAATGTTCAAAGTCAATTATTGGAGGGGAGCTTCCTAGATACCCTGGGTTTTGGCTTTTGAACATAACCTCCTCTTCCACAGCTTCATATAAGAATTCCCTATTACGGCATCTAAACAACGCGGCTAAAGCCGTCATTCCTGTCTTATGGAAAACTACTTCTCCTCCCTCTATTAAAGACTGGTTTAAGAGAATAGATTATTATATGGTTATGGAGGACATTCTGTCTTTCTCTAAAGGTAGACCTACTGAATTTGCTGCCATTTGGCTACCTTGGTTGATGTTTAAAGACTCCATATTATACAATAATTTCAATGGTGTACTTACTACATCCGTTTCTGCAGCATCCTAAGTCTGAGTGCACTCACAAATATATACATTAATTCTAGTCTGGACAACGATAAATTGTCCCCTCTAATATCCCCTGTTTGTCTCCCGCTCAATCCCTTCTGACTATCCTCCCCTTGTCTCCCCTTCTTTTTTCTTGTTTACTCTTTTTATTTTTTTTATTTCTCTTATACTCTTATTTGGGTTATTGATTGATATATTTTGTATTTTTGCAGTGATTTTTTATGTTGAAAATTTTTTGTATTACTTAAAATGGAATAAGCAATTGTTTATATGTGTATACATTTTCTCTATTTGTATTTCATTTGGAATTGCTTGGTCCCTTTTCAATAAAAACAGTTTGCATAAAAAAAAATCCCAACGCCGGAATCTCAACAGCCGCCATCCCGAACTAAGGTACACCGGCATCTTAGCTGTTAGCCACAGGGAGGAGGGTTAGGTTTAGGCCCCACGGGGGGGTTAGGATTAGGCTTTGGGGGGAGATTATGGTTAGGCACCATTGTGGAGGGTTAGGCACCACTGGGAGAGTTAGGTTTAGGCACCAAGGGGGGAGGGTTAGGGTGCGAGGTGGGGAGGGTTAGGGCACAAGAAGGGAGGGTTAGGGGGAGAAGGGATGGAGAGTTAGTATACTTACCCGACCCCTGTCAGGATGCCGAGCATCGGGATGCCGCTGTCTACATTTTGACAGCAGGCATCCCGACTGCCAGTATTTCATACCCAACCCCATAATGCCCCTTATACATTATTCCATACACTGCAATGCCCCTTACACATTATGCCACACACCATAATTCCCATTACACATTATTCCATCACTGTAATGCCCATTACACATTATGCCACACATCCTAATGCCCATTACACATTATGCCACACTCTGTAATGCTCATTACACATTATGCCACATACAGTTGTGCCCCTGACACCATTTTATCCCCACAGTAAGGCTTCTAATTACTTTTAAATTACCTGCTCGTTGTCAGGTGTCTCATGCTCGTTGTCAGGGGTTTTATGCTCTAGGTTCCATGCTTTTTGCCAGGGGTTTCATGCTATGGGTTTCCATGCTCGTTATCAGGTGTTCCATGTTCGTTGCCAGGGGTTTCATGCTCGTTGTCAGGGGTTTCATGGCAGAAGATGCAGCTTTACTGCATCTTCTCCCAGTGGTGCCAGTGTTCCCGGTATTTCCAGGTAACGATATGCACGCTGTGCTTCCCTGACAGACGCTAGAGGTCAAGTAGGACAGATTCCATGTGGACTGCTAGACCGCATGGAATCTGCATAAACACTGCCCCAAAGCCACCGCGGGTCTGCGGGGGCTATTGTTATGCCCCTGATACTGGGCCTGATGCAGAATAAAATGAGTGCATGTTGCCTCAAAACTGCATTCATGGAAAAGTGTCAATATCCACCCACATGCAGAGTTGGACTCATCTAGTTATATGACCTACTCTACAGTATATGTACACACGTCACTAGGTTTGGTATCACCCGGTGCTGTAACTCATGGTGTCATCCCCCATACCAAAAAAAAATTAGGAACAAGATACACAGCTTTGCGCTCTCACTCCCCCTACCAGTCCAGTACTCAGCACTGCAGTGCTCCTCCCAGAATGCCGGGCAGCACCCGGTGGACATGATGAGGTCATGGCCTTCATTCTAGATAGAGAAGAGAGGACGGACTAAACCAAAATACTGCCGGCACCAGTCCACCTGCACCTCTCCCCTCCACAGCGGGGATCGTACTGGCAGGGGGGGACAGGGGTGGATTGGGATGAAAAACCAGCCCGAGAAGTTTATGGAAGCAGCTCTAGTGGAGATGGGGTCTGTGAAGAGGGACAGGATCACTCCTCATAGCGCCTGATTCTGAATTGGATGCAGGCGGAGATCCCGGACAGAGACTGCACACGGGCCCCTTCCTCTCTTAATACGCTCCTGAATAGTATATGTGTGTTGTAGTTTGGCACTCTTGACAATTATAAATCACCTTGAGGGTGCCTTCCCAAATGAATAATAGTAATGGTGTCTCCCTCGTGAAGTCACTGGATACTTCAGTGCAGGAATAAAGAGGCGGCACTCCTTCAAAAAGTACAAAATGTATTAAGGTGGCATATTACACACAGTATCAACGTTTCAAAGCCACTAGGGCTTTTTCCTCAGGACTTGTGCTAAATAAAAGAACAAGAACAAGTGTCTACCTGTAATAGTACCCAAGCTGCATAATGATCTAATATGCAGCTTACCCCAGGTAGACCTATAATATCAGCCCGCCAGGGGTCCTTATTCCAGCCAGTCTCACAATTCCTGGACTGCCTAATACAACCCCATATTGTCAAACAAAAAACATTTCTAAAGCACACCTCGCAATTCCTTAATAAATCAAAACAACTTACCAATATACCAGATAACACCATACTGGCCTGGCAGCTATGTGATCATTTCTATTTAAAAATAATTTTGATTTCCTGGATATCCCATTATTTTTACACCTTCTGGAATTGACATTAAAATAAAATTGTTTCCCCCCACAATGGGCAATTTTATTTCATAACAAACTGGCTGTGCGATGGGGTCAAATGTGGCCCCATCATATGCCAATGCATTGATGTTTGAACAAGAGGATCTTTTCATTTTTTCAGATCGGGAGATCTTCAAAAACATCATTCTATATACCCGATTTATAGATGATGTATTTTTGTTATGGTCAGGGACAGAAACAGAATTAATACAACTAATAACTAATATCAATCAACAACCAAGTCCGATAAAATTCACATACAGTACCAGCATAGTTTCAATTTTATCAATTACTTACATGTAACAGTGAAGCTTGTCAATAACATTGTATATACAGTCAGGTGCATAAATATTGGGACATTGACAAAATTTTCATATTTTGTCCTCTATTCACCACCACAATGGCTTTGAAATGAAACAAACAAGATGTGCTTTAACTGCAGACTTTCAGATTTAATTTGAAGGTAATTACATCCAAATCAGGTGAACGGTGTAGGAATTACAACGGTTTCTATATGTGCCTCCCACTTTATAAGTGGCCAAAAGTAATTGGGCCAAACTAAACAATCCTAAATCTAACTTTCACTTTTAATACTTTGTTGCAAATCCTTTGCAGGCAATTACAGCCTGAAGTCTGGAACGCATAGACATCACCAGACGCTGGGTTTCATCCCTGGTGATGCTCTGCCAGGCCTCTACTGCAAATGTCTTCAGTTCCTGCTTGTTCTTGGGGCATTTTCCCTTCAGTTTTGTCTTCATCAAGTGAAATGTATGCTCAATCGGATTCAGGTCAGGGAATTGACTTGGCCATTGCATAACATTCCACTTTTTAGCCTTAAAAAACTCTTTTGTTGCTTTTGCAGTATGCTTTGGGTCATTGTACATCTGCACTGTGAAGCGCCGTCCAATGAGTTGTGAAGCATTTGACTGAATATGAGCATATAATATTGCCCAAAACACTTCAGAATTCATTCTGCTGCTTTTGTCAGCAGTCACATCATCAATAAATACAAGGGAACCAGTTCCATTGGCAGCCATACATGCCCACGCCATGACACTACCACCACCATGCTTCACTGATGTGGTGGTATGTTTTGGATCATGAGCAGTTCCTTGCTTTCTCCATACTCTTCTCTTCCCATCACTCTGGTACAAGTTGATCTTTGTCTCATCTGTCCATAGGATGTTCCAGAACTGTAATGGCTTTTTTAGATGTTGTTTGGCAAACTCTAATCTGGTCTTCCTGCTTTTGTGGCTCACCAATGGTTTACATCTTGTGGTGAACCCTCTGTATTCACTCTTGTGAAGTCTTCTCTTGATTGTTGACTTTGGCACATATACACCTACCTCCTAGAGATTGTTCTTGATTTGGCCAACTGTTGTTAAGGGATTTTTCTTAACCAGGGAAATAATTCTTCTGTCATTCACCACAGTTGTTTTCCGTGGTCTTCTGGGTCTTTTGGTGTTGCTGAGCTCTCCGGTGCATTCTTTCTTTTTAAGAATGTTCCAAACAGTTGATTTGGCCACACCTAATGTTTTTGCTATCTCTCTGATGGGTTTGTTTTGATTTTTCAGCCTAATGATGGCTTGCTTCACTGATAGTGACAGCTCTTTGGATCTCATATTGAGAGTCGACAGCAACTGATTCCAAATGGAAATGTCACACCTAGAATCAACTCCAGACCTTTTACCTGCTTAATTGATAATGAAATAACGAGGGAATAGCCCACACCTGTCCATGAAATAGCTTTTGAGTTGATAGTCCGATTACTTTTGGCCCCTTATAAAGTGGGAGGCACATATAGGAACCGTTGTAATTCCTACACCGTTCACCTGATTTGGATGTAATTACCCTCAAATTAAATCTGAAAGTCTGCAGTTAAAGCACATCTTGTTTGTTTCATTTCAAAGCCATTGTGGTGGTGAATAGAGGCCAAAATATGAAAATTCTGTCAATGTCCCAATATTTATGCACCTGACTGTACATTGATCTATAACAAAAGTACGGATCGCAATACTTTATTGCATAACTGCAGTTGTCATCCACCTTTTTTGCAAAAAGGACTGCCTAAATCCCAGATGTACAGGGCAGCACGTATCACCAGCAATCAGGATGAATTAGAAGAGGCCCTCGACCAAGTGGTAATCAAATTTGCACAGAGGGGATATAAATTGAGAGATCTTCAAAAAAGCAAACAATAGGTTTTAAGTATACCTAGGGATGAACTGCTAAGCCCCTGCAAAAAAAGATACAACATCAAACAAGATACCATTTGTTATGGAATACACTACTGCTAGCCCTATAGTACCCAGAGCTATGGGATTACAAAAAAAGAAACTGATGCCAAGCTACAGAAGGGAGAAAAATCTAAGGGAACTATTGGTCAAATCAGATGTAACAGATCTGAGATAACAAACTAATCCATTGAAGAAACCTGAGTGTTACAAGTGCCCATCATGTGTCAGCTGTGGGTTCATGGAAGCTAGAAATTATTTAGAAAATCCGCATACTGGGTATAAACATAAAATTTGCCATGTTTTGATCTGTACCACTCAATTCGTGATGTACACTATCATCTGCCCTTGCAGCTTTTACTACCTGGGGCAAACATCCAGAACTTTTCGCGAACTAATGGCCCTACACAGGTCGGCAATCCGCGCAGCATTGCAAGGCAAAAAACATTGAACAACCCATAGCAAGAACTTTAATCACCCTCTCTCTAGTCTTAAATGCAAAATAATTGAACACATCCCACAAACTTTACGTGGAGGTGACAGGAATAAACAGTTATCACAATGCGAATCCTAGTGTATTTATCAGCTGGACTCGTTGGCACTTAGAGGACTAAATGAGATGATAGCCTGGAATGTATTTATGTAAATGGTTATCTCCTTATACGGAACTTGTCTATTATGGGTCTATAACATAGACATAAAGGGGGCGATTCAAATGTTTTTTGGGTGTGATAATTGATGAGCGCCCAGTTTGATATTCAATTGTTCTCGGCGCTCACTAATTATCGCCCTCTTTGCCGCCTAAAAGATGAGGTTTAGCCGTCTAAAGCGGCTAAACCCATCTTAATTTCTGGTTAGCGCGCCCTAACCAGGGTGTTTCAGACACATTTCTGCATGCACCCTCCTGAGTGTGTGCAGAAATGCTGGCGCCGGCGGCTATCGCGCCCTGACAGAGCAACAATTGAATTGCTCTGTCAGGCGTCGTAAAAAAAATGCCGTCGGCAAAACGATTCAATTCCCCACAGAGTGTTTCCCAAGTTAATATATTTTTTCATAATACATAGCACCAGTCAGTAATAATACACAGTAGCAGTCAGCATTATTACTGTCCTCTGCTGCAACATTGTAACTTGCTTTATATAGCAACATAGTATTACAATGAGAATGTCTAATATTTAATGGTTATTATGTCTTTCCCAATATGTAGCTTTTTGCCGCATATAACCAATATTGTTTCTTGGCATTTAAAAATAAATATTTCTTTGTATTTTATGAAGTACTATGATCCATTAACTCAGCAAATATGTGTTTTAATGCTTTAATACATTATTATGTAGCACATACGTATAGCACTATTTTAGCACTAATGTTTAACACAATTATTGTTCTTTCTCACCCAACCTGTGGTGTAGCTCCGCACGGAGGGGTTGCTATGGATGCGGCTGACATCATCTAGCTGAGCCGGTCTCCAGCTTCTTCGCTCTGTTCCGCCCACCACATGCCGGGTGAGTCTAGCGTGGTTCACGCGCCATCACAACTATTAAAGGCAAGACACTTGTTCTTGTTCTTTTGTTTAGCACAAGTCCTGAGGAAAAAGCCCAAGTGGCTTTGAAACAATTACACTGTGTGTAATATGCCACCTTAGCAGTGCCGCCCCTTTATTCCTGCACTGAAATATCCAGTAACTTCACGATGGAGAGACCACTACAGTGTATATTGGTATGTGTGTGTGTATATATATATATATATATATATATGTATATAAAAACTTTTCTTGACACTGCAGCTATTATGTATAGATGTTAACAATAGTCAGGCAGATATATCAGATATAAGTTGACTTACTGACTGTCACACGATCACTCAGAAATGGCAGGCCGGCGACAGCTCCTGTTCACTGCTGTGCAGGTTGCAGAGCAGCAGACATGGTAGTGTATAGATGCGCTGGTCCTGGCAGTGGGAAGGTTACAGGCTTGACTCGAGGCAGAGCTGTCAGTGGAGACTGACAGCTCCGCAAAGGCTGATGGGAGCAGTTGCTGTGGCTGGGCATGCGCAGTAGCTCTCTTGTCGGCCATTTTTATTTAACCAGTGTGGCTGTAAGGCTGCCCGATTGGAGCTGAACTCCGACCGTGGCAGCCGGGCCGACAGCCTGGAGGAGGGGTGAGTGAAGGGCGTCCACAAGGGGACCAGCAGGAACTGGCCCGGCAGCTCAATGGCCCTCCCCACCATTGTTTGAGTGTGGTGGTGGCGCTGGCGGCGTGTGGGGATGGGTGTGGGAGTGTGGCGGGTTGGGGTGCGGGCACGAGTGTGCAGCTTTTGTTATCACCCTCTTGGAGGGTGACACCTGGTGCAGCCTGCACCCCCCTAGTGATGCCACTGCTACTAGTCACCATCAGGGCGCACTTGCACCTACTCTATACTACTGTAGGTGCTAAAAATGCGTCCAAAAACATATTATGTCCAGTTCTGCATAGCCATAGGGAAATCTGTCTGTAACCCAAAAAAAGGTAACTAAGATAGGGAAATGGTCTAAAAGTGTGTTAGTGGCAGTAATGAAAGGTTTGGGTTCTTAAATTGTGTTAATTGGCTGTTGCAAGACGGTTTCTAAACAGTAAAACTTATTATAGAAAGCAATATTTTTTGGAAAAAAATAAATGCTGTAGTTAAATTATGAGTACATTAAAATGGGTGTAAGTATATTTTGTGTCATTTTAGATCACTTTTAAAACAAATGTTAAAAATACACCTTTCGCCTGTCCTGCAATGTTTGTAACAACTGTCCCAGCCATACAGCCCCCACCAAAATACCTATCTCACTACTTTAAACACATTTTTCAATACTTTTTTTTACCCCAAAACTGAAATGTCATTATTGGACAAATCAAGCCATTTAAAAAATGATTTTTGCCTAATTAGTCATTAAGGGGGGTGCCTAAAAATAGGGATTTTGGAAAAGTTTTCACCTGCTCCAGGGTGCAGAAAAAAAACAGGACTTTACGCCATGTGAAAAGCCTTGGAATCTGAAATGCCCATTAACTTTTCCCCGAAAACTGTTTTGGGAAAAAGGCCCTTTAACACGAGTTTCGGGCTTTTCGCGGCTAATTGAAGTGTAGATGCAATTGAATGGGTATGACTCCATGGGTACTAGTGTGTGCTCAGCTATGGAGCATGATTAGTACTAAAACACGCAAACAGCCATACGTGGTTCAACGCAGCATCAGCCCTTCTGTGCACACTGCACAGCGTTCTGTTGAATACTGTTCATAACGGTGCCATCTCCCAGGAATCCCAAGTTGCGGCTACCATTAAAGCATTAAAGTCTACGTCAGTGTTTACATTTATTTTATTTATTAACAGCATACTTGCCAACTTTTGGCAGGATGGGGCTGCCAGGTCAGTGTTGCAGGGGGCGTCATGGCAGCCTCACCCCCTTCTGTACAATGCCAAGATTACTGACGACATAAAGTAGAGGGGCGGAGCTATGATAATGCGATTTCACTCATGAAGTGAGCGGCTGCAGGGAGGGTGGGCGGCTGTAAGGAGAGTGGGAGAGATTTCTCACGGGTGGCGGCCGGTCCAGATAACTTACCCTCTCTTGCGGGCAGCCGGGAGCACCATGCGATTTTTGGGAGCCTCCCAGCCATTCCTGGAGAATCGGCAATTCTGATTGTCAGTTATTTATATAGCGCACACATATCACGTAGCACTTTACAGAGAATATTGTGGTCATTCACACCAGTCCCTGCCTGATGGGAGTTTATAAACTTACGCTCCCTACCACATGTACACAACACGTGGGTTAAATTTTGTTCAGAAGGCGATTACCGAGGATGCAGTATGAATCCCAACTGCTGGGATTCCGGCAGTGAGACCGCCGGCGCCGGAATCACGCCACTAATAAGAATACTGGCGCCAGTATCCCGACTCCCGGAATCCCGAAGGTAAGTACTGGGGTTAGAGGGAGGGTTAGGCACTAGGGGGAGGGTTAGTGTTAGGCTGCGGGGGCGGTTAGGTTTAGGGTGTGGGGAGGGAGGGAGGGTTAGGTTTAGGCACCGGGGAGGGCGGTTAGGGTTAGGGGTTAGGTTAGCAGTACTTACCTTTAGGTGACGGCATTGTAACCTGGTCGGGATGCCAGCGTCGGGATTCTGACTGCCGGGATCTCGAGCGCCGGCATCCCGTACCCAACCTGATTAACCTACTAGTATGTTTTTAGATTGTGGGAGGAAACTGGAGCACCTGGAGGAAAATCGAGGCAAACAAAGGGAGGATATGCAAACTCCACACAGGAAGGAATCTAACCCAAGACCTCAATGCTGTGTAATGGAGTATGGAGGTAACATTTTCCTTTATTACAATGATGCAGTGGAATGTACAATGTATTAAGCTTAATGGTTGATATAGTAAAAATGTGTTTTCTATTTAGCAGTTCTTTTAGGATCTTTCAAGCTTAGTTGTACAAATGGCATTGTTGCTTTTGCTGTCAATACAGAGAATTCATCTTGTTGACCAGGAAGCAAAAATATATATTTTTTCTTTCTTTTTCACTTCAGAGATTACAAACCAATAATGTGATATACACAAAGAGAACAGTACAACTTGTGCTAGTTCAGTTTTAATAAAAGCCACACATAATTTTATCAGCTGGGTAGGACGTGCTGCTGGCTGGCCTTTTTCTGAGTTTCTATATAAATTACCTGCAATTTTCAAGGCAATGTAATGCTTATAATTCATGGGGCAAAACTGTTTTATGCAAAATAAGGAGTCAAGGTCCTTGACTGCACACTTCATAAAGCCTCATAAGCTAGAGGATGGAATGGCTTTGATGAGCCATTTAAATGGCTACAGCTCTGGTTAACGAACAACAGCCAGGCATAATAGTTGCTTAACTAATCATTTCTTGCACAACTCATTTGTCTGCTCAGCCGGCTTGATTCAGAATAAACCCACAGTCGGGGGGATCACATTTAGAGACAATTACCTGTGGCCATTTGACTGGCCCAAACAATTTGCTCTGTGGGAAAATCCCTAGCTAAAGAGTGCTGTTCTTCTTACTGACCCTATAACGGTTACCCTTTTTACACAGTAGGGGAGGAAATTGATGTTATCGCTATTATATTTTCAGTGGAAGTACTCTACAATGTGCCATTATTAAATATATCTGTGGAAAAAAAATCATGCAGTAGATTGAATGTGAAATTAATACATAACAATTGTTTATCAAGCTACAAAATACATGTATTTATGTATTTTATTTTGAATGTGGTCACTAGATAAAGCAATCTGTAATGTCTATATTTTTACACACAGACAGGCACAGATTTCAGGTTTTAGAGGCAAATAGGACTAGCACATAAAGGATTTATAAGAACTACAGAAGCCAGTGGTGCAACCCTGATAAAAAAAAAACAACTTTCATGCATGGAATGCAGTGTAGGGATGACCATCAACCATTGGTTGATGGTTTTGCCATCGATGGCGGAGAGCCAATGATTCTCCTCCATCGATGAAAGACTGGGAACCAATGTTTTTATTTGTTTTCCCATCGCACAGAGCTTAGCCCCACTGCCAGCAGCACGCTAAGCACCACCCACAATGCTAATTGGCCCATGGGCACACTGGCTGCCATGCTCCCCGGAAGCAGTAGCCATCGAGGGTTACAAACCATCAATGGTTCACTGTAGATGGTGTTATGCCATCGATGGTAATAGTCATTGGTACCATCAATGGCTAGTTCTCCGATGGCCATCCCTAATACAGTGGTAACAACTTGTGATGAAACAATTGTCTTTGTTTTTCTTCCTGCTCCAAGTAGAAAAGAGAGCTAGGGGGGAGATGTATCAAACCTTATAATCAGGTCAAGTGGGGAAGCTGCCCTGCCAATCAGTTTACAGCTATAATTTTATACAATCTACTTGATGAATGCTAGCTAAAAGCTGATTTGTTGCCCTGGGCAACTTGTACTCTTTAGTAGGTTTGATACACCTCCCCCCAGACTGTTTACAGTCCATTTCTAGTGACATTAGTTGAATTGGATGCCTATACAACAGCATATGCCAAACTTATATATACACTATAATATATATATATATATATATATATATATATACACACACAGTAAAAAAATATTTTACATAAAAAGTTTAAAATAAATATATTCAAATGTCCATATATAATGAAGTACCTTCAATTGTTGACACCATATTATGTTAATTATTTCACAAAGGTTGAATCAAATATGTTCATATGTGCAGATGAATTAAACTTCAGTAGTAGACCCGGTGTCACATCGATTAACCAAGTTGATCTTCTCTATTTGTATGCCAGATATTGGTACTGGAATGTCCAGTATATTCTGTAATTTAACCTCTCACCAATGGTAATATCAAGAAAATACATAAAACAGATGCACACAATGGCCCTGATACGGATCGCAACTGCGAATGCAATAGCGATTACTGCGATAGTATGCTAATCCATTGCTATGCCGTCGCAGCCCACATTACCTTACACACATCTGTAATGTTTAGAAAGACTGCGAAACCATTGGTACAATCGAGTACCATCGCAGCCTCATGCACAATTGTCAGACCTACTCAGAAATTGCTAACTTCATCGCACGCTATGAATGCTCAGGCTGCGTAAGGCATCGCAGTGGCTAATTTATGCACGCTAAAATTTTTGGCTGCGTGCGCCAAAGCACTCATATGATCCCATAAAAATGTATATAAAATTTAATACAATCTAGACATTAGAAATTTTATTCAGCATTCAACAATCAACATACTATGGCCCTGATTCAGAGCCGTTCATTAGAGGCAGTACGCTCGTTGCGTTCCGATGTTGAGTAACCGCGCATGCGTCGGTGTTACACTGCGCATGTGCGTACGGCAGATTGCGAGTTTTTTTTGTCTCGTTCGTCAAATAGCCTACAGGAAGTGACATGTCAAATGTGATTGACAGAACAGGCCGTTTTTGGGCGTTGACGGGGGTGGAGATGAAAAACGCAGGCGTGGCGAGGCGTTTTTGGGGCGTACATACATTAACAAATGCGAACGTCAAATGTGTTCGTACAAACTCATACGTCACTGGATGATCCTCTTTCCCTTCAAAATGCTCGCACAGCTTAGGGGCTGGATAACTCGACCACAGTGGCGATGGCCTTCTCCTCCGTCCCGGCACTCCACGATGTTGCATCGATTAATCACGGCTTGTCAGAAACTCAATTAGTGTTGGATTGAAAACCGGCTTGGTATGTGTTAGGAAAGCAGTTTTTTTGGATAGCACAAAACCGAACGCAGGTGGAAATCATAGCTGCTAATGTCAGGATTACACATTCAATTAGCGTACATTTGTGGCGGTGTATTTTGCCCGCAATGTGTTCGTTTTTGGACTATTGTAACAATAATGTCATCATGTTTAGGTTTGGTCCCTCATTTTGTGTTTGCAAGGTGTTTTTTACTCCTTAGGTAATGTTTTAAACGTTCCTTAACGAGCACTTTTTTTACAATGTGTAATTTTTTTTTTGGAACGTTGTTGGCTTGTGGGCCCGGATTAAAAGTAACCCATTTTGTCATTAATGTCAGAATACAAAGTCATACATTTCTGTTAAATTTATTTGTATCCACCCATAAAAAAAAAAAAATATTGAACTACAACATTTTGGGCAGTGTTCCACAATATTTATTAATTGTGCAAACAATAATTTTTGAATAAACGTAAATGTAAAAATTAAAAACAATTCACAAGAAAGGAGAGGGAAGTTTTGACCAGAAAGGAATATGAGGCAAGCACAGAAGGAGTGTGGGAAAAGTAGCCAATGGTGTCACCGTTTTTTCGCCTGTTTGGCTGGGGGAGGGAGGGCGCCAGACCGGGTCCAGGATGTCATCGGGCTGGCCTGTCCAGAGGCAGATGTTGTGGCCTCTGGACTAGGCACAGGGCTAGGCACATTTGGAGGATTGGCTGATGTTGTGCCAGAGGTGGAGGATCCTGATGTTCCGGCAGGAAGGGAGGTTGGCTCCACCATGTGCTGGCGAACGAGCTGCTCCAGGGCAGTGGCGATGCGGATGTTGGCCCTGGTATTTTCCGCCAGGGCCTGACCAATGGTCACGTTGGCCGCAGCATTTTGCTCCAGGGCCTCAGCCACCCGTACCAGACTGGCGTCCATCCTCTGCAGAATCTCTGTATGGAAATCCGATTTTAAATTGAGTTCTGTGAGGAGGGACACTGCCTGCGAGGGGGATTGCCCTGGACTGGCTTCTGCAGGGTCCTCAGCCGGATGTACTGGTTCCTCCCCTGCAGAGCCAGCAGAAATTCTGCGGCCAAGGCTCCCCTCTGGAGCAGACTCATCCGCCTGTGTCTCTGTTGGAAAAATGAGAAAAGACTCACATTAGAATCTACATATTGGCACAATAACATTTCACAGTTGGTGACATCACAACATTTACCTGGGACAACATGAGGAGCCGCAAAGTCTGGCATGTCCGTATCCATGTTTGACACGCCAAACACCTCCACAGGCTGCACACACCCCTGTGCCACCTCTTCTAAATCGGTAAACTCCAATGACACAGGGGTGGGACCTCCACCTGTCCCCCTTGCATGCCTAGCCCTGTGTGCCATTTTTTGTTTCAGGCGATATTTGAAGTCTTGCCATCTGTGGGTTAAATTGGAACCATTACTTTTTATTTGATTTGGTTGTTGGTTTTAGGGTGGTCAAGTGTTTACTTACCGCCGTTTGACATCCCGGGCTAGACGGACATAATCACCCACTCTATTGACATCCACGGCTACCTCTTCCCACATTCTCCACTTCTGGCTTGCACTCATATTCCTGTCTGCCTGTGGCAGGATGTCCACACACTTCTGAATCAAAACCTCCATCTCCTTTCTTGTGAATTGTGGCTGCCTTTTCTTTTTGGCAGCTTTGCCCGGAATACTGGGCCCAGCAGCCTCTTCCATGTCATCCTCCTCACCTATTTGGGGTAATTTGAAGAAATCTGAACTTCCCAACTTGCACAATAATATGTTTATAATTAATCATTGAGTCAAAATGCATGAAATACCGCGTGACTGTTGTCCATTGTTTTCCTGGTCTGTTTCCATGTGTGTTGTTCCAACTAGAAATACACCAGAATTGTGTTTTTGTCTCGTGACGTATTTATACAAGCGTCCTTATTTTGCGGCCGCATCATTGATTGTGCGTTCCTCTGATCCTTCCTTAATTTGGGCGAGAAACGAAACACTATTTATGGGTTGGGGCGTCTTGACTCGAGGTGGCGTTTATTTAATGTTGGAGGTTACGTTGGTTGGAGTTGATTGTTGGCTGGTTTAGGAGATTGCGTTTATTGTGTTTTATTTTTTGGTGAGCGGTTTTTCTTGGTTTTCCGTTCCTTTTTTTTCAATTTTAGTTTTTTGGCTCGTTTCCAGTTTTGGTAAGTTTGGGGAAGTATAACTTCGGGTCAATTTGTCTCTCATTGTGGTGTCAATTTTTCTAATAAGTTTTTTCCGTCATTTCATCTCTCTTAGGTTTTTTTTTGGCTCTGCCCCAAAGACATTTTGGTCCGGTTTCTTAGATATTAGCTCTTGGTAAGTTTATGTGTTAAATTGTTTAGGAAATGTTCTTGTTTGTCTGTACGCAACTTTGGTTGGCCTTCCACATGTAACGTTGTTTTTTGCCAAATCGAACTCTGTGTTTTTTTTTGTTTTTTTTTGCGGCGTTATTGTGCCCTGTATTTGTGAACTAATTAGCGCATTTTTACTACTTGCTATTGTGCCCTGTATTTGCGAACTAATTAGCGCATTTTTACTACTTGCTATAGTGCCCTGTATTTGCGAACTAATTAGCGCATTTTTACTACTTGCTATTGTGCCCTGTATTTGCGAACTAATTAGCGCATTTTTACTACTTGCTATTGTGCCCTGTATTTGCGAACTAATTAGCGCATTTTTACTACTTGCTATTGTGCCCTGTATTTGCAAACTAATTAGCGCATTTTTACTACTTGCTATTGTGCCCTGTATTTGCGAACTAATTAGCGCATTGTGAAATGTGTATTCATCCCTTAATAATGTTTTTTGTCGCCTGGAGCATTGGTTGATTACATTTGGCCTCTATTTGACGTAGTGTGCGTAACGTCGTTTTGCTCTTGGGCCAAATGTGTGTGTGTCCCCTTTTATGTTTTGTGTTGTTTAAATTTGTGATTATGACATGGCCAGCATAAAATGATGTATATTTTTGATGTTATTATTTGCAGTTACAACATATCATGACAATACCCCGGCATGTAAGCATCAATGGATGGTATTTGAAAGCAAAGTTACATGTATTTTTATTGGGTGTTGTAAAAAGGCTGACCTTCCAATGTTGTCATTTCAGGTTGATTTGGGTCGGATTGTTCTGGCCCTGCTCCCGGAAGCCAACCAACCTCAATCTCGTCCCAGGCGTAGGCATCGTAGGCGTGCAAGGCCCCAGATATTTCAAACACGTGTCACCCTTTTTGGAATGCCAGATGATGAGGTTTTAAGATGATACCGTCTTCCTCCAAAAATCATCATAGACACTCTCTCATTAATAGAGAGTGATCTTGAGCGGCAAATTGACAGTCCTACAGCAATTCCACCACTTACGCAATTAATGGCGGTGTTACATTTCTGTGCCTCAGGATCGTTCCAAACAACGGTGGGAATAGTGGCGGGCATCTCACAATCCTCCTTTTCCCGGATCCTGAGGGCAGTGATGGAGGCACTTTTCAAGCACCTCCATCATTTTATTCAAATGCCTTTGGATATGGGTGCCCTTAGTGTGGCCAAGGCCAATTTTTACCAAATAGCTGGCTTCCCACACATCATAGGGGTTGTGGATGGTACTCACATACCACTTCAGCCTCCAGCACGGCTAGAGGCAATATTTAGAAACCGTAAACACTATCACTCCCTCAATGTAATGGTGGTATGTGATGCCTCCCTCCAGATCCTGTCCCTGAATGCAAAATTACCAGGAAGTGCACATGACTCCTTCGTCATCCGGAAATCAGGGATATGGCACAAATTAACCAACCTACAAGCTGGTGATGCGTGGCTTTTGGGTAAGTGGAGACCTTTAGTACATAACAATGTTAAGCTTCATACAGAGTGAGCCTGATGTTGTCTTTTCGTTTTCACAGGAGACAGTGGCTACCCTTGCATGCCCTGGCTGCTCACTCCTTATTTGGCTCCCACACCAGGGCCACAAAGTGAGTATAATTCCGCACTTACAGCCACCAGGCAAGTGGTGGAGCGCTGTATCGGCCTTTTAAAAGGCCGATTCAGATGCCTCCACCGCTCTGGTGGCGAACTCATGTATTTGCCGGATATGGTTTCGAAAATTGTGGTCCTGTGTGGGATATTTCACAACATCGCCATAAGGAGTGGTGTCCCAATGCAGCCAGAGGATGCCTTACCTGAGGATGGCCCCCCCGAGGTTGGTCGGAGGTCAGTATGTGGGGGGGCCATACGCGATGATGTGGTGGCCAGATTTTTAAGGTAATTATTTGCAAAAAACCAGTGTTGATACCCAATGTGGTTGTGTTTGTTTGAGAGCATCTAATTTTTTGCAAATTTTTTACTCCCTCTTCTGTTTTTTGACATAATCTTTGGCACTCCAACGATGACTACTTCCTGCTACCCTTACAAAACCTGTATGTGGATATTTTGTGGCTATATTCTGGAACACTTATTGCCACGCCATATATGTGGAATCATGTTGGCATGGTCCTTCGTCAACCAGTTCTTGATTGTTTTTTTTTTATGTTTGTTTTTTGGTATGTGTTGTATTTGAGATTATCACTGTGTGTTTTGTTTGTGAGTGACCACTTTGAATTTTCTGTTATGTTGGTAATAAATGTTTTTAGAGTGAAATGTTGTCCCTTTTTGCTAACGTTACCACGAAGTGTAACCAGGTTCACACACGTAACATTTGACTAAGGGGTAATCCAGTACTGATGCCATTTGAGCAAAAATGATTCCTTTATTCAGGGTCCAAACCAACACCAAAAGGAAGCCTGGACAATCCTTTTGCTTCGTAATATTGCCCTAAGCTGCTTGCACACCAACTAGGAACCTGGAAAATGTAGAAATATCTAATTGTGACTACACCAAAAAAGGGAAATCAGATTTGTACTGTTAGGTGTT
Organism: Taudactylus pleione; assembly: GCA_031769625.1. Classification (NCBI taxonomy): domain Eukaryota; kingdom Metazoa; phylum Chordata; class Amphibia; order Anura; family Myobatrachidae; genus Taudactylus; species Taudactylus pleione. Next base: position 470,788 of record JAUIMM010000757.1, on the reverse strand, counting down.
TCTTGTGGCTGTTTGACCCAAAAATACAACACACACTCTTACTGGCCCAAATGTGAAATCCTTGCAGGAACACTCTACTTATGTCAGGGTAAACAATATGTGGTTGGGACAAAACGAATGAGCCAGAACGTAACTTCAAACAAAACAATTTATTTACAGAATGGTGAAAAAAAAAAAAACTACTCCCTAAGGAGGACCGACATACGGTCAAGGACCACCAGCACCCCGATGATAGTGCTGTGCATCTGGGCCACACATCCGGCTAAATTTGCCCGAAGCCTCTGTTCCTCTGTGGGTGACAAAAATTTGGGGATTAATACAACAATAGTGAAGCCACATTAAAAAACAATAAAAAAAACAAAAACAACAAAAAACATTTTAACAAAACTGCATTAAAAATCATCACACTAAAATGGTGTAGGGCAAAAATACAAGGCCTATGTCCAAATTCCGACAGGTGTGCTATGTGTATGTTGAAAACAGCAGTAACAGGTTACGGCAATCGGCCCAAACCACTTATTTTTTGAAAAAAAACTAAAAAAAAAAACCCCCAAAAAAACAGTTTGTGTCGATAAAAAACAGCAAAAAAAAACATACCGGAAGACCCAACGCCAGCTACAGAAGGCCCGCCATCGTCCTCCTCGGAGGTGGGTCCATTCCCCAAAGATCGGGGCGGTGTAATGACCGACTCCGGGGAGGGGGTCATTCGAAGAGGGGTGGTTGGAGGAGAGGGGGAATTGGGACGGAGGGGAAGGAGTCCAGAAAAATCTGGCTGAGGGTGTAGGAAGGCTGGGGAGGAGGGGGGAATAGGGGAAGGAGTGGAGTTGGAGTGTTGGCTGGGGGTGGGGGAGAGTGGCCGTGCTCGCCGTCTGGCGGGACGCTGACGGCGTAGTCTTCGCTGGGCCCCTAAAAGATGGGAAACAAATTGGGGTTAGTGCCAACACAAATCCGCAAACAACATCAATTTCAAATGCACCCCCAAAAACAAAAAAAAAAAAAGAGGAGAATGAATACATCTGAACGACAGGGAAAACATGGCCATGCAGATATGAGGAGAATGAATACATCTGAAAGACAGGGAAAACATGGCCATGCAGATAGGAGGAGAATGAATAAATATGAAAGACACGGAAAACATGGCCATGCAGATAGGAGGAGAATGAATAAATATGAAAGACACGGAAAACATGGCCATGCAGATAGGAGGAGAATGAATAAATATGAAAGACACGGAAAACATGGCCATGCAGATAGGAGGAGAATGAATAAATATGAAAGACACGGAAAACATGGCCATGCAGTTAGGGCCACAAAGACAAACATGAAAACCACAATCCATTAAACTTACTCGCAGCGATCTGCATGCGAAAGCATGCCAGCAAGCGGGGCGTCCGCCGTTGCAGGTCCGACCACCTGCGCTCCAGCTGCCCGATATGGCGGTGTGAGCCGAAGGAGCGCAGGCGGGCCCGAACCTCCGCATATGCGGATCGCTTCTCCCGGTTGGTGATGGGTGGAGGCTGGCTGGTTATCCGCCGATCCATCACCTCCGTAAGCACCAGCAGCTCGCGCCTGGTGAATGCGGAGGCTCTCATGATGGCAATGGAGTTTTTCATAAAAATCATTTTTGATAAAGTGCTCAAAAATTTTATGATTGGCTAATGTATTTAGGAAATTAACAGGAGCAATTCTATTGGTTAGTGTATGAGTCATGTGTTCGACAGGGCCAGAAATCTGTGGAGACTTATGATAGGCTTAATGCAGTGACATGCGTAAGCAATTTACATAAAGAAATGAACTCCATGAAATATGCGGGGCTAAAAACAAATAGACCAATTATTTAATAGGGGTTAACATGTATTTTGACAAATAAAAGCGAATGTTTAAGCCGTACGTATTCTGCGGGTAAACACAAACACGGACATAAATAAAGTTTATTGCATTGTGAAAAAAACCAAAAAAAACCATTAAGCTAATTGATATATTGATTGGCATGTTACGATTGAGGGAGGTAGGCAGAATAAACGAGCATATATATGATGCAGGCTGTAAGGTGCAAAAATAGAAAAAAAGAAGTTGCCTTTCTCGATCTCTCTCTGTGTAAGACAGCCCCCGGGGGTATGTATTCAGGATCCGTGGTATGTACAGTATTGCGTGGGGAGGTAGTCTTGAGGTGTAGAAACGGCAATATCCCAGGTAGGTGTAGTGCGCTGTCTGGTGCACGAGAACAGTGGACGCTGGCAAACCCGATCTTTCCTTGCTGACTGTGGGTGTCACCTGGTATCTCCATCCACTGTGTGAGGTCAGTCCCGGACCATGTTTACGGGACTGACGAAGGTGTCCAGAGACACAGAAATGCATTGAGCAGTTCATAACAATTATATAGCGTGGAGGAGAGACTCACTGCATCGGCATAGCTGGCTACAATACACCGCCAGCTTTCCCACAAGATACAAGTACGCAGCGCACACATGGTCCGGGACTGACCTCACACAGTGGACAGAGATACCGGACTCTTGAGTGAGCTCCAGCTCAGCTCCAGCCGTGGGTGCAGCAGCCAATGAGAGTCTGTCTGACTCTCATTGGCTGCTAAAACAAACACACCACCGCCAAATACACGAGCAATACTCCACTTTCCAATCAAACAGTCCCATTACCTTTACACTGCAGGCTCGGATAAGTTCAGATTTTTCCCGACAAAAATCGTGTCTCAGAAAGAGGCAAAACGTCATCTTTCATGGACAGACATCATCTTCCATGGACTTTTGTCCAGGAATGATGATGTTTGTCCATGAAAGATGACGTTTTGCCTCTTTCTGAGACCCGATTTTTGGCGGGAAAAATACAAACTTGGCGGGAAAATTCTAATCTATCCGAGCCTGCACTTCCCTACTTTACACAGGGTAAGCTGCCCAGGTGGAATCGGTATGTTATACCACCGGATGTCAGCCCGACAGATGAAATACCGACACAGGAAGGCCGGCATATGGAGATCCTGACAGGGTAAGTATAAAGGCTATCACTTTACTCTGAGTGACCTACTGCCCATTCGCATCATCAGACAGCTCATGTGCGAGTAGCTATTACTTACTGGGGTGGAAACCAGATGATCCCATTCCCGGTAAATTATGCAATATGTAGCCTAAAGGCTACAATGGCTGAAGATGGAATTAGCTAATGGGGGCAAGATAAAGAATGCTTTGCATTGCGTAGCTTGTTAAATCTCACAATATAGCAACCCCCATGCAGTAGATCGGAAAGAGGGGAATTGCAGCATATATCTCCAATATCTGCTGCAGAACCCCTGTAAAACATTCAGGAAATACTTACATGTTGTAGGGATTTCCTGCAAAATGTGTTTCATTCTGTTGTGGTTATTTGAGCCTAAAATCACAATCAACTCTATTTTGCTCTTCTATATGTGTCGTCCGAAACATTTTCCTTTATCCTGCATTTCTCCAGTCCTCCCTTTCTCTCCATTCTGGTAAATGGTTTTAGTTTTTTTTTTCTTTTTCTTTTTTAAGTTAAAGCTGTTAGTCACAGCTCTTAGTAGCGTTCATATTGAATGCCGGTCTTATTTTGTAACACAGAAAAGTCTCAGCGCTTTCCTATAGATTGCAGCTAAAATTACGTTCCTTGAGTTGCATTTTCAAAGGAAAAAATGACACATATTGATCTTGAATCTTGGGTGCAGAGTTCAGATGGCTGGTGGAGAGGCTAATTGCTCTATTAATTTAGACACTTGAAGTTGAAGAAATGCTGGATTGTGAGCCGTGGGTAATTTTAGTCGGCTCTTTCTGAAACACTGAGTGATTGCCCTGTGGTTACTGGCACCAAAACTTAAAAAAAAAAAACCCCTCTATGGTAACCTAAATAAAGACACCTTTTAGTACTTATTGTTGTAACTAGCATATTGATGCAGCCTTAATCTCAGAGAATGGTGTGGTATAGATGGTACTTATTAAGGTTCAGCCTTTGTGCATGTTTAGTAGAGGTAAATGCCAAATGCATTTCAACACCTCTATGAGAGTTCTGGCCTGGAAGTGTGGTAACACATTTATCAGAAATGTATTTTGCATTTCAATGTTTAGTTCCTGTGCCGCCGAGTACCCTGGCATACCTTGTGAGGGAATGCATGGTAAAGTTCACACTTAAAGTAATGTCATCTCTTCTTAAACGCGGTATTTACACTCGAGTCATGTTTTCTCTTAGTCTACAGATAGGGGTATACAGCGCTCTCAATCCTTGTTAGAAATTGTCCCTAGCTGCTCCACTACTAAAGGTATCCCGACCTTCTAAATAAACATATACACAAATAAATGATAGTGGTGCACTCTAGGACAATTTATGTGTGGAAAGGTAGATCTAAAGTACTTAAGTCACTTTCTTGCTGTAATCGGACTGTAAAAATGTCCTGCTAGTGCATTACACAAAATGCATTACACAAAATGTCCCGACTTGGATCTGTAGGTAGGGTGTTCTTAAAAAATATATATATTAGTCAGGCAGTTGTGAAGATGATGTGTAATCCTTATCCCTAATCGGGAATGTTTGGAATCAAAAAATCCTGCTGTCTCTTATGGAGAAGGATCTTTCGATAGTCCCAAATATTGCGTATCCCCAAGATTTCTAATCTGTGATGTCTGTAGGATGGGTGTTCTTATTTGTACTTGATGCCACCATAAATCTCCTTGTTCGCCTTCCACCTCAAATATAATATATTGGCACAGTATCAGGGATCATGGTGAACACAATGGTACAGGTAGGTAAGAATGGCTTGTACTCACCCAATACAGTGTATCAATCCTGCTGGTTCTCCTTCTCCCGGTGCTCTTTCAAATGCTTGTGAGGGTACTGACTGTGTGGAACATACTACAGACTCCAGTCTGGTTAAAACTGATTTATTAAATATGGTAACTGACTCAGAGGAGTCTGTGAATCAGCATCCTAACCACAGTATACATAAACTGTGTTCAAGAAAAAAAAAGGTCACTGAATTACATATAGAGTAACAAAGTTCTCTTAAAAAATATATAGGCAAGGGGTGTGGCCCAACGCGTTTCATCCATTGTGCGGACTTTATCAAGGTGCTCACCCTTCTCTTTTTCACCTTTTATATAGGGTAGATGATTATTATTACTGATGCTCCGGTGTTGGCTACCCGCACTTCCGGGTTGCGTGCACAGGCGCGCATGCAGGTGCGCACAGGTGCGTCATAACCAATGATAGTCAAATGTAATCCTGACACTAGAGTGTACTCCGGAGTCTTCATATTAGTACCGCGCATGCGCCGTCTACCGCGGCCATTTTGTCTTAGGTTTTTCTATTGAAATGATGTGCTAGCCTGCTCTGGCTGTTAGGTTTGTAATAGAGTATATGTCGAATGTCACTCTTGCCAATATATTATATTTGAGGTGGAAGGCGAACAAGGAGATTTATGGTGGCATCAAGTACAAATAAGAACACCCATCCTACAGACAGACAGATTAGAAATCTTGGGGATACGCAATATTTGGGACTATCGAAAGATCCTTCTCCATAAGAGACAGCAGGATTTTTTGATTCCAAACATTCCCGATTAGGGATAAGGATTACACATCATCTTCACAACTGCCTGACTAATATATATATTTTTTAAGAACACCCTACCTACAGATCCAAGTCGGGACATTTTGTGTAATGCATTTTGTGTAATGCACTAGCAGGACATTTTTACAGTCCGATTACAGCAAGAAAGTGACTTAAGTACTTTAGATCTACCTTTCCACACATAAATTGTCCTAGAGCGCACCACTATCATTTATTTGTGTATATGTTTTCTCTTAGGGCTGCAGATTTCGGCAAGGACTACCGGGGATGGACTTCCTGCCAGACTTCTTATAGTTTTATAATATTTTCACACACATGGGGAAAGGCCACTTGCCATGGTTATTGAATAACAATGTAAATTAAAGGCCCATAAAAAAATCAATATAGGGAATAAAATTAGCTACATTAATGTAACCATGAAATGTGAAAAATAAAAATCAAAGTCATTCTTTATATATTTCAACAATAACAACACAAAAAAATATCTAAAACTCCAGAGGCAAGTGGAATTCACACCTGAACAAATCAGTGCAATAGTTCAGACAGGCTTGCCGACTCTCTGGCTGCCCCTTCCGGGAGGGAGTAGCCAGATCGGCATGACAGGGGGCGTGGCCAGCACAAGGAGGCGGGTCCGGTCAGACTACGAGTATTTGTGGGCGGGGCCACACAATCACATAATTTTGGCCCCACCTCAGCTACACAATGCCGATATTACAGGTGGGGCATCACCGCTCTCCCCCTGCTACGATGGTTTCAAAGGCAATTGCGGGGGGGATTGGGGTGGTGGGCGGCAGCTGGGAGGATTACTTGCCTTACCGGGAGGTCGGGAGCGGCACCCGATTTTCGGGAGGTTCCCGACCAAATCTGGAGGGTAGGCATGTATGGGTTCAGAGTACAAAGATTAACTGAACAATAGCACAGTGAAATGTTATTTTAATGTGCGCGGACCCCTGAGTTTTGGTTTTGGTTCTAATTTAGCTCTCTCCCCTTTATCAAGAAGTTAAAAGATAAAGGGGAGAAATCTCCTGGAAACGCGTTGAAGCCATCAACTCCATCTGAGGACTATAAGGACCACACTCGGGTACTTAGTGTTCGGACTGATTATTGCCGATGTCCCCGCAATCTCTGGGAGACTGCAGCACAGAGATGGTGTGGATCTGTTTGTAAGCCCTGCTTGAATATATCCTGTCGTGTCCTATTTTTATTCTACGTTTTACAAAGCTATTAAGTTGTTTCCTGCTTCTGCTGGGTATCTGCGTGTCATACATGAGACAGACGCATCCCCAGGAGCCAAAGATTAAAGAAACTGTTATGGGCACTCGAGACAGAATACTAATGGAATTGTCTCCTTTTTAAGATTTATATCTGTTGTATCATCTAGCCTGTGAGTGTGAAAATAAAAGAGAGGAAAGGAAAAATACCTTTATGAACATTCGGGTGAGAATTATAATGTAAGTCTCGGTCTTTCACCCCTCAGAACTAAAAGATACAAACAGGATTGGATTCAGCACATTGTGTAGTATACTCATATTTCCATGAGCTAGCGCTGGTTGACCTTCATATTCAATTAAAAACAAAGGATATGTTGGGATACACAGCTGCGCTGCACTAGTGTGGTGAGAGCAGCCTATAAATACGATCTTGGTCTACCCTAGGGAATCAGTATGATTTACCGCATGGCTGGTGGTTCAAATCCCCACAGCGGAAGCCCGGCAGGGGTGAAGATCCCAAAAGTCCAAAGGTAAGTATAAACTAACCTAATTCTACCCCCTAACCCTCCTTTAGGGGTGCCTAACCCTAACCTCCCCCCCAAGTGCCTAACCCCCCTCTAAGTGCCTAAACCTAACCCCCCTTTCCCCGCAGCCTAACCCTAAATCTCCGGGGGGCGTGCCTAACCTTAACCTCCCCCCAGGGGTGCCTAACCCTATCCCCCCCTTCCCCTAGCCTAACCCTAACCTCCCTTGGGGGTGCCTAACCCTCCCCCCGCGCGGCTGTCCGTGCCCGACTTACCTTTGATTGGTAAGCCGGGTGTCAGGCTCCCGGCTTAGGTCTAATGACAGGAGTCAGGATTTCAACGCCTGTCATTAGACACTTGCCGGGATTAGACAGTCGGGAAGCTGGTGGTCGGAATTACGTCCGTCGGCTTCCCGACTGCTTCCCTATCCTAGACCTTACTGAAATAACATAGGAATTGTATATGTGAACGTTTTTATTGTGCGCTACCCTTTTGATCCACCTTGGTATAATCGTCAAAAATATGTGTTAATCTAAACTACACACACCTTATATCTTGGTCACACTTTAGCATAAAATTAATCAACACTTAGGTTAGAATTCATTAAAAGATAAACAAGCATACATTTATTGTGACAACAAGAAAATTACAATGGAATAAAACGAAAAAATAAATTTTGCCAGATGGCTGCTTTACCAGATGGTTGAAAAACAAAGGCATCGGTGTTATAATTCCTATGTTATTTCAGTAAGGTCTAGGGTAGACCAAGATCGTCTTTATAGGCTGCTCTCCCCACACTAGTGCAGCGCAGCTGTGTATCCTAACATATCCTTTGTTTTTGACAATCTCCATAACCCATTGGGAAAACACGGCAGCAGCAGCATGTTCCAACATCGCACCACCAGAACAGAAGAAAGGAAGCATTCAAAATAGATTTTAATGAAGAAAATATAGAAATGACTGATGATAACCTTGAAATTGCAATGGAGCATCTAGAGGAATGGCTTTTAAAGGAGAATCGTCTCTGGTGGGAGATAGCCACCTTGGAGAAGTATACAGCAGAACAGGTAAATCCAAAAGGCTGAAAAAACTTCCATCATTTCAGGATGGCACAGAGGATTTTATCAATGATTGGGTACAAATTCTTGACGCCTGCTCTTTCTCATTAATGGAGTTAATCCTGAAGGAGAGAAGAAAGAAATTAAGAGAAATAAATACAAGAATAGAAGAACTAGAAACCCTAATACAGCTTTTAAATTTTTTACCCTTGTTTAAAACACTCCAGGAAGCTATTTCAGCCAAAATAGCGAAGAACACCAAGGAACTCATACAGAAAAAATAAACTACAGAGGGACTTTAATTTCTACAAGTTTGGGATAGAAAAAGGAAAAAATAAATCAGGAACTTCAGGAGAAAAAGGAAAAGAACACACTAAACCCACAGATAACAAAATTCAGTCACAACATCGACATGTAAGAGATAAGCCCTCGAAGAAAAGAAAAAATAATTACTCCAGACAGAAAAAAACAGAAAAGAAGCACAGTCCATCAACCTTAAGGTATGAACCTAGAAGAACTCCAACAATCCAGAGATGGAAAGAACGAAAGACGAAGAACCTTATGACCGAAAAAAAAGATGGGAAATTAATTATAATCACAGACAACATTTAAACAAACCCAGAAACTACATAAATCATTAGGAAGATCGGTACCCAAGATATAGAGCAAATACCACTCAACCCCCAAGAAGATCACGCACACCATCAGCTAGAAGATATAACAATGATTGCTCACCTTTTCTGGAGGAAATACAAATATCCCATAAGGACAGAATGGAGAACATATCTTTGCCGATTATACCAAGTTGGATCAAAAGGGTAGCGCCCAATAAAAAACGTTCACATATACAATTCCTATGTCTTTTTCCTTTGTACATATCACAGTCATGTAATTTTTCGTTTGACCAGTACCAATTGTCCAAATATTTGTGGTTAAGTGGATAGTGGGTACAATGGCATTTTCTAGGCCAAGAACTAGTTTTCTTTTAATTTCCCAGTACAGGCGAGGAATTGCTGTTCTTGTAAAATGGAATTGAGGTGGAATTTGGTAGTGGGGGACACAGGACCTCAATTAACTGTCTAAAACCACATGCATTGATGGCAGATATTGGACGCAGATCTAATGATAGCATAGCCACCATGGCTTCAGTGATCTGCTGTGCAACTGGATGGCTGCTTTCAAACTTGTCTCCTATTGCAAAGGTTTGTTTTACAGTCAATTGTTTTTTTAAAACTAGTCTTTTTGGTCTTCTTCTGGGATAAAAATTCACAGCAGCCCTAGCATGCAAGGATTCTTCTGGGGAATGCTGGATAAGGAAAGGGACTACCACCAATCACTAATGAGGAGATTGATGATAATGGTGTTGGCGGTGGAGATTACATGTGCTGGAATCTAGCAGAGAGCTGGGAGCTAGCTGATGCTGGACTGCTTGTCAATATTTTACTAGATTTTTTAGCTTTTTCCAAAAACTTTGCCTGAACTTACAGAAAATTATGTAACAGGGAGGAGGTTCATAGATGGTTAAGGTCCCTACCTCTACTTATTTTGGCTTCACAAACAGTACAGGTGGCTTGACAGATGTTGTCAGGATTTCGGTAAAAATAATTCCACACAAAAGAGGTGGCCTCATCAGCGTCAGATACATAAATATCCCCCTCAGCCTGTTGCACTTCCACAGTACCATCCTCAATTTCTATGCCACCATCTTTGCTGCTCATCCCAACATTTGCAGAGGGTGGAGAAAAGGTGCCTTCTCTAAGAGTACAGTGTCAGAAATGTCAGACTCATGCATAGCACTAGTAAACACACTTAGACTCTGTGAAGTTTGTGAACACGCAGTTTGTCCTTCAACCTTAGTTTTGTGCTCGTTAACTCATTTGCCTGTTTTAAAGATGACACATGTAGACTTAGGGGTATATTTACTAAGATTAAAGTTTTTAGAAGTGGAGATGTTGCCCAATCAGAATCTAGCTATTATCTTCTACAAGGTGCTATATAAATGTCAAGTACAATCTGATTGGTTGCTATGGGCAACATCTCCACTCTCACTTTAGTAAATATACCCTTCAGAGTGAGAAGTGTTGCTTGTGAGGTTTCAGAAGATGCCTGATTCTGTTGGCCTCAGGTTCCGTCAATAGGCATTCTAGTGCATGAAACATCAATAGCAGAACTACCACTTGCAAAGAAAGCTTTTCCTTGTCACTGCATGTGGTGTATGGAATTTTGTAAATTTTAGGTTTTTCGGCAGTATTTTTTCCCTTTCTTGATAAAGGTGATATTTTCTTTAACATTGTGAAATATTATTTCGATTTGAGGTGCCCTTTCTAAAACTTTATTTCCCCTGGACCAAATTTAGTAGATGTTGAAGTACTACTATGACTGCTGGCAGCAGCCGCAGCACTAGTACTGTTTTGCAGCAAGGATTGCAACTGCATTTACACATGCAGTGTCACTGTAAAGATATGCTAATCCATTGCTATGCTGCCACAGCACTACATAAGGACGCCAGCCTTACCTTACACACATCCATAATCTATAGCAAGACTGCAAAACCATCGGTAACATCGATTACCATCTTAGCCTCACGCATACTTGCACAAGCTCTGACCTTACTCAAAAATTGCTAACCTTGTCGCACGCTGTGAGTACTCAAGCTGCGTATGGCATCGTAGTGGATAATTTATGCACACCCATGCAATGGCGCTCTGGCACACCTGTGTTTCACCAACCACCCCCTTGTCACCTCCCACAACCAGCACTTCCTGTCAATCACTCTGCAATGGGTCTGCGTAGTCACTGTGATCGCAGTCCCGATTGCAGTGGCTGGTTCGCGCATGCACACTGTGATGCATATGCATGCGCAGAATGCAACAATTGGACAATTGCGTGCTTAATCGCAGTTGCAATTCTTGCTGAATCAGGCACTTGCTCTTTTATCGAATGATCTGTATCGACTCACAGCGCTCCTAGTATAATGGTGGCACCCGAATGATGTTATATTTTTTAACAAACAAGTTTTCTATTAAATTTTTTAACAATGCCTGAAAGCCCTGTACACACAGAAAACTCCCTCACAGCGCCCCTAGTATAAGCCGGGTGGCACCCTAATAGTAATGATGACTTTATAGGTTTTTTTTTTTAATGAAAAAGTGCCCCAATAGGCTTTTTAAGTAACACAGTGCTGCAGTGCAGTTCTATGGCATTTTTTTGAGAATCACAGTGCTGCAGCAGCACAACACAGTGCCTCTACAGTGCCCATTAAACATAGAGCTCCTAATTTATTTATTTCTTTTTAAGTGCTGCAGTAGGTTTTTTTTTAGTAACAAACAACAACACAGTGCTGCAGTAGGTCCACTCCTATGGTGGTTTTTCTATGTCTCACAGTGCTGCAGCCAGCCCACAGCACAAAGTGCCCCTATACTACCAGCACCCTCACCCTCCAGTCTTCAGTGGGAAATGGCCTCAGATCAAGAGGGAATGGCGCCATGTAATTAAAAAAAAATGCGAGATTCGATGATGGGAAGATAATGTTTTGCCTCGTTTTCAGATCCGAACAAGGCAGGAAGACCCAAACCCCAGCTTGGTTCAACTCAGGACGTGTTCGGATTCAAGGAATCTGAACCCGCACATCTCTAATTTTAAAAATGACATGCAATAAAGACAATCAATAATAACATTACACAATGGTATGCAGTAAAGGGATCAGTACTAACAGTAGCACAATTTAGTAGTAGCAGCAAAAACTATTTTACCTCTCTAACTTGACGCTGTAATCGGGTATGCAGTCAGGAAGCCTACGGTTGAAATGCCGACCAATGGCTTACTGACTGTGCAATCCCGATGGGACTAATGATAGGCGTCGAAATCCCAACGCCTATCATCCCTACGCCGGGAACCCGATGCCCGGCATACCGAACAAAGGTAAGCCTGACGGTGGGCGCGGACAGCCGAGGGGGAGGGTTAGGTTAGGGGCTCGCGGGGGGACTTAGGGTTAGGCATCCCCCAGGGGGAGGTTAGGGTTAGGCGCCCACCCGGGAGGTTTAGGCTGCGGAGAGGGGGGGTTATGTTTAGGCACTTACGGGGGGGGGTTAGGCACTAGGGGGGAAGGTTAAGGTTAGGCACCACTAAGGGAGGGTTAGGGGGGGGAGAGGGTTAGGTTAGTTAGTTTACTTACTTGTCGGGATCTTCACTGCTGACGGTCTTCCGGCGTAGGGATTTGAACCGGCGGTCATTCAAACCGATCCCCTGTAATCAATACTATTTATTTCTTTTTTAAATTCTACAATTTTATTAGGTTTATACCCCTGTTAACCCCATACCCCCTCAGCTTACATAATACATTTAAGTGATACTAAAATAATGTAAAAAGGGTGTGATCATGTAATTGGCATAGAATTTGTAGTTCATTTTGATGGACATCATCTTTTCCACATTTTGAGGAAGTAGCCTCCTACGCCGATTCCTGACAAGGTTCCCGGCTGTGCTGAAAACTGTTTGTGAGTATACACTGGAGGGTGGGAAGCTCAAGTAAAGCAAAGCTAGTTTGTTAAAGGCCTCCAAATTGCCTTTTTTTCCTGCCAGTAGTCAAGTGGACTGTCTGATATGCCTTTTTGGATGCCGTCATAAAGTTTTTTTAAAAATAGTCCTCAACCATTCATTGAATGGTGACTATATCAGAAGGAGTCATGGTCGAGGTCTCATTAATTGTAGGCAATTATTTTAGATCTGACCAGATGTCAAAACTTGGTTGTGTTGACTCATCTGCATCACCAGTGGGTCTTTTGGGAAAGTTTAGTTTTTTCTTAGCAGATGCACTTGCTGGAGAAACTGAAGGAGAAGCCATCGGTACATGACGTGCAACTTGAGCTGACAATTTGCTTACCAACAGCTCTTTCATCTCTTCAGATCTGTGGGCCTGATTCAGACCCGGTCGCAAGCACTGAGCAACCAAATCGATGGTGGCCCAGAGCGCATGTGCACGATGGAGCCAGCTCCATCATGTGCATGCGCGAGACCCGGATAGCGATGGGCACTCCATCGCTCCGGGTCTCGCACCAAAGGGGGCATGCTGTCAATGTTGAGTGACAGCATGCCCCCTTTGGTGGGCAGGCCAGGGGGGTGGCTGCCCAGATGGAGGCATTCCCTTGAGAATGCTTACCATCTGGGGGCGGCCCCACTGACATCACAAGTGATGTCAGTGGGAGAGCTTTCGGCTCTGCTTGAGCCGAAAGCTCTCTAGGGCTTGCAGCAACGAGACCCTACCATCATGGCCACTTGTTATAGCTGTGGGTGGTCACCCACAGCTATGCGAGCGGCCAGGAGACCGTTCTTAAAAAAAAAAAAGGACCAGCCCTGATTCAGAGCGAGCGCTCTGTCAGAGCGTCTGGCTCTGAATCAGGGCCTGTGACCATTGGGAAGTATTACTTAAACCTAGGATCCAGCACGGTCACCAAAATGTACTGGGCTGATTGTAAGATTCTGACAACCCTTGGATCCTGGTGAAGCGAATAAAGAACTTGATCTAAAGGTCCAACATACTTAGTGGAATTGCTTTGTTTCAGCTCCTCCTTCAGTTTCTCAAGCTGCTTTTCCAACAGTTTAATTAGGGAAATTACCTGACTCAAGATGGCAGTATCTGAACTCACTTCACAGGTGACTACTTTGAAGGGTTTCAGCACTTTACACCACACGGAAAGTAAGGTGTAACTTGAGTAAGGTACATTCCCCCTCCTCTTCCTACAGTATGTCATACTATGCTGTGTAGCTTTGAAAGGCTTTTTGCTGTTCTTCCATCCACTGAAGCATATAAAGGGTGGAGTTCCACCTTGTAACTACCTCTTGCTTCAGCTGGTGGCAGGGCAAATTCCACATTTCCTGCAGGTGCTGCCATCTTCTACATGCGCCTGCTGAATAGCGAAAATGTCCAGAAATTTTTTTGGGCCATAGAGAGCATCTCCTGCACAGCCCTGTCATTTTAAAAAAAACAATTTACACCACAAAGTTGATGGGATGTATTGGAATTCACCCAGCTTTAATGCTCTCACAATATTGGTGGCATTGTCAGAAAGCACCAATCCTGAGTAGAGTCCAAGCGGGGTAAGCCATTTTGCAATGACTTCCCTGAGTTTTTCTAAAAGATTGTCAGTGGTATGCCTCTTAGTGAAACCGGTGATACACAGAGTGGCCTGGCTCTGAATGAACTGCTGTTTCTTATGTGCTGCTGCTGCTGTTGGTGCCGCTGAAGGCAATACACCCAACCAGTGGGCTGTTACAGTCATGTAATCTTGCATTTGCTCTATTCCACTTGTCCACATATCTGTGGTTAAATGGACAGTGGGTACAACGGCATTTTGGAGGCCATTAATTAAGTTGTTTTTTAATGTCCCTGTACAGGTTGGGAATTGCTTTTCTAGTGAAGCGGAATCTAGATGGGATTTGGTAGCGGGGACACAGGACCTCAATTAACTGTCTAAAACCCACTGCATTATTGGCGGAAATTGGACGCACATCTAATACCAGCATAGATGTTATGGCGTCAGTGATCCGCTGTGCAACTGGGTGACTGCTGTCATACTTGCTCCCTCTTGCAAAGGATTGAACCACAAAGTTGATTTTGTGGGCAAAACATTTGACATATTGTTCACCCATGCTCTCCCCTCCTCCCTCATAAATTTGCTTCGGAATCAAAAAAATAAATTAAATTTACTACCAATCAACCCTTCCTGTCCCTTCCTTCAACTACATACATACTCCATCTCCTTCAGACCTGTTGATTAATGAAAACATACTGTATGTTTCCTTATGTGCCATGTTGGAAGTTGAACTGCCATGTGTTTGTGCCACCCACTGCTACCGCTTAGCTTAGTCAGCCAGCTATTTTGGTGCAAATTATGGGCCTGAACCGGATGAAAACAATATTTTGAGCTGTGAGGTGGTCAAAATTGACTGGAAATGAGTGGAAATTTATGTTATTGAGGTTAATAATAATGTAGGAACAAACAAAGTATGTGATTTTATAAATTTTTATAAATTTTTGAAAAAAATACAGATCCAAAACCAAAACACGCAAGGGCGGTTTTGGCAAAACCAAATCCAGATCCAAAACACGAAGGAGATACAGATCCTAAACTAAAACACGAGGGGTCGGCGCATATCCCTAGTCTCAATACATATCAGATTTGCTTGTATTTGCTCTAAATTACATATGTAAGCCAGAACGCATACAGTTTGCTTATAACTGTGAATTGCACATGCAATTTAGAATTGCATACAGCTTTGAATAAGGCCCATACATACTAATGTAATTAGTGTCTCATACAAGAGAACATGGATGAAATGGAAGGTTTAGAACTAGGAGAATGTAACTCACTCTCTGGGGCAATCCAATTCTATATTCTACTGCACACATCCCATAGATTTCTAGTAGGGGGTATAAGGGAAAATTTGTGACGTTAGTGGCGCTGTCGGACGCATTGGAGCGATTTTTATCTTCTGCGCATGTGTCTATGTTGTACTGCACATTGGTCCTGACAGTTGGAGTTGTGATTGATACACATGGGAGACACATGATCTCAGAAATGTGTTGAAAGTGTATTGGGCGTTTCTGAGTGGTGACCCCAGTTGTGCCCCTTATACAGTGCCCCCTATGCAGTGCCCAATATACAGTGCCCCCAGTAGTAGTGCCTTTTACACATAAAACATGCAGACACACACAGGCAGACAAAATTATAGTTACCGGAATCCCCGCTCCTGCGCCCGCCGCTGCTCCCGTCTCTACCGGCACTATGGGAGAGGCGAGTGTACCACCCGGCACCGGCAGTGGTGTGTTTGTTTCATTGTGTCATTCACTCCGCTCTCACAGCGGTCCGCACTAACGACTGACCTGGCCGCCTGTCTTCCTCGCGCCGCCGGTCCGACGGCGCTCAGTGCACGTGCCCTGTCCAACCCCCCTTAGTTACGCAACTGATCTGCATTACCCCCCTGATCCCTCATTACCAAACACTATCTCTCTGCACTATCTCCCTGACCCCTACATACTCACCACTACCACTCTGCACTTTTTAATTAACCCAGAGGCCTATTAATAGAGGAGGGTGCCAAGAGAGCGCGGCAGCCATTTTCCCGGCATTTTCCCTACTGTTTATATGCAAAATTCCAGGCTGTGGCAGACATTTTCCAGGTGAGTTTTACAGCGCTGATACCGCCAAGATGGGGTGCAGGGTGTGTGGTGTGGGCCTTCATTAATTTTCGATCATACCTTGAAAAAGATCCCAGGATGGGGGTCAAAACGCATCGGTACGGGGGACACCAAGTGGCACCAGAAGGTTCCTTACCCGGTGACTAGAGCGGAGAGACCTGTGCAGTGTCCGGAAACTATACGGTGGAATTTCAACACACGCTCTTAAGAACTGTCCGTTGTCAGTTCTCATTTTCACTCGATAATTGTTTCCTTTACAGCCACTGGAGGATACCCCCTTGATCTTTTAATGTGCATTTGTTGATGGTTTTTTATATTAAAACTGAACTTCACTATATACATCTCCTCTCTCTCTTATTCATTTGTGGATACTGCATTGGTGTCCTATGAGGGAGATATCTCAGGAGACTGGAATACATACTATAAGAGACACCATCTAAGACCTTTTTGATGTAATGTATATTTTAGTGCAAGTTGAAGAGATTGCTAATTGTTTTGTCATGTGTGGTGTGGGCCCCCATGGACCCAGGGGCCCGTGTGCCCCGCACACCCTGTACCCATTATAGATACGTCTCTGCCTTAACCCCTCCACCCTTCCATAGCAAACACTATCTCTCTGTTGTTTGTACTATGCCCCTGGCCCCTCCGTACCAAACACTGTACTGTCTCCATGCCCACCACAACCTGTCTTGCCCACATAACTGACTGCCATGCACAGGAGTAGATCACTGACCTGTCCCACCTTTACCTCCCCAGATCTTCTGAAGCACACAAGGAACAAGTAAGCATGGCAGCTGCAGTTGAAAGACATTAAAGATCATTAATAGAACAGTAATAGAAAAGAATATCAGACTTCTCTATATAAAGTGACAGTTATTAGTACCAGGGCCGTAGCTAGGGTAGTGCGGCTGGTGCCATCGCACAGGGCACCACAGGTCAGGGGGCGCTGTTTGGGCCTGTCAAATTTCTGTTTATTATCATTCCTGCTTGTAGCTTCCTCTTATTTCATCCCCAGCATCTCCTGGCCTCTCCTATCTCTTCCCTGGCCCTTCCCCATGAAGCCATGGCCCTTTTTTGGGAGCATTATGTCCCTTTGAAAAATGAGGGCGGCGCCAATGGTCTTTCTGGCACAGGGCACCAAAAAGTCTAGTTACGGCTCTGATTAGTACCACATCATTCCAATGGATACAGATCACTAGCTTTAGATAAACAAAGCTTTGCTGGGGAGGGGAATACTAACAATAGCTACTGTATGCTTGGCATTACTACTCTATGTGCCATTTGCAAACATAATTGCAAATGTTTCAACTTATCAGAACTGGAATATATGAGTAGGCTGTGAGCGTCAAGGGTATTTTTTCTATGCATTTCATATCTGTAACTCATAATTACAGAACAAACATATATAAACTGTCAAATCCTGATTTTATATTCAGGGGACATTTTATATGTATATTATATATATTTAAAAAAATCAAAAGAGGTTTTTTTTATATCTGTATTCTAGTTTATTAGCCCACTAATATAAGTGTGCTTTCAGCTTTAAAGCAATGGTTTTGATCAGTAAGCAATACTGAAGCTGTGAATTATGTGCAGGTTGTGGTGATTAAATATAGATTATTCCTTCTGCAGATACTTTGCCTGCAGTTATTTAGTTCTGACTAATGAGAAAAACATTTCGCCAAGACTTCTGAACTGATACAGCATGACTGTTAGTCACAGTGCAAATTGATGCCCATTTGGAAGTGTGGGCATGAACTTTGCTAATGAGTGCTTTGCTGTACTCTATACCAAAATATAAAAGACTCACAGAATGCATGCATCTAAGCCAATTAAATGGGCACCATAAATGTGCTCATAACTTAGATAACAATGACTTGTGGTTTATGAAACAGGATCAGTCTAATGCCAAACTCGTAGCGAATCATCCTTTACCGATCAACCAGAAGAGAGGTTTAATGAAGCGAATACTGATGGCTATCTCGAGGATTGCAAACAAATAGGAAAAAAATAAAGATATTATGCACAGAATTGGCAGAACAAAAGATAGCCACTATTAAAGGAAATGCATTACAAATTGTAGCTCGGAGCTTGCACAGAGCAGCTGGTGAGTGAGAGGCACAAGGCCTTTGCTGGCTGGGTTAGTGATATGAACACAAGATGCTATTTGATTTTTAATATAAAAGTGTGTGCAGTAAGTCAATGTACATCTGTTATTGGTGTAGTAAAAGTCAATGTGTAAATCCACTGTATAAAATATGTAGCTGAGCATGTCCTGTGTTAGTGGAAATCTAATGACAATAGAAGTATATGGAAACATTGAGAGAGTTGTTTTGTGCTGATGACATGTAAAGACTTTGAACATACTGTAGACTATCATGTAGGTGAATGTACCTTCCCATCAGCCATTAAAGCTCTTCAGCTGTGGGTGAAATAAAAATCTATAACAGAGGAGCTGGTGCAGTGATGTCACCTAAGCAGGGGTGGGATTGGCTACAGACCTTTACTGGGAATTATTAGGTAGGAGGGGCCCAGTTCTGGTGGAACAGTAAATATATTGGTTCCATAGTAATACTGTCAACAGAAATAGAAAGCAGTGGTAAGGTTTCATTTTAGCTTTAGTTAGCGATGGAGAAAGCTGAGAAGCATTTGAAAATAAGTAACTAGAGAAGGGGAGAGGTCGGGAGGAGAGGTGTCTGCATACAGGTGGTTGTGCAGAACGAGCATGGCCGAGTTTAAAGAGAGAAAAGAAATATAAAGAGAGCCATGAACAGAGGTTTGAAGTACCCCAACAGATAATGGAAGAATTGGGGAGGGTGTGTCCATAGTAAAAAATTTATGGCATCAGTAGGGTTGGTGGCACCCAGTGCGCCTACACACCCCGCCACCCCCATATTTGGACTCTTTGCACAAGCGCAAAAGGAGGCATGACCTAATGCCTGCAAAGCCACACCCCCTGTTATATGACCACCCCGCTCTCGTAATGCTGGGGGCTTGCCCAGGACTCCAGGAGCTGCTGGGCAGCCCTAGCCTATCAGGCCACAGTGTGGTTAACGTGCGCATGTGCATGTCATCCTTCACAGCTATCACCGCTGCTTGGTGACACTATCCGAGGAGGTGACACCAAAATGGCAGAGTATGGATGGTGTCCCCCTGTGCCGCCAGGACCCCCCAAGTGACCCCACTGACTGAAGGAGTATTTAAAAAACTTGAAAGTTATCAAAGAGATTACAGTGCTAAGGAGATCTAGAGAGTGAAGTGTTGAGAAATGGGTGGTTGACAAAAGAAATCAAAAAGGAAGAGTGGGGAAAAGTGACGCTTCTTTCTGAGCCCCGATTTTTGGAGGGAAAAATCCGAACCTGGCGTGCAAATCTGAACTAATCCGAGCCTGCACATCCCTAATATATATAATATACACACACAAAATAAATAAATAAATAAATAAATATATGTATATATATATATATATATATATACACACACAGTATCAGGGGCATAACTAGAACTTTTTGGACCCCATAGCAACATTTATAAGGGGCTCCCCCTAACTTAGGTGTTACACAATGTCCACAGTAGTAGTTCCCCTAACACACTAAATGCCCGCTGTAATGGTGCCCCTTATGCAATGTCCACTGTAGTAATAATGCCCCCTGTAGTAATGTCCCTGGTAACTATGCCCCCTGGTAATAATGCCCCTAAAAGTAATGCCCCCTGTAGTAGTGCCTCCAGTAATAATGCTCCCTGCAGTGCCCCAGTAGTAATGCCCCTTGAAGTGCCACAAGTAGTAAGGGTCCCTGTAGTGGCCTCAGTTGTAGTGCTCCCAATAGTGCCCCCATTAGTAAGGCCCCTGTAGTGCCCCCATATGATGCCCCCAGTAGTAAGGCCCCTGTAATGCCCCCAGTAGTAAGCCCGGCCGTGCACACACACATACACACAAAAAAAATACCTTAAACCCCGCTCCAGTGCCTGCTGCCGTCCGTCCCCGACGCCCGCTCCTCAGAACTATGGGAGTGACGTCATGACGTCACTCCCATAGTGAGCCGTAGCTCAGGAGTGAGCTCCGTCTTCCAGCTGCCGCCAAGGGGGCCTAAGCTTGCCTAATGGAAGCGCCGGCCCTGACTGCAGGTGCTTTACCTGACTGTGGGTGCTTTACACTGACTGTGGTTGCTTTACCTGACTGCGGGTGCTTTACACTGACTGTGGGTGCCATTTTAAACTTTCACCTGCAAGCCCCCGGGAAGCAGCAGCTTAAAAATGCAGCTGCTTCGTAAATAAAGCCCCAAGTATTAATAGCCTCAGTGCTATATTCATAGAGATAATCATCAGCACTATCAATTCACAATCTTAAAAATATAATGAGAAAAAAAATCTATAATTCAATTTCAGTGACTCCCAACAGGAAAAAATTGTTTTATTCCTATGTTCACTATTGTCATTATCACTCCCAGCATGCACTATTTTTGCACTTTTTCACTATACTGTAGTTACATTAACATTGTGTTTTGCATTGCTACAAAGTCATTTTAAACTGTCAAAGAGACAGTAGAGTCCCATTTTTATTTAATATTTTATTATGTTTAATTTATTTAATTTATTTTTCTTTAATAATTGTGTTTTTTTTATATTGTATAATGACTAGTATATATAGGGCCAAATGTGATAGGGTGAAAGTTTAGAAAATGTGAGTTTTTTCACACTTTTTAAACTCAGGTAATGTAATAGAGTCCAAAAGAACATGCAAACTCATGTTTTCAGACTCAAAAAACTCTCACGATTTAAACTCTCATCCAGATGTTTTCCCATTTTGAAGATTTACTCATAATAGTGTGCTAGTTTACTGCTAAAATCTCATCCTATTTGGCCCATTGTGCTATAGTAATATAGATCTTTATGTACCGATCTTTGGGTCGTTCATATGCTTGTAGGTGTCATCTTTATGACTGAAAACTTTTTCAATGGTGACATAATTTATAATGCATTTAATTGTATTGTTAATACTTAATATATATTATATTGTGGCTCAGAGATTAGAACTTTCATATAGATTCACACTGTTTTAGAAAATAGTTTACCATTATTTTTTATACATATCCTACGCTGGAGCCCTCTACTGTGTTCATTTGTCACTGCATGAATGTAATAATAATAATAATAATAATAATAAATAATAATAACAATAATAATAAAAAACTAACTAGTAAAATGTTTAGCATTCTCTTACAACCAGTCTGAAGTAAAAGCTCTGCTTGGTCATAAACACAAATTATGGCTCTAAATGTTTGCGACATAGGGCCTGATTCAGAGCCGTTCGCTATTTGCGGTCGTTCGTTCAAAAACAAGGGGTGGCTATTCAAATGATCCGTTCGCAAATTGCAGTCTGTTCACACCTCTAAGTCTGAACGAGCGAGCAAAACATAAGCTCGTTTATTTGTTAAAAACGCCCCCTGGCCGCTCGCACCATACGTCATGTCCGCTATTTATTAGATTAATCGAGTACATCGACCAGCGTATGAACTGCTCGCTATTCTTGTGGTTGGTTTTTGCTACCACAATTTTGCGAGCAGTTCTGACTAAAAAAAAACCCAGTGACGTGGTCAATGACGCTGCTGTTTTAAATATGCACACCCATAAAACGCCCGTTTTGACCTTTAAGCACTCCTGCGTTCTGATTTCCACTCCCCGTTTTCAAGCACCTTCCCCTGTTACCACCCACATACGCCTCATCCTGTCACTCAAATTATCAGGCATTCGCTATTTTGCGAGCACATGAATTTCGGCCGCACTGACTGGTTCGCGCATGCGTATAACGATCCGTACGCATGCGCAGATGTGCGAACATCGCTCGGAACGAGCGTACTGCCGCTAGCGAGTGGCTCTGAATGAGGGCCATAATTCAGTACAATACTGACTGATAAATCTTTATCCATCCTAATAGTGTTCCACAACTCTACATGTAGCGACCAAGAAACTACTTTGGCACTTTTTAATTACACAGCACCAGTAAATAACTCACCACTGTTTCAGAAATCCAATTGCCTGGCTCAAGTCAGTGACTATATGATGACATCGGCCAGGCAGCCGGGAACATGAAAATAGCCTCTGTAACTCAACAGATGAGGGGATCCCACACGACTACTGGCCCAGTAGTATAGGTGACATAGAAAGGTACATTCTTCTTTCATAAATCAAAACTTGTTTGTACTATTCTGCAACATGCAGTTGGGCTTCCAGATAAACCGGTAATAGTTGTTGGCATAAGAGGCATTGTGAGGGCTGCATACAAAATGGCAGCCACTGGAACTCAAATTATTGATACACATTAAACTAAATCCAAACATTAAAAAAAAAATAACTAATAGCACCCTAATTTACATTAACTTCATTACATCAATAATTAACTTTAATGGTGAAGTTCATTAAAAGCCCTTGTGGGGTGTATGCACGAGTAGCCAATCACAGCAGTTTTCTCATGCTCCAATCAGACTTAGGGGTCTATTTACACAGCCTGTGACATGGCAGATATGAGCTGATTAGCTGGTACCTACTTTATCCCCATCCAAGGCTTAATAAATAGACCCCTTAAACTTACAGTAAGCCAAGTTTTTACTTATTACCCCAGCCTCAACCATTCAGGGGATGAGGAAGAGCCCCACTGCTATTCATGATGTTTCTTTTGGTTTGCAGGCCCGAGTCCTCTAAGGAATTCAGGCCCTTGCCCTGGGTTACCCTAGAGTGTGACCAGCCCAGTCTGTCATAGCCTGTTGCTGGTTGCAGCTTTGCTGGGAAGCCCTATGCTGTTTGCTCTACCATTAACAAGTGCTGGCGTCACATGGGGAATGGGCATGTTTCTCCTTAAATGACAGAATTTTTCTTTGCTTTTTTTTTTTCCATTTTTTTGCACAATAAGCTCCAGTCACAATCATCAAACTATGGTGACTGACTTACCTGACCTATAATATGCACTGCACCGTACTGGAAGCATAGCAGTACATTACTCATGGCATTGTTCATGACATCATTTGAATATTACAATAATGTCTGAGTAATACTTATACACTGAGTCAGTGCCTGTTATTTCTCATATATAGTATAAACTTACTGGCTTGTAAAGAGTCAGAGCGATAAAATGCTAATTTCTTTTCCACCACCTCCAGAGGTGTTTGGAGTCGGCCAATCTCCTTTGTTTTGAGAGCAGTAAACACGAAACCATCTCCAGCTAAAACGCGCACAATTGATCTCACAAAACATGAGATACCATCCAAATATTTCAGCATAAATGACTTTACATTCAAGCAAGTAAATTAACCATAAAAGAAAAAATAAGGGAAGGGAGGGATTTTCATGGGGGGGGACAGAAACAAAATATCACAAGAAAGAATAAACTGCAGATAATAAGCACCAATCTGGCGTTGAATGCAGCCCAAAATACCAATTGTTTTAAGTCACGACAAAGACAGCTGAATGCTCATCTTGTGGATACAGGGAACGGATGATTGCCTACGATGAGTATCTTCTCTCACAAATAACAGTTTTTTCCTTCTTAATTTTCTGCTAAATTGGAAGCTAACTGCTTCCCACATTGTCATCGGAACACCTGCAGCTGCGTTGGAGCTCCGCACACCATTTCTTTTAGGTAAAACAGCACCCCGCTTCCTTCATCTCATCATTATGCCTCTGTCTTCCTTTCATTACTCGGCAGCGCTAATGATTCAGGCAGGCTGGACAGTCATTAAGTGACAAGCAAATGATACTGTATGCAACGTGTGACTAATCGGTCTGAACAAATGAAATCACAGACTTGCCTTTCCCATCATTCAATTCACAAACAATAGCAATGTGGTGCACAGCAGGTAGTTCAGTTAAAACCAGCCTTGTAAAACAAATTTCCTGCAGCTGTTTAAGCGCGCTGCCATGGGTTTGATGCTTCCACTAGCACACAGCTCCCAAAAGAATAAGGAAAAAAAAGCCTTGGAAGGGAAGGCAGCAGCGGAGAGCAATCTTCTGTACATATATTAGAGTAATTAAGGGTTTAGTGTCGTATTGGTATGTTTTTCATTTTTATAGATCTTGTGCTTGACTATTGGATTAGCAAAACACGGATAATCATCCCTAATAATGAAACCAATGGGTGTAGCAATTTTGAACAAGCTTTTTATTAAGAGGTCTCGGTGATTCTTCCTAATTACATTTATTGGGATACCACAAGGATACTTACAGAGGACCTCTGTGTTTAGCACATTCCTAGAGTCTCTCTATCTTCCCATCATCCCTCAGTCCTTTAGGTCAGCCACAAATATGCCCTGACCACTCTGGGGATGGTTCCTTAATTAGCATGATTTCGTCTGCACCAGAAAATCATATAGGGCATATATTCAGAAAATGAGTATGTTTATTTTGCAAATAAATTATGCATCAGATCATGGAAAACGTTACAATGTACTGCCCACATTTACTCTATAATGTTAACCAGACACCATTATTACTGATCAGGGGTCATAGTACAAAATCATAGGCATCTGCATAGTGTGCGTATTATAAGATTGTATGTACTGCAAAGGGAAAAGCTAATGCCATTGTCACACTACAATTGTGTTATATCTTCGCCACATAAATTTTGTTATGAACGAAAGTATTTATAGAAACAAAACAGCAGTTTCAACATATCATATTTCGCAATGAAGCACTCTATAGGCAAGAATGTCTACTCTCCCGAAATGTCCAGTAGACTTCAGAAACTCTCCTGAACTCCCGGGAGAGCAGACCGGACTCCCTACTGGTGAATTGCGTCATTGTGGTCCCATGTATGCGGCACAATGCTGCAATTCATGCCATTGTACAGCGGGGAGCGGACCCACCATGGAATGATTTGCTGCGCCATGCCTCCACGCATCTTCCAACTCAATGTCCCCTTACGGGATTGGCCAGAGGTGACATTAAATAGTCAGCAACTATGTCTATAGGGTATGTGTATGGAAGAGGGAAAAGCTATATTGCTTCATCCTATACATTGAATGGCTACTGCCAGCGATACTTGTTCATGTTTCCTGATTGGCGTAGAATAGAAAATCTCACTACAAAAATCTGATAAGATTAGTGCCTCAAATTAAAGTTAGGATTATTCAAAGTTGTCTATACTAGATGGGGAGGCCGGGGACAGACAGGTCAAAAACCATGGAATTATCTGGGTTGGCTGTTTCGAATATCTTGATGTATAACTGAGAAAATGAAAGAATTTATATTATGTAATTTACCACTAGTAATGAAATATATTAAACAACTGATATAGGGAAAGCTTTCCCTGTCACAGGTCAAATACATGTCTTTAAAATTATAACCCTTCCAAAATTATCATATATCTTTTAGTCTTTTAGGCAGGGCTATTTTTCAGCAGGAACTCAGTTCCTCAACCTCTAAATTAACTATTAAGTAAAAGTAATGTCTGGGCCAAAATTTATTTTTCATAAGATAAGTTTTATTTTAAAGTCCCTTTTGAGTGTCTACTTTTCTAAATACTACATATATATATATAATTGTTTTTCTATACTGTAGCTCCACTCCCAGTAGCTCCACCCACAGTTCCTGAACCTTTTTTCTAGGTAAATAGCCCTGCTTTTAGGGGTCTCTATATGAAACAGTGATAACCCCTTTACCTGGCTATTCAACAATAGAGATACTGCAGAGACATCACTGATTTCTATTGAGGCTCCTGTATTTTCACAGTTTACCACATCCTCATAGCCTGCTATGGGGACTGTGGTTTTTTCTAAATGTAACAAGTGTGGGAAAGCATTGCCTATACCCGGCAATAGGGAACCTGCAAAGCCGGACCTGCATTTTCTGATGCCTGCCAGAGGAAACTGGCAATACTAGGCTGCATGATAAGTACAGAAAACTCTTGCAGAGCTGCAGGGACTTTGCTTTGTTTCCAATGGAGCCCCAGATTGATACATTGCAGCCCCACTAAAATCTGCAGTCTGCATCTGTTAGTGTCAGTTGCTATGTTCAATTTAATTCTTTAATTGGCAGCATGTGGGACACTGTGATAAGCTGTCACAGTTGCACATGTTACTAATCATATATGTTCATGGCAGGGGCAGAACTATGGGAGACAATGGAGGCGCCTGCCCCGTGCTCCAGCTCTGAAGGGGCACCTCCTCCATTGTCCACAACATATTCACCCCACTTAGGGCTGTAACTATGTACCTGGAGTGCACCGTCACGGCCACCCAATACATGGCACCTCTTCCCGGCACCTGAGAAACCACCATACACTAGTGGAGAGCTCCATGTCAGACCATCAGCTGCTGCCTTCGTCTGTTTATAACCTGTCTGCATGCGAATTGCTACAATACAGTGCCAGCGGCTGTGACGAGGGGGGGGCACCAAATTATAACTTGCCTCCAGCGTCTGGGATGAACTTACGCCACTGGTTCATGGTACTACTAATACACAATTGCTTTATATGATGTTGTCCTGTTTGGCTGTATGCTCCCAATTTGTGTGGAATCCTGGATACTAAACCAGCCGTGACATTTAATCACACATTCTTCTTATTAAGTGTACATCATGGAAGTGGAGTTTGTTCATTAAGAACTTGCATTAGTTCACCTTGATACTAGCTAGTTACTAGCTAGTTGCTTTAATCTATTTAATTATTCTTTAATCAACAACTAGTGGGAGGCTCACTACTGTTGTGTGATAGGTTGCTACAATAATTCAGGATACTAAAAATATATGTTTACTGTACCGTCAATATATCAATATATAATTGTTTTATTTGATGTCGCCTGGCTCTTTAGTATGCCCCTGATAGGTGTGCAAATTTAAACACAAAATCAGCTGTGTCATTTAGTTACTTATTCTCTTTATCAATTGTAGATCATTGAAGTTCAGTTCTGTTCACTATTGAGAACCTTCAGTGGTATATTCTAAAACATTCTCTGTAATTGGTGTAGAATTCCAGATTCAAGATTAGCTGGGGTTGGGAACGGGATGCCGGCACTCGGGATCCCAATGGTCAGAATCCCGATGCCAGCATCCCGACAGGGTTAGGATACCGACACCTTTTGGGCGGTATCCTAACCCTCCCCTTCTCCCTAACCCTTCCTCGATGGTACCTAAACCTAACCTCCCCCTAGTGCCTAAACCTAACCTACTCCTTCCCGCAACCTAACCTAACTAACACTCCCCCCCCTTAGTGCCTAATCCCTAACCTTCCCCCTTACGATGCTACTTACCTTCAGGATGCCAGCACTTAGAATGCCAGCGCCGGAATCCCAGCGGTCGGTATTATGACTGCATCCCAATCAACTGTGCTATTCAGTCACACAATCTCTTTATCAAGTGTATTTTTTATATTTTTGAAATGAAGAAATATACATTTTTGTCATGTCACAAGCAAATGTAAAGTTTTTAGATGATCATATGCTTAATCTACGATGATCAGATGCTTAATTCAGATGAAACGGGGCAAATTAGTTTAACTGACAAAGTCCCTGAGAAAAATCTGTTGAACAGGAACAATTTTTATATCTACAACCTGATTCCCTCTTAAATTTATATTACAAATTATTAAGATTTAACAAAAAGCAATTAATCTTGTTCTACACTGAGAATTTCTATCGGATTATTTTCGCAACAAAATTCCAAGTGTACCAACTATAGGGGGTAATAATCTGGCATTCTGTGCCAAGTGGCGTGCTGTTCTTAATAAATGTTGGCTAGACCACATCCTGTTGATTGTTGAGGAAGTGGGATCTAAACTTAAAAAAGTAGAACAGAATTGGGGAATTTGAAAACTAGTGTTTACTCTATACTGGTAAAATAAAAAACAAGTTGTTTGAGAAACTAAGGGGCATATTCAGTTAAAAGCAAAAAGTCCCGTACTTTTCGCATACTGGACTTTTCGCCAACTTTGCTGGTTTTCCATGCGAAAAAGTATTGCGCTCGTCCTGCTTATCCCCGTATTCAATTAGAAATCGGTGAAAACAGGACCCAGCGAATTCGGACCTGGCGAAAAGTGCTGTCAGATTTGGGGAAATCAGCCTGACACCCCCCAGAGATGTACTAACATTGGGGATCACTATAGATACCCCGAATAGGCCTGCTGAAGGTATTTGGGGTATTTAAATGCTCTCAATAACTGCTAGTTAGCGTCTTTGCAGAAGTAGTAAATAATAGCATTTAGCATTTTTACTGGCAGAAAATAAGTAGTCCCAGCAAATTTGGGGTACATGAAAATGGATGCTAGCATATTTTAAAGTTACTAAAAAGAAGTTTTAAAAAATATAAAAAAATCCACCTGCAAACTTAAAAACACCTGGGGCATACTAGGAGACCCCCCTGGAGTCTATATCGCTAGTTTTTTAATTTGTCCCCCAACTTTGAACTTTTTCACTTTAGTTTCTAAATGAAACTACTTTTTTGGGGTGATCTAAAGTACTTTTTAAACTTTTTTTGACACAGTTTACCTTTGGGGGACTGTCCCTAGGGTGCAGGGGGTTTTTCAGAAGTTTGCACCCTAAAACCCCAAATCTGCACTCTATTTCGACACCTATTCATAGGTGAAACTTTTTCGCCGGTTCCATTGCATTGAGTTTCTGCACCAGCGAAAAGTCTCCGGAATTGAATGAGGACATTTTTTGCATAGCGAAATGACGTAACTCGCGATACTTTATAACCGAAAATAGCTTTTTGCACTTAATTGAATATGGCCTTAAGTGCTAATCTTGAGCAACAAGTTCATGTTGCCTTTAAGAGGAGTAAACTTGAAAGTGACAACCTTTATTGCAAAAATCACACAGTTAATCGGTGGTTGACTGGGGATAGCTCTAAACCACATTCTAACTCTAGAAGTAAGCGCATATGTCCAATTTATACACTTGATTCCCACTCAACACTGAAGGACATAGGCCCTCATTCAGAGCCGCACGTTAACAACAGTACGCTCGTTGCGTTCCGATGTTGACTAACCGCGCATGTGTCGGTGTTACACTGCGCATGTGCGTACAGCAGATTGCGAGCTTTTTTTCTCTCATTCCTAAAATAGCGTACAGGAAGTGACATGTCAAATGTGATTGACAGAACAGGGCGTTTTTGGGTGTTGACGGGGGTGGAGATGAAAAAACGCAGGCGTGGCGAGGCGTTTTTGGGGCGTACATACATTAGCAGATGCGAACGTCAAATGTGTTCGGACCGTCTCATACGTCACTGAAACATCCGCTTTCCCTTCAAAATGCTCGCACAGCTTAGGGTCAGGATTACTCGACCACATTGGCGATGGCCTTCTCCTCCGTCCCGGGACTCCACGATGGTGCAGCGATTAATCGCGGCTGGTCAGTAAAGTAATTAGTGTTGGATTGAAATCCGGCTTGGTATGTGTTTGGAAAGCAGTTTATTGGGATAGCACAAAAGCGTACGCAGGTGGAAATCAGAGCTGCTAATGTCATGATTACACAATCAATTAGCGTACATTTTTGGGGTTTTATTTTGGCCACAATTTGGTGGTTATGGCCTATTGTAACAATAATGTCATCATCTTTTAATTAGCTCCCCTATTTTTTGGTTTACTGTGGAATTTGCATCGCTATGTGATTTTTTAAACGTTCCTTAAAGAGGCCTTTTTTTTTTTTAAAGAGGGTCAGTTTTTGCCTTTAAGGCCAGGATTAAATGTAACCCATTTGTACAATAATGTCACAATACAATGTCAGTGTTTTGTTTTTAATTTATTGTTTACACACAAACAAATTGGCCTAATATTTTGTTGCCTTTTTTTGTGGCCAAGATATTTGAACCAAAAAAAAAAAAAACATAACTACTAACATAAGCGTAAATACAAAATTTAAAAACATTTCACAAGAAAGGAGAGGGAAGTTTTGACCAGAAAGGAATATGAGCCAAGCACAGAAGGAGTGTGGGAAAAGTCGCCATTGCTGTCACCGTTTTCTCGCCCGTTTGGCTGGGTGAGGGTGGGCGCCAGACCGGGTCCGGGATGCCATCGGGCTGGCCTGTCCAGAGGCAGATGTTGTGGCCTCTGGACTAGGCACAGGGCTAGGCACATTTGGAGGATTGGCTGATGTTGTGCCAGAGGTGGAGGATCCGGATGTTCCGGCAGGAAGGGAGGTCGGCTCCACCATGTGCTGGCGAACGAGCTGCTCCAGGGCATCGGCGATGCGGATGTTGGCCCTGGTATTTTCCGCCAGGGCCTGACCAATGGTCACGTTGGCCGCAGCATTTTGCTCCAGGGCCTCAGCCACCCGTATCAGACTGGCGTCCATCCTCTGCAGAATCTCCGTATGGCAATCCGATTTAAAATTGAGTTCTGTGAGGAGGCCCACTGCCTGCGAGGGGGCACGCCCTGGACTGGCTTCTGCAGGGTCCTCAGCCGGATGTACTGGTTCCTCCCCTGCAGAGCCAGCAGAAATTCTGCGGCCAAGGCTCCACTCTGGAGCAGACTAATCCGCCTCTGTCTCTGTTAGGAAATTGGAGAAAAGACTCACATTAGAATCTACATATTGGCACAATAGCATTTCTGAGTTGGTGACATCTCAAGACTTACCTTGGCCAACATGAGGAGCCGCAAAGTCTGGCATGTCCGTATCCATGTTGGACACGTCAAACACCTCCACAGCCTGCACACACCCCTGTGCCATCTCTTCTAAGTCTGTCAACTCCAATGACACAGGGGTGGGACCCCCACCTGTCCCCCTTGCATGCCTAGCCCTGTCGGCAAGTTTTTGTTTGAGACGATATTTGAAGTCTGCCCATCTGTGGAATGAATTTGGAACCATTATCCTTTTTTTTACAATGGGGTTTGTTTATAGGATGGGAAAGTGTTTACTTACCGCCGTTTGACATCCCGGGCTAGACGGACATAATCACCCACCCTATTGACAGCAACGGCGACCTCCTCCCACATTCTCCACTTCTGGCTTTGGCTCATATTCCTGGCTGCCTGGGGCAGGATGTCAACGCACTTCTGGATCAAAACCTCCATCTCCTTGCTTGTGAAATGTGGCTGCCTTTTTTTTTTGCCAGCTTTGGCGGGTTGACTGGGGCCAGCAGTCTCTTCCATGTCATCCTCCTCACCTATTTGGGTAAATATGCAGATTTAGCCACTTCACAACTTGCACAATATTATGTTTTAAAAGAATCATTGACACAAAATGCATGAAGGCCTTACCGCCGCAATTTTGACCATTGTTTCCCTGGTTTGAAGCCATGTCTCTGCTTCCAGCATGAAATCATCCAGAAATTCTATGTGATTTCGTGACGTATTTATACATGCGTCCTTAGTTTGCGGCCGCATCATTGATTGTGCGTCCCTATGATTCATCCTTAATTTGTGCGGGAAAATAAACACTATTTATGGCTTGGTGTGTGTGGAGTCGAGGTGGGGTTGTTGGAGTGTTGTCGGTTAAGTGGTTTGGATTTTGTTGTTTGCGGTTGGAGGATTTGGCAGAGTTGGTTTTTTGTTTGTTTTTGCTACATTTCTTTGGTTTTTCCGTTCGCATTTTTTTCTTTTTTTCCACATCCTTTCCTGATTTGGTAAGTTTTGTGCAGTCAAATTTGTTGCCAATTGGTGTATTCTTCTGTTTTGTGGTTCGTTAATTTGTTTAACACTCATTTCATCTTTTTTAGTTTTTTTGGTTTTCGGACCCAAAGAAGTTTTTTTGGGAAATCTTATATATTCGAGTTGGGTAAGTCCA
The DNA here is from genome assembly GCA_031769625.1 of Taudactylus pleione. NCBI lineage: Eukaryota > Metazoa > Chordata > Amphibia > Anura > Myobatrachidae > Taudactylus > Taudactylus pleione. The sequence goes on along the minus strand of JAUIMM010000757.1, from coordinate 438,505 downwards.
TTTTTTGTCTTGCATTTGCGAATTAATTACCGCATTTTTGACTGTTGGTGTAGTGACTTGCATTTGCGAATTAATTACCGCATTTTTGACTGTTGGTGTAGCGACTTGCATTTGCGAATTAATTACCGCATTTTTGACTGTTGGTGTAGCGACTTGCATTTGCGAATTAATTACCGCATTTTTGACTGTTGGTGTAGCGACTTGCATTTGCGAATTAATTACCGCATTTTTGACTGTTGGTGTAGCGACTTGCATTTGCGAATTAATTACCGCATTTTTGACTGTTGGTGTAGCGACTTGCATTTGCGAATTAATTACCGCATTTTTGACTGTTGGTGTAGCGACTTGCATTTGCAAATTAATTACCGCATTTTTGACTGTTGGTGTAGCGACTTGCATTTGCGAATTAATTACCGCATTTTTGACTGTTGGTGTAGTGACTTGCATTTGCGAATTAATTACCGCATTTTTGACGGCTTATTCATCATATAATCCAGTTTTGCTTTTCCCTTTTCCATTTTTTGGGTCCATTTGAACCCTATTTGACGTACGGTGTGCAATGTCGTTTTCATCGATGGCCAAATGTGTGTTTCCGCTATTTTCTGTGTTGGCTTGCAACAATTTAAAAAAAAAAAAAACACCCTCTAAATTTTTGAAGTCTCATTGTTGGCTTTTTTACAGTTTATACGTATCATGACAATACCCCGGCATGTAAGCAGCTATGGATGGTATCAGAAAGCTAAGTTGTTTTTTGTAACTTTTGGGGTGGGTCAAAAGCCTTACATTGTAAACTTTGAATTTCAGGTAGATCTGGGGCGAATTGTTCTGGCCCTGCTCCCGGAAGACGACCAACCTCAAACTCGTCCCAGGCGTAGGCATCGTAGGCATGCAAGGCCCCAGATATTTCGAACACGTGTCACCCTTTTTGGAATGCCCGATGATGAGGTTTTAAGACGCTACCGTCTACCTCCCAAAATCATCATAGACACTCTCTCATTAATAGAAAGTGATCTTGAGCGGCAAATTGACAGTCCAACAGCAATACCACCACTGACGCAATTTATGGCGGTGTTACATTTCTGTGCCTCAGGATCATTTCAAACAACGGTGGGAATAGTGGCGGGCATCTCCCAATCCTCCTTTTCCCGGATCCTGAGGGCAGTGATGGAGGCACTTTTCAAGCACCTCCATCATTTTATTAAAATGCCTTTGGATATGGGTGCCCTTAGTGTGGCCAAGGCCAATTTTTACCAAATAGCTGGCTTCCCACACATCATAGGGGTTGTGGATGGTACTCACATACCACTTCAGCCTCCAGCACGGCTGGAGGCAATATTTAGAAACCGTAAACACTATCACTCCCTGAATGTAATGGTGGTATGTGATGCCTCCCTCCAGATCCTGTCCCTGAATGCTAAATTACCCGGAAGTGCTCATGACTCCTTCGTCATCCGGCAATCAGGGATATGGCAGAAATTAACCAACCTACAAGCTGGTGATGCGTGGCTTCTGGGTAAGTGGAGACCTTTAGTACATACCAATGTTAAGCTTGATACACAGTGTTCCTGATGTGGTCTATTTTTGTTCACAGGAGACAGTGGATACCCTTGCATGTCCTGGCTGCTCACTCCTTATTTGGCTCCCACACCAGGGCCACAAAGTGCGTATAATTCCACACTTACAGCCACCAGGCAAGTGGTGGAGCGCTGTATCGGCCTTTTAAAAGGCCGATTCAGATGCCTCCACCGCTCTGGTGGCGAGCTCATGTATGTGCCGGATATGGTGTCGAAAATTGTGGTCCTGTGTGGGATATTTCACAACATTGCCATAAGGAGTGGTGTCCCAATGCAGCCAGAGGATGCCTTACCTGAGGATGGCCCCCCCGAGGTTGGTCGAAGGTCAGTATGTGGGGGGGCCATACGCGATGATGTGGTGGCCAGATTTTTTAGGTAAGTTTGAACAAAACTCCAGTGTTTATACCTAATGTGTTTGTGTTTTTTGGCGAACATCTAATTTATTTTTATTTTTCTCACCATCTTCTGTTTGTTCACATAATCTTTGGCACTCCAACGCTCACTACTTCCTGCTACCCTTACCAAACCTGGATCTGGTCCTTTTGGGCATATATTCTGGAACCCATATCGCAACGCCATGTTTGTGGAATCATGTTGGCATGGTCCTTCGTCAACCAGTTCTTGATTTTGTGTTTTTATTTAATTATGTCTTGGTATGTGTTGTATTTGAATTTATCACTGTGTATTTTTTTTGGGAGTGACCACTTTGTTTTCTCTGTTATGTTGTGAATAAATGTTTGAAGAGTGAAATGGTCTTCCTTTTTTGGGACGTTAACAGCAAGTGTAACCAGGTTAACACAAGTTACATTTGACTAAGGGGTAAACCAGTACTGACCCCAGTTGAGCAAAACTGAAATATGTTTTCAGCTTCCCAATCCACACCAAAAGGAAGCCTGGCCCAACCTTGGGATTTGTAAGATTGGCCTAAGCAGCTTGCGCACCAAGTAGGAACCTGGAAAATGTAGAAATCTGTAATTGACACTACACCCAAAAAGGGAAATGACATTGTTACTGTTATGTGTTTCTGGTGTCTGTTTGACATACAAAGACAAAACACAATCTAACTTTTAAAAAAGGGAAATCCTTGCAGGAACAGTCTACTTATGTCAGGCTAAACTATCTTGGTTTTGGTTTTTAAAAATGAGCCACAACGTATATTTGTCTTAATAAATTTAATTGGAAAATAGAACCAAAAAAAAAAAACTAATGCCGAAGGAGGCCAGACAGCCGGTCGAGGGCCACCAGAAGGCCGATTACATGTTGGCGCATCTGCCCCACAACATCCGCCACCTCTTGCCGACGCCTCTGTTCCTCTGTGGGTGAGAAAAGTGTGTGAGTTAATACAACAATAGGGAATCCACAGAAAAATTTAAAAAAAAAACCAAATCACTCCTAAACCCAAAACCAAAAATAAAAAGGGTGGGCTGGCAAAAATACAAGGCCTAGGTACAAATTCCCACAGGTATGATATGTGTATGCTTAAATCACCAGGAAGAGGTAAAGGCAAACCTTCACAATCAACAAAAGTCAAGCCACAAAAACACGAAGAAAGGCACGACACATGATTACATACAAACAGTTTGTGCTTTAAAAAAAAAATTAAAAAAACATACCGGGAGACAAAACGGGAGCTCCGGCCAAACCTCCATGATCCTCCTCGGAGGATCCGTCATTCCCCAAAGAATGGGGCGGAGTTATGCTGGACTCCGGGGAGGGGGTAATTGGAAGAGGGGTGGGTGGAGGAGAGGGGGAAGTGGGACGGAGGGGAAGGAGGCCCGACATTTCCGGGAGAGGGTCTGGGAAGGATGGGGAGGAGTGGGGAATAGGGGAAAGATTTGGGGTGGAGTGTTGGCTGGGGGTTGGGGAGAGTGGGCGGGAACGCCGTCTGGACGGACGGTGACGGCGGAGTCTTGGCTGTCCCCCTAAAATATGTCAAAGAAATTGCGTTTAGTTTATGGACAAATCCGGGCAACCAAACTAAAAAAAATAAAATATAAAAAAATAGCAGTAGAATTAAAAAAACAGAAATAGAGGGGAAACATGCAGACGCAGATATGAGTACAAATAATAAATAGAACAGACAGGAAAACATGCAGACGCAGATATGAGTACAAATAATAAATAGAACAGACAGGAAAACATGCACACGCAGATATGAGTACAAATAATAAATAGAACAGACAGGAAAACATGCAGACGCAGATATGAGTACAAATAATAAATAGAACAGACAGGAAAACATGCAGACGCAGATATGAGTACAAATAATAAATAGAACAGACAGGAAAACATGCAGACGCAGATATGAGTACAAATAATAAATAGAACAGACAGGAAAACATGCAGACGCAGATATGAGTACAAATAATAAATAGAACAGACAGGAAAACATGCAGACGCAGATATGAGTACAAATAATAAATAGAACAGACAGGAAAACATGCAGACGCAGATATGAGTACAAATAATAAATAGAACAGACAGGAAAACATGCACACGCAGTTTGCCCCACAAACACAAACATTAAAACCACAATACATAACACTTACTTGCCAGGATCTGCATGCGAAAGCATGCCAGCAAGCGGGGCGTTCGCCGTTGCAGGTCGGACCACCTGCGCTCCAGCTGCCCGATGTTGCGGCGTGAGCCGAAGGACCGCAGGCGGGACCGTACCTCCGCATACGCGGAGCGCTTCTGCTGGTTGGTCATGGGTTGAGGCTGGCTGGTGATCCGGTGATCCATGACCTCCGTAAGCACCAGCAGCTCACGCCTGGTGAATGCGGAGGCTCTCATGATGGCAATGGTGTTTTTCTTAAAAATCATTTTTGATAAAGTGTGTAAAAATTTTCTGATTGGCTAATGTATTTTGGAAATTAACAGGAGCAATTTTATTGGTTAGTGTATGAGTCATGTGTTCGACAGGGCCAGAAATCTCTGGAGAGTTATGATAGGCTTGATGCAGTGACATGCGTAAGCAAATTTAAATAAAGAAATCAACCCAGGGAAATATGCGGGGATCCACAGCAATAGAACAATTGTTTAATTGTGGTTCACATGTTTTTTGAACAATAAAAGCGAATGTTTCATCCGTACGTATTCTGCGGGTAAACACAAACACGGACAAGAGTAAAGTTTCTTGCATTGTGTTGAAAAAAAACAAACAATTAAGCTAATTGATACATTGATTGGCATGATACGATTGATGGAGGTAGGCAGAATAAAGGAGCAGGTAATCGACATCTGACAAGGCCACTTCCTGTTTATACTTGTGCGTGCGTTCCTTTCAAGCCATTTCGGGGATGTACGCTCGCTATTTCGTACGCTCGTTAGTTAGAGGAGGGGTCGTCAGAGTTTAGGGAGGAATTTTAGATGCGAACGAAAATACGAGCGAGCCATTGAATTTAAATATTTTTGTACGTACGCCTAACGTACGTGCGCCCGCTTGCGAGTGGGTCTGAATGAGGGCCATAGCTCATTGCCACCAAGCGGTGATGTATATTCTGCTCTTATCAGCAACTCTTGTTTAAGTGGTCCTTACCTTCCTTGGGAAACCATGTAGTATATATGCTTATTGGGACCTGGAAAATGAGGCTGTAGGGCAAATATTTATATTGAGTATATTTATATTCACTAATTGTTAGTTTTGGGTTTTTCGGAAGATTTTTCCATCAGTTTTTCAAACCGACCATTCACTAAAGGCAAAAGTGACTGAAAACTGAGAAATGACCTGACTTTAGAACACTTTACAACATCAGACCACCATAGAGCACAATAGCACATTTACTAATTGTCGGTTTTAAAACTGACCAAAACCTGATGGCAAACTCACCCAAACAATAGACCTGCCAGAGGCAGACGAGTTTGGCATATAGGTACTATTGGCTTGCTCATGTATTGTGTTTTACAAGGGGTTCTATATAAGTGGCCAAGAGAAACCTTATATGAAAATGAATGTAGCCATATGGATCATTGTGCCTTATAATGCAGGGAAATCTCACTGATTATACCATTTAAATATATATATATATATATATATATATATATTAGGGATGAGCGGGTTCGGTTCCCTGAGAACCGAACCCACCCGAACTTCGGGGATCCGGGGCGATCCGAGCCCAAGCTCGGATCTCCCTGTCTGCCCCGGATCCCTCTCCCGAGGCAAAACCTCGAGATCTGCTGTCGGATCTCGAGGTTTTGCCTCGAGCGGCCATTTTAAAAAAAATGCCTTTGCCTTTAATGGGCAAAGTGCTGATTGGCTGACAGAGCCGTCTGTCACGGCTCTCAGCCAATCAGCATTATGGTGCTCATTTGCATGTAGCACGGACTCGTGAGATCCGTGCTACATGCATCTGTGTGATTGACAGTGACACAGAGCACAGATGGGTCAGTGAGACCCGTCTGTGCTGCTGTGTATTTCAATGACACAGATGCACGCACGGACCAGGAGATCCGTGCTACTTGCATCTGTGTCATTGACACAGAGCACTAATGGGTCCGTGAGACCCGTCTGTGCTGCTGTGGTAAAAAAAAAAAAAAAAAACCTGTGTAAAAAGAGAATAAAATGGCGTGCCCCCCCCCAAAAAAAGAGCAACCAGCCCCGGGCATTAGTGACCCAGTGCTGGGTGTGCTTAAATACAGGGGACAAACGACATAGGGGTCCCCTGTACTTAAACACAACCAGCACCGGGCTAGTCAGAACCAGAGCTGGTTGCCAAAATACGGGGGACAAACGACGTAGGGGTCCCCCGTATTCTGCGCAACCAGCTCTGGGCTCTGATCCGGTCCTGGTTCTGGAAATACAGGGGAAAAAAATGAGTAGGGTTCCCCTGTATGTTCCAGAACCAGCACTGGACTTTTTCTAGCGGGGGGCTGATGCCACAGCCAGGGGAGCCCTTTCACCGGGCCCCCCAGCCGCAGCATCAGCCCTGACCGCTAGTCAGCCCAGGCCGGGGATCCCTGGAGAGCTGGGGACCCCCCCAATAAAGGGGTCACCCTCTCCAGGGCTCCCCAGGCCCATGCTGATAGCCCGGGGCTATCCCCGCCACCCCTGGTGGCGGTGGGTGGCGGGTTGATTGTGTGGTGTGGTGTAAATAAAGAATATCAAACATTGTCTTTACAAGTAGAACTGCAAGTCCCAGCAAGCCTGCCCCGCATGCTGGTACTTGGAGAACCACAAGTACCAGCATGCAGGGCATTAAGGGCCCACTAGTACCTGTAGTTCACCTGTAAAAAAATGTTTAAAAAAAACACAGGACACACACACCGTGACAGTATAAGTTTATTAAACATACATACACACACACACACACACACATGTACACATACTCACCTATGTAACCCTGTAGCATCGGTCCACTTGTCCGGTAAAGTATCCATAGGGGACCTGTGAAAAAAAACATACTCACCATCTCCTATGCGAGGTTCTGTCCTCTTCGTTCCAAAGTAGGCATCCCCGGACTTGGCAAAAAAAAAAAAACGAAAACGCGATCCACGAACTTAGTACCGTTCTATAGAACGGTACTTCCCGAATGAGAGCTTAGCGGCGGGGTATCACCATGGAAACCCCGCTGCTATGCGTTCATTGGCTGAGAGAGGCCATATCCCGTCTCTCTCAGCCAATGAACGGCTCCCTCCATTGTAGTCAATGCTGGGAGCCGCAAGGTTATTAAAGTTTACCCTGCGGTTCCCACCATTGACTACAATGGAGGGAGCCGTTCATTGGCTGAGAGACGGGAGATGACCTCTCTCAGCCAATGAACGCTTAGCAGCGGGGTTTCCATGGTGATACCCCGCCGCTAAGCTCTCATTCGGTTCGTGGATCGCGTTTTCGTTTTTTTTTTTTGCCAAGTCCGGGGATGCCTACTTTGGAACGAAGAGGACAGAACCTCGCATAGGAGATGGTGAGTATGTTTTTTTTCACAGGTCCCCTAGGGATACTTTACCGGACAAGTGGACCGATGCTACAGGTTACATAGGTGAGTATGTGTACATGTGTGTGTGTGTATGTATGTTTAATAAACTTATACTGTCACGGTGTGTGTGTCCTGTGTTTTTTTAAACATTTTTTTTACAGGTGAACTACAGGTACTAGTGGGCCCTTAATGCCCTGCATGCTGGTACTTGTGGTTCTCCAAGTACCAGCATGCGGGGCAGGCTAGCTGGGACTTGCAGTTCTACTTGTAAAGACAATGTTTGATATTCTTTATTTACACCACACCACACAATCAACCCGCCACCCACCGCCACCAGGGGTGGCGGGGATAGCCCCGGGCTATCAGCCTGGGCCTGGGGTGCCCTGGAGAGGGTGACCCCTTTATTGGGGGGGTCCCCAGCTCTCCAGGGATCCCCGGCCTGGGCTGACTAGCGGTCAGGGTTGATGCTGCGGCTGGGGGGCCCGGTGAAAGGGCTCCCCTGGCTGTGGCATCAGCCCCCCGCTAGAAAAAGTCCAGTGCTGGTTCTGGAACATACAGGGGAACCCTACTCATTTTTTGTCCCCTATATTTCCAGAACCAGGACCGGATCAGAGCCCAGAGCTGGTTGCGCAGAATACAGGGGACCCCTACGTCGTTTGTCCCCCGTATTTTGGCAACCAGCGCTGGTTCTGACTAGCCCGGTGCTGGTTGTGCTTAAGTACAGGGGACCCCTACGTCGTTTGTCCCCTGTATTTAAGCACACCCAGCACTGGGTTACTAATGCCCGGGGCTGGTTGCTCTTTTTTGGGGGGGTGCACGCCATTTTTTTCTTTTTTTACACAGGTTTTTTTTTTTTTTTTTACCACAGCAGCACAGACGGGTCTCACGGACCTGTCATTGCTCTGTGCCAATCACACAGATGCATGTAGCACGGATCTCCCGGGTTCGTGCTACATGCAAATGGGCACCATAACGCTGATTGGCTTCCTGTCTGCCACTGCAGTGCCACTCCTAGATGGGCCACGTGTTTGTGCCGCCCCCTTGTGTCGCTTAGCATAGTCATCCAGCTTCCTCGGTACAACCTTTTGGCCTAAAAACAATATTGTGAGGTGTGAGGTGTTCAGAATAGAGTGGAAATGAGTGGAAATTAATGTTATTGGGGTTATTAATAGCGTAGGAACAAAAAAAGGCCCATTTATGTGATTTTAGCGTTTTTTTTTTATTTTTTAAGAAAAAATCCAGATCCAAAACACAAAACCCAGAACCCAAAACACGGAAGGGTGGTTTTGGCAAAACCAATCCAGATCCAAAACACGAAGAAAGATCCAGATCCAAAACCAAAACACAAAACACGAAAAGTGTCCGGTGCACACCCCTAATATATATATATATATATATATATATATAGCAGCAATACCACAAGTTTCCCAAATAGGGTAAACCTGAGGAACCAGCACACCACCAGATCAGGTAATTTCAATAAAGCATATTTTAATGTAGTATCGAAAAGAAGATGTATAAAAAAGCCATCATAGAGCCAACATCAATGAATAATTTGTGAAGTACTCATCCATCACTGCAAGCTTTCAACAGTGGGGAGAAAGATAGTGACCGGCCATCCCAACGGGCCGTTTCGGCACATCTAGCCTTTGTCAAGGGTCAGCCTTGCTAGTACTCAATATGATAAGGCTTAATATAATAGATGTAATTAGGAAGCATTGTACTCACCTGTTCACACGCGTGTCGCCGCCAAACGCCATCACCAGAAATCTGCACCCAGGAGGAACCCTCTAGCTCACTACCATTCCCAGAGGTCTCACTGCAAGTTCCGCTGTACCGGAAGTGACGCGACGGGAACGCCGCTACTACACATCCGGACAAACAGAACCCTGTCCCACCTACAACAGTAACGGGGGGAGTGGTCAGGCGCACTCAAAGGGACGATAATCGGGTAGCCAAGGCAACGGCATACGCACGAACAAGAACGGGTATTGACACACAAGTAAACATTTTAAAACAACATAAATCTGACGCATAAACAAAGCCTATTAGATATTATTAAAGATGATTATCCATCACATCGAATGATGTAGTGGTCTAGGTTAATAAATATATCAGTATTGGCTTGTTGTATGACCAATAACATTAGGTCAAAGCTACACTGATTAAGGATTAGGCACCATTGTTGGCAAAATTCTTTATTGTTACGACCAATTGTCGGTTGATTTTTTATTCTAAAACCCCGTGGTATTAGTTTATCTTTATGATATTGGGAAAGGGTTAACCCATGTAATTCAAGGTCCACAAGTCTTTTATTCAATTTAAGTAAATCTTGATAAATATCATTTGGGCTATCCTCATCAAATGCCAATTGGTCAGTATCCGGGAAAAGAATTTTGGAAATATCCTTATCTAAACACCGTTTGGTGCCAGTGATATCACCAATATCAGAATCCATTTTATAACTCACAAGTATGCAAACGTATATTGTACAATACAACACTTAAACATATATTACTACAAAGACAACAATAAACACCATCCTATGTGCCAAATGTTTTCATCCACCTGCCCTCAAGAGGGGACTCCCATACTCGCAATTGTTGAGGGTGGTAAGGATTACCTCCAATGGTGATGAACTTCTGAAGGCTCTCAATGATATGGGACTTAAATTCATACAGAGAGGATACGACAGTCGTGAAGTTAATGTGGCTATTGACAAGTGTTTATCTCTTAAACGAGAGGAACTTTTAACGAATAATTCTAAAAGTGGAAGACAGGATGTTGTTCCGGATTACCTATTCGATGTCCTCGGGCCTTATTGGTAAAACCATATTAAAACATTGGCATATCCTACAGACTGATCCTACCATTGGAAGTGATTGTATTCATCCTCCATTATTTTGTTACAAGAGAAGCCGTAATTTAAAAGAACGACTCACTCGGACATTAGCCCAGGGGTCGGCATTGATTCCAACTGGCTGTCTTTACAGATTGGGGTACACAAATGTGTGAACTGTCGTTATTTACTAGTTGGTGACAAATTTTGCCATCCGACGGGTAGAATATTCAGTCTGAAGCATCGAATGACATGCGAGTCTAAATCATTGTGTATGTGATTTTGTGCCCCTGTAACAAATTGTATGTGGGCAAAACTATTCGCATGCTTAAGGAGAGGATTGGTATGCACAGGAGCTCTATAAAAAAAGCCACATCTAAAATAGATACCAGCACACCACCTGTGGCCAAACATTTTATCTCTTGTGGACATACAATTAAGGACTTTTGTTTCAAGCCCATAGACCACGTGCCTCCAGCACGAAGAGGGGGCGACAGACATCGTTTATTGTTACAGAGAGAATGTGAGTGGATTTATAAATTGAATTTGATGGCTCCGTCTGGCCTTAATGAGGAACTATTGTTCACTCCGTTTATTTGAAGACTGTTTCTCTCTATGTGGTCGTCTTTTGTATGGTTATCTTTAGATATTCCACGTCCAGTTTGTCTGCATTATTAGTATCCATGTGGCTTTACATATTCAGTATTGGCTGCCCAGTATTAGCCTTATAGCTTATTTTTGTTACTCCTTGTATGTATATGTGTATGTCTAATGGTATTGTGTGTATATTTGTAGTATGCGCTTTATATGTTTTGTGGTGATTAATTTACTAGACCAATATTGTGACATTAATATTGATCCATGGGTTTGATATATTTATTAACCTAGACCACTACATCATTCAATGTGATGGATAATCATCTTTAATAATATCTAATAGGTTTTGTTTATGCGTCAGATTTATGACATTACATATGGATCTTATTGTTGGGTCTTTTTTTCATATGTTGTTTTAAAATGTTTACTTGTGTGTCAATACCTGTTCTTGTTCGTGCGTATGCCGTTGCCTTGGCTACCCGATTATCGCCCCTTTGAGTGCGCCTGACCACTCCCCCCGTTACTGTTGTAGGTGGGACTGGGTTCTGTTTGTCTGGATGTGTAGTAGCGGCGTTCCCGTCGTGTCACTTCCGGTACAGCGGAACTTGCAGTGAGACCTCCGGGAAAGGGAGAGAGCTAGAAGGTTCCTCCTGGGTGCAGATTTCCGGTGATGGCGTTTGGCGGCGACACGCGTGTTAACAGGTGAGTACAATGCTTCCTAAATACATCTATTATATAAGCCTTATCATATTGAGTACTAGCAAGGCTGACCCTTGACAAAGGCTAGATGTGCCGAAACGGCCCGTTGGGATGGCCGGTCACTATCTTTCTCCCCACTGTTGAAAGCTTGCAGTGATGGATGAGTACTTCACAAATTATTCATTGATGTTGGCTCTATGAAGGCTTTTTTATACATTTTCTTTTCGATACTACATTAAAATATGCTTTATTGAAATTACCTGATCTGGTGGTGTGCTGGTTCCTCAGGTTTACCCTATTTGGGAAACATGTGGTATTGCTGCTGGACTTATTACTACCGGGTACCCACATTGAAGCTTTTATGAAAGTGTTTGCGACCTGACTATTTGTTATATATATATATATATATATATATATATAAATATATATAAATCACAGGGGCTCTGCACTCACCATAATAACTAACAATAATAATAATAATAAACATAATAAACATGTTATAATTCTGAGCAATAGAGTAGGGACTTGCAGTAAAGTGGGGTCCCGTGACGGGGGCTGCAAGCTTAAATGCATTGATCAATTCATGAACCAAAACCCCACTATTATGTTTATTATTATTATTGTTAGTTATTATGGTGAGTGCAGAGCCCCTGTGATTTCTATTTAAACAATGTTGTCACATACCATGTTGCACCCCAAATCTAGGAATGGTGAGTGCCGTGGATAAGTGCTTTTTGTTTATTATGATTAATTTTTATAATTAATAATTTTTGTGATCACATTCTCTCATGCACCCTTTTTAACTAGTTATCTAACTTCTGTCAGCTGTTCTCCTAGGTGCTTTGCCACAGGTGAGCTTGGTAACTGTCTCACATTTAAAAGCAAAGTTGCTGTGAGCTTTAAACCTTGATAGCATACCCTGAGTTTTACACTAATGTGATGGCTATGTCCATGTTATTATTCTGAGCAATAGAGTAGGGACTTGCAGTAAAGTGGGGTCCCGTGACAGGGGCTGCAAGCTTAAATGCATTGACCAATTCATGAACCAAAACCCCATTGTTTATTATGTTTATTATTATTGTTAGTTATTATGGTGAGTGCAGAGCCCCTGTGAATTCTATTTAAACAATGTGGTCACATACCATGTTGCACCCCAAATCTAGGAATGGTGAGTGCCGTGGATTAGTGCTTTATATATATATATGTGAGCGGGAGTTTAGTTTATGATATACACATCATTAAATATAGTGGCTATTATAATTGAATAAATAATAAAAAAATAGGACATAGTTTCCTTTTTATAAGTAGAAAAATATGAAAAAATATGTAAGAATATACATTAATATAGAGGATTATATTGTTCCATAAGGTTAGTGATCTATACCATATGATAAGAAGCTTAGTCTATACAAGAGTTATGTGATCAATCCCGTTGCTAAGGTTACTATATGCAAAAACAACAGGTGATTAACATTGAAAATGGTGCCGGTTTCTAGGGTAATGGACGTTATGCACAAAATACAACACCATATTGACATTTAAAATGGCGCCGGTTTCCAGGGTAACGGACGCCAAGTGTTCAGTCACCGCAGAAGCGATTTAAACACAATCTATGTAATGAGTAAGTGTTCTCCCCACTTCAATGGAGTAGGGATATAGATTGGGGTGAGATAGCCCTAAGGCAGGCAAGAACGCCGATCGCCACGAGCCGGGTAGTGATTTTTGGGACACACACGAGACTTTGTTTATTTCCGTTACTATGGTGATATTAGCCGGACATAGAGCTATGAACGATCACATGAGCTCTGTTTAACCAATTATGAGAGAACTACATAAACGAGAGGGAAGCTGGGATTGATTTGTCAATTACTTTATTACATCCATATTAGTACAATAAGATTATAAATGGATAAGCGCTCTACTAGTAGAAATGTTTTGTTATTTAGTTTGGGGAATTGGGTTTATTAGAATCATATTTAAAAGAGGTTTTTTATATATGTTCCATACTCCAATAAGATTTGGGAGGAAGTGATGTCACATCTTTAAGGGTTTATAAGGATGAACAGTGAAGGGTTGTTCATTGTGGCAGTGGGATTGAGAGGAAGAAGGACCTAAAAAGTAAGTGGTGCATTGATTAACTAAAGGAATGTTCCAGTTATGTTCTGGGTTGGAATTTTATTTTATTTTTGTGATAGAATTTATATAGCCTTATTGTTTAAGATAAATGTAAGAGAAACACTATAAGTGAGTTTATGTGATTTAATTATGCTTATTTGCACTTAGTAATAATTATTTAAATTATGGGAGCTTTGATTAATGTATGATATAGATCAAAGTATCCAAACAACTGATGTTATTTGTGTAAAGTTTGAAAATAAGTAATTATTAGAGGGCTATTATTTATTTAGTGATAATAATGAGAAAGTATAAGGTTATTGAGACATATAATTAAGAATTTATACCGTTTAATATCTACAGGTGTTGTATAACCTAATGTTGATGATCTAAAGATCTGATTTATCTCAATATGTACAACGAGTGTGAGGTATGTAATTCAAGTTTAAAATTGATGAAAGATGAATATGTTGTTAAGTTACAATAATGAACTGATGGAATCTATATTTTAATTCCAAATAGGTTAATTATTGATTCCAAGAGCCGTTCTGATCACTGTCATACTATATCCTTAAATATATGTATTTCGAGGTACGTTTCCTGTGATATGAACTTTTTATGTGTATTTAGTTTTTTTTGTACCAGAAACACCCAATGTATTCGTATAAATATGTATTTTATAGATCTACCCCTGATGAAGTCTTGACGTAAGACGAAACGCGTAGGGTTTACACTAATGGTGGACATTATGTTATAAACCTTCATTCATTTGTAAGGTGTGGAAAATCTATTTTTATCTGTATAAAAGATGTTGATGTATTAACATATTTATACATTTATCTATCTGAATTTGCGAATTTTTTAATAAAGATTGTTTTACATTGTATTAATGTTGGCCTTTGGGCCTATCTTGGGTGTTTTTCTGGTATGAGGGTATCTTATAGAACCTCAAGAAGGACGTTAAAACAAGTTTTGTCATATGAACTCTTCGATCAGCTCTGAAAAGCGAGCACGAAAGTTGTTATCTACATTCACAAAACAGAAATAACTGGAGCCTATAAACCCTGAAGGGATTGTTATTTACGAAGAATATAAGAATTGTCTGTATTATTAAGTGTGTTGTAGCGCCCTTGAAGTAATTGTTTTGTATTTAAGTGTTGGTCCTACTAACAGAGGACTTACTGAAAGGAGCGGCTGTTTTTAATATAGCGCAGGTTGGTTTTGGTTATATATATATATATATATAATATATATGTTTTTTCCCCCCAAGTATATAACAGCTATATAATAGGGGTAAGGTGCAATCAGGCATGTATCTAGACCCTTCAGGGAGTCTCCATGACATTCAGGGAGAGTTGGTAATGATAACGCTGATCTTAATAGACCCTTTATCCTCCACAGCTCACATACAGCGGTCAGCCACCAGTTAACACAATGCATTTTACGGCCGGAGAATGATGGGAAACAAGAAGACGTGTGTGTTTCCAAAACCACTCTGCCTTTATTTTGGACAGACACATTATTTTATAGCACTCAAATTAACATAGAGACAAAGAAATCTAGTCTGCACATGCTCAATAATTTTGCCAATCTGTTCTAATTATAATATCTATGAATATATTTCAAGCATTAGATACATCGTCAGTAGATGGCAGTATTGCCTAACTTATTAATAAACGAATATTAGTAGCTATAGATATAAATTTAAATGACATCTCTGACAGATGTATTAGCTATGTCTAGTGTTGGAGAACATATATCCTCGATCGTAGACAGTGTCTGACATTTTACACCACTGTTCTGAATAGAACCATATAATCTCTTATCTTTCCTGTCATATAAATCAGAATTGAATATAAAGGATGAATACAGTCTACTATAGTCTTAGGGCCTGATTCAGAGCCACTCGTAAGCGGCAGCTCATTCGCTCTGAGCGATGTTTGCCCAACTGCGCATGCGTACGGATCGTTATACGCATGCGCGAACCAGTCAGTGCGGCCGAAATTCATGTGCTCGCAAAATAGCGAATGCCTGCTAATTTGAGTGACAGAAAGAGGCGTATGTGGGTGGTAACAGGGGAAGGTGCTTGAAAACGGGGAGTGGAGATCCGATCGCAGGCGTGCTTAAAGGTCAAAACGGGCGTTTTATGGGTGTGCATATTTAAAACAGCAGCGTCATTGACCACGTCACTGGGTTATTTTATAGCGAGAACTGCTCGCAAAATTGTGGTAGCAAAAACCAACCACAAGAATAGCGAGCAGTTCATACCCTGTTCGATGTACTCGATTAATCTAATAAATAGCGGACATGACGTAGGATGCGAGCGGCCAGGGGGCGTAGTTTCCTAAAAAACGACCGCAAGTTTTGTACACTCGTTCAGACCTAGAGGCGTGAACAGACCGCAAAGAGCGAACGGTTCATTTGAATAGCCACCCCTATTTTCTGGACGAGCGAGCGCTAATTGCGTCCGGCTCTGAATCAGGCCCCTAGTTGGCTAACATAACTTATTCTATATGAATACATTCCTAAGAGCTAGAATAGATAGATAAGGAATGAGGCCCTTCTCAGGCACAATGTCTCACACAGAATATCATTTCTTCTTAGCATTTGAACACAAAATGTAGTCATGCTTTAACATGATTCTTCACTTTATCAATTAGTATGCAGCAACGCAAACATACGCAAATGCTGTAGGTTATGTCGTCATAGGGACCATCTATCATGTATTTTTTTTTTTCATTCTTTATTTAGAAAGCTTATAAAAATAAAAGTAATACCTGTATAGAAAAATACAGATATAATAAGCAGTGTACATGAGCCATTTTTCCAATAAAGTAAATAGTAAGAAACATATGGGGGGAAGGGGGTCAGCAGAGGGAGTGGGAGGGTATTGGGGGGTATTGGGAACAGGACTATCGAGAGAATCAAAATACCATAAAAAAATAAAAGCCAAATACTGGGCAAAAAGTATTATAAAGTAGAAAGAAAGAGAAAACGTGTCAGTTGGAGAACAGAAGAAAGAATATTCAGTCAGTTAAAAAAGTTTTGATAGGGAGGTCGGAGTAGGGGGATCAAACTCAACCAGCGAGCATGGATCACATAAGGGTAGTAAGCACCGGGAGCAGAGGCAGTGAAGTGTTGTCATATGAGAGTCATGGAGCCCAAACTTGAGAAAACATATGGCCTCTATCATGAAGAGAGTAGGTAATATTTTCCATTTCCGCTATATGACGGATTTGTGATTTTAGGGCAGAAAGGGTCGGTGAGAGATGATTTTCCAGTTACGGGCAATCAAACTTCTAGCAGCAACTAGAATGTGAGACAACAATTTAACAGATGCGTTTGCTGAGATCAGGAGGGGGATAGCTTAGAGGGAAGGTCCATGGATCTTTTGGGATCGGGTCTTCAAAGACCGTGTTCAAAAGAGTATGGACCGAGGTCCAAAAAGGCTCAAGAGCCAGGCAGGTCCACCAGATATGGGTTAAGGTACCTCGGAGACCACAGTTTCTCCAGCAGAGGGGTGAAGCAGAAGGGAACATATGGGAGAGCCGTACTGGGGTATAGTACCAACGGTAATACAATTTATAAGAAGTTTCTTTAAGATGGGTAGAGATAGATGTTTTAACAATTGCAAATCTCATGTCGTCCCAAGCCTCTTCGTCAGGTGGAGGGCCAAGATCTATCTCCCAGGAAGATTCATGGGGGTTATTAGTAGGCAGAGCAGCATCAATGAGGATGCTGTATATCTGAGAGATCATTCCTTTAGACATGGGGCAATATTTACAGTCTTTCAAAAGAGGTGAGATCGCGGAGAAGTGGGGTCTGTGGTAGGGAGCCTAAAAATGTCATATTTGGAAGTATTCAAAGGGATTTAGAAATTGAGTTGGACATTGCATTTGGAGATCTGAGAGAGCGAGCCAGAGCCCTTGTGAACAAAAATCTGCAGGAAATTCGAGGGACGCTGTCGTCCACAATTTCATGCGGGTTGGATGTAAACCTGGAGGGAAATTGGGGTTACACCATATGGGGGTAAGAGGAGATATAGGAGTAGTAACATTAAATTTAAGTGAGTATAACACCCATATGTGGAGAAAGAATTTGAGTGTTGGAGGAAGGTTAGAGGGAGGAGGACGGTGTTTCTTTTGTAGGCCCCATAGGGAAGAGAGGTCTGGGGAACCAATGTAGCTAGATTCAATTTCATGCCAGGAGGACACTCCGTGGGGGGAGTAGGAAGACACTATTTGGGAAAAGTGTGAGGCTAGATAGTAGAGTTTAAAATCCAGGAGACCTCTACCTCCTTTGGAAATAATTTTTTTAAGGATAGACGAAGATAACCGAGGGGGCTTACCATTCCAGATAAAACTGTTGACTAGTTTCTAAAGGTTTTGAAGGAAGGTAAGGGGAATCGCCACTGGGGGGGTTTGGAAAAGATAGAGCCATTTGGGGAGAATATTCATTTTCACTGCGATGATCCTGCCAAGCCACGAGAGTATAAGCCTCCTCCAGGAAATCAGATCTTCTTGTAATTTCATAAAAAGTTGGGGAAAATTTTCCTGATAAAAGATCATAGCGGGATGGTAGAAAGACCCCAAGGTATTTAATTTTTTTGTGCTGCCACTTAAATTTATAAGAGGATATAAGGGCCTCAACATCCTGGTGGGGGATATGGAGGGGCATGGCCTCAGATTTTTTAAAAATTATTTTATATCCAGAGAGGACACCATAACGTTCTAATAATTTGTAAGATTGGGTAAAGATATCTGAGGCTGAGTGAGGGTAAGTAGAATATCGTTGGCGAAGAGGGCGATTTTGGAAGTTAAATTCCTGACCTGCACTCTGTGAATGCTAGGGTTTAGTCGAACAAGGGAAGCCATTTGCTCTATCACTAGAGCGAATATCAGAGGGGACAGAGGGCATCCCTGCCTGGTGCCATTTGAGATAAAGATACGATTGAAGGGGATGCCATTGATGGAAACAGTAGCAGAGGGGGTGGAATAGAGGGCCATGACACCAGTCTGGAAGTCTCCCGATATCCCAAATGATCGCAGGGTTTGGGACATATAGGTCCAGGAGATCCTATCGAATGCTTTTTCAGCATCGAGAGAAAGAACAACAGCTGGGGACCTCCTGGAGTTTATGATATGAATTAAATCTAAGGTCCTACGGCTGTTGTCCCGAGCCTGACGACCCGGAACAAAGCCGACCTGATCGTAATGGACCAAGGAGGGGAGGACCTGGTTGAGTCTATTGGCTAAAATATTAGCATATATTTTAATATCTAGGTTGAGAAGGGAGATAGGCCTATAACTAGCACAATTGTGTGGGTCTTTACCCTCTTTGGGTATCACAACAATTCTAGCTTCTAACATATCTGCAGGAAAGGAACCCCCCTATAAAACAGTATTAAAAAGGGAGTGCAGGTGGGGAACCAAATGCTCCATGAATTTTTTATAGTATGCAGCAGTAAAGCCGTCAGGTCCAGGTGACTTGCCAGATCTCTGTTGTTTAATGGAAATTATTATTTCTTCCTCTGAGATCTCCTCACTCAAACCCTGGAGTGCTTCATGAGACAGCTGAGGAAGGTTGGCAGCGGAAAGAAATTCTTGAATTGCCAATTCAGTAGGTGGGATAGAAGTAGGGGATGAGGCAGAGTGTAAATTGTACAAATTATTGTAGAAGTTTTGAAATTCAGAATGAATAGCTGCCGGGTCGTGAAGAAGATGATTATTGGAATTTTTAATCATAAGAATATTTCTATGGGTTCGTGCCATTTGGAGTCTAGATTCCAAAATCTTATCAGCCTTATCTCCTTTTTCATAAAAGGTGTGACGTAACCATTTTAGACGTTTAGCTGCATGTTGGGAAAAAAGGAGAGCGAGGGAGTGTCGAACAGCAAGAAGCTCTTGTTGGAGGGAAGGGCTAGGGAACTGTTTATGTTGTGACTCTAGTTGTTGAAGGCGGATGGAGGGGGAGTTAGTCCGGGTTTGAAAATCTTTTTTAGCTTTGGAAGCTATACTAATCAGCTGTCCCCGTAGAACAGCTTTATGTGCCAACCAAAGAGTGGAGGGAGAAGTGTCTGGGAGAGCGTTTAATTGAAAATAATCTGTAAGTAGGGTATTGAGATGGGTGATTGTATCACGAGAGTGGAGGACAGTGTCATTTAAGCGCCATGTCATTGGGCGAGAACGTTCAGTAATACAAGAGAGCTCAGCTGAAACAGGAGCATGATCGGACCATATCAGAGGATGGACATGAACATTCACAATTTGCAGGGCTAGGTCGTGGCTGAGGAGGATCATGTCTATACGGGAATAGGAGTTGTGGACAGGGGAGAAAAAAGTATAGTCTCGAGTAAGAGGCTCTCGAATCCGCCAGGAGTCATAAAGAAGCTGGGATTTCATGAGATCAAGCAGCGCCTTGAAATTACGGAGGTCTGCCCTGCCGGACTTAGTGGCTCCCGAGGTGGATCTATCTAGAGAGGGGTTCAGTACTGCATTAAAATCACCAGATACGATAAGAGAGCCTTGCCATTTACGGGAGAGGAGGGTGTCTAGTCTAGTGAAAAAAGCTGGTTGGGCTTGGTTTGGGGCATATATATTAACAATAGTGCAAAGAGTATTATTGAGAGTACCCACAAGGATACGGAAGCGGCCCTCTCTATCCTTGTGAAAATTGATCATATCGAAAGTGAGGTGGCGTGCAAATAGGATAGCAACTCCTCGTTTTTTCTGTCTAGAGTCACAGGCATGATATGTGGTGGGGTAGGATTTAGAGCGGAGTTCTGGATGGAGATTTTGCAGGAAATGGGTTTCTTGGAAAAATACTAAATCTCCTTTATATAAATTAAGAGTGGTAAAAAGTTTGCTATGTTTTGGGGGGCTATTGAGGCCCTTCACATTGAAAGAGAGTACCTTAAGACCCATGCGCGATGGTCGAGAAAAAAGCTAGAAAGAAAAAAGACAGTTGAGGGTGGAGAGGTAAACAAAGGTGACACATCATCAGGCACATGAGAAGGAGGGGGTCGTCCTGTTTGGGAAGGAGGGAAAACCGGTGAAGGAAAAGGAAGGTAGGTCGGCCAAATGGTACAGAAGTCCAAGGCCATTGGTGCTGACAAAGGGGAGGGGAACTATGCACTAATAAAGCACATAGGTCAGCAGTTGGGTACGAGACCCTGTGGGGGCGCGGCAAAAGTAGGCCGCTTATCCATAGTAGCGTCATAGAGAGGAAAAAAAATAATAATTAAATATAGGGCCCTCCCACAAGCCCTAAATATATGGAAAAAAATAAAAATGCAACATCGTACGAATGGAGTATAGGGAAAGAGAATAAAGGAAACAAAAAAGGGAAGATCAGAAGAAAACATAGTTAAACCAATATTGTGGAAAAAATAGAAAACAATATAAAAAGGGAACATATAAATAGAAAGGGGAAATACAATATTAACAAAAATATAAAAATTAATAAACAAGAAATGGCAATAAGTTGAGGGATAAATCATCCCAAACATAGCTGAGATACCAATTAATAAACAAAATATACTGTATATATTTATGGGCTTATATATATAGACATGTATTTTTTTTTTTAATGATTTATTTATGATTTAAAGTGCAAAAGACAATAACAACATAAACTTTCAGATGAGAATGAGGAAACATTGTGGAATTTTAGATACTCCCGGAGTATATACTGTAATAGTAATAATGTAAAAAACCAGTATCGCTAACAACATTAGGCGATCATATATAGTATAGTAATATATCACAGATAACTGTTTGAAATTAGCTGCTGTAAATAAAGGAAAAAGAAAAAAGTAAAGGAAAAGAAAGAAAAAAAAAGGAGTAAGAGAAGAAACGGAGAAGGGGGGGGTCCTGCTGGTATAGTGCCCCAACAAAGTATGGGGTGATAACATATGGTACTAATATAGATTTAAGAGAGTGCTCAGAAACACACACACAAAAAATATGAACAGAACAGGAGGGCTGAAAGTCCACCAAACGAGTGGGAGCTATGTGAGGGATTTTGAAAGTGGTACCAAAGGGACCTAATCTTTAAGAACCTAAAGACTCTATTATTAAGATATGCGGTGATCTTCTCCATACTTGCCAGGTACCACATTTTATCAATAACTAAGGGAAGAGAAGGGGCCTCCAAATGCTTCCAATGTAAAGCAATGAGGCACCTGTCTGCATTCAATATTTGAACCAACAACTTACTGGTGATTGTCTCTGAAGTCATTGGATAGAGAGGAGTGAAATGGGATTTTGGCAGCTCTCAATAACTGTAACAACCAAGTATCTGTATTTATACACGGAATACCAGCACAGAGCTCACTGAGCTGTATTATTATTGTAATGAGCTGGGTGGCTTACAGGCTCATTACATTAATAGTGTTTGATAAATAGGTTGCAGAAATGTGGTGGCCAAATGGAACAGAGCCAGAGCTGACTTAAGTTCTATTCATTAATTTCTGGGACACAGTACACTGTGCATTTATACCTCCTTCTTTACTGCCTAAGAAAGTGCACATGTGTAATGTTATCACTATATAGATAGTGTTCATGAGGCCTCTAAGCATACTAGGCAGATGCATGACGCTCTGGAAAGTGATAATTGCAGAGTGATAAACGACCAGCCACTCAGCTCCCAACTGTCATGTTACAGGCTGGGTTGGAAAAATGACAGTTGGGAGCTGATTGGTTGGTCATTTATCACTCTGCACTTTATCACTTTCCAGAGCTTCATACATCTGCCCCCATTGATGTCCCATAAGGAAAGCACATTATCAGCGAGCTTATCACCCCCCAGAGAACTGTAATATTTTCATGGTGTTCGTAGCTGTTAAAGTTTTCTCTTTATTTATTAGTTACTATTCATATGTATATTATAGAAACCCAGAATAAAGCAGCATAAATGACGGTACCCACAGCACCAGCACCTGTACTTGGAAAGACAATTATTATTATTATTATTATTATTATTATTATTATCATTTATTAATATGGCGCCACAAGTGTTCTGCAGCGCCTTACAAAGTACATAAACAAATTGTAGACAAGCGACTTACAGAACAATACAATACAGGACCAGGACATGGATAATATACAGTATATTGCTACATTAGCGACCATAACACCCACATAAGCAACAGAGCATAAGCAACCAAGTGTTAGGTGCCCTAGTGGTGAGTAAGAAGTAGATGAAACTAAAGT
The DNA here is from genome assembly GCA_031769625.1 of Taudactylus pleione. Taxonomy (NCBI): domain Eukaryota; kingdom Metazoa; phylum Chordata; class Amphibia; order Anura; family Myobatrachidae; genus Taudactylus; species Taudactylus pleione. Next base: position 415,557 of record JAUIMM010000757.1, on the reverse strand, counting down.
AGGGAGAAGCACAAGAGGGTAGAGGGCCCTGCTCGTAAGACATATATTTATTAATTTCCCATTTATTGCTCTTGAACATAAAATATTTATTGGAAGAAATGAAGTAAAAAGATCTGTTAGGAAGACATCAGTTGACGTTTTAAAAGTTGAGCGCTCAGTAGTTGTACAGAATGTTATTGCTGTGTGTGGGCAGATTGAGGGGTCAAAAATAAAACCTTTTGTGTATACGCTATATTACATTTATAAACTGTAGATTGTTTTGTATATGTCCAAGTCATTCAATGAAGAGATTGTTTGTGAAAAGACTAATCCTAATTTTAATTTCCACGTGTTCCCATGTTGCTAACAATGGGCCTGATTCAGATATGGACGCAATGCCGATATTTACGCAGCTGAGTGATTATTGGGCGACTGCGCATGCGCTGCGGTCTGCACTGCGCACACACCGAGGTACCTTAGTGATGCTGCTCGCAGTGAGGATTTCTATTTTTCCTGATGTCATGACATCAACGGCGGACAGATGTCTTTCTTCCCACCTTGGATCGGCAGCGCACACACTCCTCGGCGCTCAATCCCAGAGACAGCCGCTGCCACATTGTAACTGTCAGAGACAAGCTGCGATTCTGCCCAGTCTCCCTGAGGTAGCTGACCTGCACAGCGCCGGTGCACTTCATCGTCACGTCACGCAGTGCATACCAGTTGACATAGACCTAGAGACTCTGTACTGTTGTACTCCTGCAGCACAGTTAGTGTAGTGGTTAGTATTACTGACTCACAGCCCTGAGGTCATGAGTCCAATTTCTGACCAAGGCACTATCTGTGTAGTGTTTGTATATTCTACCCGTATTTGTGTGAGCTTCTTCCGGGTGCAGTGATTTCCTCCCATGCTCTAAAAACATACTGGTAGGCTAATTTAATTTTTTTTAAATGAACCGTAGTGTGTATGTGTGTCCACGTGCTAGGGAATATATGTGTACACTATGTAATAACTGTAAATAAATCAATTATTGCTGAGTATATTGGACTATGCTCAATATAATAACTGTCTAATCTTTGCATGTCAGGGATTACAACACACCAGATTTCTATTATCTTTTATTTAGTAAGAAAATACAAATATACAAATTGCAACTTTGTCAGAAAGCTACATGATGGTTGTCACACGCCGGCCTGGAGACCCCAGAATCAGACCCCGTCGCTTACCTGTGCGGGCGCTGACCCGCGCTGTCTTCCGGCTCCCGCGCTGTTGTCCTCTGGAGGGTCCCGCTGCTGTGCTGCTCCCACGCCGGCTCCTGCTCACCGCTGGTCCCCGCTGACTACCTCCAGGAAGCGCTGTCCTCCGGTCCATGGGCGCGGCCATCTTGGATTGCCCATGTGACCCCACTTCCACCAATGAGGAGCCTTCTCCTTCTCTCTCAGCCTGTCAGCTCCCAGTGTCCACTATAAAAGGATCCCCAATGCTCACACAAGTTGCCAGTGCAACTAGTTTCTTAGTTTAGTTAAGTAGCCTTCCCACTGCGCTCCAGCCGCTCCACGTAGCCTCTCAGCTACCAACGTCTACCCACGGCTATCCAGCCGCTCCACGTAGCCGCTCAGCTACCAACGTCTACCCACGGCTATCCAGCCGCTCCACGTAGCCTCTCAGCTACCAACGTCTACACACGGCTATCCAGCCACTCCACGTAGCCACTCAGCTACCAACGTCTACCCACGGCTATCCAGCCGCTCCACGTAGCCACTCAGCTACCAACGTCTACCCACGGCTATCCAGCCGCTCCACGTAGCCGCTCAGCTACCAACGTCTACCCACGGCTATCCAGCCGCTCCACGTAGCCTCTCAGCTACCAACGTCTACACACGGCTATCCAGCCGCTCCACGTAGCCACTCAGCTACCAACGTCTACCCACGGCTATCCAGCTGCTCCACGTAGCCACTCAGCTGCCAACGTCTACCCACGGCTATCCAGCCGCTCCACGTAGCCTCTCAGCTACCAACGTCTACCCACGGCTATCCAGCCGCTCCACGTAGCCACTCAGCTACCAACGTCTACCCACGGCTATCCAGCCGCTCCACATAGCCGCTCAGCTACCCAGCCGCTCCACGTAGCCTCTCAGCTACCAACGTCTACACACGGCTATCCAGCCGCTCCACGTAGCCACTCAGCTACCAACGTCTACCCACGGCTATCCAGCCGCTCCACGTAGCCACTCAGCTGCCAACGTCTACCCACGGCTATCCAGCCGCTCCACGTAGCCTCTCAGCTACCAACGTCTACCCACGGCTATCCAGCCGCTCCACGTAGCCACTCAGCTACCAACGTCTACCCACGGCTATCCAACCGCTCCACGTAGCCACTCAGCTACCAACGTCTACCCATGGCTATCCAGCCGCTCCACGTAGCCACTCAGCTACCAACGTCTACCCACGGCTAACCAGCCGCTCCACGTAGCCACTCAGCTACCAACATCTACCCACGGCTATCCAGCCGCTCCACGTAGCCACTCAGCTACCAACGTCTACCCACGGCTATCCAGCCGCTCTACGTAGCCACTCAGCTACCTACGTCTACCCACTGCTATCCAGCCGCTCCACATAGCCACTCAGCTACCAACGTCTACCCTAGGCTATCCAGCCGCTCCACGTAGCTTCCTAGCTATCTCGTTACTGCCGCATTCCTCAAACTCCTGTCAGTTCGCTGCACCCTCTCATGCGGAGAAACTTCATTAAGCCAAGCCTCCTCCAGCGAGCGTCTGCGCCAAATAATACAGATCCAAGGCCCAGTCCGGGAACACAGCTCCTAAATTCCACGTTTGTGACAATGGTTATGAGCTTGGTGGTAGAATGACAATTGCTGCACAGTTTATCCCAAGAATTTAGGCGATAGTACAGCCGGATCCCCATGTGCATGGTGGGAAGCACTTTGTAGACTGTACAACCGGATCCCCATGTGCATGGTGGGAAGCACTTTGCAGACTGTACAGCTGGATCCACATGTGCATGGTGGGAAGCACTTTGCAGACTGTAGAGCCGGATCCCCATGTGCATGGTGAGAAGCACTTTGTAGACTGTACAGCCAGATCCCCATGTGCATGGTGGGAAGCACTTTGTAGACTGTACAGCCGGATCCATATGTACATGGTGGGAAGGACTTTGTAGACTGTACAGCCGGATCCCCATGTGCATGGCGGGAAGCGCTTTGCAGATTGTACATCCGGATCCCCATGTACATGGTGGGAAGCACTTTGCAGACTGTACAGCCGGATCCCCATGTGCATGGTGGGAAGCACTTTGTAGACTGTACAGCCGGATCCCCATGTGCATGGTGGGAAGGACTTTGTAGACTGTACAGCCGGATCCCCATGTGCATGGCGGGAAGCACTTTGTAGACTGTACAGCCAGATCCCCATGTGCATGATGGGAAGCACTTTGCAGACTATACAGCCGGATCCCCATGTGCATGGTGGGAAGCACTTTGCAGACTGCACAGCCGGATCATCATGTGCATGGTGGGAAGCACTTTGCAGACTGTACAGCCGGATCCCCATGTGCATGGTGGGAAGCACTTTGTAGACTGTACAACCGAATCCCCATGTGTATGGTGGGAAGCACTTTGCAGACTGTACAGCCGGATCCACATGTGCATGGTGAGAAGCACTTTGCAGACTGTACAGCCGGATCCCCATGTGCATGGTGGGAAGCACTTTGCAGACTGCACAGCCGGATCTTCATGTGCATGGTTGGAAGCACTTTGCAGAGTGTACAGCCGGATCCCCATGTGCATGATGGGAAGCACTTTGCAGACTATACAGCCGTATCCCCATGTGCATGGTGAGAAGCACTTTGTAGACTGTACAGCCAGATCCCCATGTGCATGCTGGGAAGCACTTTGTAGACTGTACAGCCGGATCCCCATGTGCATGGTGGGAAGGACTTTGTAGACTGTACAGCCGGATCCCCATGTGCATGGTGGGAAGCGCTTTGCAGATTGTACAGCCGGATCCCCATCTACATGGTGGGAAGCACTTTGCAGACTATACAGTCGGATCCCCATGTGCATGGTGGGAAGCACCTTGTAGACTGTACAGCCAGATCCCCATGTGCATGATGGGAAGCACTTTGCAGACTATACAGCCGGATCCCCATGTGCATGGTGGGAAGCACTTTGCAGACTGTACAGTCTGATCCCCATGTGCATGGTGGGAAGCACTTTGCAGACTGTAGAGCTGGATCCCCATGTGCATGGTGAGAAGCACTTTGCAGACTGTACAGCCAGATCCATATGTGCATGATGGGAAGCACTTTGCAGACTGTACAGCCGGATCCCCATGTGCATGGTGGGAAGCACTTTGTAGACTGTACAGCCGGATCCCCATGTGCATGGTGGGAAGGACTTTGTAGACTGTACAGCCGGATCCCCATGTGCATGGTGGGAAGCGCTTTGCAGACTGTACAGCCGGATCCCCATGTACATGGTGGGAAGCACTTTGTAGACTATACAGCCAGATTCCCATGTGCATGGTGGGAAGCACTTTGCAGACTATACAGCCGGATCCCCATGTGCATGGTGGGAAGCACTTTGCAGACTATACAGCCGGATCCCCATGTGCATGGTGGGAAGCACTTTGCAGACTGCACAGCCGGATCTTCATGTGCATGGTGGGAAGCACTTTGTAGACTGTACAGCCGGATCCATATGTGCATGGTGGGAAGAACTTTGCAGACTGTACAGCCGGATCCATATGTGCATGGTGGGAAGCACTTTGTAGACTGTACAGCCGGATCCATATGTGCATGATGGGAAGCACTTTGCAGACAGTACAGCCGGATCCCCATGTGCATGGTGGGAAGAACTTTGCAGATTGTACAGCCGGATCCCCATGTGCATGGTGGGAAGCACTTTGCAGACTGTAGAGCCGGATCCCCATGTGCATGGTGGGAAGCACTTTGTAGACTGTACAGCCAGATCCCCATGTGCATGATGGGAAGCACTTTGCAGACTATACAGCCGGATCCCCATGTGCATGGTGGGAAGCACTTTGCAGACTGCACAGCCGGATCCCCATGTGCATGGTGGGAAGCACTTTGTAGACTGCACAGCCAGATCCCCATGTGCATGATGGGAAGCACGTTGCAGACTGTACAGCCGGATCCCCATGTGCATGGTGGGAAGCACTTTGCAGACTGTACAGCCGGATTCCCATGTGCATGGTGGGAAGCACTTTGTAGACTGTACAGCCAGATCCCCATGTGCATGGTGCGAAGCACTTTGCAGACTGTAGAGCCGGATCCCCATGTGCATGGTGGGAAGCACTTTGCAGACTGTACAGCCGGATCCCCATGTGCATGGTGGGAAGCACTTTGCAGACTGTACAGCCGGATCTCCATGTGCATGCTGGAAGCACTTTGCAGACTGTACAGCCGGATCCCCATGTGCATGGTGGGAAGCACTTTGCAGACTGTACAGCCGGATTCCCATGTGCATGGTGGGAAGCACTTTGTAAACTGTACAGCCAGATCCCCATGTGCATGGTGCGAAGCACTTTGCAGACTATACAGCCGGATCTCCATGTGCATGGTGGGAAGCACTTTGCCGACTATACAGCCGGATCCCCATGTGCATGGTGGGAAGCACTTTGCAGACTGTACAGCCGGATCCCCATGTGCATGGTGGGAAGCACTTTGCAGACTGTACAGCCGGATCCCCATGTGCATGGTGGGAAGCACTTTGCAGACTGTACAGCCGGATTCCCATGTGCATGGTGGGAAGCACTTTGTAAACTGTACAGCCGGATTCCCATGTGCATGGTGGGAAGCACTTTGTAAACTGTACAGACAGATCCCCATGTGCATGGTGCTAAGCACTTTGCAGACTGCACAGCCGGATCTTCATGTGCATGCTGGAAGCACTTTGCAGACTGTACAGCCAGGTCTCCTTGTAGGTTGTGAAAAATGCTTACAAGATAGGACAGATGGATGCCCACGTTGTGTGGTAGAAAGCACGGTCTGCGACATAGGGAACAGTTTGGTGCTTTTTGCATCCGGTGGTCAGAATCCAGACAGGGTTAGAATACCGACACCTGTCGGCAGGGGCTGGCTGGCAAACTTTAGCCTGGGGGCAAGCACACAGCGCCAGCCCATGAGCAGTGACTCAACCTTCCCCCTCTCCTTACCCTAACTCTCTCTCCCTGGTACCTAAACCTAACCTCCCCTTCACCCTAAACCTTACCCTCACCCCTTAGTGCCTAACCCTAATCCCCCCTAGTCCCTAACCATAACCCTTAACCCTTCCCCTAACCCTGCTATTTATCTTTGGGATGTCGGCAGATGGGATGAACGCGCTGGGATTCTGACAGGTGGCGGGATCCGGCGCCAATACCCTAAGCGCTGGCATCCCATGTACCAGGATTATGACCGTATCCCTACACCACACCTTACAGACACATACCATAACACTAGACATACAAATACAAACACCACATCATACATACACCACATCACAATTGTTATATCCTGATTAAACCTTGGTACAATCCTGCCTATACCTTCTAAATCCTCCCTATACCTTCTAAATCCTCCCTATACCTTCTAGTATTGTTGCAATTTAGCGTAATGAGTCGCACAGTAACTACATGCCTTCAGACTTTTAATGTGTTTCCAAAGCACAAAAAGTTATTATTCAACATAAAAACAGATGGTTACACGCTGTGATCTAAAGACAATTAGCGCAAATAAATCATACAGACCCAAGGTACAGTTGTTATATACACACGCGCTCTGGGCCCAGATACCAGCATCAGCATTAGACACCTCCATCAACAGCACAGCAAGAAGACTCCCGACTGGGGTCAGAGAGCGCACATATATACCCTTGCAGGGATTTGGAAATACAATAGAAAAGTTTGGCATGATGCCATTGGTTCTTCTTAAAGGTGTCTTGGTTACAGGATCGGTTATTGGACAATTTCAAATGGACACAACGGCTTCCAACCGCCCTTTGTATCCTTTTCCCCCTGCATGCAAATCTAAGCTGCTAACATAACAGAGTACATTTTTAATGTTTTAACTCTCTATAGTCCATAGTTTGCAGATGTCTGTTCCGATCTTCTCACCGATGGTACCGGAAATCTGTGGAGACACAGTGGATCAGTACAACACCAGACATGGTCTGCTTACCATGTACTAAACCTTAGATATCATATAGTCTTTATTACACAACATTAATAATCACTGAATAAACCTTGAATATTACACTTTAATACTAGGGAACCTTTCATGTAATTTGTGTATGTTTAAGAGAATATTGCATAAAGTTGCTAATATGCGTGGTGCGTTTATTTGTAGAGTGAAACAGTGCAACTGTGCGTAATGTGCGGTGTTTATGCATGTGAGTCTATGTGTGTGTGTGTGTGTTTTATGCATGTAAGTCTAATAATGATGGATCTAATATATATATATATATATATATTCTATCCCTTACTAACATATTTTTAAATCTATAATTCAAGGTGTTACAAACAGCTAGGTTCACTTTCAAGCAGGGTGAGGACTACCAGCTGATTGTCGTTGCCACTGCATCTGGTAAGCAAAACCTCTGACCATCGTTAACTCAATTGTGCATATTCAATTGTGCATATCAATGTCTGGGTTATATTTCAATTGCCACAGCCATACTTATCTATATGTGGGGCTTCCCAATTTATATGTACAGTATCCTGGTGTATTGTTTTTTAATTACTTTTCTCAGACATATATACAGAAGCTGTTTCTTTTTACTAACTAAACCCTGCATGAATATTGTGTTTGTCAGTGTGAGAGTGTTGTATATTATTCACTATTTAGTGTTGTGCGAATGTGTGGATACGTGCACACACTGGGTGCATGCGCACGCAATGTTACATCGTAGATTGTACCAACATAAATCGGGCAGCGAACGACCAAATCGTCCGATAACAGTTGAATTGCGGTCACATGCAATCATTCGGCTTCGACACACTGCACCACACACAAACCACACATATATACCATCATACATCACAACACACCACACATACACATCACAGAGGCACACACGCCCATCACATATGCATATACACATAAGCACACACAAATAAATATCACACATATACACGGCTTAATTACTGAAAATTGTGCTTACCTGGCATCCTTAGGTTCAAACATGTGGTGTTGAACGTGGTTAGTCCTCCTTCAGTTATGTACCTTCTGATCGGTAGCCAGCAGCCATAGGGAGAAAGAGCAGAAGCACAAATGTGAAGTGGCACACAGGGGAAAGGGCATAGATAGGAAGGCATGCAGTCGGGAAGTCGGCGGACCTAATCCTGACAGCCGGCTTCCCGACTGCTTAATCCCGGCGAGGGTTAAATGACAGGCGTCTAAATCTAGACGCCTGTCATTTTACCGACGCCGGGAGACCGGCGCCCGGCATCCCGATCGAAGTAATGCCGGGCGCCGACAGCTGCGGGGGGAGAGGGTTAGGTTAAGGGCTCCCGGGGTGGATTTAGGGTTAGGCACCCCCCTGGGAGGTAGGGTTAGGCTAGGGGGAGGGAGGGTTATCGTTAGGCACCCCCGGGGGGATTTAGGGTTAGGCACCCCCCTGGGGGCCTTAGGTTTAGGCAGCGGGGAAGGGGGGGTTAGGTTTAGGTACTTAGAGGGGGGATTAGGGTTAGGCATTGGGGGGAAGGTTAAGGTTAGGCACCCCTAAGGAGGGTTAGGGTTAGGGGGTAGAATAGGTTAGTGAATACTTACCTGGGGACGATCTGGATTTTCATCCTTGTCGGGCTGCCGCTGTCTGGATTTGAACCGCCAGGCGGGGGTCCGGCAGTAAATCATACCAATTCTGATAGGAAGGGGGCAGAGGCACAGATATGAAGGGGGGACAGAGGCACAGATACGGAAGAGCAGAGGCACAAATATGGGGAAGGGGCAAATGTACAGATAGGGAGTGGTCAGAATAAGTGAGTTGGGTAATCTGAGTAATGGTGCATACACACGGTCAGAACGATTTGAACGATTGTACTAACGAGTTCAATGACAAAGTACTGGGGGTGGGACCGCACGATCGCGTCATAGTGGCCCCGTCCCCTCTTCACAATGCCGAAATGAAAGGCATTGTGAAGCATGGGGCGGGGCTATGATGACACGATTCATCACGAATTGCATCACTGCCCCTCCCCCTGCTGCGGGGGTTGCTACCATTAGTGCGGCAGGGGGGCGGGGTGGTTAGCGGCCGCCAGGAGGCTTGCCTGCCTTTCCGGGGGGCTGGGAGTGGCACCCGATATTCGGGAGCCTCCCGGCCAAATCGGGAGGGTAGGCAAGCCTGCACATACACCGCTAATGTAAGTATCTGGTCGGGTCACTTGATCTGTTATTTTGCCAAGTACAGGGATGCTACAGAGAGGATGTAGGTGAGTATGGGATCTTTATTCCAGGGATTCCCATCGGATTCTACGGGAGAAGTAGACTTGAACAACTGGCAGCAGGTAAGTGTGAGTGAGGTAGGTGAATGTAATAAAGTTGTACTTTAGACGGCGTGTGTGTACTGTGGTTTTTTTACTATTTTGCAGTGGGGTACAGATGCCGGCCACCTGCTGGCACTTGTAGTACCACAAGTGCCAAAGGGCAGGCATGCTGGCACCTGTAGTTCCTCTGAAAAATACAATAGTTTTGAACTATTTGCTCCATTATTACCTCCGTATCCACCGCTCCAGGGGTGCAGGAAAAAACCCCAGGCTTCAGCCTAAGCCTGGGGTTTCGGGAGATGGAGGACCCCTTCTTGGGGGGGTACCCACCTCCCCTGTGATCCTCGGCTTGGGCTGATAGGCTTGGGGTGTTAATGCTTTGGCCCTGGAGACCTGGTGATCGGGTCTCCTGGCTGTGGCATTACACCCTGGACGGTTTGGGTCAGTGCTAGTTTTAAATATAGGGGGACCCCTATGCATTTTTTTCCCCCTGTATTTAAAACCAGAACTGGCCCTGCAGCCAGGTGCTGGTTCCATAATTACGGGGGAACTCTACACATTTTGTTCCCCATAATATTAGGAACCAGGACTGGCTGAGCAGTTCGGGGCTGGTTATGCTTTGGGGGGGGGACCCTACATCATTTTTTAAAAACATTTAACCCATTTTTTACAGCTACAACACACAAGCAGCCTTCACATAACTCACTGCTATGTGCAAGCTGCTTGCTCGGGAGAGTTTTGCAGAGAGAAAACACTGCAATCTTGGGTGAGTAATCTGCTGCTCGGGGGAGTTATCTCGATCTGCTTCACCATCGGCCAACTCACGGTCAGCTAAACTGGCTTCTTAGTCAATTTGAGAGTTTAAAAATGGGAAAATCACCCGAGTTTCGACGATGAAAATCGAGTTTATAAAAATAAAAACTGGATCATACTTGAATGTCAGTACATTTACCCCCTAGATTGTGAAAATGCAGCTGCTGGCGATCTGGTGTGCCAATAGAGAGTACGGCAGGAACAGACCTGCAGACCAAGTTCAGCAGAACAATAAGGAACTGCATCAGCTGACAGCGCTGGAACCTGTGCAGCCAAATGTCTCAAGCTTAGTGCGAGCTTCTGCAACTGTATACAGTTTTTTTATTTATTAGATCTTACACTGTCTGTAAATGGCACCTTAGTCTCAGACTTTCTCTTCCCACCCTCCACTGTGCAGTCCCCACCCCCACTGCTTTTCTGACCTCCCCCCAGCCGCTCTGTTCTGCTCCCCACCCCCTACTGTCATTTTGTTTAAGTGCTGCGGGGTCCTTTCCAAATTTTGCTATGGGGCCCACAAAGGTCTAGTTACACCCCTGGGTGATGTGATGTCAGTTATCACAGACATCTCACTGCTCAAAGCTGTAGTAAAGTTTCAGCACCACAGCTAGCAGCAGCTGCTCTGCCGCCGTTGTCTATTCATTCAGAAGCTCCATCCCCCTCTATGTTCTGACAGGGGGCTGGAACAGCTGTGGGCTGTACTTTGTTCCCACCCGAGCTCTCTTACCAGTCAGAGGAGCACACTAACAGCAGAGGAAGACTCTCAGACACTCCCCCAGTCCCAGGGCATATTAAGAGAGGAGGGGGCCCATGTGCAATCTCCATATGGAGCCCCTCCTCTCTACTTGGCAGTGCAGTAGACGCTGTGGGAATGGGTATGATAATCCGGCACCCCCTACATCCATTATAGAGACGCCAGTGCCCATTCCTCTGGCTGCAGTCCGTGCTTGATTCTGTTACACTGTCATGGGGGAAGCTCCTCTCACACCTCAGAATAGTCAGAGCCAGTAGTGGGCGGCACATGAATCCTCTACTGGCCCTCTGCCAGCACTACTCAGAAGTTCCCTAAATGCCTCTCGCCTTCACGCGCTCTAATGCTGCGTATCCACTATGCGATTAAACAGAGCGATTGAAACATAATGACATTGTTATCATTCAATCGCTTGTTAATCGCCCACAAATCGGGCATTTTAATGTAAAAAATGACCAGCGCGCTGGTCGTTTTTGACATCTATCATCGCCCGAACATGCTGGTCAACTGACGTCGTCGTCAGGTTGACCATGTTCGGGGATGATTGATGTGCCTACACTGAACGACTGATTGTTCAGTGTAGGCAGATCACAGACTGTGAAACGACTGCACAATTACAAAGTCATAATCGTGCTCTCATTTCACAGTCGTCTAGTGGATGTGCAGCATTGCACAGGTAAGAGCAGGTGAGAAAGAGCTATATAGGTATATAGGTTATATTTTAATTACCAGTGCAGTGTAAGTTCTGTTAATGGGCAACAGCACAAAAGTGTAAAAAAAATTGGATAAAATATGTAGAGAAAAATCTAAAAACATATAAAAAGCCCACATAAAAAATTTATTTTATCTACATATTTTTCTTTATATATTTATGTTTTTATTTGTGTTTTTTTATATGTGCTTTCATGCTTATATTTGCTTTTATGTGTGCTTTTTATATTTTTATCTACATATTTTATCCAATTGTTTTTTTTACACTTTTGTGCTGTTGCCCATTAATAGAACTTACACTGCACTGGTAATTAAAATATAACCTATATACTAGTGGTGTGCACCGGCCACTTTTCGTGTTTTGTGTTTTGGATCTGGATCTTTCTTCGTGTTTTGGATCTGGATTGGTTTTGCCAAAACCACCCTTCCGTGTTTTGGGTTCTGGGTTTTGTGTTTTGGATCTGTATTTTTTTTTTAAAAAGAATAAAAACAGCTAAAATCACAGAATGTGTTGGTTTTTATGCTCCTATGCTATTATTAACCTCAATATCCTTAATTTCCACTCATTTCCAGTCTATTCTGAACACCTCACACCTCACAATAGTGTTTTTATGTCCAAAAGGCTATGCTAAGCGACACGAGTGGGCGGCACAAACACGTGGCCCATCTAGGAGTGGCACTGCAGTGGCAGACAGGATGGCAGTTTGAAAAACTAGGCAGCAAACAGTACATAATGCAAAGAAAAAAAAGAGGTGCAAGATGGAATTGTCCTTAGGCCCTCCCACCCACCCTTATGTTGTATAAACAGGACATGCACACTTTAACAAACCAATCATTTCAGCGCCAGGGTCTGCCACACGACTGTGGCTGAAATGATTGGTTCGTTTGGGCCCCCACAAAACAAGCTGGCAATTAATCTCTCCCTGCACAAACTGGCTCTACGGAGGCAAGATGTCGTCCTCATCCTCCTCATCCACCGATTCCTCACCCTCTTCAGTGTTGTGTACATCCTCATCCTCACAGACTATTAACTCGTCCCCGCTGGAATCCACCACCATAGGTCCCTCTGTACGTTCTGGAGGCTGGTCTCCCTGAAAGAGTTGGTAATTCATTTTTATGAACATTATCTTCTCCACATTTTGTGGAAGCAGCCTCCTACGCCTTTCGCTGACAAGGTTCCCGGCTGCACTAAACACTCTTTCGGAGTACACCCTGGAGGGGGGGCAACTCAGGTAAAATAGAGCCAGTTTGTACAGGGGCCTCCAAATTGCCTCTTTTTCCTGCCACTACAGGTACGGACTGTCTGACATGCCTACTTGGATGCTGTCACCGATGTAATCCTCCACCATTCTGTCAATGGTGACAGTATCATATGCAGTGACAGTAGACATGTCAGAAATTGTTGCCAGGTCCTTCAGTCCGGACCAGATGTCCAAACTTGGTCCTGCCTGCCCTGCATCACTGCCAACGGGTTGCTTAGGATACCTAAGTTTTTTCCAGGCAGCCCCAGTTGCGGGAGAAAATGAAGAAGGAGCTGTTGACGTGTCACGTTCCGCTTCAGCTGACAGTGTTTTCACCAGCAGGTCTTTGCACCTCTGCAGACTTGTGTCGGCCGGAAAGAGAGACACCACATAGGCTTTAAACCTAGGATCGAGCACGGTGGCCAAAATATAGTGGTCTGATTTCAACAGATTGACCACCCTGGAATTCGGGCAAAGCGAATGAAGGGCTTCATCCACAAGTCCCACATGCTGAGCGGAATCGCTCCGTCTTAGCTCCTCCTTCACTTTCTCCAGCTGCTTCTGCAAAAGCCTGATGAGGGGAATGACCTGACTCAAGCTGGCAGTGTCTGAACTGACTTCACGTGTGGCAAGTTCGAAGGGTTGGAGAACCTTGCACAACACGGAAATCATTCTCGATTGCGCTTGAGTCAGGTGCATACCCCCTCCTTTGCCTATGTCATAGGTGGATGTATAGGCTTGAATGGCCTTTTGCTGCTCCTCCATCCTCTGAAGCATATAGAGGGTTGAGTTCCACCGTGTCACAACCGCTTTCTTCAGGTGATGGCGGGGCAGGTTCAAGAGTGTTTGCTGGTGCTCCAGTCTTTGGCACGCAGTCGCTGAATGGCGAAAGTGGGCAGAAATTTTTCGGGCCACCCAAAGCGCCTCCTGCACGCCCCTGTCGCTTTTCAGAAAATTCTGCACCACCAAGTTTATTGTGTGAGCAAAACATGGGACGTGCTGGAATTTGCCCAGATGTAATGCCCGCACAATATTGGTGGCGTTGTCAGATATCACAAATCCCCAGGAGAGTCTAAGTGGGGTAAGCCACTGGGCAATGATTTCCATCAGTTTCTCTAAGAGGTTGTCGGCGGTGTGCCTCTTACTGAAACCGGTGATACACAGCGTAGCCTGCCTTGGAACGAGCTGGCGTTTCTGAGATGCTGCTACTGGTGATACTGCTGTTGTTGCTAGGTAAGGTGATACATCTACCCAGTGGGCTGTCAAAGTCATATAGTCCTTAGTCTGCCCTGTTCCACTTGTCCACATGTCCGTGGTTACAACCGCATTTTTCAGGACACTGAGGACACTTTTTCTGACGTTTCTGTACAGTCTCGGTATCGCCTGCCTAGTGAAGTGGAATCTAGACAGGATTTGAAACCGGGGACACACTACCTCCATCAATTGTCTAAATCCCACTGCACTAATGGCGGATACCGGACGCACGTCTAACACCAACATAGCAGTCAAGGCCTCAGTTATACGTTTTGCTTCAGGATGACTGCTGTCGCACTTCATCCTCCTCGCTAAGGACTGTTGGAGGGTCAATTGTTTAGTAAAAGTAGTGGTGTTCCTACTTGCTCTCTGGGATGATGAACGACTCCCAGCAGCAGCAACAGCAGCAGCAGTAGGCGTAGCAATGCAGGATCCTCCGGAGGAATCCCGGATAGGAGAGTCAGTCATGCCAGAGACATGGCCTGCAGGATTACTTCCGATCCTGACTAAGGAGGAAATTGACGAGGAGGCAGTTGACGGTGTGGTTTGCAGGTGCTTGGATACAACAGGACAACGGGATTTAGGTGTCCCTGGACTGCTTACGGTCTTAGCCAAAGTTTCTGAACTTGACAGTAAATTTTTATGAACGCGCTGCAGGTGCCGTATAAGGGAGGATGTTCCTAGGTGGTTAACGTCCCTACCCCTACTTATTTCACCTTTACATATGGTACATATGGCAAGACAGTTGTTGTCCCGATTTGGATAGAAATATTGCCAGACCAAAGAGGTGGAATGTTTGGTCTTCTGCCCAGGCATGACCGTGATGGGCTTTTTCATCCCACGGACAACAACTGTCTCCCCCGGAGCCTGATTTATACAAACCACATCACCATCAGAATCCTCCTCTTCAACTTCCTCCTCAGCGCCAGCTACACCAGTATCCTCATCCTGTTGTACTTCAACAGTGACATCTTCAATTTGCATATCAGTAAGTGGACTGTGGGTGCTCCTTTCAGCACTTGCAGGGGGCGTGCAAATGATGGAAAGAGCCACCTCTTCCCGTCCAGTGCTGGGAAGGTCAGGCATCGCAACCGCCACCACACTTGGACTCTCCTTGGGGATTTGTGATATCTTCTTAGAACGCACAGTTCTTCGCTGTGCTTTTGCCAGCTTAACTCGTTTGATTTTTTTAGCGGGAGGAGGGCTTCCATCGTCATGTGAAGCTGAACCACTAGTCATGAACATAGGGAAAGACCTTAGCCGTTCCTTGCCACTCCGTGTCATAAATGGCATATTGGCAAGTTTACGTTTCTCTTCAGATGATTTAAATGTTTTTTTTAAGTTAATTTTCCTGAACTTTGTCATTTGGGATTGTATGTGCCCTCTACTATGACATTGGGCATCGGCCTTGGCAGACGACGTTGATGGCATGTTATCGTCTATGTCATGACTAGTGGCAGCAGCTTCAGCACTAGGAGGAAGTGGTTCTTGATCTTTCCCTATTTTATTTTTATCTGAAAGTTTGGTCCTCCATTTATGTTATATTGATTTAATATATACATGCGGCTAAGGCGCACACAAACACAGAAAATATTTTTTTATTTTTGCTGGAGAGTAGTGCACTTTGTGGGTTACACCACCCTTTAAGAAATGAGCCAGACGGCTCTTTACTTATGGGACACAGGCGCACGCTTGACGCTGCTCCTTTGTTGATGCACGTGCAGCCACAGTGCACACAATTCACAAACACAGAAAATATTTTTTTATTTTGTTTGGAGTGTACTTTGGGGGTTACAGCACCCTTTAACGGACAAGCCAGCCGGCCCTTTACTAATGGGACACAGGCGCACGCTTGGCGCTGCTCCTTTGTTGATGCACGTGCAGCCACAGTGCACACAATTCACAAACACAGAAAATATTTTTAATTTTGTTTGGAGTGCTTTGGGGGTTACAGCACCCTTTAATGGACAAGCCAGCTGGCCCTTTACTTATGGGACACAGGCGCATGCTTGGTGCTGCTCCTTTGTTGATGCACGTGCAGCCACAGTGCACACAATTTACAAACACAGAAAATATTTTTTGATTTTGTTTGTAGCGTGCTTTGGGGGTTACAGCACCCTTTAATGGACAAGCCAGTCGGCCCTTTACTAATGGGACACAGGCACACGCTTGGCGCTGCTCCTTTGTTGATGCACGTGCAGCCACAGTGCACACAATTCACAAACACAGAAAATATTTTTTTATTTTGTTTGGAGTGTACTTTGGGGGTTACAGCACCCTTTAACGGACAAGCCAGCAGGCCCTTTACTAATGGGACACAGGCGCACGCTTGGCGCTGCTCCTTTGTTGATGCACGTGCAGCCACAGTGCACACAATTCACAAACACAGAAAATATTCTTTTATTTTCTTTGGAGTGTACTTTGGGGGTTACAGCACCCTTTAACGGACAAGCCAGAAGGCCCTTTACTAATGGGACACAGGCGCACGCTTGGCGCTGCTCCTTTGTTGATGCACATGCAGCCACACTGCACACAATTCACAAACACAGAAAAAAAATATATATTTTTTGCACTTGGGGGGAGCACCCCCTGGACAACACTACAGCACCCCTTTAGAACTGGGACACAGCCCCTATGGACAACTGACTGCACAACACAGTCCAGCCAGCCCTTATGTACTTTGGAGGAGTGGACACAGCCCCTATGGACAGTAGCACAGCGCAGCACAGCACAGCACAGCACAGCACAGTACAACACTACACTGCACTACACTACACAGCCCAGCCAGCCCTAACTCCCACCCTCCCTCTTCACTGTCCACAGCCGAGTCAGAAAATGGCGCCGACGGGGGTACCTTATATAGGATCCAAAACCCGCAAGACCCGGAAGGCGGGATGATGACGTTTTGCCTCGATTTCAGATCCGAGTCAGGTGGGAAAAGTCGAGCCTGACTCGGATCGGCCTCGGATCGGGGGGGCTCGGATTTCAGAAATCCGAACCCGCTCACCCCTACTATATACCTATATAGTGCTTTCTCACTTATCCTAACTATCAACAGACTTTCTCTGTAGAAAGCAGCTTGTCAGAAAAGGGAGCGCTAGTGTCATAGTCTGTGTTTATACAGGTAAGAGCAGATCACTGACAAAGAGAAGGTAGCGCTAGTGGTGTAACTCATCTCAATTACTCGGGGGCAAGATAGATGTTGCCCCCCCATGCTGACTCTTCAAATTCATAAAACAAATGACATGCCCTTGACATCCTTATGAAAATGCGGTGTTATGTGACTCAGGGGGTCATTCAGACCCGCTTGCGAGCGCAGGACGCTCGCAAGTGGGTCGATGTTGCCCCACTGCGCATGCGCACGATGGAGGGAGCTCTGTCATGCGCATGCACGAGACCCAGAACGCGATGGGCTCTCCGTCGCTCTGGGTCTCGCACCAAATGGGGCGTGCTGTCGATGTTGATTGACAGCAGGCCCCCTTTGGTGGGCGTGCCGGGGGTGTGGCTGCCATACGGAGGCGTTCCCATGGGAACGCCTACCATCTGAAGCCGGCCCCACTGACATCACTAGTGATGTCAGTGGGAGTGATTTTGGCTCTGATAGAGCCAAAATCACTCCAGGGCTTGCAGCAGCGAGACCCTACTGCAGGGTCTCCGTCGCAAGCCCGATGGTCGCGATGGTCTTGAACATTGCGACCATCATCTTGGACGCTCGCATAAGCTGTGGATGGTAACCCACAGCTATGCGAGCGTCCATAAGGCCGCTCCATTTTCATGTAGGAGGGCCCTGATTCAGAGCGAGCGCTCTGGTCAGAGCGTCCGGCTCTGAATCAGGCCCTCAGTGCTTCCCATCTAGTTACAGCCCATTTCCCGCTAACCTATTACCGCTCACATTCACCCATTGATGCAGATCCATACGATTTTGGACCGCTAATCTGACGCATGTGCAGAATGAGATCTCAGAAAATGACGCATGTGCAGTAGTGTAAATATTGCTCATTCCTTCTGCAATCTTTGTGACTGCCAGACAATACAGAGAGCATTTTAGTGATGCTAGACAATACAGAGAGCATTTCAGTGATGCTAGGCAATACAGAGAGCATTTTAGTGATGCTAGACAATACAGAGAGCATTTTAATGACCACTAGACAATACTCAGAGCATTTTTAATGAGTACCATATACAATACTGATAGCAATTTAGTGACTGCCATACACCACTGAAAGCATTTTTGTGACTGCCAGATAATATACGAAGAGCATTTTAGTGACCACCATATCATGCTGAGAACATCACAACAACCACCAGACAATGCAGAGGACATTGCAGTGACTGCCATATAATGAAGAGAGCATCAGTGACCACCATATAATACAGAGAGCATCACAGTGCATACCATATAATACAGAGCTCATCAGTGCCCACCATATAATTTAGAAAGCGTTCCAGTGCCTGCCATATAATGCAGAGTGTCACAGTGCCCGCCATGTAATGCAGAGAGTTTTGCCGTGCCTGCCATGTAATGCAAAGAGTTTTGCAGTGCCCAAGATGTAATGCAGAGTGTCTCAGTGCCCGCCATGTAATGCAGAGTGTCACAGTGCCTGCCATATAATGCAGTGTTGCAGTGCATGCCAGATAATGCAGTGTGTTGCAGTGACTTCCATGTAATGCAGGGAGTGTTGCAGTGACCCCCATATAATGTAGTGTCACAGTGCACGCCATATAATGCAGAGAGTGCCGCAGTGCCCGGCAAGTAATGCTGACAGTATCGCAGTGCTCGCCATGTAATGCAGAGTATTGCAGTGCCCGTTATGTAATATAGAAAGCATTGCAGTGACCGCCATATAACACAGATAATATGAATACACCACACACAAACTATTAATTCACCTCCCCCCACTCACAAATCAATACTAGAGATGAGCGGGTCCGGTTCTCCGAGAACCGGACCCACCCAAACATAAGGGATCCGAGTCCAGCTCTGGTTTTCCCATCTAACTCGGAATCCAAAACGAGTCAAAATGTCATCATCCCGCTGTTGGATTCTCGCGGGATTTGGAATCTATAAATGTCCCGGTGATCTGCTCCATTTTCACTCCGGCTGTGGAGAGTGTACAGAACAGATGTGCTCTGTGCTGCTCTGTCTGTGCACGTGTTTTCAACTTGTTGGGCTGAGACTGCTGTCACTGTTGTCCTGTCAAGGGGCTGGGGCTGTAGTAACATCAAGGGGCTGGGGCTGCAGTACATAAAGGGGCTGGGGCTGCAGTAACATCAAGGGGCTGGGGCTGCAGTAACATCAAGGGGCTGGGGCTGCAGTAAGATCAAGGGGCTGGGCCTGCAGTACATAAAGGACTGCTTCTGTGTTGTCCATAAAGGGACTGGGACTGCAGTACATAAAGGGGGCTGCAGTACCTAAAGGAGTGCTGCTGTGTTGTTCATAAAGGGGCTGGGGCTGCAGTACATAAAGGGGTGCTCTTCCCCAGTACATTAAGGGGTGCTGTACCATACAGGGGTGTTCTGTCAATCCAGGGGTGCTCTTCCCCAGTACATAAAGGGGTGTTTCCTGTCCATCAAGGGGCTGGGGCAGCAGTACCATCAAGGGGCTGAAGTACATAAAGAGGTGCTATATCAATCCAGGGGTGCTCTTCCACAGTGTAAAAAAAAGTAAAAGTTAAATACAATTATCATTCCACAAAAAATAAAAAGATTTTTTTCAGTTTTTTTTTGTGTGTGCTAGCTACTCTATTATTGTTTGGTGACACTGCCGGCCAGACCGCAATTTATTATCCACATATTGTGACTCTATCTAAGTCGTAGTGCAGTGTTTATTCTTATTCCGAAAAAATATTGTGACACTGTAAGTGGTAGCAAAGTGTCTTATTCTTATTCATAAAAAATATTGTGACACTGTAAGTGGTAGCGCAGTGTGTTATTCTTTTCTTATTCACTGTAAGTGGAAATGCAGTGTATTATTCATAAAAAATATTGTGACACTGTAGGTCATTGATACCGCAGTGTAATATTTAAAATTGGTACAAATTGATGTGTGTGCTGTACCCCACTTTGTTCATGTTTGTTGATATGGAGAACGATCAGTTGAGAGGAGAGCAGGAACCACATACTAGTGCTGGAGCTGCTGCCACTACCACCAGTCTTGACGATATTCCGTCTATGTAATCTACTATAGCTGATGCCCAAGGGCATACAGGGTTTAAGTCAGGCCATCGAAAAATCAAAGAAGCAATCTTTTACAGTGGTAAATAATAAAACATCAAAGGGAAAGTTAGCTGCAGAAAGACATAAAATTGGCAATACGCTTTTCGCCATACGAAATGGCAAGGAAACTCAAAGGGCTTGGCTTTTATTTATGACTGGTGGTTCTGCCACAAGTGAACATGCTGACATAGAAATTGAGGATGCTTCTGTGGAAGTGCACTAGGATGAGGAGGATATTTGTGTAGCTGATGCTAATAAGGATGTTGATGATGAGGATGTTGATGATGATGTTGTTCATGAGGATGTTGTTTGTATAAATCAGGCACCAGTGGAAGAAACAGTTGTTGCCCATGATAAGGAAAAGCCCATTGTCATGTCTGCGCATAAGACAAAAAAATCCACTTATGTGTGGAATTATTTATACCCAAATCCGAACAACAATTGTCAAGCCATCTGTACCCTTTGTAAAGCCAGAGTAACTAGAGGTAGGGACCTCAAACATCTAGGAACCTCCTCCCTGTTATATCATCTGCAGCGCATCCATCCAAAAAGTTTTTGTAAAATTCAGAAATGTTGGCTAAAAAAGTAACAACAAGAAGTCGAGCGTTAGCTAGCTCCCTTCTCTCTGCTAGATCCAAGCACCTGGCATCTTCACCACCAACACGTTCATCAACAATATCCTCAATCATGTAACAGTTTGTTTGGGTCCCCAGAAGACAAGCTACCAATGGGCAGCTGACATTGTTGGCAATGATCTCTATGTGCACAAACTGGCTTTACAGATGTTGTTGCCATCATCATCCGATTCCTCACTCTCATTAGTGACTACATCATCTTTCTTCACACAATATTAATTCGTCCCTGTTGGAATCCACCATTACAAGTGCCTCTGTAATTTTTGGACAAAATTGGCAGTAAAGGTCTTCCTCATGGAATTTGTAGTTCATTTCGATGAACATAATCTTTTCCACATTTTGAGGAAGTAGCCTCCTACGCTGATCGTTGACAAGGATTCCAGCTGTGCTGAAAACTCTTTCGGAGTACACACTGGAGGGTGGGCAGCTCAAGTAAAGCAAGCCAGTTTTTGCAAGGGCCTCAAATTGCTTTTTTTTTACTGCTAGTAGTCAAACGGACTGTCTGACATGTCTTTTTGGATGCTATCATTAAAAATTGTTCTCAACCATTCTGTGAATGGTGACCGTACCAGATGGAGTCACGGCAGAGGTCTCATTAATTTAATTGTAGACAATTCTTTTATACCCAACCAGATGTCAAAACTTGGTTGTGTTGACTCATCTGCATCACCGGTGGGTCTTTTGGCAAAGTTTAGTTTTTCCTTGACAGCGCACTTGCTGGAGAAACTGAAGGAGGAGCCATCGCTGCATCATGTGCCACTTTAGCTGACAATTTGCTTATCAACAGGTCTTTGCATCTCTTCAGATCTGTGTCCGTTGGGAAAAAAGACACGACATATGAGTTAAACCTAGGATCCAGCACGGTCGCCAAAATGTATTGATCCGATTGAAAAGTCCTGACAACCCTTGGATCCTGGTGAAACGAATAAAGGATTTGATATACAAGTTCAACATACTTTTCAGCTCCTCCTTCAGTTTCTCAAGTTGCTATTCCAACAGTCTAATTAGGGGAATTACTTGACTCAAGCTGGCAGTATCTGAACTCACTTTACAGGTGACTACTTCGAAGGGTTTCAGCACTTTGCACAACACAAAAAGTATTTTCCACTGATCTTGAATAAGGTGCATTCCCCCTCTCTTCCTATGTCATAGTTCGCTGTGTAGCTTTGGATGGCTTTTTGGTGTTCCTCCATCCGCTGAAGCATATAAAGGGTGGAGTTCCACCTTGTAACAACCTCTTGCCTCAGCTGGTGATAGGGCAAATTCAACATTTCTTGCAGGTGCTGCAATCTTTTACATGCACCTGCTGAATGTCGAAATGTCCAGAAATTTTTCAGGCCACAGAGAGCATCTCCTGCATGGCCCTGTCATTTAAAAAACAATTTGCACCTCCAAGCGAGGTTAGCCATTTTGCAATAACTTCCCTGAGTTTTTCTAAAAGGAGTCACGACATGCCTGCATTTTTATCGCCACTCCCATGTTACTTCCCAGAAATGGTCACTGTGTCAATTACGCTGTGTCCTAATCCACACTGCGACTGCCATCGCCAGTCCATCATGGGTGCAGCACATGCCCAGTGGGGCTCAGATGCATGTGCAGATCACAAAAATTGGGCAGTTTCTATCTCCGCCATAACAATCAGAAGAGTTTTTGCTTTATGCAGGTTTTCTTAGTAACACTGTATAGAGAAGTGTATCTAAAGGAACAAGTGTAGATATGTAGGATGTGTAATTTAAATTTAACAATGTAAGAAAAAAAATATCTATATAAATGGATATATTTAATGTATATTTTATTCTTTATAGACACCTAATTCTGATAATTAAATTCATTATAGCATTTTGAGCCCTAAGTGGGGAATCAAAATATAAGTTACTGTACAGCACTAGTGACCAGCTGTTATTGGCCAGCACTTATTGGTAATCATTTGTAATATCCATATTAAGACAAGACCTGTGTAGTAGAAGTACATACATACTATATTTAATATAATAAACCCAATAATCCATAAATCAACATGATGTTTATGTATAAATATAATAATTGTTGTTACAGACGTTGTAACTCTGTTGATGCCTCACTGACATGTTTAAAATCAAAAGATTTCGACAATGAGAAGATTTGCTGAATTTTAGCAACGGTGCAAAGATAAACATGGAGCCAAAGCTCCCACTAGTGTCCAAATGTAGGTTATGCACCCTCAGCATTCTCTAAATGTGAATGTTAAAGGGGCCTATTCATCATCACTTAATTTCTACAAAATTAGGTGAAAATGAACATTTCCACCTGCATTTGTAGAAATTAAGTTATCTATTCATCTAGAAGATAAAGCAGGAGATATCACACATATCTCTTGCTTACCTTTCTCTAGCGGAATCGCCCGCAGTCCCCATACACTAGTATGGGGATAGAATTCATCAAGCTCCGAAAATATAATATTGTGGGACTATTGGAGCATTTGCCATCTTCGGATGGCGTTTGCTTCCACTCGCTGCGAGCAGCCCACCCCTTTCCTATGGGAAAGAGGTCCAGGTTGCGAAGAGGGATCCTTTCGCCGGACATCGGGGCATTTGTGTCACTGCTCTGAAAGGAGCAATGAAATGTTCTGTGGAGACAGCTGATTTTCGGATCAGCTGTCTCCGCTCCGGAGCAATGATAAATTGCTTTGGCGCTTGCCGCAAGATGAAATGTTAATTATCAGGGTCCGTTCAGACCCTGATAATTAACATAATGTAGTAGGTCGGGTGCGCTTTTCTTATGGATGCTGGGTGAGTTGGGTGGTGGGTGGGGGTGGTGTCTGTGTGGGGAGGTGGTGGTATGCAGTGTGGTGTGTAGTGCTGTGAGAAATGACAGACACAGAATGCTGGGGCCAAATCATTTATTGAGAGGCACAATGCTGCTCCGATATGGTCCAGAGGGGTGGGAAGTGGTTGAGGGGGGGGAGGGAAAGAAATGGGGTCTAGTTGGAGGTGTGATGGGCTGGGCTCCGGTGGGAAGGTAGGTAGACCCTTTCAGGGGGCTCCTTGCCATGCGGTTCTTGACCAGCACATTATCCCTGCTGGACCTATGGTCTACAGTCTTCAGGAGCCGTCTGAGAGAGTGGGGTCTGTGGTAGGAAGTTCGTGTCGGCGGCGTCCCGCTCGGTGGTAACGAGATGCAGTGTCTCTAGTTCTTAGGTGTACCTACCGGTAGGTTGCTCGTGTGGTGCACGTTGCAGCCGGGTAGCCGATTTTGCCCCAGCATTCTGTATCTGTCATTTCTTACAGCACTACACACCACACACCACCCCCACTCACCACCCAACTCACCCAGCATCCATAAGAAGAGCGCACTCGACCTACTACTATCAATTCTACCATTATCAGGACCTGTAAGAAGGTGCAGCACTTCACTACCTCCCACACACCTGCAACATACCCACTCTCCCACCCATCTCCCTACTCTCCCAACCCCATCAAACCTCCCCCCACCTCACCAAAACCCCTCCCCCCTCTCCATCTCTTCCCACCCCCCCACCTCACCTCATATAAGCTCCACATTTTCCTCCAATCAGACCACACCACGGATGTGCGCAATCCACCCCAACCAACTGCAGACATAATGAATAGACCTCAAAACTTAAAACAAATGTTAAGAGCATTCAGCAGCAGTGAATGCTAATTAGGAGTACAACAACAAAAAGCAACTGAATATTTCCTTTTGTATGCCCTGTAAAAAGGGAGCAAGGATGTAGCAAGTATAGCATGCAGGGACAGAGCTTGCGAGAAAGCTCTGTTCCTGTGAATCCTCTCCTCACACTTCACAAACAAATACCCTGAGAACGTGCCAGCGCATGCGCCACTGGCTACCGCCCCCCAGGCTATCTCCCCCCCATGACTGCCTGCTCCCCTTGCAATACCCCTTTCATGCAATCCTCCCCTCCCTCAGCTAACACTTACCTGCACGTTGATTGGTGATCTCCTCCGTGACGCCAGGCTGTTCTGGGCTTTGAACCAGCATGCCAGTTTACAGCACAGAGCAGCTGACCGGGCTCACCAAGCTCTCAGATCACCAGCCCCAAATGCAGGTATGTATTATTATTTTATTTTTTTTCTTTGTAATCAGCCTGTGGTCTATCAGACACACAGGCTGATCATATAAGCCTACTCCGGGCTCTACTTTCCCTGACAGCAGGCAGGTAAGGCTGAGCTGGAGTAGGGGAAACGCGGAAAACCCTGCATAACGCCATCTCCAGATAACATTATTATAACAGGGCTCCTTCCCGGTATATATTCCAAATTTCTTTTAATATATCTGAAACATTACAAGTAAGGGAAATGTGATCTGCTTACTAAAAGAATGCAAATTTAATGACTTGGAGTAGTTTTTACGAAAACTGATGCAAAAGCCCTTTAAGTGATACTAAAAAATTTTTTATAAATGTGTGAATACACCCATTTTCAAATTATTTTAATAATAATAATACAGGTTGAGTCTCCCATATCCAAAATGCTTGGGACCAGGGGTATTTCGGATATCGGAATATTCCGTATTTTGGAATAATTGCATATTATAATGAAATGTCTTGGAAATGGGACCCAAATATACACACAGAATGCATTTATGTGTTATATACACCTTATACACACAGCCTGCAGGTCATTTTAGACAATATTTTTTATAATTTTGTGCATCAAAAAAAGTTTGTGTACATACATGAAATTCATTTATGTTTCATATACACCTTATACACAGAGCCTGAAGGTTATTTTATACAATCTTTTTAATAATTTGTGCCTTAGACAAAGTTTATGTACATTAAACCATCAAAAATCAAAGGTTTCATTATCTCAGTCATGCTGAAAATATTCCGTATTTCGGAATATTCCGTATTTCGGAATATTTGGATATGGGAGACTCAACCTGTATTGATAAATATGTTGGCAAATGTGGCCAGTTCATAAAGAAGCCATAATTCGCACATAACAAGCTATATAGTCTGCCTCATACAAAGTGCAGTGTATGTAATACACAGGAGACAGAAATAAATTTCTAAGCACACCATCTCTCACCTCATGGTAAGGCACCTGTCTCTTCTAGCTAGCAGCTGCTCTACACACACATAGCAGTCTTTGAAAGAGAAGCTGCTGCCACTGGGCCTCTCCATTCTATCCCTTATGCTAGGGATGCCAATCGCGTCCTATTTTTGTAATCCCGGGTGCTTTCCTTCCCCCACATCCACTTCTGCCTCTCTCTTTCTCCTCCTCCTCCCCTTTCACTTACCTTAATCAGACAGTGGTGGTCAGAAGAAGGCTTCTCTTGTTGGTGAATGTGTTGTCCAGTCCTCTCCCAGGCTCAGCTGCAGTAGAATAACTGGAGTCCTGTTATGCAGCTGCATTCAGTCACTGATTGGCTGGGAGAATGCCACACAGTGATGATGTCAGTGCCCTCCCAATCTATCAGTGATTGAGAGTAACTGCATCAATGAACTTCATCTATTCTATGGGCACCTGGGACAGCCAGAGAAGACTGGATAATGGATCAGAACTGAGAAAATAAGTATTATCTCACTGCCCACGGCCAAATCCACAGTGTGTTTTGAATCCTGTAATACCTGGGATCTAATGATTATAATCCCAGGTTTTTGGGGGGCTCAAAAATGTTCGGGATTGGCTTCCCTACCTTATACTCCTTGGTTGTGGCCGCGATTCTACTAAAATCCTATTACAAACAATTGCTATTGTGGTCAAGATTTGAGCCTCTGGCCAGGTTGGGGAAGGAGGGTTTCCGGGTAACTGGAACACCCCTCCCCTCCTAGGTTTGCCTAGGAGATCCTATATGTATATTAATATCTGACACTTTTGCAGCACATATATTATTCTCAATTTAGTAATTATCAAATCTATTAACTCTGGTACACTTTTGATAAGTCTCAGGTACAGCACATTGCTAATGTTCTTTGGACAAACTCCTTAGAATAATAAACCTTACGTGGCGTGGGGTATGGTGGGTCAGCAACCATACTGAGCAATCATGCTATCTGAGAGCTCTTCACCATTTAGATTACATTGGTCATGTCACAGGGTTTCCCCTACGCTAATCCACTCAGATTAGCACAGGTGGATTTGAGGTGTACTTGTATATTATTAAGGTGAATAGTTGTGACTATCAATTTTGGCCTACACTGCTTGGAGGCCTAATCGGTTCATGTCCCCAGACAACCTAGGTGCCTCATCATCAAGATTTCTAGTTAAATGTTTTTTTTCTAATTTAACAGGAAATTTGCCCATGACCACCAGTATTTTTTCTGTTTTTGTTTTTTGTTTTTACCTGATTTCAGGGAAATTTGATTCAGAATAACATTCCCTTTGAAATTAGGTAAGATTTAGTAAAGATTTCAGCTTTACTTTTCTGTTTTTTTGGTTTTCATGTTATGTATGTACCACAACAATTTAACTGAAAAATTTGACAGACCAGAAATTCTGGAAATTTGTGGAAACACTACTCATTATCCCCATTTCCCAGAACCATCAGGGTTGCTGTGTGTGCTAGATATTGAAGAACAGTTCCAACCCCAATTCCACTGGGTTCTCTTATACTGAATCTGATTTGTGTTCCTTGGCCTACACCTTCACGGCTGGCTATCAACCTCTACCACCCTGCTGGCCACAGTGGAAACCTTTTCCATCTTTCTGTACTGTCCTCAGTGATTTCAAGCTCAGCGCTGTGACTTTGGTTGAACAGATGCAATCTTCCCAGTTTTCAACTGAGAAGGGTCTTTGGAGCTCCAAGCACACCAGTAGCCACCTGAAATCTCTTGTTTTCAGCAGTGTGTTTCAAATTCTTCAGGCTCTGACTTCCAGCTAGATTGCACACATCAGACGCTGAAGGCCAATTGCAAATTGTAAACATTCAGTTTCTAGAGTCAAGTGGTATTTAAATCTGTGACCACCATGCAAAAGTGTATTTTTCTAGAGGAGGTTTCAGACTGCTTTTGCAGAAGTGGAAAATACAGATGTGTCCTTTGCGGCATACGGTGCGAGATGTCCGGCATGACTGAGATGCCCCAAGACAAGTAGTATACCCAGATTCAGAGGAGCATGTGCTGATCTCTGATTGGAGGAGCCCATCACATGCTCCTCTGACCTGTTGAGATCAGCAGCCTCATGGGAGAGTACCAAGTCACAGTGAGAACAGAATAGCAACAGGAAAGTTTAGATAAGGGGGAGAAGGAGGAGGGGTAATTGATATACTTGGGTAAAGTAAGTTGTACATGGGTTTTATTATAAGGGTCAGTTATGATGAAGGGTAAACACTTTTTAGGAGGTTAATTGACTGTGACTCTGAATGGATTTACTGATGTGAATAAGGGAATGTTTATATGGGGGTGGTCAGTTATGGTGAATGGGGCTGCTATGATCATCCTGAAGTAGTTAATGATTTTTTTTAGAAGGAATTTTTTAGCATGAGGGGATGATACTGTGTGGCAGTCTCAATACTACTCTACTTTGTATAGTGGTCATTCACATGCTCTCTGTATTATATGGAGGTCATTCATATGCTCTCTGTATTACTGTATATGGCGGTCATTCTCATGTACCAGGGAGCGGTCTGGAGCAGGTGAGGAGGAAGCCAGAATCTTAAAAAGACACGGAAGGCAGTACCAGAGGAATTTGCAAAAGGATCGTCAACAGGTCAGGACAGGATGCAGGTAAGTATAAACAGGCAAACGCTGATATACAGGAGTGACCCTAATACTCTGGCAGTGATACGCTCTGTCAGAGCAGTTTAAAAAGGCTTTCTCTCCATTTCGGACTATTCATGTGGTGGGATATCGATGGAAAATCTAAGATTTCTTCTTTTTTCTCACAATTTTAAACACAAGTATGGGTAAAGTGCCCGAGACTTCAATATGCTACAGTAAGCTCCAGGTAATGCAGTTTAGATGAAAGCAGGAGTGGGCTTGGCGGCAGGGTGTCATATGCCCCCCGGGCCGGTACACTTTTCCTTCAGTAATGGCCGTAGTCACACACTGCACATGCATGACTGACGGCTGGGTGACAGACAGAAAGCGCTCTGCAGTCACTCCGGCTATAGAACCATCTAGATATGAGGCTTCACTCTACTACTAAATCTACTGCCTCCTGTCCCTGGTCACTGACCCCGGCTAAGATCCCGCCCCCTCACCAGGAGGCCCCACCCCCTCTCCTACCCTGTCTATTGTAATCTACCTCCTCCTGTCCCTGCCCCCTCACCCCGAGTCTCCGGCCCTTCTCTAGTCTATCCCGTCTCTAATCTTTTCCTGTACCCTAGAGCTCCGCAGGGACCAGAGACAGATCCCCTTTCCATACAGGTAAGTGCCAGTGGAGGTGTGAACATGTTTAAAATTATATTTGAGGGGGGATGGGAGGGGAATACTTATGCAATGGGGAGGGGTGTTGTTGTTTTTATCTTGGGGGGGAAGGGATATTTTAATACTGTCTGTGCTGGGGATGGTGTAATAAAGTGTATGTATGTGGGGGGGTAATATTATTGTGTGTGAGGGGTATATTCATAATATCTGTGATATATGTGGGTCACTGATGGTCTCTGCATTATCTGACGATTACTGTGATGATCTACATTATATGGCAGCCACTGCGCTGCTCCAATCTGGAGGTCACTGCGAACATCTCTGCATTATATAGCACATCTCTACATTGTATGGCAGCCACTATGATGTTTTTTGCTTTATATAGTGGTCATAGTAATATTTTCTGCATTATATGGCTGTCATTGTGATGTTTTTTGCTTTATATGATGGTCGCCGTAATATTTTCTGCATTACAATAGTGGTCACTGCAACGCTCTCTATGTATATTATATACCGGTTACTGGCCACTGTTTGAATCATCTAAAGTCTCTCCTGACTTATGCTAAAAAAATAAATATGTTAGGTGAAATGAAAAAAGAATTCTTAACGACAGGGTCCCCAGAGTGCAGAAATGTCTAGGTACGGCTATGTGGGTGACAGTGCGACTAGACAAAGGACATAACTCTGTTATAGAGCCAGACCCAATTCCAGGATCTTGGGTAGGCTACTTATATTTACAATTATTTGCTAAACTATTTTAAGTCAGTGAGGGCGGGATGTACTAAGGTTGCGCTGACCATTCCACCAGTCACCGCAACCTTACTAATCACATATGTACTAACATATGCGATTAGTATCGCAAAGGACAGCTCTTGTGATAAGAGCTGCCCTTTGCGAAGCAGCCGATGCCTGGTGACGGGGTCTCCGTGGAACCCCGTCCCCTCCGATCCCCGGGATGGGAACTTAACGCATCTGTAGGCAGTGCTGCGCATGCGCTGGTTTTACAGATGTAACAGCGCATGCGCAGCACTGTTTCCAGATGCGATAAGTTAGTGTAGGCAGGGAAAAGTATCTATTTCCCGAAAAGCTGTCATCGCAAAAATGACAGCTTTTCGGAATAGATACTTATGGAGAGGTGGAATGATGAATTCCACCTATAATTAGGTAGAACTCCATGCGAGTTCTAAACCGAATTATCTCCATCGAATTTTTAGGTTTAATGAATAGGCCCCTCAGTGCTGTGTGCATTATGTAGGGGTCACTAGAATGCTTTCTGGTTTGGGATGGGGCTGGTCACATCTGTCTATAGATCTTTGACATAACAATTTTTCATATATTTTTGTAAAGCACACCCATATTAGACACACCTTACCTACAGAGGCTATTATCAGGATGTAGTCAGCATTCCGTCACACGGGATGCCGACGGTCAGGATCCTGGCTCCAGAATACCGACCACCATCATCCCGAAGGTAAGTATCAGGGGGCTAGGGGAGGGTTAGGTTTCGGGTTAGGGGTTAGAGTTAGGCACTAGGGGGAGGGTTAGGCACTAAGGGGGTAGGGTTAGGTTTAGGCATCGGGAAGGGGGAGATTAGGGTTAGGCACTAAGGCAGTGGTGTATCTATTATGGGTGCAGTGTGTGCCCTGCTCCCATATTAGTTTAACTTACCTGTCCGTGGTCTGAGTTAAAGTTTAAACCTACCTGTCCGTGGGCCCGCGTCGGGTGTCAGCGCTGCTCAGAACACAGGAAAATGTCCGCCGCGGCCATTTTTTCGGTGTTCTGCACATGTGCAGTAGTCTACTATTGCTCTGGTGGCTGGCCAGCCGCGTTGGCTGCCGGCCACTGGGGAGAGAAGAGGGGGCCCCACATGGGGAGTGCACAAGGGCCCCCTCCTCTCTTAAGACGCCCCTGCATTAAGGGGGAAGGTTAGGGTTAGGCATCGGGGAGGGAGGGTAAGAGTTAGGGTTGGGAGAGGGAGAAGGTTTTTTGAGATGCCGGCATCGGGATTCAGACAGCCGGAATTCAGAGCGCCAGCATCCCATACCCAACCCGCTATTATCATGTGTCTTTCCCCATTGCAATGCACTGGTGGAAAAACCGGGCCACTTACTTGTGTCTGCCCCCCAGGCTAAAAGTTGCCAGCCAGCCCCTGGATGAAAGCATACCATCATCTCAGGATGGCGTTATTCTGTACATACCCATTTGCGATCCTGGTCCAAAGTGGCACTGTGCATGCACGATTTCAGTTTTGTGTGTGTGCAGTACTGATGAAAATGTGACTTTTGGCTGGACATGCGTGATCTTATCAGCTCACACATGCCTAGTGTGGAGACAAGTATCTCTGTTAAGTGTGCATGTGCAGGCTCTTCTGTCCGTGCTTGCACTCTACTGACACACCAAGGGCTTTTCAGAAGCTCGCCAGGGAATGCCGCAACACTTCGGAACACCACAGGAGGTATTTCTTTTTTAATTACTAGAATGATTGTAACATTTTCGACACAAAGCCATATGAAAAGTACCACTACCTACAGAAGAATCATTTTAAATAGGAGCTTATGGGTTTACAGTAAATGAGGATAAGAGAGAATATAAAGGAAACAGTACAATGGTAACTCACAACTCGTGTAACATAAAATATGTAATTGCCGCTGGAGAACACTAGATGTCAGTGTTGCTATGTAGATAATAGTGAGCACTGCCAATGTATTCTAAGCAGAAAGATAGATTGTGTTGTACTTGACAGGATTGGAAATCATAAGATACCATAGCATTATAGACAATCATCCGGTTGCTATAGGAATGAGCTCTGGCCAACGGGCATTACATACATTTCAGCAGCAGTAGAAATTGTGAGGGGACATATACGAATAAAAGGGATGCAAAGTCTCCAGTAATGATAGACTATAATGTGTCGCACTGGGACATTAAGAGCCCACCTGGGAGTGGTAGGGGCCCATGCTGTAAGGAGTGTGGCTGGCTTGGCCAACCATTTAGAGGAAATAGCCTGCAGACAACCTGGATACTACAGTTCCTGGTCTGTTCATCCATGCTCCTGCAATAGAATAACAATGTATAATTTCTAGTACACTGTCTGAAACCAGATGGTAGAAGAGGAGGTGGGGCTTTCAGGCAGTGGGACATTAGAAGAGGAGGTGGGGCTTTCAGGCACTGGGACATTGAAGAGGAGGTGGGGCTGTCAGGCATTGGGTCATTAATAAAGGAGGTGGGGCTTTCAAGCATTGGGACCCACCAGGGATTTCTCCTGCACCCTAGGGGCCAGTCCAACCCTGCTTCAGAGCACACTTTGCAGGTAGGATGCAGACACCGGTGAAACAATGCAACAATGTCAGGCTATTGCATAAGGGAGATCTGTGATTGACTTGAGTGAGACCCCAATAATGAGAGTGCCCAGTACATTCAATGGATGAGAGCTCCAGTCACTGACAGTTAATTTCCCAATAGGCATGTGCCTAGGGGTGCCACTTGTTTGGGGTGGCGCTTGGATGCTTGTTTTAGTACTGTAAGTTCTTGACCACTAAATCCCCCTCTGGTCACTGATAAAGACCAAAGTCAGTGGGATGCAGCAACTCTGGAATGGAGCCAGTTAGGAGGATATAGATGCTGATTTGGTAGATATTGGGGGAACACTCTCCTACCAGGCACATGTTATATCAGCAATCAGGCTAGTGATTCACTCTCAAACACTAAGGGGCCTATGCATCAAACCCTTTTTTACGTAAATCATGTGGAAATAGTTTACTTAAATAAACTAAAAAAGTTTCCGCATGGTTTTAAGTATCAGGATATCTGAAATACTTTATCTCCTGCAAAAGGCTACTTAGCGCTCAGACAGCTGTACCCATTATTCCCAATGCGGATTACTGCAGTCTGACCCTGTGTACCAAGCTCCAGAAAGCGGATGTTAACGCTATCTCCGGTAAGTGACACTGGCCGCATGTGCGCTGTCAGAATTTAGTCTTTTGAAAGTGAGAAAGACTCCTCGTTAGTGGCGGGTTGTAATATGCAGGAACAGTGTGATATCAAAAGCGCTGTCCCTGCTTAAATTTTTTTATGCATATGAGAGTTAATTATGTTTAATAACATATAAACTCCTTAAAACAAAAAGATAATCACGGTACCATGGAACTTATTAATACATAGGCCCCTGAAAGCAGGGTGAGCGACTGGAAAATGTATTACCCAAGTTCAGTGGAAGGCACCCTGTAGATAGGAATCTAGGGTAGTATAGATAGGTTGGGTATAAAATCCCGGCTGTCGTGATGCCGCTGGTCAGAATACCGACTGCTAGCATCCCGGCACCCTTAGAAAGTTACAGTGAGTACTTTTCTAACCCCTAACTCCCCCCCTCCCCCTAGTGTCTAAGCCTAACCTCCCCCTCCTCGCACCATAAACCTAACACCCAATTCCCATGTCCTAATCCTAACCTTCCCCCCTAGTGCCTAAACCTAACCTCCGCCTCCCCACACCCTAATCCTAACACTCCCTACCCAGTGCCTAACCCTAACCCTCCCCCTAATGCCTAACCCAGTTACTTACCTTCGGGATGCCGGCGGTTGGGATACTAGTGCCGGGATCCTGACATGTCGGGATTTTGGTGCCGGTATTCAGACCGCGGACATCCCACACTGCCGAGATGCCGATTACATCCCGTATAGAATGATTGGGTACGGGTGCTTTGGATCCTGGCAGTCAGAATCTCGATGCCGGCATCCCGACAGGGTTAGGTTACTGACAAATGTTGATCAGTAATCCTAACCCTCCTTATCTACCTAACCTTCCCTCCCCGGAGCCCAAACTTAACCTACCCCCCCACCCCGCACCCTAAACCTAACCCTCCCCCTTAGTGCCTAACCCTAAACCTCCCCTTCATGCCTCTCTCTAACCCCAGTACTTCTCTTCAGGATGCTGGCGGTCGGGACGCTGGCGCCGGGATTCTGACAAGTGTTGGGATTTCAGCGCCAGCATTCTAAACGCTGGCATCCAGACTGTCAGTATTAATAACATGATCTCAGATTCACTTATGGTGCATACACGGTCAGATTTGATGAATGATTGAACGATTTTTACAACGATTTAATCAACGATGAACGATTGAACAATTTCTGACTGTATTAAAATGAATGAAATCGTCAAAATGTGACTGCAAATACAGTCGAAGTCAGAGATCGTTATCGGACATGCGGGCACGCGCATCATTCGTCAATGCATGCACTACATGTCAAAGATTTGAACGATTGAACACATTTTACAAACGTTATCGTTCATATCTGATAAGAAATCTGACCGTGTGTATGCAGCATTAGAAGATATATCATTCTAAACGGGGAAATAAATCAGTGTTCAATCACCATTACTTCAATTAACACCCAAATGTGGAGCAGCACTGCTATTTCGGTGTCATCCCCTTGGATGATGTATCCGATGCAGCCCACACCTCCTGCGACCCTCTAGTGAGGCCTTGTCTCCCAACTCTTTAAGATTTTATCGCAGTATTTATAATCCAAAGCATGATACACCCTTGCCTCTAGGATTTCTACCACACTCTTCTACTGGGATGTAGGTTAAATACCGGCAACACCGGAATCCTAACACCAGTCAGTATCCAGGTGCCAGAATCCCGACGGTAAGTAGTGGGATTAGGGGAAGGGTTAGGCACTAGGGGCGGGGGTTAGGTTTAGGGTGCGGGGAGGGAGGGTTATGTGTAGGAGTAGGGGTAAGTTTAGGATACTTACTGACAGGTGTCGGTATCCTAACTGGAATTCTGACTGCTGGGATCCTGACCGTCGACATCTCATATCCAACCCCTTCTATCACGTAGACTCTCCTGTTTTTTAAAGTTGCATGTCTTGTACTATTTCTGGCATGTACTGTAACACAATGCGACAACACATTATTTACTTCCCATAACACTTACGTTCATCAAAGTGTGTCCTGGAGTATGATCTTTGTCTGGTATTTCTAGATGCTGATGTAACCTCAATTATGTCTAACCACTTTTGTTGGCATCTACACAGCGATATTCTTTATAAAGGAGAACCAAAACACTATTACACAAGATTAATATGGAAAACACAACTCTTCCTTCCATTTCATTGTCTGAGAAGCCCATATGGATACAAGTTTATCCTCCAGCAAGAGGTGGTCTTTGAGGGCATGTTTCTCCTACCTTGAATCCTCCATTGCATACCTGAATCTTTTGTCTCTTCTGGGTCAACCAAACTAATGGCTCTCAGACAAAGCAGCCTGCACTCTACAGTGGCTTCGCCTGTGGCATTATGAGTGGGGCGACTAGGCAGGCTCCATCCTTTCCAGAAAACGTAAATCCAAAAAATTGTGAAATACAATTGTTCCTATAAACGATCTCTTAAATCTACCTCTGTATGATCTTTAAAAAAAACTGCAAATACCAGTCCAAGTTATTCAATCTAAAATCTGACTCTTCCCCAGGGTCGCATCTAGAACCCGGGATTTTCATAAAATTTTGCTACCTTCCATGCTTGTATCACAAGTAAGAGAGGGGGGGTCTCCTCCTCACAGCCACTGTTACCCCGATCAGCTGCTGATCCCCACTCTCTGTGCCCTCAGTCAAGGCTCAGTGCAGTACATACACACTCCTGGCAGTTGCTTCTCTCCAACAGCTCACAGTACATGGCTCCTGTCACGCTCCACATGGCGGCTTCTGCTCTGCCTTCTCTAGTTTCACTTTCTATCCTGGGCTCAGCAGTGCTGCAGCTGCTCACAGGTGGCTGCTCCTGGGTCCTAGAGTTGATCCGGTTATTAAATCCAGACTTTGACCAGCCTTTTTTTTTTTACCACCTCGCTCTCCCCCCGGTTATTAAAGCCAGTCTCTGCCCAGCTTTTTTTTTTTTTTCTTTTTTTACCACTTCACTCCCCCTCCCTGATTATTAAAACCAGTCTTTGCCCAGCCTTTTTTTTTTTTTTACCACTTCACTCTCCTTCTCTGTTCTGAAATCCAGTCTCTGCGTCCTGCTGCCCAGCCTTTTTTCCCACTTACCTTATTTCTGTGCAGAAGAATCCGTCTTTTTCCGCCAGCACTGCAGACACTGCTCCTCTCGATCCACGGCTCCTCCGATGTCGACCTCTCCCTCCAACGGCGCACCGTGATGACATCACGCGTGCTGGCTCCAAAACAAGCTTTATTGTTTTGGAGTCATGTAAGTTGGTGTAGGAGCTGCCAGAGCGGGCCCTGGCTGCCTCCTCCAGCTCCATTCATTTCTCAATTGGGATCGGGTCGGCGGGGGCGGTAGCAGCCGCGGTCAGGCCCCCTCTTTCTTCTCTTCTAGGGGGTAGTTCTGGCTGCATATGTGTCACAATGCACATATGTCCCGATGGTGTTTGTACAGAGACACAGTACCGATTCCAGCACACGCATGAAGATGTGTATGTCAGTTCTGGGTTAGTTTGTGTTCCCGGACTGAGGTCTAGAGTAGGAGCTAGGGTAGAGGCTGTAGGCAGGAAACTGGACAGTCTAATAAAGTTCCTGCTCATGGAAGGTCAGTGAGAATTGTGAGGGTAACACTGATGGTGGGCACTGGAGGAAAAGTGTTATTGAATGTTAATCAACTATAAGCAAAAAACTAACTGGTGCTAGGTATTAAACAAACATGAATAGGGAGAGATCTCTTTGAAAATACATTCTACTGTATATACAAAAATGATGATATGATCTGA
Organism: Taudactylus pleione; assembly: GCA_031769625.1. Taxonomy (NCBI): domain Eukaryota; kingdom Metazoa; phylum Chordata; class Amphibia; order Anura; family Myobatrachidae; genus Taudactylus; species Taudactylus pleione. Next base: position 378,417 of record JAUIMM010000757.1, on the reverse strand, counting down.
AATAATATATATGGTCCAAGACTACTTCCACATACATGTTCTCTATCATTCCCATTATACAGTATATCACCTTTCATATAATGTAAATATTTTTTACATGATAGAAAAATATATATATTTTTTTTTGTCATCAATAGTTTTTATTAACATTTTGTTCCATTAACAACATGGAAAGGGAAGGGTACAGAAAAAAAGAAAACACAAGGAAAGGGGGGAAGGGAAAAGGAATCAGACATTGCTGTCTACATAATAAACATCTTGGTCACAATATATTGAAAAAACAATTAACATGTTCACAATACAGCATATATAAACATATAACTCGCACATAATAAAGATAGAGACTGGCTTATACATAGAAATCAGTTAGCATCAAAAAGCAGTGTGGCGCCCTCTCCATTCGTGACACATTCATGCCATTTGAACCATTTCACCAATGGGGAGGAGTCCGCAAAGGAGTATGGGATACCTAAAGTTTCCATTTGGAAAGCATGGTGAATTTTACCTACATTTTTTGTAAGGATGGAGAAGACGGACTCTTCCAGTTTTGTGCTATAGCTGCCTTAGTGGCAATCAATATGTGACCTAGAATATATTTGTCAGGATTAGACAACTCTGGGGGATATATATGAAAAAGAGCTATGGTGGCCGTTTCTTGAATCTGGGCATTGAGAACTTTGTGTGCAAATACAAATACTTCATGCCAAAGATTTCGGATGATTGGACAGTTCCAAAATATATGAAATATATCCCCCTGCGCCGAACAGTTTCACCAACAAAATTTTGACTGGGAGGGCCATATTTTGTGTAGCTTTTCAGGTGTAAAATATAATATGTAAAATGTAATAACTTAAATTGCATCTCTACATGGTTAGAACATCTAGAGAATCTGTGAGCCATTAGATAAATGTTTTCCCATTGTTGGGAAGTGAATACAATTTGTAAATCCGTTTCCCATCATAATTGTGCAGGAGATTTAGTAAGGGTCATGTCCTCTATATATAGGGAGTACCAAAATCTTATAGCACCTCTAGCATTACCTGACGACATTTTGGCTCAAATAGTAGAGGGAGGCAAAGCCAGAGACACGATGATTCGCAACACATCAGAGACCCAGTGACTCATACATAAATAAGTAAAAAGTTCACTTGAGTGTAAATTGTATTGCGTCTGTAAATACGAAAAGGGACGCATAGAGTCACACACAGTACTTCTGCAATTGTGTTTATACCTCTAGAGCACCATATGTGAAATACATAGATCTGGAATTAAGCGGGAAAGGGCCAAAAGAGAGATATTACGGGTAGGTAGAATCATACAACTAGAGACTCCTATGGTAGCATCCCATGCTGTAAGGGAATCCAATATTGCCCTAGGGGAGTGTCATAGTTGGACAAAATTGTCTAGGGGTACAAATCAATTCTTTTAAGGGGAAATGAGGAAATAAAGCTCTCTCCAAATCAACCCAAGGTTTCGAGTTGACAGGGAGCGCCCAGTCACTAATCTGGGCTACTAAGCATGCATGATGATATGCTAAGAGATCTGGGACATCCAGGCCGCCTCGATGTCTATGACGCATTAAGCGACTATAAGTGATTCATGGAGTCTTACCTTTCCAAATATATTGTAGAATAAGTCTATGTATTTGAGCTATGAAGCGCCGTGGTACCAAGTAGGGAATTGTACGGTACAAATACATTAACTTGGGTAAATCCATCATCTTGAAGGCTGCCAATCTACCCTCATCCAACTCTTTAAATGATCAGCAATATGTGTTATAATGGGAGAAAAGTTAATTTCTGCAAAATTAGAAATATTATTTGGAATATGAATCCCAAGGTATAAAATGGATTCTTTCTTCCACTGATATTTATATTTATTCTGAAGAATTGCAAGTGTCTTCTGAGGTAGACAGAAGGTTAATGCCTCTCTCTTGGTGGTATTTAATTTATAGAAAGATGCCCTGCTGTATCTATCTAAAACCTCATGTAAGGCAGGCAAAGAAGTCTCCTGGCTGGTAACAAATACCAAAACATCATCAGCAAATAAACATAATTTGTGTGATGTGGAAACTACAGCAATTCCTGGGAAACATAACATTTCTCGAATAGAAGTGGCAAGAGGCTCTATGGCTAACACATACATCAAGGGCGAAAGGGGGCAACCCTGTCTTGTAACGTTGGAAATAGCTAATGAGGAAGAAAAAAAAACATTGCTCAATACTTTAGCAGTCGGGTTACTATATAGAGAAGTTATAGAGGAGAGTATTGCTCCCTGAAATCCAAATTTTGTTAAGGTAGCTATAAGAAATTCCCAATGAAGGCGTTCAAACGCCTTTTCGGCGTCTAAGGAAAGCAAAAGCGCTTCCTGTTTCTTTTTAACTAACAGTTCAGCTAAATCAAAAACCCTACGGGTATTGTCCGAGGCTTGACGTCCTCTAACAAAGCCCACCTGGTCTGGGTGTATGAGCTGAGGAATCAATGGGGTGAGGCGATTGGCAATCAGTTTAGAAAAAATTTTCACATCAGAATTAAGGAGGGCAATTGGTCTGTAATTCTAACATAAAGAGGGATCTTTCCCCGGTTTAGGGATGGTGATGTTCTGCGCTTCTAACATCTCATTCAGGAGAGACCATTGTGTAGTAGCGGAATTAAAAAGGGTAGTAAGAATAGGGGTAACTTCCAGTAGAAAGTGTTTATAAAAGGAGTTAGAAAATCCATCTGGGCCAGGCGCTTTACCTACTGGGAGGGCCTTAAAAACATCCACAATTTCTCTCTCCAACCAAGGGGCATTAAGAGAGTCCAACTCGTTAGCCGACAATTTAGGTAAATGTATTTTTTCCAAAAACGAGGAAATAAGGTTATGAATGGGTTGGGGACTATTAGGGTCATTATGTAAACTATATAATTTTTCATAATATTTGGCAAATGTATCTGCAATGTACAAGGGATTAAGCAATCTCTGGCCATCTGGCGTATTGATGGCTTTTATTCTATTCCTTGTTTGGCATAAACGTAATTCACGCGCTAAACATTTGGCCACTTTGTTGCCTAAGGTATAAAATTTCTCTTGTAGTTTAGATGGTATACAATCGGGAAGCCGGCTGCCTTAATACCGACAGCCGGCTTCCCGACTGTCATATCCCGGCAAGGGTGAAATGCTGGGCGTCTCGATGTAGACGCCTGACATTTTCCCGACACCGGGAGACAGGCGCCAGGCATCCCGATCGAAAGGATGCCGAGCGCCACGAGCGGACAGCCGCGGAGGGGAGGGTTAGGTTTAGGGCACACGGGGGAGACTTAGGGTTAGGCACCCTCCAGGAGGGATAGGGTTAGGCTAGGGGGAGGGAGGGTTAGGTTTAGGCACCCCCGGGGGTTTAGGCAGCGGGGAAGGGGGGGGTTAGGTTTAGGCACTTAGAGGGGGGATTAGGGTTAGGCACTTGGGGGGGAGGTTAGGGTTAGGTACCCCTAAGGAGGGTTAGGTTAGGTTAGTAAGTACTTACCTATCGACGATCGGGATTTCCAGCGCTGTCGGGCTTCCGCTGCCGGGAACTCTGCTCTTGTCGGTCAGGCGCTGCCGGGAATCGAACCGCCGGCCATGCGCTTTTCATACGTTCCATAAACATTTTGGAGTTGATTTCTAATAGGCATCAACTCCTTTTTAAGAAGCCGTGATGGGCGAGCACGATTTAAAGATTCTACCTTTGCCAAGCGGATTTCCAGGTCAGTCTGTTGTTGTAGTCTAGAACCCGTCTGAATAGCCACCCCCCTCAGGACTGCCTTTAGAGCACACCAATATGTAGTTACCGACGTGTCATCTGGCGAGTTAGTATCCCTATATATTGAGAAAGTATCCAGTAGATGGGTGGCCACTTCAGATAAATGCAACATACAGTCAGGTGCATAAATATTGGGACATTGACAGAATTTTCATATTTTGGCCTCTATTCACCACCACAATGGCCTAGAAATGAAATAAACAAGCTGTGCTTTAACTGCAGACTTTCAGATTTAATTTGAGGGTAATTACATCCAAATCAATTGAACGGTGTAGGAATTACAATGGTTTCTATATGTGCCTCCCACTTTTTAAGGGGCCAAAAGTAATGGGACAAACTAAACAATCCTAAATCTAACTTTCACTTTTAATACTTTGTTGCAAATCCTTTGCAGGCAATTACAGCCTGAAGTCTGGAACACATAGACATCACCAGACGCTGGGTTTCATCCCTGGTTATGCTCTGCCAGACCTCTACTGCAAATGTCTTCAGTTCCTGCTTGTTCTTGGGGCATTTTCCCTTCAGTTTTGTCTTCATCAAGTGAAATGCATGCTCAATCGGATTCAGGTCAGGGGATTGACTTGGCCATTGCATAACATTCCACTTTTTAGCCTTAAAAAACTCTTTGGTTGCTTTTACAGTATGCTTCGGGTCATTGTCCATCTGCACTGTGAAGCGCCGTCCAATGAGTTCTGAAGCATTTGACTGAATATGAGCATATAATATTGCCCGAAACACTTCAGAATTCATTCTGCTGCTTTTGTCAGAAGTCACATCATCAATAAATACAAGGGAACCAGTTCCATTGGCAGCCATACATGCCGCCCACACCATGACACTATCACCACCATGCTTCACTGATGAGGTGGTATGTTTTGGATCATGAGCAGTTCCTTTCATTCTCCATACTCTTCTCTTCCCATCACTCTAGTACAAGTTGATCTTTGTCTCATCTGTCCATAGGATGTTGTTCCAGAACTGTAATGCCTTTTTTAGATGTTGTTTGGCAAACTCTAATCTGGTCTTCCTGTTTTTGAGGCTCACCAATGGTTTACAACTTGTGGTGAACCCTCTATATTCACTCTTGTGAAGTCTTCTCTTGATTGTTGACTTTGACACATATACACCTACCTCCTGGAGAGTGTTCTTGATTTGTCCAACTGTTGTGAAGAGGTTTTTCTTCACCAGGGAAATAATTATTCTGTCATCCACCACAGTTGTTTTCCATGGTCTTCCGGTGTTGCTGAGCTCTCCGGTGCGTTCTTTCTTTTTAAGAATGTTCCAAACAGTTGATTTGGTCACACCTAATGTTTTTGCTATCTCTCTGATGGGTTTGTTTTGATTTTTCAGCCTAATTATGGCTTGCTTCACTGATAGTGACAGCTCTTTGGATCTCATATTGGGAGTCGACAGCAACTGATTCCAAATGCAAATGTCACACCTAGAATCAACTCCAGACCTTTTACCTGCTTAATTGATAATGAAATAACGAGGGAATAGCCCACACCTGTCCATGAAATAGCTTTTGAGTTGATAGTCCCATTACTTAAAAAGTGGGAGGTACATATAGAAACCGTTGTAATTCCTACACCGTTCACCTGATTTGGATGTAATTACCCTCAAATTAAATCTGAAAGTCTGCAGTTAAAGCACATCTTGTTTGTTTCATTTCAAAGTCATTGTCAGGGCAGCACAGACGGTGTAATGGTTAGCGTTACTGCCTCACAGCACTGAGGTCGTTGGTTCGATTCCCACCACGACCCTACCTGTGTGGAGTTTGTATATTCTCCCTGTGCTTGCGTGGGTTTCCTCCGGGTACTCCGGTTTCCTCCCACACTCCAAAAATATACAGGTAGGTTAATTGGCTCCTAACTAAATTACCCCTAGTGTATATGTGTGATAGGGAATATAGACTGTAAGCTCCACTGGGGCAGGGACTGAAGTGAATGGCCAAATATTCTCTGTAAAGCGCTGCGGAAAATGTGTGCGCTATATAAATAACTGGTAATAAATAAATAAATTGTCGTGGTGAATAGAGGCCAAAATATGAAAATTCTGTCAATGTCCCAATATTTATGCACCTGACTGTATACTCAGGAAATATCCAGTGTCTAGGGGGAAGCCTAGATCCCTCGCAATCCCACGACCAGGTCACAGCTGAGTGATCAGACCAAACTACAGGGATAATTTTGGACTGTCTAGTGAGTCCACTTATCCAAGAGGATTAGATCTATCCGAGAATAGGAATTATGAACATGTGAGAAATATGTAAAATCTCTAACTCTTGGGGAATGGATCCGCCACACATCATATAGATCGAACTCTTTCAATAGATTGCACAACGTAGAAGATGGCTCTGGGCTAGGTCTGGGAGTGCCCACTGTACTTGACTTGTCCATTTTAATATCTGGTACTGGATTGAAGTCACCCATGATCACTAAACTACCTCTTTGAGCTTTTCAAAGGGCCGCTAACATCTTTTTTAGAAAAGGGATTTGTCTCGTATTAGGGGCATAAAGAGAAACTAAGGTCATTTCTCTATCATCTAGTTTCCCAACTAATATTAAGTATCTGCCATCTCTGTCTGCAATCTTGCAAGATAATTCAAATCTTAGCGAGCGATGAAATAGAATAGCTACACCATTGCGCTTAAAAGGACCGTTAGCATAATATGTTACTGGGTATCTAGCATCACCAATCACCGGAGGCGCCAGTGAAGAAAAATGTGTCTCCTGTAGCGTCACCACCTTCGCCTTTTCCCTATGAAAAGTAGCCAGTGCTAGACGTCTCTTATTGGGGGAGTTAAGCCCATGAGTATTCAATGAATAAAATTTAACCATTTGGAGTTAGAGAAAGCCACACTTTTACAGACAACATATATAGCAGCATATCTAGATTCCTAAAAATTGACAGAAAGGGAAAGGACAAAAAAAAAAACAACAAAAAAAACCTAGGAGAACATACATTAAAAGGGAATAAACTGAATTAGCCCAAAAATCGGGGATAGAATGTTTTCCGCAAGGAAAAGATGACGGCAAAACGAGAAACATCGGGGAAAAGTGGCCCAGCATGATAGCCACCCACCCATGCAGTTACTCAAAACACTATAAAAAAAAATTAACAAAACTGGAATGTGAGAAGAATATCAACTAAACGTGACTCAGGGATCCCAGGTTATATAATCTTAAAATAATCACTACCTCTTAAAGTAGAAATTGACAACTAGTTTAGAAAACATGTATTTCTAGAAATTGAGGCTCTACCCTGCTGACTAGTGAGCTATAACAATGGAAGCCTCATATAGCCTTGTAAAAAAGAACAGGAGCACTCTTATAAAAAAAAAAATAAAAAAAAAATTATAAAACATAAACAGTAATTATGATATAAAATCTATCCGAACATTTATTTTATGTTATATAGAATATAAATAATAAATTGAATACTAAAATTACATAGTGCAATATTAAAAGAAATTCAACAGACCTAAAAAGGCACTAATCTCAGCAGGGAATCTGTATCTTTCAATATTTCAAAAGTATACACATAATCTCACGTGCATAAAATCAATCGGGTACAGCATCTTTTGAAGATCTAGATGCTTCTGTGGTTAAAGGAAGATCCCATTCTGCCAGCAGTTTAACCCCAGCCTCCACTGAGGAGATAACGTACGAAGAGGATTCGTAATGGACTAGCAATTTAACCGGGAATCCCCAACGGTAGGGAATCTCATACTCCCGAAGTGTTGCCGTGATGGCATGAAACGAACGTCTCTTCACCAATGTGTGGGCCGACAGATATGGAAATATCTGTAGACCTCCCAGGGTATCGGATCCTTCTGCTTGTCTGGTAGCTTTCATGATAAGTTCTTTAATATGAAAGAAGTGAATTCTCATCAGTGTGTCTGTAGGGTAGTTGTAGGTACTCGCTCTTGGTTTGGGTAGACGATGAACTCGGTCTATGAGTAAATCTTGTATAGAAGCCGCAGGTAGAAGTTTTTGGAATAATTTGGTCACATATTCCTGTAGTTCTGCAGGAGCGACTGAATCAGGGACGCCGCATATTTTTACGTTATTCCATCTCGATCTGTCCTCTAGATCAGCCATTTTATCGCGGATACTTGATACTTCAGATTGCAGCTCAGCGTGAGCAGTCAGCAAATCATTGTGAGGAAACTAATTTGCTAATTTTTCCCTCCAAATGATCCGTACGGCCACCCAAACTCATAAGCTCTGTTCTGAGTGATTGCACTGAGGTTTCTACTCCCGCGAGGATATCCGTGCGGAATGCTGTAAACATTTGGAACATCGATTGAGTGGTTAGAGGAGCTGAGGTATCTAGGTCCAGTCCCATATCTGCTGGTGACGTTAATCCCTTAGAGAGTGAAGCAACTGGAGTCGGGGCGGACTTCAGTGATGCAGGAGTAGATGATTTCTGTTTATTCGAGGATGAGTTAGGAAATTGTACAGGAGATGGGAATTGCTGTATTTTCCCTCCACGTTTAGGCGGCATTATAATTCCGGATATACTAATAGCGAATGTTAATGAAAGGGACAGGAGCTATTTGGCATCTGGTAGTGATCTGATAAACAGTCTCGTAAGATTACTGCATGGGTGAGGGTGTCTTCATCCCTAAAAGGGAAGCATTCTGTGAGAGAGCCTTATAGCTCCAAAGACAGGTTTCTGCAGAACTGACACTACATTATCATAATATAGTGAGAGAAATCTTCTTCAAGTGGTCATAAGGCCTTAGTAAATAAAGAGCATAAACAGTAGCTGGTTATTTATCAATATTCCAGAGAAAAAAAAAGAACATATATAGCTCATGCATAAAAAGGAGCAGATTCTGTGTATGAAAAGGGCTGTTCCCCAGGGTTTAAAAAAGGAGATACCAAAGTTACTGAGGGCAATCCTATGTAGGCCAAAAGCTTATGGGGGACAGGGTAACCTTATGTTGTCCCTCTGTGTCTCTGCAGTAGTGGGTCTCAGTGAACACAGATTACTCATACATCCAAGATGGCGGCCAGACGGGGATGGCGTGAAAACGGACACCCGGAGCCGTCTCCTGAAATAGCTGTGGGGACCCTCAGGTTGGTAGGCACTGGGAGGATGACAACCAGTGCTCCCGTGGTTTGTCTGGGGTCCGGCGGTCGCACAGGCATTGCCGCGACAGATGTTCCGCACTCCAGCCCGCGGCTTCCGGAGGTGTGTAGGCCCGGGGCCGCAGAGTCTCCCACCAGAGCTGCCTTCCTTCACGCAGTCACTGGGGGAGGATGAATGGGGTATGTGGGAGGGAAGTAAGCACTCCAGGGGTGAAAGCGGGGGAGATAAAGCTCCTCTATTTTGCAGATTGGAGCTGTGGTTCCAAGGAGCTGAAGGGAGCACGCCCTCGTACAGAGCTGTCCAGGCCACGCCCCCGAAAAATAATTTTTAAATGTGATTTTAAACAATCTTCAATTGTAATGCAGAGAAATAGAGAGGATGATACCAGGATAACATAAACTCCAACACATGCTGGTTGTATGACAGATGCCACAAAAAGATATCCTGTATTGGATTGCCCAACTGCTACCAGCCTAGGGGCTTGGATATTAAAGTTAGGGCTAGAAAAGTAATAGAATCCTGTGTTATCAGTACATTTCTATACAGTTTACTATTACCATGTATGGGTTCAGGAAATTAACTTATTTTATAGCGTTACCTATGTCATTCATGAACCCTGAAAGTAGCAATATCAACCAAATACTCCTGGATTGTTTTATGGGTTGTAATAAATTAGTAATTCCGTGTCCGGTGGGAAAATAATACTTCTAAAAATGATTGCGTCACAAAATGACTAATTGACTCCTTAGAGCAGAGGTTTCCAAACGCGGTCCTCAAGGCTCCCCAACAGCTCAGGTTTTAGAGATATCCATGCTGGGACGTATTTATAATAGGTGTAGGGTGTGCTGTGCACATGGGCCCCTGCATCCTGGGGGGGCCCGCACCGCACACATTGCACCCATATTATACTTACCTCTCCGGAGTCCCACGTCGGCGCCAGGGCTGTAAAAACAGCTGGAAAATGGCCACCGCGGCCATTTTCACGTCAATTTGCGCATGCGCATTACAGGGAAAATGGCCAACACAGCCATTTTCTGTGACCTGCGCATGTGCTATAGCCTCTGGGCACACTCTAGTGCCCAGAGTCTATCAGTGCTGCGCTGGCCGCGCTGCGTTCAGTGCGCTGCCGGCCACCGGACTGAGAGGAGGGGGCCTGTGACGGAGACTGCACATGGGCCCCCTCTCATGAAATGCCCCTGTATCCATGGTTGAGGACAGTTGACTTAATTAGTACCTCAGTCAATTTGATTTAACCATCTGTGCTCAACCATGGATGTCTCTAAAACCTGACTTGTTGGGGAGCCTGGATGACAGCATACCTCCCAACTGTTCCGCATTCACCGGGACAGTCCCGTTTTTTGGGACTGTCCCACCTGCGGGCCGCAGTGTCCCGTGGTGGGTGTGAAGCGTACCCTGATGCTCTGCATAGCAGAGCAGCTGGTATGGAAAGCGAGAATAGATGCTGTGCACATGTGCACAGCATCTATTAACAGCACAGGGAGGAAGTCCGGGGGGCAGCCCAGCGGGCATGCTGCTAGGCCACGCCCCTTTCATACAGGCCATACCCCTTTTCGGGAACGTGAAGGCGCACGGATGTCCCGATTGGATATTTGCAAATGTTGAGAGGTATTTGACAGTGTTTCTGCCTTAGAGGCTGAATAAATTAGCCACAGAAGCCGCTAAAACAGCTTCCTGCAGCTTTGCACATTATAGCACAGAAGGCTGATTCTGCTTGCAGCCAATGAAGGTGCGAGCAGAATCAGCCTGCTGCAACTGGCTGGAAAATCCGTAATCAAGCTGCTGTGCGCCATGCTGAACTCCGAACAAGAGTAGTTTGAGCTGAGGACTGGAGAAGGTTTGTGCTGCACCACCTTCTGCACTCTGGGGAGAGACTGAGGGGTTGGACTTGGAACTCATCCAGCGACGATCTCCGTGGCCATTTCAGAATCTCTGGTCCATGGTCAGCAGAACCTGGTTTAAGATAAACACATGTACTTACATGTGTTATAGTATACTTAATGATTTAGTATGCACTAATGTGGTGCTTATGAATTGGTGGCATTACTGTGTGGCATATTATCAATTGGGGGCACTGGTGTGTGGCATATTTTGAATTTGGGGCACAGACGTGTGACATATGAATTGGAGACGCTTCTGTGAGGGAGTACTGCTCTGAGGTATGTTATCAATTGAGGACACTACTGTGTGGCATACTTGTGTACTTTTTGTTGCCCGGAGAGGAGATACTCTAACGCAGCTGGCCATTAGGGGTGCGGGACGGGCACACACATCATTAGGCCCTGTCTAAAATTATACAATTCAAATCCTTTTAGCCCAGCTCCATCCATATGGACCTATAATTCCTGGTATTATATCCACAGCCTGCTCACTTCACTAGGAAATGGACGAGATGTGGGAGAGCCATCCACTCTTCCAGTGGTGCGTGGGACTACTGACTGTGAGTCTCCTTCAGTGAGATTAGGTAAATATGCTGTGTAGCATATTATTAATTGGTGGCACTGTTATGAGGCTTATTATGAATTGAGGCCACTGCTGTGTGGTACATTATGATTTGGGGCCACTGTTGTGTGGCATATAAATAGGGGATACTGCTGTGTTGCATATTATGAATTGGGGCACAGCTGTGTGGTATATGAATTGGGGGCACAGCTGTGTGGCATATTATGAATTGGGGGCACAGCTGTGTGGTGTATGAATTGGGGGTACAGCTGTGTGGCATATTATAAATTGAGGGCACTGCTCTGAGGAATACTATCAATTAGGACTACCTAATTGCTGGAAGGCTGGAAAATGTTTGTGGCTCTCCATGCAAAGTCATTTTCATACAAAGAAAAATGTTTGGGCGCCCCTGGTCTTGATGCATGGGTGCTAAACCAAAGCATTTTGCATTATATGCCTTAATTGTGTTCATAAATACCCTCAGTCAGTCTGTAACCGAGGAAGTGGGCTTAGTAAGTCAATTCAAACAATTCGTCAAAATTACCACTAGATTTATTTCTAAACTATAGAGACAATAAAACATTTTTTTTTTGTTTATTCAAAGGGATATTTCTTTTATGTATTGGGTATTGGTGAGGCAATGGCACACTTACGTCTGAGGTCATGTCATCAAGCTGTACTGCTTAGTAAATTCCAGCTGAAAAATGTATCACTATCCTCCAGAAATAGCAAGTTAATGATGCGTTACAGTTCTGCTGCTGTTTAGGAATGTTATTTTACGTTCTCCATAAGTATATGTATAAAAACATAAGAAAATGTGTTCTGTTTGGAAGAGCTTATTTTTTTATACATATTATAGTAGTTTATTATGCTGTAGTACTTCTACATTACAAGCTACAGTGTGTAAAAATGATAAGAGAAAGGACCCTTTGTAAAATTCTGATGCCCACTTACACAAATTATCTGGCCTTAGTGCTCCTGATCATAGGTAAACAAGCTTACCAGCTATTACTGGCACATTCTAACTAACAGACAGCTATGGAGGTATGCAGTCAGTAAGTAGACAAATAACTATGTTGACAATTATGACGTAGGCAAGGTTAAAATGCCGACATGGGCAAAATGCCAACATATGACATGTTAACATAGAGAAAATGTCGACATTAGGGTTAGGATTAGTGTTAGGGCTAGGGATATCTAGAAGCGCTCATAAGGCTGACTGACCCCAGACCCTCATTACCAGCAAGCACAACATATAGACATAACACATACAAACTACTGAACTTGTTTCCCACTTTATCTTTTACTAATCAAGATTAATAGTTAGTTTTCGGATTAGGGCCTAGATGACGGCGATGCCGAGATACTAAATAGGTTATTGCCAAAGGTCTGAATTTAACTAATCAGTGACAGCGACAGTGCCCCTATCCTGCACCACAGCTCATCTATAAAAATGTATTTCAAAATGATCATAATTTTTTATTCCAGCATGTATGCACAAAAAAATAAAATACAGTAATGTAATGAAGGATCGGGCTGCTCACTCACAACAGGCCTGTGACTTTGTGGTCCTCCGGCAAATTGGGGCCACAGTGTAAAGTGTGCCCAGCACCTTCATTTGTCACTAATAAATCGTTGGTAATTCGGGACCTAGGATATCTCATTTGCCAGCATTGATTCCATCCTCCTGTCCATGTTAGGCAAAATCTGCTAGTGGCAGGCCTGATGCGTGGTTTATGGGTGCCTCACTTCATCTTGGATGCACACAGGTGACTGCCTCTTCCCCCCGTGTCATCCCACTCCCAGCTTCATAGATCGTGTGGCCTAGGGCAAGTCAAGCAGGGCCGTAATTAGGGTAGTGCGACCAGTGCCATGGCACAGGGCACCGCAGGGCAGGGGGCGCTGTTTAGACCTGTCAGTTTTCCTGTTTGTCATCATTCTCACTTGTAGCTTCCTCTTCCTTTAACCCCAGCATCACCTGGCCTCCCCAACCTCTTCCCTGGCCCTTCCCCATGAGGCCATGGCTCTTTTTCAGGTGCACTATCTTATGCCCCTATTTAAAAAATGGGGGGGGGGGCGCCTATTCTCTCACTGGCACAGGGCACCAAAAAATCTTTTTACGGCTCTGAGGGTAAGATTTCCTATTCTTGGCAGTGTGGCTCTGAACTCTGACAGCATAGCCAAGTGCCATGCCCCTGCCCATTGCAAACATGGAGGAAGCTGTATCTGCCAACTTCCCAGGTAAGAAGCTGCCAGCTAGTGCACCTATATACTTAGCTGCACTCAGGGAGCTCAGTGTGGAAGTGACATGGTGACTGTCAATACACTGAATCAGTGTTTTAGATGCCCCTAAACCTTAGCACCCTAGACAGCTACCAACAGATGTGTCCACATACACTGAGCCTCCTGGTGCGCTAAACAGCCCTTCTAGTTGCTCCATGGCTCGACTCAGTAGCACCGAGCATCTTGTGCGGCTGTATCTGCATGCGAAATACTACCTCACGGTGTCACAGCCGCTGACACTAACGTAGCATTCGCATGCAGATACAGCCGCAGTCGCACGCAGAATATAGGCATGGTGCATATCACTTTAAGCAGAAGCTGCTTGTGCATCCTATTCGTATCGCTTTGCAAATAAGACACATTTTAAGGGAAAAAGTTGCACGAAGAGACACTCGCCGCTACTGAGTCACATGGCGCTCACCGTTTGTGTGTAAGAGGTATGTGGACACACCTGTAGGTTGCGGAGCTGCCCTGGCAGGATGACCCCTCTTACTTCCATATAGTACTTCAGTCTTCTGCATTGATACCACTGAAGCGCTGTAATGTCCAGCTGCATCATTCATATGGGGCAGAGGAAGGAGGAAGTGTCCTCCCTGACCCCCATATCTGGACCCCCATGACTCCTCAGTATGAATTGCTACTCCTTGGTTATAGTGACTCAGGGCTCCATTAGCAACACCCCAGAAATCCGTGGCTACAGAAAAGCAAAACAACCACCACATTAAAACTTATAAAATTATAGATTATAGTGAATACATTGGTAAGTAGGGTTTTGTTATTTCCCCGGGAAATATGACTCTATAATGGAGCATAGGTCCTGATTCAGAGCCGGACGCTCTGACCAGAGCGCTCGCTCTGAATCAGGGCCCACCTCCATTAATATGAAAGCTATAAAGAACAACATTACCAACACAGAACCTGCCATGTCCTAATACAGTGCGATATTATAACACACACCCACAAACTCACAGAGGGTAAAAGCAGGAGACGGTATGAGACTTTAAACAAGTTTTCTCATTTATTTTTGAAAGGGAGATAAAAAAAAAAAAGTCCAAACATTTGAAATGCAAGAGAATATTACAATGGCTTACACAAGTTAGATCCTCATATTGCTTGGCAATTATACACTGAAATTATTGCTGACAAGCTCTAATAAATACACAAACCGTATTATATACAGAAGTAACATAGCAAGTAAATACAAAAAGCGCCTGTAAACGAGAGTCCTGGTGAAATCCACAGCCTGGCTGCTTCATGCTCACCAGGACCATTAGAGTAGACCAGGCCTGGGGGGCAGGAGAACTCAGTTTATCCCTTAGCTTCCATAGGTGACCTGGCGGCAAGATATGGGGCCACCTTCACTACAATATGTACACAAACAGCAATGTTATAGCACTGTGATCTATACAGAATGACGATGCAATGTTATAGCACTGTGATCTATACAGAATGACGATGCAATGTTATAGCACTGTGATCTATACAGACTGACGATGCAATGTTATAGCACTGTGATCTATACAGACTGACGATGCAATGTTATAGCACTGTGATCTATACAGAATGACGATGCAATGTTATAGCACTGTGATCTATACAGAATGACGATGCAATGTTATAGCACTGTGATCTATACAGAATGACGATGCAATGTTATAGCACTGTGATCTATACAGACTGACGATGCAATGTTATAGCACTGTGATCTATACAGAATGACTATGCAATGTTATAGCACTGTGATCTATACAGAATGACGATGCAATGTTATAGCACTGTGATCTATACAGAATGACGATGCAATGTTATAGCACTGTGATCTATACAGAATGACGATGCAATGTTATAGCACTGTGATCTATACAGAATGACGATGCAATGTTATAGCACTGTGATCTATACAGACTGACGATGCAATGTTATAGCACTGTGATCTATACAGACTGACGATGCAATGTTATAGCACTGTGATCTATACAGACTGACTATGCAATGTTATAGCACTGTGATCTATACAGACTGACGATGCAATGTTATAGCACTGTGATCTATACAGAATGACGATGCAATGTTATAGCACTGTGATCTATACAGACTGACGATGCAATGTTATAGCACTGTGATCTATACAGACTGACGATGCAATGTTATAGCACTGTGATCTATACAGACTGACGATGCAATGTTATAGCACTGTGATCTATACAGACTGACGATGCAATGTTATAGCACTGTGATCTATACAGAATGACGATGCAATGTTATAGCACTGTGCTCTATACAGAATGACGATGCAATGTTATAGCACTGTGATCTATACAGACTGACGATGCAATGTTATAGCACTGTGATCTATACAGAATGACGATGCAATGTTATAGCACTGTGATCTATACAGAATGACGATGCAATGTTATAGCACTGTGCTCTATACAGAATGACGATGCAATGTTATAGCACTGTGATCTATACAGAATGACGATGCAATGTTATAGCACTGTGATCTATACAGAATGACGATGCAATGTTATAGCACTGTCATCTATACAGAATGACGATGCAATGTTATAGCACTGTCATCTATACAGAATGACGATGCAATGTTCTCGTCAGCGTGATTAATATAGGCATGGCTGAAAACATGTTAATTGCAGATGATGGCTTTAGAATTACACAATTATAATGCAGACCCTGTAGTTTATATATATATATATATATATTAGAAAGCAAGTGAAATAAATGTTTTCATAAACTTGTCTGACCAATAATATACATAATAGGCCCTGTGCAACAGAATATTATTCATAATACTTGGCTAATTCACTTTAGTGTAAATAAAACACAGCTTCTTAACATTAAAAATGTCACCCTGCTTATCCAACATCAATAAATAAGAGTTGCAGGTGAATAAATATTGTGGCTTATATGAAAAATACAGACCCCTTTAGTGTAATGGGTGCACCCCATTAAGGTTAGGGTTAGTTTGAGATATTTAGAGGCTTTCCTAGGTCCTGAGAGTGAATATACTCAGGACATTACTAAGCACCCTTTCTGTCATTTTACTGGAGAAACAAGTGTCTGCTAACGACAAAGTAGCAAAGCAAAAAAAAAAAAAAATATATATATATATAGTTTGTTATCTGAGGCTTAGTCTTTGTGAATTGTGTAATGATGGCTTTTGTGTTATCAACACTTGTGTTGTTTATTTTGTTAGTTACTAAAAATACTCACTGAAGACAATAAATCTGACGGCCGTTATACAATCCTATTCTGGTCTATGTCTTCTAATGTAAAGGCACAAGGTAAGGTATTATATGAAAAAAACATCTTACTTTATATATGTGGATATGTCACGTATACAAATGTTACAGGGTGTAAATTTTGTTTAATTATATAAGCGAAGCAGTAATGTAAATAAGCAGCAGCATTAGAGAGAAGGGTTTGTTAGAACAGGCTATGATATGTCTTAGAAAGAACATGTTACTACTGTATACAGTACTGTGTTTTACAGGCCTCAGGGAGACACGTCCAAGGTTAGGGTTGGGCTGCGGGGGGCGGGGGGGGGGTTAGGTTTAGTCTGCGGGGGAGAAGGTGCTAGTTTTAGGGGTAGGGTTAGGATACTTGCCTGCAGGTGTCGGTATCCTAACCCTGTTGGGATGGCAGCATAAGGATTCTGACCGTTGGGATCCTGAGCCTTGGTATCCTGTACCCAACTCTCTTGAATATGCCCAATTAGAAATACAGTACATTTTAACTATAGTAGAGATTAGTGCTGTCATACTGAAGAGTAGCCACAAGGTGGAGTTCTAAGAATTATCACAGGAAATGTCATTGACAAAATTGCCATTCAATGTTGATATTCCTTATGTCTTTTTATGTAAATATTCATATGTAACAGCTTTGAAGTGAAATGCAGCAACATCACTGGAATATTATGCTGCTAATCTTACTATTTATCTAGCAGGGTAGGCACCTATGACCTAGGATTGCAGGCAGGTAAGCAAAGAGAATTCTGCGCTGTGATTCTACAGTTTTATGGATTGTAAACGACCTTCAGACTTTTTTAACATGCAAAACAGAACAGAACAGTTTATGTATAATTGTAAGTCTATATACATAACAGCGTTATGCTCAGCTCCACTGAAGAGATTTAAGAAAATACATCCCAAAATTATATACACTATTTAACAGTACTAGGATTTTTGGATTTATGTAGAGATAATAGCAATGCCAGCGTCAGTATAGAATTGAAGATGTTACCACTCTATCTCAGTGTTGTCTCCTGTATTACCAGGGGTGATACTGTTAATAATGATAGATTACTATCTTTCCTTTATTACTTGGGGTCATATTTATAACATGTTGGTAAGAACTTCCTTTGCCGAGCTGTATATGGCTGAGGACTTGTCTCTATGGCAAATCAAGAGCAGTGATGTCCAGTCTTGCATGACTTTGGCTTCTCAGACATTGATCCGGTTTCAAGTCATGGAAATGCAAGTTTTCCTATTTACTAACATTGCAAACAAATCAGTGCAACTAATATAACAGGCATTGGCCCTCATTCAGAGCCGTACGCTCTGAGCAGAGCGCACGCTCTGAATGAGGGCCGGGCTCCATTTTCATGGAGCGTCCTCCTGGACGCTAGTATAGCTGTGGGTCACCACCCACAGGCTATACGAGCGTGCTTTGTGATGGCCGCGATGGTCGAGACCATCGCGACCATCGAAATTGCGAGCCGGAGCCTGCGGTTGAGGTTTTCAACCGCAAGCTCCGGAGTGATTTTGGCTCTATCAGAGCCAAAATCACTCCCACTGACATCAACATTGACAGCACGCCCCCTTTGATCGGACACAACGAGCGAAGGACTTTCCTTCGCTCGTCGCGTCTGGCGCATGCGCACGATGGAGCTCCCTCCGTCGTGCGCATGCTCAGTGCATAACATCGACCCACTTGCGAGCGGACAGCCGCTCGCGAGTGGGTCTGAATCAGGCCCATTGTCCCTAATGACACCATTGATAAAGCACCACTTAAGAATTGGGCAACACATACTGGGCCTGATTCAGAGCAGCTCGCACGATGTGTATGCCAATTGAGTAGGCAATGCTACCGCACAGCAATGCAGTAGCACGCCCAGTATTTCTTAGAGCACGATCACATAGTGTATGCAGACACCCATCAGCCTGTTTTAAGACGCCCACTTGTGCACGTCATGTCCAGGAAGTGTATGCAACCATCGGTACATCGGGTAACATCAGATGCGATCGCAGCACTTGGGGTTGACCATACCCTGCCGCAAGCACTGCGAGCACTTCAGTGTAATAACAAGCCAAGTGACGTGTACTATGATGCTGTCTTATAATTATGCACACCTCTAATACGCCATTGAGATGCTCAAGCACGCCTGTGTTTGCACCTCCAATCCCCCGTTTTTAATGGCCAGCCCGTTACCACCTACAAACAGCTTCCCCTGTCACTCACTCTGCTGGGCTGTCTATGTGCAGCGAGCGAATGCATTGTGAACTATCGCTAAGGTCTGCTACGCACAATGCATACACACTGCATACCGTCGGCAGCAGCGAGAGTATGCATCTTAGCGAGCGGGTCCACTTTTCTTTGTCCTCTGTTTTCCACGTCAATTCTATGCTTAGAATAAATAGTTTATGAATGAATATGTTGTCAGCTTGTGGTTAGAGTACAACATTACATGTGGATGACAGTAAAAGGACACAACTACATGCTAATAGATGAGAGACTTTAGACTGCTGAGCACAATGATTGAGTTCTGTCACAATATACAGATGGACAGTGCTAAACTGTGTTAAGGGTTAAACTGGTTCTCTTACATGACAGCAACAAAATGCACTTTGATGGCATATAAGCATATCATATACTGTAGAAAGGGCTCTTAGAGACCGCCAGAGCTTAGTTCCATGTCATCTAATAGCATTCTCCCTGAAATGCACCACCCACTGTTCCCATAATGTATAAGCCATCTTATTCTATGTACAAATATTACATATATAACCACATAAAAATAGAGCTTCATAAATACTTGCAGGCAGTATAAGTTAGTAGGAAAATGTTGTTTTGTTTCTCTATATAGACTTAAATACTCATTTGTATCTTATCGGCATAGCCATGTCAGCTTCTTTTATTCCATGCTCAGTAAATCATGAAATAGGTGACTTCTGTGAGATCTTTCTCAAGGAATATCACTATATAAGCCCAGAGAGCAGTCAGGAGTGGCATAAATGACATATTAATCCCATTCTCCCGGGGCCACCTAGGTAAAACGTGTATATACTGACCTAATCTGTTAATCATTTTGCCGGTGTGTGCCGGGCTACTTTCACACCCAAGGAATAACAGAGACTCCCGGTGTCATCTAGCACAGGTGACAATCCACACCTCCAGCTGGCAACATGTAAGACAATTAGAATAGCTGACTATGGGCCTGATTCAGCATGGATCGCAATTGCAAAGCTGTACGCAGGCATATACAGTAGTGTGTAGTGCACACAAGAAGCTTTGCAATTACAATCCTTGCAATAATGCAAATGCAGCAGGTGTATGATATCCCCTGCTGCATTTGCGATCCCAGCACTGCGACGAAGGTCGGGAAGGACATGCCCCATTTCCGGGAACCCTGGCCGCCACCGCACCGTCCATTAAATGCCTCTGCCTGTCAATCAGGCAGGGGCATTCAAGGACTTGCGTGCGTCTTAGCAGGACCCACTCTGCACACTCGCAGAATGGGTCCTGCACACACACAGATTCCTGATAATCGGGAATCTGCGTTCCACGGTGCACTGCTGAATCAGGCCCTATGAAAACATTATTGCTATGTGCATTTGCTTCGAGGACATATAGATCTCATGAAAAACTAAAGATGGGACCTCCACATTCATGTTAGTTAAAACAACAGTAAAAAAAAAAAAAGAAATTAATGAATATGTTCAATTATCAAATAAAGGTAAACACTATAGAACCTAAAGCTGGACCACCACAGTAGTACGTGATGCTGTGTGTACGGGATCAGTAGCTGGGGGTATGTGAGGGCGAAGGACGCCTGCCACTGACCTATGGATTACCACTGGTTTCAATCCACAATCATTAGGATTCCCAGTAAGTGATGCATGAATGGTTCTAATGGACACTCTGCCACCCTGATATAGTATAGGTTTATACTGTTCTCTTGAGCTGGAAAACAAATTCATTTACATCTTGGAAACCTCAGCACTGAGTTTTTGGGCTAATGCCAATGATAAATAACCTGTTACCTCTTTTGCTAAGTAAACAAATAGTGTACTGCATGTTCTGTGAGAGACATACGCTGGGTAATCACACAGGGCACCTGTAGTGATCTCATCATCGTGGTTCCTGGCATCGGGGGCACGCTTGTGCCAGTCACTAAGTGCTAATACCATATCAGCCACAAGTGCTGGGTATAATAATCCCAGGAAGTGTGCACGTTTTTTATTAAATGCAGAATATCTTTTATGCAAACATTGGTGGCTGATGAGACAAAGCGATGCCAGTTTCCCGTCCGGGGAGAGATATGCGCTGCTCCGTTATTTCTCTCTCTCTTTTATCCTGTTATGTTTTTCTGTCACTACTGATAAAACTCAGTAACAATAATTTCCTTGTAGAGCTACATGCTTGGCATCAGCGGTAATTCTGTCCAGACTGGGTGTGTGTCTACACTCGCGGCTCTATCCTGTGCGATAGCTCAAACAGAGTCTGCTGGTTGTCAATCATGTGCAAGTGATGTGTGTAAAACTTTGCCTCGTGGTGCTCCTTCTGCGGAAGGTCGCTGGCTGTACGGAATACAAAAAATAAACAAGACAATTAGAAACATTAAAACCGTACAGAATAAATACAAGAAAATCCCTCTTGCAGGAAATAAACAATTTGCATTCCAGCTGTTTTGGAACATCCAATTTTACTTCTGATCAAATGCACTTGTTTTTCAGGCCACGGCCATTTAACATTTGCAATTTTTATTGGAAGGAGCTGTGCTGATCGTGGGGTTCCTTTGCCAACTACTATAGGCCTGACATATTCATTCCCCTACTTCTGTGCCTGCATGCAAACATCAGATTGAGCTTTGAGTGATGGATTATTTATTTTACAATGTGTAGTTGTTGTCGGATACACAGGGAAAATCCAAAGGCCCCTGAATTTGGGTGAATTCCCTTGGGAGAGTAGCCCAGTCACGCCCTCTTCCACAGTGTAGTGGGCCGGACAGGGATTGGTAATGTGATCTGTGACACTTTGCTGCAGGGCAGACGGGCTGTGATAGCACAAACCACGTCTCCTTGCCCTCTACACGTGCCCCATGGATATCCCCATCTAGATCTCCCAGAGGCAAGCAGCAAATAGTAGGTGAGCATGGTAGGACACACAATCCCCAGATATTTAGGGAAGAGGAGAGTCCAAACACCTAGATGTGGGCTTGCCCCTATAAATGTGCAAGGTGTACAATTTAGGGGCATTTTCACAATAGGTGAAGTATATTTAGTGTTGGAGAGGTTTATAAAACGAACAGCAGCAATTTTGGATTCATAGTACACTGTCAAATACTTGTTAAAGGTGGGTTTGTACAAGGCTGGCTCAGTTGCTAAATATAACACTGAAGTGAATATGACACCAGCATTATAATAATATGCCCATTGGACTTACTACCTTGGCATATTCTCTATGAGTAACTTAGAGCTGTGATCAACACGGTTTGCCTTGAAAAGCAACATATGAATTATTTCCATGTGTAAACTCAATTCGGCGATGTGTGGCTGCGATGTTCGGCTTCGTACACCCCCAAGAATCACAGTAGCCCAACATTGCACATTATCCTCTGTGTGAGGGAATATTGGGGATGTTGGGGTCTGCGAGGTGCCAGAGTTTCGAATGTCCGCACCGCGTTCCGATGGCACTTTATGGACATCAGAGAGAGTGAATATGTCTTATACGGTAAGAAAAGAGCTTTCATGTACTGGGATTGCATTTTACCACTTCTATTGCAAACCTAGAACTATGAAAACAAATAGCATGTCATATTTGGGCTCAGGTATTTCAGACGCCTCCACAGTCTGTCTTTGGGGAAGGTGATTTTAGGAATTTAGCAATTTATAGCATGACTGGCATTCCGCTCATGAGCAATCAGCTCTTTAATTACTTTTGTTTCTGCAAGCGGATCAACTAAATAAAATATTTGCAAGAGGATTTCTAAAGAGCGATTACTGGCTTTTTGGGGTTTAGTCAAGAATGAAATGTTTCTGTTCTATTGACATGAAAATGATATTAGCTTAGCACATCCAGCCCACACTGTTTCCATCTCGCTGATTTCTGTGTACGGTGTTCTGTACATAATCAGATACACAATATACACCAGGCCTGCAGGTCATTTGCTTTCTTTGTTAAGGCAGCCTGTGTGGATAAGTGCTTTTAACACGTTTCCCAGATACCGGCATTGGTTAAGGATTATATGAATCCCTTGGGTATGGAAACAGCCAGCGCAGTCTTCAGGAGGGGTTAGCAAATTAGTCTAATGTCTTCATAAAAATCACACTGGAGTTATTATGTCTTCAGGGTTGCTATTCTCACTTCTGTCCTTTACCAGCGTGTTCTGTCCCTGAAGCTATAGATGAGTAATAATACACTTTAGCGGTTGAAAACTGTGCATTAAGTCTTGTATTCTGTGCTATTTTTATATAGACAGTAATGGAGCATACACACGGTCAGATTTTTCGTTTGAACGATTTTTTTTTTTCAAACGATTTTGCTAACGATTTACTCAACGATTTGAACGATATCTGAAGGAAAAGAACGAAATCTGACTGCAAACATGTCAGATATCGGTCTCTAACAAACGTGAACGCGCATCATTCATCGTTCACGTTTGTACACATGAACGATTTTTTTCATCAGATTTGAACGATTGAACGATTTTTAAAATCGTTATCGTTTAAATCTGATGAAAAATCTGACCGTGTGTATGCACCATAAGACCAAATAAATAAGACCATATAAAAGCAAATAAAACCAGAGCAATGATAAAATTATGTTATTAGTATGAAGAATTTATGTGTGTTGAGGTCAACTCACTGCGCCAACCGATTATTTACCCAGATCCAGCTCATTTCTACTATTACAGTTCTTACCGCACTCAACGAATCTAATACCCGTTTGTGGGTGTATGTTTTATGGCGGCGAGGCTTCGTGCTTTCATGTAACATTAATAGAACAGACTGAATACAAATCTAGTTGCAGTTTACTGTCAGTAACACACAAACTGTTCTTGAGAAAATCGGATATAAATGAGCTATTATTCAGAATCAAAGGGCCAAGGCTGGAAACCTCCTACAGTAATGTCATGGGACGTTTCTCAGGAGGACAGAGTCTGCTCCCTACAGTACGCCTTATGTTCACGCTCATTAACATCTATTCATGCCCAGAAAATAGCTAACATCAAGGGCATGTCAAAAGTGTACATTAGCAAGAAACCATACAGATGTAACGCATAGTAAATGTAGCACGTTTGCCGTTATATTTAGATTATTTATTTGAAGGCGATGACCGCTATTGGACAACTCTGCTTAAGCAGTTCTGTATGTTCCCCCCACTGTTAGGGGGGCACTCAATTCTGAGTGAGGGCCGTGAAGCGCCTGAGGAATGGTCGCTTGAAGTATCTACCACAGAGGTGCACAGGAAAATGACAGGGCCCCAATAAGCAAATACAATCTTTCATTGTACCAAATTTCTATGTATTAGTTTATGCTTAGTATGAATCAATAGCAAAAGTAGAAAAATAAAATATGCATCAATAATAGTGTAATTGTTGAAGAAGCATTTGGATGACCCGGGGACAGGTCCAGAAGGGGTTGTATTTAATATTTTTGTATATATACAGTCCCTACCACAATTTCTGTGCCTACCCTGTAATATTATATATATTACATCAGAAGTAATATTAGGCATGTGTCCCTGTATGAGCTCGGAATTGTTATACAATAAAAACAAAAGTGTTTTATTAATACTAAGTAACATAATTGCTGCCTAGCGCTTACTATATGGTCACTGCAGGATGATCACTTACCATACTGGTTATTTCTACAGTGTCGCAGGGACCGCACTGTGTCTGCGATCATGTGCTGAAAAAAGGACAAAAAAAAAAAAAGAAATGAGAAGATACCAGAAAATAACAGGTCATTATCATATAGATTTAATGTAGCATACATTCCCAGCCTACAATTTATTCCAAAGTTCTTAAAATAAATGTGAATTTTCTATTTTTGAGGGATTAACACAGCTCTGTCACTTAAGTACTTGGCATAGAAATTACCATAATTATCACAATCTTCCTACAAATTAAGTTCTCTCTCCCCGTAACACAGAAGTCATGAAGTAAAGCCGAATTTATTTACTGGATTACCAGCCACTTACTGTAGATGCCATCGTCTCCCCCTCCTCACCCCAGCACAGCAGCCCGGCTCTGCATTCTCTCTCTGTATGTACCTAGTTATTGGCCACATGATAGATAATACACCAGGAGGAGAATGACTTGTTAGCACACCGCAGTTTTCTTTATTAAGGAACTTCCTGATTCCTGTGCTCACACAGCTTGGTGGCTCTTTATCTGGCTCACACAGCTGCAGACGCTGAACAATACTTGGAGTAACGAGTGTATGGTAATAAAATCAGCGTAATGCTCAACAATGGGTGTTACTGGGAAAACTATAGGATTACGCTGGTAAAGTCGCCATATGTTAGAAATAGAGAATTGTCTCGGGTGACGTGCAGATACATCTGTACCGCCAGCTGCCATCTCTTGCGCACATCACTATTCGCGATTGCAGACGTTGTCCATATTCATTGCACTCTGGACAGACAACATCAGAACAAAGCAGCGAGGTTACGACTGAACGTTACCATGTATCCCCTCCTTAGTCTTCTCTCATCATAACTAAAACTGATCTGACTCAATCCAAATCTACAGTACATACAGATGTACTTCACCTCCTTGCCAAAGGGTATACATACTCCAGTGCCATAATGTCGACAGTCAGTATATAGGCGGGACTAGGTCAGCGGAACTATGCCGACAGGGTTAAAATGCAAGTTTTAGTACTGCCTATCTACGGACTGTTGAGATGATGAGAGTGTATACCCCTTGTAATATACTGATGAACAAAATCACAGTTTGTTGCAAACACTTTATATGGTTAATGAGGTTTATTTATATTGTTTTACACTACTAACTTTTCTTCTGGTTTGTTACAATTTTCCAAATCGATGGTACATTTGCAGGCTGTTGTGTGTTAGAATTATTCCTTACTGCAGCGTGCAGCTTCGCCAACGGTTAACCAAAACATTTGTGGGGTCATTTTTTAATTTGTGAAGCTAAAGGGCCTGATGAGGTGTAAAGGTGCCTACACACTTGCCGATATTTTGAACGACTGAACGATATCGTTTTCGTTGAGTCGTTCACTATATCGGCCAGTGTGTACGCTAAAACGATGAACGATAATGATGAACGACCAACGATGCGCGCTCCCGTGGGTCATTGGTCCTTGTCATGCATGGCCCGAGCATGCAGGCCCACCTGACGATATTGTCAGGTTGTTCCATGTTTGGGGATGAGGGAGGAAGCCCGGCACCATACGATATCGTTCAGTGTGTGTGTGCTCAATGTCGTTAACGTCACTGAGCACACTCCTGCTGGGGACACACTAGACGATATCGCTCATGGAGCGAATAGTCTAGTGTGTACGCACCTTAAATGTAGTGGGCGTTTCTGGGTGTGACAAAGAGGTGGCTTAGCGCGCGCACTGAGATGGTCCATCCTATGGGAGTGTCGCAGCAGGCGTGTCATGAAAGAGGTTGCATACACAGCTGCTCACATAGGAGGCCATACACTGACAGAGGAAATGAAGAAACTGCACCCGCATAGGGCTGGCAACTACACATATACCATTCAGCCATACAGGGCCTGATTCAGAGTTGGATGCAGTTGCAGCTGTGGCTGCGATTTTTGGCATAGTCGCAGCGAGCTTAATATGCAGATGCTAGTTTAGGCATTGGCCTTGTGTGCTGGAATGTGCCGGACAGCGCAAGCCCTGAGTTGCCTACTTTCAATGCCCGTGGATAGTGCAAATGAAAATCAGTGAGTAAATGCCTTCCATGATGTAGGCACCCACTAAGCAGGGGGTAAAAGAGGGCTAAAATGTTGCCTCCCCCTGTGCACTGTCCTGACTGCCTGTCTCATTGTGACTTCAGCACAGTCCAATATTCAACTAGGGGAGCCACAGCCACTGTCACCCCAACTGCTGCAAAACATCACTGGCAATTGGTGCGGCTCCCCTATTTGAATAATGAACTGTGCTGCAGCCCCACCTCTGGAGCCGCCACTAGCCATATGATCCGGACATGGCTTATGTAAAGGGGTATGGGAGGGGAATGTGTTACTACACAGGTGAGGGAGGGGAATGTGTTACTACACAGGTATGGGAGGGGAATGTGTTACTACACAGGTGAGGGAGGGGAATGTGTTACTACACAGGTGAGGGAGGGGAATGTGTTACTACACAGGTGAGGTAGAAAGTGTTACTACACAGGTGAGGGAGAATGTATTACTACACAGGTGAGGGAGGGGAATGTGTTACTACACAGGTATGGGAGGGGAATGTGTTACTACACAGGTGAGGGAGGGGAATGTGTTACTACACAGGTATGGGAGAGAATGTGTTACTACACAGGTGAGGGAGTAGAATGTGTTACTACACAGGTGAGGGAGGGAAATTTGTTACAATAGCATTGGGAGGGTGAAACTGGGCACATCAGCTAGTTATATATACACAAACATATATACACAAACACACATTATATATATATATATATATATATTGTCAGACGTAGACCTTGGCACAAAAAAAATTTTGATAAACGAAGTGGCAGGAACATTTCAAACAGCAATAGTGACAGTGATTTTCAAGTCTCAGAAAGCGACGATTCTAGTAGGTCACAGAGAGGCCCTTTAGGGCAGGCCCCTGTACCCTCAGTGGAAACCAGGTCAGATCAACTACCCGCAGAGGCGGGCAAAATAAGAGGCAGAGGAAGACCTCCCACCAAGAAGAAAATCTAATTTTTAATCTGTCTCAAAGACAACTATCTGCATTGGAGATTCAGGTCTTAAACCGAGGATTAAGTTTTGTTCCTACAAATCGTTTTGATGAGTTTAAGTGGAGGTGTGATTCTCATAAGTTTGCGAGAAAATTGAGGCTCAAGGAGCATTTTCAGCATGAGAATTTAAGTGCTGCTCCTACGATTTTTGAGGTATTTTTGCATCGATCCTCTAGGTCCAATTATGATCCTATTTCCAATAATGCATCTTTGCGGACTTTTGGTCGTCTACTTGATGAGGCAGTCACTAAATTTGTCGCGGCACCTGGTAAGGTTCACCCCAACCTGTCTAACTCAGAGTTGCGGGCACTTAAAAATTTGGAGTCATATGAAGACATTGTCATCAGGCCTGCCGACAAGGGCGGTGCCATCGTGATACAGGATATTGGAACTTACAGGGCTGAGATTGAGTCCCAATTATCAGACACGGCAGTGTACCAAAAACTGTCAAGAGACCCTACCATTGAGTATCAGAGGGAATTGGCAGAGATCTTGACGACAGCTAAGGACCAGTCATTAATTCCTCTGAAAGTGTACAAAGCCCTATTAGTTCAGTATCCTAGGGTTCCTGTACTGTACACCTTACCTAAGGTGCACAAAGACAGCATTAATCCCCCGGGACGGCCGATTATATCGGCGAGAGACTCATTGCTGCAACCGGTGTCTCAGTTGCTGGATTCTATTCTGCAACCACTGGTGGGCAGACAATCTACATTCCTCAAGGATACCTCTATGTTTTTACAAAAACTCGCGGACTTGAAGAATATTCCATCACACACCCTATTATGTTGTTTGGACATATGCAGTCTATATACCTCCATTCCACATGTTGGTGGCATGCTGGCCATGAAAAAGTTTTTGGGTATTAATCTGCATGAATCGTTGTTTGACCATGGTCTATTTTTGAAGCTCTTGGAGCTCACCTTATGTCGTAATTATTTCCTCCATGATGGTGGGTTCTATCTACAGCTACGAGGGTGTGCCATGGGGTCATCTGTGGCACCCTCGTATGCTAATGTTTTTATGTTTGACCTTGAACAGCAGTTGTTTTTCCAGGATGAGGAGGTGTTGAATGATATTCTGTGGTACACCCGGTACATTGATGACATTTTTCTTCTGTGGACTGGGGGTACCGACAGATTTATTCATCTTATGGAGACTATCGATAGGTCTGATTCTCCTATTAAGTTCACGTTTTTGTATCACGAAAGTGAGGTGCATTTTTTAGATGTTACGGTTAAGTTCATCAATGGGGCTTTTCAAACAGATGTCTTTCATAAACCAACAGATAGAAACACTTTTCTATTAGCCTCTAGCCATCACCCAGAACCCCTGAAACAGGGTCTACCTTTGTCCCAGATGATGAGGATAGCTCGCATCACGAGTGATTCGAGTAAGGTTGCTGGGGAGTTGGATGTACTTATTGACAAGTTCATTAATAGAGGTTATAATCCCCAAACTTTAAGAGAACAAAAAATCAAAGTAATGCTTATGTCACGCAATGATCTATTGTGTCCCAAGGCTAGGGACTCATCTAAAATAATACCTTGGACTAGTGATTTTTCTACTGCCAGTCCTATCATTAGGAGAGCCACGCAGGCGTTATGGCCAGTGGTCTCATCGGATAGGGATCTTCCTATCTTCAGAAATAGTAGACCCATAGCTGCACTGCGACGAGGTAGAAATTTGAGAGATAGACTTGTTAAAACAGACATCACGGGTAAAGCTGTCCCTGTGACAGTGAATACACAGAGAAAACAGCCAGGATGTTACAGGTGCAGTAATTGCACAACATGTTCTTTTTTGCATACATGTCAATCTTTCAAACACCCACATACGAACAAAATTTTTGACATAAGATATGTGTTGACTTGTTCTACTGATCATGTTGTATACATTGTTATCTGTCCATGCAAGCTATATTACGTGGGGCAGACTACACGTAAATTCTCAGAGCGTATGGCAGCGCATAGGTCCGCTATCAGGCTGTCATTACAAGGGAGGCTTATTGATCAGCCAGTTGCTCGACACTTCAAAGAGGTCGGGCACACGCTGGCATCACTTAGATACTTTATGATTGACCATGTGCCCGTCACTCTGAGACGGGGTGATAGGGCTAAGCAGTTACTTATTAAGGAATCCAAGTGGATTTTAAGACTTAATACCATTGCCCCACATGGCTTAAATGAAAAAATTAATTGGAATAGCCTCCTATGATTGATTTGGTATTGTGATGGTGATCTTTTATTTTCACTTTGTATTGCTATGTTTGCGATTGGGATTCTGGAGTGTGGGATTATGGATTGTGGGGGTCCTAACGGGGTATGTGCTTATTTGCTCGGTTTTTATGATGTTTGTCATTTTATGTTCATGTAATGTTGTTGGGCTTGTGATGTACATACACCAATCGGTGGGTGTCTTGCTGTGTCTTTAGGTGCCACTGCTGGGGGGCGGGGCCGGTTCACGACTGTGGAACGCAGGCTCTCTGGTCTGTGGAACGCACTCTGCGGTCCCCATGACGATGTCGGCTGTAGTTTCCGGAAGTGTGACGGTCACGTGCTTCCGGCGGATGGTTCCTGACGGACGGCTGGAGGCGCGCGCCGGTTGATGGTAAGGTACATATGGGGGGTTATGTGGTTATTTTATGTGTTTTGTTTGTATTGTGGTCCTGAAGACGGGGCTTCGGCCCAGAAACGGCTGTAGATCGAATTTAATACATTTCTATATTTGCATTTTCAATTACTCTGAGTGCCAATTTCTTTTGGATTTCTATATATATATATATATATATATATATATATATATATATATATATATAATTACTGTGCAAAAGTTTTAGGCAGGTGTGGAAATAAATGCTGCAAAGTAAGAATGCTTTTCGAAAATAGCAGTGTTTATGGTTTGTTTTAGCCATTTATCAAAATGCAAAGAGAATGAACAGAAGTGAAATCTAAATCAATATTTGGTGTGATCACCCTTTTCCTTCAAACCAGCATAAATTCTTCAAGGTGCACTTGCACAAAGTCAGGGATTTTGTTGGATTATAGTCAGGTGTATGATTAACCAATCATACCAGACAGGTGATAATGATCATCATTTTCATTAAAAGAAACAGCTGTGTAGGATGCTTAAAACTGGGTGAGGAACAGCCAAAACTCTGCTACAAAGGTGAGATTGTGTAACAGGTCACAGGTCATACACCATGGCAAGACTGAGCACAGCAACAAGACACAAGGTAGTTATACTGCATCAGCCAGGTCTCTCCCGGGCAAAGATTTCAAAGCAGGCTGGGGTTTCAAGATGTTCTGTTCAGGCTCTTTTGAAGAAGCACAAAGAAACAGGCACATTGAGGACCGTAGACGCAGTGGTCGGCCAAGGAAACTGAAAGACATATCATGCTTACTTTCCTTCGAAATCAGAAGATGTCCAGCAGTGCCATCAGCTCAGAACTGGCAGAACGCAGTGAGACCCAGGTACACCCATCTACTGTTAGAAGAAGTTTGGCCAGAAGTGGTCTTCATGGAAGAATTGCGGCCAAAAAGCCATACATTTGACGTGGAAACAAGGCCAGGCTACTCAACTATGTACGAAAATATAAGAACTGGGGTGCAGAAAAATGGCAGCAGGTGCTCTGGACTGATGAGTCAAAATTTAAATATATGGTTGTAACAGAAGGCAGTTTGTTCGCCGAAGGGCTGGAGAGCGGTGCAATAATGAGTGTCTACAGGCAACAGTGAAGCAGGGTGGAGGTTCCTTGCAAGTTTGAAGCTGCATTTCAGCAAATGGAATTGGGGATTTGGTCAGGATTAATGGTGTCCTCAATACTGAGAAATACTGGCAGGTACTTCATGCAATACCATCAGGAAGGCATCTGATTGGCTCCAAATTTATTCTGCAGCAGGACAACGACCCCAAATACACAGCCAATGTCATTAAGAACTATCTTCAGCGTAAAGAAGATAAAGGATTCCTGGAAGTGTTGATATGACCCCCACAGAGCCCTGATCTCAACTTCATCGAGTTTGTCTTGGATTACATGAAAAGACAGAAGGATTTGAGCAAGCCTACATTCACAGAAGATCTGTGGTTAGTTCTCCAAGATGTCTGGAACAACCTTCTGGCCAAGCTCCTTCAAAAACTGTGTGCAAGTGTACCTAGAAGAACTGATGCTGTTTTGAAGGCAAAGGGTGGTCACACCAAATATTGATTTGATTTAGATTCCTCCCCTGTTCATTCACCTTGCATTTTGTTAAATGATAAAAATAAAAAACTATTGACACTTCTATTTTTGAAAGTATATATATATATATATATATATATATATATATATATATATATATATACACACACATACACACCCCTCAAATGTCAAATATCTTCCTGCTTAGGAACAAAGCTGATACTATAGTGGAATCAAAACAATAAACAGTGTATAAAAATACCACAAAAGCAATCTTCAGGGTTGCTGTCGGTTAAGACATGTTGACAACTTATTTGCATCCACTATGATGAACAAAACAGTTGAACTGAAAACAAGGCTCGCACGGGGTATGTTTATTGCTTCTGAAAACCGAAACAATACAAAAGCGCCAGAGGCAGGAAATGATTTCCCGATTATCAATCTTCCAGCAGTGTTGATGTATCACAGATTGAGAACAACAAGAGATGTATCTCAGCATGGAAAACACAGTGAGGTTAGACTATGCTAATGGGCCACATAACAACAACAAGTACAGAGATATTTTAACAGACAGATCTGCAATTGCCGAGCACATCTAAAAATACACTGTTTACTACCAACGTGCTCTATGTATAAACAGTTACCGTACAATAAAGCGTTTCTATTTCAGACTGCGGTACAAAACTGGCCAGGGGCTGTGATATTATAGAGACAGTGAAAGTCATGAATACACAGCTAAATTTTATGTCAAATTGGGAAATATAATTTATGGTATTGGTATGTTTTGTCAACATTCGTGCATTCATTGACCATGCCGGCACTGATGAAATGTTGACATGCTCAGAATGTTAACAAAACAGCGGGTTCTGGCGGTGCTGCGATCACTTAATGACTGTCCACCTGGTGACTGCATCCCTAATTTAACACAGGGAAAAGCATCGAGAGCTGTACTGCATGCTGGAATTCAGTGAGATATTAATGCAGCGGACGAGGACCGACAATAGAAGCGGCAGCATACATCTCTACAAGCCGCCATTCATGGACCGCCATTACACCCGGCTAATGTATCCAGCGACAGCACTTCATTCTGTACCCAGCACCGAAGCTCCATAGCAGGTGCAGGTCACACACTGGAGGTAGCCAGCACCGAAGCTCCATAGCAGGTGCAGGTCACACACTGGAGGTAGCCTGCAGCTTGCACGGCGATTCAACACAGACCAATGTACAAGCTGGTGACCATTCAACATCACCGACCCAGTTACTAAAGACAACTATCAGTGCTTCAACCTTCCGGTTACAAAGGACAGCCACCACTGCTATAATCTGCTTTATAACCATACCAATCCACTGAAGACAGTAATATTATCTAACACTAGAGCATATACCTTGTCATTGGAACTTTGTCTATTTAACAAACTTATGACTTTTTCTGCATAAGGTTTATCTATTTAAAGCAGCTAATACAGAGCAACATTGTTGCAAATTATTGCTAATTTATGTCAACAAAGTTACCACTGCATGTTTTATATGCATTTTATGAATACAGTTTTTTTGAGGAATCAGTATGTAATACTGCCGGCCGCAAATCCCGACAGTGGAAGCCCGGCAAGGGTGAAGATCCCGACAGCTAATTTTGGTAAGTACCCCTAACCCTACCCCCTCCCCTAACCCTCCCATAGGAGTGCCTAACCCTAACCTCCCCCCATAGTGCCTAACCCCCTCTAAGTGCCTAAACCTAACCCCCATTCCCTAGCCTAAACCTAACCCTCCCGGGGGTGTGCCTAACCCTAAGTCCCCCCGGGAGCCCTAACACCTAACCCCCCCCCCCACGTCTGTCCGTGCCCGATTTACCTTCGTTCGGTATGCTGGGTGTCGGGCTCCAGGCGTAGGTCTAATGATAATGACGGGCGTCGGGATTTCGACGCCTGTCATTAGCACCTTGCCGGTATTTGGGCATTTTGACCGTCGGCTTCCTGACTGCATCCCTTTTTTACAGTATATTTTATTTTTTTGAGATTGTGGCAATAAATATTAGATCGATTTACATAGTAATTCGTTTATTGGTTTGAATTATAGGATTGCGCGGCCAACTTTTTAACATATCCCTAATTTATAGCAGCCAAGACTTTGGTATCATGGATTGGTTGATCTGGAGATGTGGAATACTTACACGTGGTCACATCTCCAGATGCTGTACCTCTGGATGGCGTATCATTTGGGCTCCCAGGGGGCTAGTGTAAAGATACGCTTTGATGCCGAGGATTGTTTTAAAAAATAAAATAACAGTATATTTTTTTTTATAACTTGCGATTCTTATCCCTAGTTGAGTTGTGATGCACATTACGGGGTCATTATGCAATCAGTCACGCAGAGCGGCTTGTATATGATTAGGAAAAATGCTCTGATTAGCCTCAGAGTTCAATTAAGATCATTCATTTGTTGCGGCTCCACTAGGAGCAGCCATCATCGTTCTCATATCATTCTACAGGCACCAGGATGCCCTCGCAGTCAGTGGCAGTTCCAAAAAATATATATCTATGATTCACTTAAAGATTTGACCCTGCTCTGCCGGGGCTCTGCCAGGTAGCCTGCTGCCCACAGGCTACCTGGCAGAGCCCCGGTTCTATGCAGCATTAGTTCTAGGGCACTAACTTTAGCTAGAGAATTTGTGGCCCCTGTTGTAGTGTGACCAGCCTAGTCTGGCATAGCCTGGTGAATATTGCCGCATTTGTAGGGTGGCACCACACTAGATATCCCTTTGCCTAAATTCTGATGTAATTTACAGTATATGGGGCCCTATGAGAGAAAGACTTAACATAACGTCAAATATGTTTAATTAAATGTGCGAAATCCAAAGCCACCAAGCAGACATCTTTTTGCCTGGACTCTACCAATCTTATGCAAGAGGGTTTCTATACCTGCAAATACTACACAGCTACAAACCTAATGTAATTGCTTTATTCAAGTTACACCAGACAAGTACTGTAATGTGAACATATGAGAAGTGCGCACTATGAACTTGTGTAAGAGACCGTACAGAGCACATGTGCATGGGAGACATCACCAAGAAATCCATGGCAGCATCATAGTACATATTTGTCATTCCTCCTCTATCTTCCGTGCGGTATGAGTGCCACCGGCTCCCGTACAACTCGGCCGACACTGGGCGTCTTTTTTTGCTGCAAATGTGTCACGTACAAGCAGACTTTGCTGATTAAAGCGATATGTGGCATGTGTATGCTCTGTGTCCGGCCCAGTGTGTGTGTAACATCACCACAACGGAACGTGGTGTGGGAACAGCCGCTGACACTGTAATGTAGCATGTAGTATATAAATACAGACCATACACATGCCACATATCATTGTAATCAGCAAAGTCTGCTCATGCGTCTTATTCGTAACACATTGCGAATAAGACGCATATACGGCAAAAGACGCATGAAAAGATGCTCGGTATGAGTGAACTCGCACGGGACTAAGGGCCTGATTCAGACTTAGGAATAGAGAGAGAGAGAGATCTCTCTCAACTGATCATCTTGGTGAAACCATGCTGCACTGCAGGAGGGGAAGATTTAAAATGTGCAGAGAGATTTAGATTTGGGAGCAGTGTTTCCAAACTGACATCTATATTGTAGAGTAATAATAAAGCTGTGCAGTATTTGTGGGCTACATGCAAAAGCAGCCAGTATTTACCCCACATGTAAAAAAATGTATGTAATTACACCCCTTGGATTGCGATATGGTTTGTTCAGGTTCACAGTTGGGAGAGATATCTCTCTATTCCCAAGTCTGAATCAGGCCCTAGGCGTGACTAGAAGTGCTGCTCAATGCGACTGTAGCAAACACGACGGAGGACACCTCTGTATTTCATGGCAGAGATTGGACAAACTGATCACTTAACAACAGCAGCCTGGGCCCTTCACCAGTCTGTGCTTTATAGGAAAGAGGCAAAAAGAAAACCATTGAAAACGGATTACATAAAATCTCACTTTGTAGGCACCATAATGTAGGGGAGCTTCATACCAGGTCATGGAATAGTCTATTGTCTAAAAACATGTAGGAATTCAATTAGCCGCAGGGGGGGGGGGGGGAATCATTTCAATCAGATAGCATTTTCCACGCGCGTTAACCCACTGATTCCACTTAAACTGCAAAATGAATGGGTTTTCCCTGCGCATTAACCCCCGAGGGTGCCTTTTCTCCCAGACTCTGTCCTCGCAGCTCCTGAAGCTGAGAGAAAATGTCCATCTCTGTAGTTTAACGTGCAGGGTAAACCACGCTGATTGAATCTCCCGGTGTAGATAATTAACTAATTGTATTCCCCGCTTGAATGACCTTTCTGGTCTCAATTCTAGCCGCTATGTTGGCACAAGGCTAACTTTGCACACCATCCTGTGTGAAGCAGGGTAACGGGGCATAATGGTATGGGTACAATTTTGATTCAGGAAATTTGTTGATATAGATGTAACATGACATCAGGATAATGAACCAAGGCATACAGCAAATGTCACATTGTATTGGCTTTAATACAAAAGTGATTAATCCTGGAGTACAGACCTCAATCCCATTGATAATCTGTGGTACGATCTGAAATTGACTTTTTACTCACATCCCTTTATCCAACCCAATGGAACTCAATCAATTTGTCTCAGAAAATTGGAGAAAATTGCAGTGCCCATGCTTATAGAGACTTACTCAACTAGATTTAGAGCTGTAATTATAGCTAAAGGCCCTTTTATCTAGTATTCAAAACAGGGTGGTAGATATATAATTGGTTACGGCCTGACATTTGGCTTACTTGTAGGCCATCTATGATATGCTGTGAAGTGATCGTGGATCCTCCCAGCACACACAGTGCATGGCTACACTCCGCTCTTGGGACATGCCCGCGGAAATAAGTTATGTGCCTCGTGTTGCAAAGGAATGGAAAAGTCTCAAGTGGCACACTGTGGCTTCCATGCACAAACGTGTGGCCAATTCTCACTCACACTGCAGATTGGATTACACTCCAAAAACAAATGCTCCCATGTGTCCCTGCCAAATGGGATTGAATCAAGGGCCTGGTTCAGTTGTACGCTATGCCGATATTTACGCAGTTAGCCAATTATTGAATTACAGCATATGCATCTAAAGCTGGGTACACACGGACACGGCGATATACCTGTAGTGCATCGGCAGGTGTGTACAGATGATATGTCTGTGAATGGTGTTGTTCACTGACATCTCGCATCTGTCCTGCAGCACCGCCGATGTTGCTTTTTGCTTTATCTTGCAAATATATCGCCACGTCTGGCTGTGTGTACGGACAACCCGCCGACTGCCGGTACACTTGCTGCAGGGACCCGCTGGTGACTGACATCTCAACTGGGCGGACAATTTAAATGACCTCTCAGTTCGGTCGATGTGACGTCAGCGCAGGCACATCGGCCGAACGTTTGGTAAGTGCCTAGAGTCGTGTGCTTTTATTCAGTCATAGAACACTTTGATTACTTCTAAATATCCATATAATTTACAGTAGGGAATGTACTATGCCACATTTTACACACACTCTGGCATTATCTTTAAATCAAATTAAAGTTTTATGTTACTAAAATTAGTTCAGTGACTTACCAGCTTTTCAAAGTTGACAAGGTTATCCAGAAAGGTTTTATTTCCTTCATGAATAAATGTGACATCTAAAACAAACCAGAGACATATAAACATATTAAATACTGTGCATCATATAGCTAAATTTTTCCTACCAAAGTATTAAAATGCATGTAATTTTCCCTAACCTTCTAAAACATCAAACAAAGCATAGCCAGATACATATACAGTCAATAAAATATATAGTTTATTTCCTAGAACTTTCTAGACAGTAATTTTGTTCCTGCATAAACTATATATGAATACTGAGCAATGTTAGCGACTGTTAAAGTATTCAGCATCCCTCAGTCAGGGCAGACAGATGAGTCAGAAGGAATTAACATACTTAACATTCATAAATACTGGAACATCCACATGAGCAATACTCAGCTGTAAATTTTAATTACCAGAGATCCTTAAGAGCTCCAGCAAAGCTTCAAAGCCATCGGAGCTGGAACGCAATTTGCATTTAAACCAGCATTGGATACAGCTGTCTTTTAAGAGATGGAGGCGATGAAATAATTGAGCCACAAATTATATACATGGGTGCCCCAGTTGTTCTTAAATCAGAATACATTTATATGAAATATTGGACATGAATTTAAACTGAGAGAATGAAACATTTGGAAATACAGAGTGAACATCACACTCTATATAACAATTTACCAATACTGGGACGCTCTCATTGTTTTGTAGATGGTGATTTATTAAGTATTGTCATGTGCGACTATATTACTATGGGAGTGGGCTGCTCCACAAGCACGGCAGCATTACATGATTAAACTAGCTGCTGGTGCTCAATACTGACGGGATGCATATACAGAGCAAAGCAAAACCAATCATTTTGTTTAGACCCATATCAATACTTTACTTACCTTTTAAGAGTAACGGCATAAAGGGAATTTTTGGTGGCTTCATTTTTTTAAAAGCGTCTCTGTAAGCTTTGTGGTTTAGGGATGGATCCTGTAACGGAGCATTGCAGGGTAAAGTCAGCATTTTTACATTCCATAGTAAGTAGGAACATCACATCAATTACACTATAATAGGACTATATAAATATGTCTGTGCATGTGACTCATTGAGAAGGCATTATTATGTACAATAAAAAAGAAAGTTTGAAAGACTTAATGTATTAAATAACCTAAGAGTGCCAATGTCATATTGTGCGCATCTAATATAGCCAATATATTGAATTACACACTATATCCAGGCTACTGAACTGTACTTTATAATACAACATGACTAATGGGCACAACCTCAGTATAAAGAGTTAGTAAATATTAATTTGGTCATCTGTTTCTCTTACTGTAGGGGGTAAATGTATTGAGCATCGATTTTACCAAATTGACAATTTTCAGTGGTTTTGCAAAATTGATGATTTCGATCAGTTTTCCGATCAAGATGTAAAAATGGTAAAAGTTTTGCCTTTTAATAAAATAGTTGTTTTACATTAATTCCTGTTGGTAAAATTGCCAAAACTGCAGCTTTACACCTATAACCCCAAGTCTGTGCACTGTGAGAGACACGTGTAGTCAGACCAGGCTGCTTCACTGTGTCCTGTGTAAGAGAAGTATGACCATCTCGTCCCTCAGCACACTACATACATGCAGTTGCAATATTTCATCTTGGGCGCATGTCGTCCTTAACCTGTGCAGTTATCGTAACTTTGTACAATGTAATTAGTGTCTTTGTGATGTTTTCACATGCTGTTCCATGAATACATACAGATATAGTTTCTCCTGAAACGTACTTGCTCTTTTAATGCAGACTCCATCCTGAATGTTTGCTGTGGTTTTGCAGCCCTGCACACTATCTACCTGTCACATACACGCTGAGGTGCGGATAGGTTTCATTCAGCTAAACAAACATGAAGGCTCCTTACTGCTCACTGCTGTCACCGTAGACTAGTCAGTGAAATGCTGTATTCTGATGAATATTGGTTCAGCCTTCCGCTTTCTCCAGCACGATGTGCACACTTGTAATTAATATTAACTATCCGCACTGCAGTGCAACCAGTATAAACAGAGCAGGAAACTCACCGTCAGGCTTTCAAGTTCAGAGAAGAGTTTCTTGAACTTTCCTGGGATTTTCTTGGAATGAACATAAAGAGAATAGATAATGTTACCCCGTAGCACAGGAACACAAAAAAAGTTTGACTTTGAAGGCTCTACATGGATTTTGTGCTATGAATGCCAAGTGTGTTCCTCTCCAATTTGATATGGTAACAGTGAGCTTAGAAGTAAAGTTTAAACGCCTCACAGCAAAAGTGAGCAGTCCCACTGAGTTACTCTGTATAAAGCCTGAACTTGCACATCTGTGAGACCGGATAAACAAACAACTACTGTATCTGCCAGATGGGTTATTCTGACTGGTTAACGAAATCCCAACGACATGCTTCAGCCATTTTATGTTAAGATTCAGAAATAAGCAAATATTTATGGCGCCAGCATCATTTAAACAGCTTATCCATGTTCTTTTTATTACCCATGTGTAGAATGAGCCACAATACAAAAACAAAGAAACGCGCAACGCCGACA
This sequence comes from Taudactylus pleione, assembly GCA_031769625.1. NCBI lineage: Eukaryota > Metazoa > Chordata > Amphibia > Anura > Myobatrachidae > Taudactylus > Taudactylus pleione. The sequence goes on along the minus strand of JAUIMM010000757.1, from coordinate 338,276 downwards.
TTTACCTCCCAAGTCTGAGAGAGCCGACTGACCGATGCCGTGTTCAGCCCCATAATAATGGCAAAGAATGAATTCAAATTCCTTTGAGCTTTGCAACTGTTAGGAAAAGATAATACATAAATGATAACCTAATTACTCTTTACAGTTTAGGCTATTTGAGATAACACTTATTTTATATTCAACAATATTGCTAAACTGAACATGGGCCCTGTTACTTTATCTACCATACACACTGTGGGATTCAGAGTTGGGAATAGAGTAAGATAGAGCAAGTCACTGTGCACCTGGACAAACCGTATGCAAGGGGAGCAAATACATACATTTGTTTTGCATTCAGGGTAAATACTGGCTGCTTTTGCATGTAGCTACTAGCCCACAAATAATGGGCAGCTTTATTATTACACTGCAATTTAGATGTCAGTTTGGACCAGGGGCGAATCTAAAATGGGTGCAGGGTGTGCGGTGCACACGGGCCAGGAGGGGGGCCCGCAGCGCATGCGTATGCACAGTGAGAAAGTCTCTGGGAAAATGGCGGCCGCGCCATTTCCTCAGCAACCTGCGAAGTAGACTCTGGGCACACTCTAGTGCCCAAAGTCTACTGATGCTGCGGTCAGCGGTCAGACGCGTCAGTCTGCTGACGGCCGCCGGGAAGAGAGGAGGGGGCCCCGGATGGGGAATGAACACGGGCCCCCTCCTCTCTTAATACGCCCCTGGTTTGGACACGCCCCTCCCAAATCTAAATCTCTCTGCACATATTAAATCGGCCCCCCCCTGCAGTGCAGTGCAGCATGGCTCTTGACCAAGATGCACAGCTACTTGCTATTTCTTAAGCCGGGTACACACTATGCGATCCACTGAACTATCCATCATTTCAATGTGGCAATGGATTTTGCTTATCGCATGTGATATCATCCGAGCGGCCGTGCTGCGTGACCAACTGGATTTCGTATGTGACACTGTTGCAGGTAAGGAAGGACGGAACAAGGGATCGTTCCGTCGTTTATTACATTGCTGTATGTGTAACCGCGGTAATGATATGTAGAGTAGTGCTCTACACATCGGCAGGTGTGTACCCAGCATTACTCTATTCCCAACTCCTAATCAGGCCCTGTATTCAGTGCTAGTAAAATTGGGCCTAATCCAGAGTTGTACGCGGGACACACAGTAGCTACGTCTTTATAAATATGATAATGCTGCAATAGGCGTCTTGTGTTAATATAGGCCTCCTGCATGCTTGTGCGATTTGCTGCAGTGTCTGAGTATGCAGCACTGGATCACTCGTGAACCCTCAGATTACTCAGAATGGCTGTTTTACATTCATAGCCTAGGCCAGTAAATCTGTGTAGGATGACTCTCGGAAAACCGGGGAGACGCCCTCATTTTTAGGAATGCTGCCCGGCACCAGTCCCTACCCTCCCCAAAATATCTGCAGCCTTGGATTTGTATGCGAACCATCGGGTTTGCCTACAACTCAGAATCAGGCCCATTACCACAACAAGGTGTAGTCTCTGCTTAGGCTGAGCAGGTCTGGACATATATTGCCCGATATACAGCTCAGGTACTTATTTGGATTATTTTGGTAACTCAAAGGGATTTTTTGCCATGGTATGACTATTAGAAACAAGGGAATCTAGTAAGGTGTTTTTTTTTTTTTTAAATTAAGTAGAAAATCCCTTTAAATCCTTAGCCAGAATACTGCATTATACTGCTTCACAGACTGTAATGGGAATGATGATACATTACTACTGGATGGTCAGGTGAGGGACAGTAAGTGATATCAAGGAGACTGCTGGAACCCGTATAAAGGTAAGTATTATAGATAGCGGTGATCTACACATGCGTTGTATTTACTGTACAAATAGTAAATTCCTCTAATACTTAGACACAACATAGATATGAATAACAAGTATTAAGAATTTCCATGAGCTTTTTGCACACCAATATATAATGTGACAAATTTTAATTGTGAAAGAAAACCACTCATACCCCTGTCACTGTTATCAGGATGGGCTGTGTGTGACGCTATGGTGCTGACGAGAGCGGTACGTAGACTCATTTGCGGACTGTATCCGGAGGACTGTGCACTGCACATGGGCTGATAATGGGTGATGCAGAATCACACTCGTTTCGGTCACATCTATGCCTACAGGAAATGGGGTGGAATTGGGCAGTAACGCAGGCACAGCTCAGTGGGGGAAGGGTGTAGACAGAGCTGCGGGCTGTACAGGGCTGGATGTCAACAATAATACCCCCGTTTGGCGGCGTATATTTTGCACCTAGTACAGGGCAGGCACAGGTGGGTACTAATGATGTATACAGTAAGCTAATATATGTAATTTTTCCATGCACACATACGCTCTGTTTAATTCCCACTCTGCATCACATCCTATGATTCTGATCGGATTATATGCTTGTTCTCTGCACAGCGCTGGTCTCTGTGTACCGTCTGTTTGAATATATTGTATTTGTGTATTCTATTATAATTTCACTGCACGGGGCTACATACACTCTGTGGTAATATATAACTAAACCACAATAATAATAATTAGAATCAGGTTTTCCTAGAACTTGCTACACTGGAATTAAAACTGGCGTTTGTTTTTTTTGCTGCAGAATGTATAGAATAACCACCAATATCATCATAAAATGTATTGGGAACAGCATATGCCAGGGGTAGGCGACAACCTGATCTTCACAGACTTCATGATGCAGCACATATCATACAAAGCAGCACATAATCACACAATGCAGTCCATGCCATTCACTATTAAATAGTGCATACAGAAATGAGCATCTCCCCAACTTACTGAGCAGCGATCTTGATGAACTTCTTCACCAGCTGCACCCGTTTCCCCAGCTGGCTGCAGAGCAGGATCTCCGTGGCCACCCAGAGCTGGACCTCGTTACATCTCTGAAGCAGAAGGCTCAGGTTCAGCGTGTTCTCCCCCTTCCCTTGTCTGCTGAACGTGAAGTAAATCAGCTCTTGCTGTAAAACAATCACAGTTTCTGTTTTGGTCAGGCCTGGTGATACTGCATGGTGGACACATATAGCCGACATATGACACACATATAGCTTTATATATAGAACGGTCTTTAGGGGAAATCATATGTTATTTTATTGGTTACTTGCACTGGGCCTGATTCTGAGCTACGCACAATGTTCTAAGCAGTTGAGCGGTTTTTATTCTAGTGCGCATTAGTGGTAAGGTGCACTGTGCATGCGTCCAGAGTCTGTGGGCACAGAGCCCCCATTATAAAGTGGCTATGCGGATGCACGGAGATGGTCTGTCTTATGGCCGTGTTATGGGAGTGTGGCTGGGGTGTTACTGAGGTGGTTGCAAACTCAGGTGTATAATCACTCACATTACAGGTCAAACTCTGACTGGGAATCTGCACCTATGTTACGGCTGGTGTAAGTTTTGTAATGTGACCGATGGTTTTGTCTAAAGATGCACAAAGTTGGTGTCTCAGTCCCTGCACATGTAGACGCATGGATGTACACCAGGGAAGGGCTTGTAGCGCATTTGCCGGCAAAAGACGCAGATGCGGACACAGCAGAGTCCGACTCAGTCAGACCCAATGTATTATGCTCTACATGTACTAGAAAACATTTCTGTACTTATGAACAGGTTCCGGAGCTGCCATACTGTACTACTAATTCCTCCAACAACAAATCACATATTTTGTCTAGACTTACATGGAGCAGCGTACACACTACATAACAGTGGGATGGTGGCTTGCATTAATAAAACAAAAACTTTTGCAAAATGAATCTCAGAGACAGGGAACTACACTTTATTTATTCCATCAGAAAAATAATGAGGAAGAGTAGCCGTGTCTGTGTAATAAATAGGCAAATTGAGGCTCCCCAGCGGTAATGAAACTACAAATCCCAGCATGCCCTGCCAGCCTAGTCTCTGATTAAAGCGGAACTGACAATAAATGAACATGTCCTGCTCATTCACTCCAACAGGCCAATTTTCGGCAGCCTAATACTCTGTGGCTAATTGTGGGCATGGCTTTGTAGAACAGGTGCGGCCATTTATGTCCTGAGAATTTTGGGAGGTCTGTATCACAAACCTATGACCTTGTTTTCTTCCTCTCTAGTGGTAGCAGATCCCATCTACGGTCAGTGTTTATGTAATGCATAACAAGGGCACAGATTCAGACTTTCCATCTAAAGTACACAGTGGAAGCAGCTATTTTGTGGACTGTGCCAATTTTCATGAATCTTGCTCTATTAGGAACATCAATGAGACATGAGGCTGCTTTCTTACAGATATTTGCCCCGACTACATATAGTGGCACCTATGGTATATAGGCGACGGTTAGTTTGACTTGGAACCAATTTTCCGCTTATTCTCTATATATTTGTTATTCACACGTGATTCCTAGGAGACCTCACCTCATGTATTGAATTGAAGAGACTCCAGTCAAAACTGGTTAGTTCTAAAGCGATATCCCAAGTGTTCATCCCCAAGATCCTAACCGATCTGTTCTGCATCTCTTCGTTCTCTGCAAACGGGTTCTGCAAACACAGCCAGGGAAAACCCAGTGTAAACATTGGATGGGGCGAGGATGATTTGTTAGCAAAGCAATCCAGGTTGAGTGCACTTTATTTTTTCACGCTTGTTCACCTCCTACAAGATTATTCAGTCAATTTAGGGGAAGGCCTTGAGCGCACAGGAGTGTGATGAATTGACACTCATTGAACAAAGCACTCTGGGCAGAAATTCAATTATAAAGAAACTGACCAGGCAGATAGGACAAAAAAAAAATAATAAAAAAATACTGTGTGCCCAATAATTAACTCTCTGAGTGCCGAGTATGACAATACAGTGCTCATATCTGACACCATGCCGTTATCCTGTGTGGTGCAATAAAGCTGATACATAAATAACTGAAAATAATAAAGTATCAATATGTCGACGCTACACTACATGTCAATTTGGTACTTTATAGATAAAGAATAATAATAAGCTTTAAGAAGGAATTAATGTTTAAAATGTAATATTCATGTATCAGCATGCAGTAGTCAGGCTACAACGGTGAAATCAATCATCTTAGATACTGTATACGGAACACACTCCCACAGATACACTTATCTGTATTCTGCCCCACAGTTGTGTCACTCACCAATGTGTCACTCTTCCTGTAGGTATACATACGGCTGGATGCCTCCAGAGACTTGGACAAGGCCATTTCTGTTGGCAAAAGTTCATGTTTTTCTGTGGAAATAATAATAATAACAATAATAATAAAAAAAGTGCTTTGTGAAAACCGAGCGGTTTCTCTACACAGAATAACCATGTTTTTTTAGGGAAAATGGAGAGAAAACGTTGTCTGCTTTAGAAATAACAGATCTGTGTACAGCTATGGTATCCTGCTTTTGCAGATATTTTCTATTTGTTCAACATTAAGGAATACACAACGATAAGGTTACAGCCTGCACAGGTAAATTCTATTGCATTTGTCAAAGAGGCAGCATGTTTTGCATAGTGGTTAACATTGCTGCCTCACAGCCCTGAGGTCATTAGCAGGTGCGGTTGAACAGAGGGCCTGATTCAGACCCGGTCGCAAGCGCTGTGCGCTCGCAACCGGGTCAATGGTGGGCCAGTGCGCATGCGCACGACGGAGCCGGCTCCGTCATGCGCGAGACTCGGGTAGCGACGGGCACTCCGTCGCTCCGGTCTCGCAACAAAGGGGGCGAGCTGTCGATGTTGAGTGACAGCTCGCCCCCTTTGGTGGGTGGGCCGGGGGAGTGGCTGTCCAAACAGAGGCATTCCCATGTGAAAGCCTCCGTTTGGGGACAGCCCCACTGACATCACGAGTGATGTCAGTGGGAGTGTGTTAGTGTCAGTGTTAGAGCCGAAATCTCTCTGGGGCTTGCGGCAATGAGACCCTACCACAAGGGTCTCGTTGCAAGCCCGATGGTTGCGATGGTCTTGACCATCGCGACCATCTTCCTGGCCGCTCGCTATAGCTGTGGGTGGTCACCCAGGAGGCCGTTCTAAAAAAAAAAAAAAATAGCCCAGCCCTGATTCAGAGCAAGCACTCTGTCAGAGCGTCCGGCTCTGAATCAGGGCCAGAGGAGGGGTCACTGTGCCCAGGGCCGGTGCTACCATTAGGCAACCTTAGGCAGCCGCTGAGTCCACACGAAAAAAAAAAAAGAATGGCATAATTCATGGCTGAGTGGCATATAATGAATTTGTGGCACAGCTGTTGCATATTATGAATTTGGGGCAGTGTTATTAGGTACATTATGATTTTGGTGTTCTGCTGTGTGTAATATTCTACATAGGATATTGTGAATTTGGGACACTGCTGTGTGGCATGTTATCTAACTGGGGAGACTGATGCGTGGCATATTATGAATTGGAGGGAGCAGGGGTTGTTGGTGAAATGTTGCCTAGGGCGCCCGGAAACTTTTCACCCGCCCTGACTGTGCCATAGTCTACTGTGCATGCGCCGACATCTGGGAACATGGCTCGGATGCCATTTTCCCAGTGATTTCTGTGGCGCCGATGCAGAGGTAAGTATTGCGAATAGATGCAAGGTGTGCAGTGTGGGAACATCTGGACTCAGGAAGCTGTAAGCACCAGGCATCCTGCACCCATTATACATATGCCTATGGTCACGAGGCACTGTGTGTGTAGAGTTTATATGTTCTCCCCATGTTTGAGTGGGTTTCCTCCAGGTGCTATCGTTTCCTCCCACACTCCAAAAAACATACTTTTTAATTGGCTTTAATCAAAAATAATTAAAAATGTGATTACTTGGTCTGATTTAGAGACGGACGGGTCTCTACAGTGCATGCACAGATTTGAACTTACACACTTTTGCATATGTACATCCTATTCTGAGTTCGACAGAACGTGGCCTAATCTGTCTGACTTCTGTGAATTACTGAAAAAGTCTCTATATGAATAAATGTTAATAAATTAATAGATTACTGCATGGTAGCTGCAATTATTTTCTGCCCATCCATCTCTCTGTATATATTTACAAAACTGACATTGCCCCCTTAGTAATTACATATTAAATCAAGCACACGTGTGTCCTTGTATGTAATAGAATGCTTGAGCACTAGAGACTGTGTAAAGATGTTTTCTTCCTTTATATCTTTATAAGATTATTGATGATTCAAAACGAATAAAAATCTACAATCCAGAGAAAAGTTACTTGCTGAGGAGGAGGCGTTGCATGTTTTTTTTAGGAGTGGAGAACTAGCTGTCACCATGGTAACAGCCCCCTACTAGAATTGCACAACAATAGCTGTGGTCACACAGCAGAGCGCGTCCCCTGGGTACGGGAGGGAGAATGGATACCTATGCCTCATACTGTCATGCGCTATTCTTCAGAGACATCAGTAATTGTAGAAGAAGAATTACCCCCAGAAAATGTGACAGTGACCAGAGCCAGGTCCTCTTCTGGATGCTGTATCCGCTCAGCCACTATCTTCAAGATATCTTGTACAGAGCTGGATACTTTAGTCCTGATGCTGACGTAGGAGTGATCTGTTATGTAGACACGGCAGAAAACTGCACAAAAAAGGCAGGGAACAAGGGTGAGCATTCCTGAGTGATCTCCATAAAACTCTGCCGCTGTCAGCGCCTCTGCTCTCCTGCTATGTATGGTAAATGGAGGCCAGCGCCTGTCACACCCAACAGCAGCTTCGCCCCTTTAACCATCATTTTGCTGGGAGGTACATCACGTTACTGGCGTTCATTATTAAAACTGGTTTTCAGCGGAAACAATGCTATGGATTTTAAACAGAGATATAATTCTCAATTAAATCTCTCTGACTGCCCTCCTGTCCTAATGAAGCTATATTATCATCACGAATGCACATAATATTCAAAGGTACTGTGCGCTGGTTCTTCTAATATAAAACATGCCTTCCTCCAACTAGACAACGCAATGTACAAATTCCTGTTTAATTAAGAACTGTAAACATATGTTTTGACTCAGCATGTACAAATGAAGCATTCCTATAACTATTGTCATTTCACATTTTTATTAGTCTAGCAAGCATCCGACAGTGTATGTGTGTGTGTGTGTATATATATATATATATATATATATATATATATATATATTACATTTAGTGCAAGATTCAAGTACATTCTACATAAGGAAACATGCTGTGTTTAAAGTCAAAATAATGGATAATGTTGACATATGAACTGTATGGTATACTGTCGAGTATCATGCATTGTAGAGGAATGGTCAGGCTAATATTACGCCATTAGATCCTGTGCATGTATTAGTAGTAACAGCAGGAATAGGGGAAGTGGGATGTAGTTTCAAATCCGACTACACAAGTCTGCTGTTTACTAAATGTATGGTAATTGCTACTCAAAAGTTACCTATAATTTCTTGTTTGATGAGAAAACTCATGTTAGGCACTGAATTATTCAGAACAGTTAATCAAGTTTTTTCTAGGAATAATCTGCGCAACCGAGAATCAACGTTAAAGGAATTACAGTGCAAAAAAATTATGTAAATGTCATGTGTTGTTCCGTTATAGATGTGATACATTCAGTACATATGTACAGACTTGATCACTAAATACCCCTTCTACTGGCAACTATGTAGATGAACTATGTAGTAGCAGAGTCATACTCACTTTCCTCTATGTCATTAGCATTTCCTCTGTGTTGCAGCCAGTTCTCCTTAAGACTGAATTGGTGGAAGAGAGCTCTATTCTGTGGGCATAAGATAAAGGGCAATATAAAATGTGTTCCCAGTAAAACGGTCATATAACAAAAGTAGGAAACGCCCAACTAACCAATACAACATACAGCATGTAATCCATCACTTATATCCTAGAGAGCATGGGAAACTGATGATTACATGAATAAGCATGAGAAAATTATTTTTTCATTAAACATTACATTTGGACAACACCCTATTTTAGCTGCCCCCTTGCACTAAAGGGCAGTGTTTGCCCGATATCTGTAGCTTCTTAGCTCCAGGATTCCGTATCACGCTGCAGCTCACAATGAGGGAAGACTATATAGTTCCAGTTCTCTTCAGCAGAGAGCGGACATCCTACAAATTAGCTTTATTGAAGAAGACTAGACAGACATATTCAGCCTTTCCGTACTGTGAGCTGCAGGGGATACAAAGCACAGCCCAGCTACATGTGACAAGGGAGGTACCAGCTACCTAGGGAATGATGCAGAGATGAATACAGATCCGTTTACGGAGTGTATCTTGTGTGTGTGCGCTCTGCACAAGCTCAGGAAATAAGTGTATGCAATTATGGGCGCAGTTCACAAACCTAACGCATCTCCACTAGCGACTGATGGGGTGATACTGGGTTGTAACATAGGAGCATTCTCACAGAGGGTGTGTTGATGAATTGTGGGCTATGCAGGGTTGTGTGTACACATAAACACTCAGACAGATCTTTTCGCTTAGTATATAGCTTGTGCAGAGCACGCGGATTATTACAGCTAAGCTTCCCCTAACACCGATACTTACCAGCGGGATGCCTGCGGTTGGAATACTGCTGCCGGGATCTGACTGGTTTTGAGATTCCTGCGCCAACATTCTGAGCACTGGCACCCCGACAGCCGGGATCATGACTACATCCCTAAGTCAGGTGTACCCATAAGGGGATGTAGTCTGGAAGCCGACGGTCGAAAACTCAACGCCTGTCATTAACCATACACCAGAAGACCGACGCTCGGCATACCGAATGAAGGTAAGCCGGGCAACGGGCGCGGACAGCCGCTTAGGGGAGGGTTAACCCCCCGGTCGACTTAAGTTTATGCAGTGGGGAGGGGGGGTTAGGTTTAGGAACTTAGAGGTGGGATGGTTAGGGTTAGGCACCCCTAAGGGAGGGTTAAGGTGTAGAATTAGGCTAGCGATACTTACCTTAGGGACGATCGGGATCTTCACCCTTGCCGGGCAGCCGGGATTTGAACCGCCGGTCATGCAGCCGGCGATAATACCTACTACACTCCCCATAAGGGTGGTCCTGTCGCAGAGATGCATGTAACTCTGTATACTGGCGAATATTCGTAAATCAGTTCTGTGCACACAATGTGGGAGCAAATTTTGTCGACTTACATTCAAAATCTGCGTCAGCCCATGGTGTGGTGGAAAATAGTGGGTTGTCCAAATGTGGGTAATCCCATTCATTTTATAAAACGTTTCATTTTTAAATTATGAATACCTCTATAATATATTTTATATATATATATATATATACATACACACACACACACAAACTTGCTGAACACAGTGCTAATGTTGGTCTCTCCCTATGTGATGTCATGCACCTAAATAAGTGTATTGATGTTTGTTGAAAGAAATGTGGCATGGGTAAGATCTGATGGTCGGGGCTTGGTGACTGCAGGATAGTTGCAGTAATGTGCCCAGTACTGAACTCTAATACAAAAAGTATTAAACCCTACTTCAACCCTAATAATAAATAACCCTAATACAATAGTTTAAATTTGTGGGATGAAACACTTAACTGAAGTTCAAGGGCACTCCTGATTGAGTGGGTGGATGCAGACCCTATCTTATATGTCATTAGAGGAGCCCAATAGTGGCATCTTCTGACTGCACTTTCCACCATACCAGACAGTGACCATATATATTTCAGCATCACTGTGGGAAGCTTAGGCCACACATGCAGCAAAACTGGGCCAAATGTCCAAGATCACCTGCAGTGTTGCATCAGCAATAAAATACACAGATATACTGTGTGAAAAGAAAGCAGAGGCTTTATACAAATAAGAAGATTTATGGAACAGATCAGCTGCTTTATTAAAGGTACAAAGAACCTCTTTATGGAATAAATCATAGGGCCCAGATTCTGATTATTGTGCCGTAGTCAATGTGGAGAAGACCAGTGATTTGAAGTGATGCTGGGCATTGCAGGGAGGCTATGGGTCAGGAACTGTGTGTGTGCATTGTTTCCCTATCATTGCTGCTACTTCCTGAAGACCTCTCAGTCACAGTCAGCAGCACAATGTCCAGCCTCCCATCTGGGTGACTAACATGCTCCACCACTCTGCTCATACAATGCTTCCTGACCTGACTGCGATGCTAATCTTGGAGGAAGTATGCAGCAGCGCATTTCCTCACACACTTGTTTTATTGTTCCATAGACTGTATGAAATATATAACCTCTTATATACTGCAAAATCCAATTCAAATGACTCACCCTCACCTACAAAGCTTGGCACGCCTCTATACAAACTTCCCAGGGAAATACTCTCACTCTCTCAGATCGACCTCTGACCTGCACCTCACTTCATGTGTGGTCACCACCTATCACTCCCACCTACAGAGACTCCTCCCGTGCTGCTGCCTACGTATAGAATTCCCTACCAAGCCTGCTCAGACTCTCCTTCAACCAATATACTTTACACGTTCCTTAAAGACTACTCGATGCGACCTATACTAATCAGACTGCAACACTCTCACAACTATCTCCTTTCTGACCAACACTTGCTCCTCTATTGCCAGCTCTTGGCCTTTTCTCACTACTGGTTTGTAAGCTCTGTCCTAGGCAGATCCTTCTATTTCCTTTGTTTTCCCTCCTACATATGTTTTATCTGGTCTGTATGTCCCTGTTGTCTGTATGCTGTGTTTCCCCCACTGTACTGCACTGTACAAATCAATGACAATAATAAATCCTAAATGATAACCTCAGCTCTTTTATATTTGATGACTACACATGCTCGATTGTCTAGATCAGTGACAAAATATCACAGTTTATATTAATTCAAATATGATATACAGTATGGCCATAGTATTGTGTGTCATTAATCAGCACGTATACAGTACATTAGTCCACGATAATGCTGTTTATTAGAAATGGTAAGCAGGAGCATACAGTATAGAGTACAATACCTTTCTATGAGGCGAGTATTCATCAACAGTGCTGGAATGGAATAAAGAAAGCAGTTAGTGCTTTTGTATTACAAAAATCTCTGGCTCTATAACGGCAAACTATAACTGGGCTCTACCTATCCCCAAACCGATCATTTGGTAAAACGCTGTGAACATTGGGGCAGATGCAGAGTGAAAACCATGATCGTTTGCATATGGCATCTTGCAGAAAACGAGCACATGCCAATATGAGAATGAGACAAGCGCATTATTACCGTGCCTTTATTTATAACGAGAGGCGGAACAGGGGTGTGAAGGGGAGTTCTCACATAGCCAAAGTCCAGTAAGGGCATGTTAGCGCAAATGCCACCCTTGCAGACCAGCACGCAAGCGTATATATGCCTGAGGAAGCATATCCTTTGTACAGCCGGTAGGTATTTATAGCAAGAGGTGCCTGTGCTGCCAATGTAAAGGGGTACGTATATATCTCAAGATGTATATAGCTCTGCATGTTTTTCTATGCACTTCTGTCTAGTATACACCCATTTTATTCCCCACGCTGCATCAGCCCCACTGTTTCTAGACACTTTCTTTTCAGTACAAAGGGAACACAGACTCTCCTATATCATGTATTGTAGTAGCGATCGTCCTCCAAAGTACATTTCCAGTAACAGCCAAGCATTGCAATGTTACCAAAGAATTTGTTACAATAAACACTTACTGACGCCGATGGATACGCAGCACTTTTTGGAATTCTTTTAATTCTTTTTCTAAGATGGGATATTCATACACATCATCCAACACATACCGATAGAGAGTCTGAAAAATATACAGCAGAAGAAACATCATGCCTCATTTCTAATGTCCTGCATTCCTCATCAGCGGGTCCTGAGTAATATCACAGAACAGAATGCAGTGCTGAAATGTCTATCACGTGACGGGCTGGGACCGTGCAATGTATGGTGCACCCTCTTTTAGCCTCCCCTGGAATAACAACTACACAATTGCTTACCACCAACCGTATTCGCTCAGGAAAAGTACATGTATATCAATTCATTCCATTATTTATTGCCCTCTTTATATAACCATCCAACCTATAACCCCAATTTTCTGTTTTAGTTGGCATTATAAAGAGTGGGCAGCATATTTAACCAGCCATGTACAATTACAGCAGCATAATAAATGACGTGCTATAACCGCTGAATTTCGCATTTAATGAAGTGTCCCTGATCTAATTTTTAGACAATTCTTTGTTCCTGCAGATAAATGACTTTACCCTTAGCCGCAGAGCAAATGCAGCATATGTAATACTGGGAAAGAATACTGCTTTAGGAGACAAGCCATGCTAATGGATGCTGCTATAAAGGGCAAATAGCACTCCAGTCTCTGCAGTCATACACTGCATACTTTTTAAAATGATCCTAGACCATAAATGGACATTTCAAAATAAGAAATTGGATTATGTTCTCACAGGATATGCCTTGTCTGACACATAACATCTTCACACTGCGTGTAGCTGCTTTGTGTCAACTCTTTACTCTCTCTGTGTTGTCTGCACATTTATAGAAAAATATTCCTATTTCTGTTGTTCTAGGAATAAATGGGTAAAATGCTTCTAGGCTTTTATTGCATTGTGCTTTTACCAATACAATTTACTGTACTGGCTGCATGTATCCATTCTGTCATATTCTAAATCCCTAAACCTTTGTTAAATTTTTTGAATGCACTGGCGGGAATGAGCCTGTATGACAGGGGTTCCCAATCACGTTCCTCAAGGCACACTAACAGTCCAGGTTTTAGGGATAGCCATACTTGAGCACAAGTGATTTAATTAGTGCCTAAGTTATTTTGATTTAACCATCTGTGCACAATCATGGATATCACTAAAACCAGGACTGCTAGTGTGCCTTGAGGACCGAGGTTGGGAATCACTGCTGTAAAAAACCATTCAACCTATTAAAGTTGTTTTTAGAAGTTGGCAGCTGAAAGGCACATTAGCAGAAGATGGGTGTGGAAAGGCCCTTAAAGCGTACCTGTGAAATCTAGACACTGGGAGAATCACTTGGCTTCCTGAACTAATATTAATAAGAATGCAGTTCCATACAGAACTACTTTTGGTAGTTCCTTTGCATTGGGAGACCTCAGAGAGTAGGTCTAAGTGGCAAAGGCGTGGGACAAGTCATAAAAGCCCTGTCCCACCCACTTCAATAGTGAAGTGGTGGGATCCAGGAGGAGGCACCAGTCTCCTGGGGGTCTGGGAGAACGCCTCAAAACTCAGGAGCCTCCTGTAATAAGCAAGTATGCACTAGTTACTAAAGGAGACTGCAGAGATTAATGTGATATGCAACACTTGTATATCTGTGCGCGACTGAGTCTTTCTACAAAGCACAACGGAGCTCGGCGTGGGAAAAAGCTGCAGTAGCTGCACTGATGCACTTCGTATACAGATTCAGTATCAGTTGCACACAGATATACAAGTGTCGCATATCAAATGAATCACTGCAGTCTCATGAAGCTGTTTGTCACATCCAATTGTGACTACACATTCCAGCGAAAAAGATGTTGGGCGCAAGCAGAGTGACATGGGTCCTGGTGCTCAGAGAAGGGATGTTTGGTGCGACTGCAGCCATAGTGTATGAGGACACATCTGTGTAGTTCTTATTTATCCACTAGAGAATGACTACAGCGATCCTATTATCCAACAAGTCTGACACTGCTGCATGTATTTTGCAGAGAGAGCAGTGCAACATTCTTCACTTACCTTCAGAAACAACTTAGAATGCTCATCATCGTGCAGCCAGTCTTTGTACAGAGCAGTCCACTGGGACGCAAGAAGCAAGACCTTCCTCTTTGTGCACAGGGCCTCTGGGCTGTCTGCCTTGCCGTCGTATTTCTTGGCACAATAGGTAATTTCAGGTCAAGGCACAACAAGAAAACATTTTGTGATTTAAAAGAACAACCAATTACAGAGAGGAGGAGAATATCATGCTGAAAATACAGAGCTAATTAAGTGACTCTTCTCTGCTTCCCCGCATCAATCTCCTCTCTCTGTGACTGCTTGTCAACAGGAAACAGGCAGGACACAAATATCCTACAAATTGCCTGCACTGGAGAACATACAGGGTAAATTAGAAAGCACCAGTGAGACGCACTAAAATCTGCATTTCAGATAGTAGCGTCGTTTTCCCATTCTTTTCTTTTAGGGTGTAATAACATTGAAGTAATTTGTCTTTGTCAGTCATTTGCCTGAATGGGCATTATTACATTGTACGAAAAAGCATCTCTGTAACATCTGCATACAGATCTTTAAGCACATTGCTCCAGAACATAGAAACGTCTCACATTGCTTAGTAATAAGCAATATAGACAGTAAATAAAAGTCTAACCCCTCTACACATCTGCGCCTAACAGACACAGTGGGCCTCAGTCAGACGCATGCTCGTTATAAAGGCTACAAATAGCGAGTTTTAGCAAACTGCGCATGCAAACTCTGAGCCAGACGGATCTTAGTCGGATTTCTCTTTGTGTGAAATAGGCATTTCTGGGTGGCAACTGGGAATTCTGCAGTTGGACGCAAAATATCCATGAAAGTGTCATGGGAGTGTAGCTATACTTCCATGCGATTCTGAGCCATGCATAAGGAGAAGCTAAGCATGTTTCTGAGGAAATGCTTGCACCCAGCATGGGGTTGCTGGAATAACAGTGGGCGCACGGCTTCCCCCTTGTAGCCGTACAGATCCTAGCATAATCCCTAAGCATACACGCATTAGCATAAGGTAGTAAATACTGCGGCTTCCTGCAAATACAGCAACTTTGTGTCCGACTCCGAATCTAGGTCTCCTATCAGTCCTTCCCAGTGGCTGCTATAACACCATTTTCCCAGTCTGACGCTGAAATTGTCCCAACTCTGCTGAAATAACCTCTTCTCTCTTTTCCTAGTATTACAGCACTAAATCCACAGTAACTTATTTGAAAAAAGAGAATAGTAAATAGGCCCCTGCATTGCAAAATACTTTGAAATCACATTTCCAAAAAAATATGGAATGTTTTCTTAGTCCATTTTACAGTCTGTCAGAAAATAATGATTGATCGTCTTACAAGATATTTTATGTGGCATGGAAACTTACAATGCCAGAATAGACAAGTTTTTATTTGACTTCACGGAAAAAAAAAACACTTGGGTAACATGTATATGAAGGGTAACATGTATATGAAGGGCTGTTTGCAGGCTTCTGTTTGATCTAGTGACATGCCTATTGCCTGGATTAGCGATACTCGTCTCTGCCCCGGAGCTCTCCGCATCTCAGTGTCAGGACATGAACGTGGCACATGGGTGCAGAGATGGAATGCATTAAATTCCCTTAGGCGGAGAACAAAAATGATTAATCAGAGAGCTGTCATAAATATGGAGTAAAACGCGTGCTGCCTTTTGCATGCCATCCGCTGGTCTCTACACTCATAATCACGGCATGCTCAGCCAGAAGCATGGGCTGCCAGTTATGGGACTTAAATGAAAGTTTCAGGCATGTATCTCAGGCATGTCCTATCTCTTAAAGGTATTTCTAAAATGTGTTTTCTGGCTGTGAAAAAATAAGTTACAACTCTGTATGTATGCCTTATCTTATGTTATCGCTGCTTTTATAATAGTATATGAATTTTTGTCCAACTAAGGGCCTGGAGCTGAAGAGGAATAAGACTTTAATTTAAAAAAACTGCATGTAAACCCAACAACGATTATATATGGACTGACGGGAAGGAGTGTGTGACGGTCTCTTGGATAGCCTACATGCGAACGGTACATGATTTCAAGGGACATTGCCAAGTTTTAAAGATCTGACAAATTGCTTGTACCAATTTCGGATGCTGTATACTACTGGTAGGTTAATTGGCTCCCAACAAAAACTTAACCCTAGTGTGTATGTGTGTGAGCGTGTGTTAGGGAATATAGATTGTAAGCTCTACTGGGGCAGGGACTGATGTGATTGGCTAAGTATTCTCTGTAAAAGTGCTGCGGAATATGTGTGCGCTATATGAATAACTGGTAATAATAAGGGAGATTGCGTTTTCAGGCTGTGTGTTTAGAGACAGCAGTAACGTGGAGTACGCTCTGTGACTGGTGTACTGTATGTGGGGCATAGAAACATCATGTGTCCATATGACCAGCACCTCCTCCTCCATCTACTTTGTTTTAGTGTTACACTTATGGTCTTACCCATGGCTTGTTGTCTGCATATAGCTTATTTAAAAGGGGATCGGTATGAAATACCGCCGAACGCAAGTATTTTCCTATTCACTAAGCTAACCCACCCCCCCTAACCCTCCCTTAGGAGTGCCTAAGCCTAACCTCCCCACCAAGTGCCTAAACCTAAGTCTCCTGGGGGGGGTGCCTAACCCTAATGCCCCCTTCCCCTAGCCTAACCCTAACCCTTCCAGGGGGATGCCTAACCCTAAGTCCCCCCTGGGAGCCCCTAACCTAACCCTCCCCCCCTGCGGTTGTCCACGCCCGGCTTACCTTCGATGGAGATGCTGGGCGTCGGGCTCCCAGCGTAGGAAAAATGACAGGCGTCGGGATCTCGACGACTGTCATTACACCCATTCCAGGAATAGACAGTCGGGATACCGACGGTCAGCATTTAGACCGTCAGCATCCCGACTGCATACCATTTAAAAAAGCACCTGCCAAACAGCAAAATGTCTCTCTGAATTATATTAAATTATAGTGAAGTCAGACGTGATCAGTATATTGAAGTCATGCCCATCTCTCCCATACATGCCATCTGTATCACCCAGAGAACATGTATGATAAGTAGGCAAACATGGTTTACATTACTGTACGACTTGCAGAATGTATTAGAGCAAGATATATAGATCACACACATACAACAACCCTTGTTTATAATTTTTAGTGTATATATTATGTATGCTATGCAAAGATCAAAAATATTATATAACATTTGACAACAAAGCTATAAAATATGGTATTTATTCCCGTGTTAGCTTAAATTACTTTACACTTGCTGTTACTAAAAGAGACAGCGTAGCATCTGGTCATATTATTGGTCTCATATGGGTTAAGTGATGTTTTATGTGTTTTCCAGATTTGTCAAATAGCCTGGAGTCCTACTGGTAAATTTACTAAAGTGAGAGTTTTTAGAAGTGAGTTTTAGAAGTGATGTTGCCCATAGCAACCAATAAGATTCTAGCTATTATCTTCTAGAAGGTGCTGGTTAAATGTTAAGTAGCATTGGATTGGTTGCTATGGGCAACATCACTTCTAAAACTCACTTCTAAACTATCTCACTTTAGTAAATTTACCCCCTACAGTAGGAAAATACTCACTGTGTAAAATTATTATTAATAATATTATGTGTCACTCGAGAAATGAACACAGGCAAATGCACGTTACATATACAGTACATCTCTTTTAGATCAATAGCGTAGCCTAGCGACCCTATAACCCCGCCCCCTTCGCTGCATTTCACTAACAGCAACGTGGTGTTGGCGGGGAGCGTCACAGTAAGTTTGTTTTTTCGATGAGAACGTACTGATAATACTTGCCATATGGCTTTATCATAGCAGAAACCTGATAAAATGCATTTATTTGTGTTCCCTGTAAAGGAGTGCTAATAGACTACTATGTTATTGTGTTGCAATAGTATTAGACAGGCACCAATAGTAAAGGC
The DNA here is from genome assembly GCA_031769625.1 of Taudactylus pleione. Classification (NCBI taxonomy): domain Eukaryota; kingdom Metazoa; phylum Chordata; class Amphibia; order Anura; family Myobatrachidae; genus Taudactylus; species Taudactylus pleione. Next base: position 319,737 of record JAUIMM010000757.1, on the reverse strand, counting down.
AGCGGACAGGCTTCCCCTAATGTAGATGCCATTCTATTAGGCCATATTGTGTGTTTAGAATGTTATTGCAGGATGGAAACCTTGAGGGGAATGGCACAGTGCTGACTTGCATCTCAACAGTCAATCCCATCCATCAACCATGCTTTATCGTATTCATATCTGCAGCCACCACAAGAGTAATGTGTCAGTTCTGTGCCCCTCGCAGCAATTTACCAGATGCCATTTGCTTTTAATGTTAGACATCTGTTTCTCATTCTTTCAGAATCAGGGCCATGACTGTTCCGGTTAATTAAGGATATTGTCTGAGCAGTGCTTGGCACAAGTCGTCTGTTGTCATGAAGACTGTGTATGTCAGGAGGAAGTCATCCAGGAGGGTATCTGCAGAAAACACAAACATGAAACCACAAGGTGAGGGAACGAGGTTGAGAACTGGCTTTGTAACTGCAACACTATTCAAGAACATGCCCAAGGGGAACATCTTATAGTGCCCAGGGATTTAATAATGAGAAATACACTGAATTATTCAGTCAACCTCTCCTGATTTTGGCTGGGGTTACTGTCTGTTCAGTGCAATGAAACTATTAATTAGCATTCAAGCCTATTTTATTACCCAACTGCCGCAATAACAATGACTAGATCGTGATCTTCTGTGTGAGCGCTTGAATATCAAAATACGGCAAGTACATGCAGCCCAAAAGGACCCGAGAATGGCAATTAAATTGAACTATCACCTACACTCAGTAGAGGCAGCCATTTTGTTTCCTGAAGCAATATCCATGAGAATGCAGATTATCAATTAATTAGGAAAGGTGATCACTGAGGCATGAAATGAAAAGCTGAACATTGTGTCAATCCAGAAAATGGCTGCCTCGACTGTAGGTGATGGACACAGCTGTCAGCTTTAGCATGACATTAACACTATACATCATAGTGTGACGCAGCACCACAAACCATCACGTCTATTCAAGTCAGGTTCTAAAAATGACAAATAAAAGCAATAATAATAGTACTGAGTGTGTACAGTGGTTGTGTGTGCATGTGTACATTTTATGCACATGTACATACAGTAGGTGTATAAATTGTGCACACATGTACAGTGTGTAGGCTCTGTGTGTGTGTGTGCTGATTTCTCCCATTATGGTACTTTGACAATACAATGTTTCCTGTCCTCCCTTGAGCAGTTTCCTTAATTTGCTATATATGGTGCGGTTGCCATTAAGGATAGCAGATAAATGGGTTAATTTGCCCTTTATTAATAATATAGAATGCAATGATCTATTTTGAAGATCTATGTGAAGATCTGGCTGAATGCTAAATGAATACAGAGCAACTCCGTACTCTGAAGTTTGAGCACATGAAGCTTTTCTCTCTCACTGGGATGCAACACTACCCATATCTGCTGCCTGTCTCTCTGGCAGAGCGAAGACACCACAACATAACTCTGTTTAATAGCAATGGAAAGGCTAGTAACTAATACACACCCCTGCTGTTTCTACATACAGCCTGAACTCCAGTGATTGCTTTCATTTTCTTTTGTAAGTCTCAGCAGGAGGTTCAGCAAAATCTCAGAATGTGCTGCTCATTTGCAGGCATTGGGAATTCTACATCCACAGTTATTATACTGTATGCAGGCAACAGTGCATAGCTGCACAGCCATAGAGGAGTAAGTCCAGTATGTAATATTTATTAGGTAGAACATTAATAATAGAGCTCCATGGCAAAGGTAAGAAATACAATTATTATCTTACATTCTATGGACAGGAAACATTTAAGATAATCCATTGTTCTGAAATACTAAAGAAACAGACCCCACCAGCAAGTGTTTCACAATACCAGGCAGCATAGATGGTGTAATGGTCAGCATTACTGCCTCACAGCACTGAGGTCATGGGTTCGATTCCCACCACGGCCCTAACTGTGTGGAGTTTGTATATTCTCCCTGTGCTTGCGTGGGCTTCATCCGGGTGCTCCGGTTTCCTCCCACACCCCAAAAATATACTGGTAGGTTAATTGGCTCCCATCAAAAAAGTAACCCTAGTGTGATTATGTGTGAGCATGTGGTAGGTACTATAGATTGTAAGCCCCCACTGGGGCAGGGACTGATGTGAATGGCAAAAATATACTCTGTACAGCGCTGCGGAATATGTGTGCGCTATATAAATAACTGATAATAATAATAATACCAACCAATCACTGAATGCAGAACAGTCCTTTATAAAGTCTGATCACCAGAGAAAGGTTTGTAATTCACATGTGGTACCAGTTGATTTCAAAATTGTATTTAAGACAGCATTGGGATATGACCAGGTTGGCTTAGCCAAGGCACTGGCATCCTCATGCCTCAGAGGTCATTCAGTTTTCCTGCAGTACATTTGATAGCCTGCTGGTGGATGATCACCAATTCTCCAGCAATAAGGAGTTTCTATCACTGCGATAGGTCGTAATTTACAGATAACACATCACAGTGGAAGCTAAGTGATATTCCTCTCCCTGGCGATAATGGCTGGCACTGCCACACGTCGCTGGCTGGCAGCAGTAAGAGGACTGTTACACCTCTGACTGCCAATCAGTGGCCCTGCTGGACATGTACAGTGCACCTGTGCTCTCAGTCCCACTTTTGTGGAACATTAATAGGAAAAACACACACACATACAGTATATACAAATGTGTATAAAGTCCAACACAAAAGTGTTTATTTAAGCATAAAGCATATTACATAGCAACGTTCTGGGCGGCCATGTGCCCTTTCTCAAGCTACCACACTACTGCCCGAAACGTTACTATGTAATATGGTTTATGCTTAAATAAACACTTTGGTATTGCACTGTAACCTTGGAGTGCTGTTTTTACCATCTATCTACATCAGTGGTGTCAAACTTGCGGCCCTTCAGCTGCAGTGTAACTACACACCCCAGCATGCACTACCACAGTTTTGCTATTAGGGCATGCTAAAACTATGGCAGGGCATGCTGGAATATGTAGTCCCACAGCAGCTGGATGGCCACAAGTTTGATACCCCTGATACATTATACCATTTCCTGACAACCTTTGTATTTTGGAGTGCTCATGTCCTATCAAATAATATTTTAGGAAAATGCTTTATTTAAACAAGTCTTTTTTTTCCCAGTTAGACCCTCTGTTATAGCCAATGTGAGATGGTAATAGTGAGTAGAGGATTGCAATCATTCTTAGTTAGGTGCCCCCTTTACTTAGCATTGGAAAGCTATTGCTGGAGCTAGCTGGCAAAGGCCATCACCAGTGATATCTTGTATTGTAGTGCCTATTAAATTGGCAGAAGCCTCTCTCTTGTAAAACTGACCATCTTTGGCAGATTTAGAGCTTTTCTCCATTTAAGAAATATACCGGAAAGTGACATCACATTGTATTGGCTCTATTTCCTATCCCTGTAGTATGGGTCTTTGACAGTCTTCACCCTAAAGTTAAGTACAGTAAAAGGTGGTTATAAGCTATGATTTGTCCTGTAACAAGCCCTAGGACAGCCTCCTCCCCTCCACACAGCAGGTTATATAACAATGAATCTGAATGGAAGATGCTCGCAGCGATGCACAGAGTGACAAGCTCTGGCTAGGTCTCTGCCCTTGAGTTCAGCTTTGAAGGTTTGCAGGGAAAACAATCAGATCTTATGTAAGAGGTTCTTGGCACTCAATTAAAGCGCAGTGCTCTTCAATGACACATTAGTATTCAGGCTCTAAACACCTATTGGCAACTATTTCCTCATTTTACAACATGTCAGTAAATGTTCATGCCAGCGAGCAGCAGTAAAATAAGACATCAATCTATTAGCACAGAAACAAAGGTTTTAAGTAATCATATAAAAGTGCAATAAATATTAAATACAAAGCAATGATGTACATTGTTTTGTATCAGGACCTGGGCAACATGGATAAAAGAGTGGGACTAAAGTTATGTGTAAGACATACATTGCTTGCATGGTTTGGAGACTTCACTGCACATTTGCTGGCTCCACTCAAGCGCAGAAAAGCATAGCGGGGCCCTCAAGTGGGAGTGGTGAGGCATCGCCTGGCTCTCCCCTACATTCTGCAATGGGCCTGACGGTGCCATCATTTACCTTGGTCTATAGTCTTATATCTTTATACAGTCAGATTGCTGACTATTATTATTTATACTAGGAGAACGATTTTAGAGAATACAATGAACAGTTTAAACTGCAACACTATGTATATAGGTATCTACAGACGTTATAATTGGTGGCATAAATCATACTTATTTTCTTAATAAAAATTAAAGGGAAGAATATAAACTTAGAGGCATGTTAACATGATTAACTAGTGATTTACTGCTATGGTCAGGAATTTCTCTTTTATTACCCAGCAATGCGGAAGCTCAGTGTACTAGGCACGTTTGTCAGACGTCACTGAGTCTATTACTGCAAAGATAGCAATAGAATAAAAACAATTAGTGATTTGGAAGTAAATGTCTGGTATAAGCTTTACTGTAAAAGGTACAGCAGCAGAAATGAGAGACCAAGAACAAACTAATGAGAAAGAAGATCAGTGATGAGCAAATAATAATAATTAATAAATATAGATAGAACTACAACCAAGGCTTATAATTACCATATAGGCAATGTGGGCAACATGAAAATGGTTCACCTTCATTATATCTACTTGTTTCTTTTATTTTTTTTGCTAATTAGTCTTTACCAACCACCCATTTCCTAGTTAAAATAATGGAAAGGTTGTTGTATGGAGGCGCATAAACACATGGGCAGTGCATTTGTTATGTTATCTATATTTTAACTGGTTTGAAGTTTACGATTACTAATAGAAAGTAAACTGAGTGGTGGCACTCAGTGTATTTATTAATACTGTTAGGAATACTAGTAAATAGTAAGCAGAGTGGTACACCGAGGGGAGATTTATCAAACCTTCTAAAGAGGACACGTAGAGAAATTGCCCATAGCAACCAGATTATAGAATGTACTAGATAAATAATAGCCAGAAGCCATGGGTAACTTCTCCACATGTCCTCTTTGTAAGGTGTGATAAACGCCCCCTTGCCTTAGTGCAGGGCCGTCTCTACCTATAGGCTAAATGGGCAGTTGCCCAAGGGCCCCAGGATTCCAAGGGCCCGTGGCCAATAGCACCCCTACACCCCATCGCATAGCTGCCACCGCTGATAGTCCTGCATGGGGAGGAGGCAGAGGCAGGTACCGCCTGCAGGGTAACACACAGCATAGGGTGTGAGAGTTGCAGGGAGAGAGAAGCTGTACTGGTTCCAGTCACCGTGTTCTGGGAGACACCAATCTTCATGCCGTGTCACAGGAGAGCTCCCCCTGCTGGATCTGGCCGAACATGCTGTGCATCTTCCCATATGGATGTCCAGGCTGGGCAGGAGAGACCTGGGAGCGGTGGTGGGAGAGGGGGGCCGGTGCTCTATATCAGTGGCGTCCCTCCCAGCGGTGACACCTGGTGTGGGGAGGGATGCCTTGTGCGCGGAGCAGCCGAACTCGCTGCCTAAAAGGGGCGTGGACTCGGGGAAGGGCGTGACCTTGCGACCTGAACCCGGTCCCCGACCTGAGATTATCAATGTGTGCTGGGGGGTGCGGGCAGTGCCAGTTCCCTCACTGTGACAGGAGCCTGGTGCTTCACTTTATGCTACAGTGCAGCACCCAGCTCCTGTCACTGTGGGGGAGCCTGCATCTCGGTTTAACCCCTCGGCAGGTGACACCCGGGTGCTGCCCGCATCCCCCTTGTGACGCCACTGCTCTATATACTACTGGTGGTGGGCTTTCACAACAAGAAGAGCTGCCAGGTAAGTTGTGTATTATTGCCCACTGACACCAGCATGATTTTCCCCAGGTACATCCCTCATCACTGTTGGCACCCCATCTCTGCTGTACCCCTGCTATGCAGCACTCACTGATGTCACACCAGCCAGCCTTCTTGCTGTGTATGTGGGATACACACTTGCTTCTTACTTGTATGTATTCTGCCATCACATTATACTGCTGTCATTTTCCAAAGCAAAAAGAAGAGACAGTGGGCAACTGCGCATAGAAGGCTGCAAAGACGGGCAATGTCAAGGAGGAGGTCACAACCTCCTGAAATAACAAATCAACCGGACAAAAGACGACAAGCCCAACTTCTGCGCTCTTCAAAAACAAATAAATACCAATGCTGTAGGAATAATCCCAATACTCCACCAGGATGCAAGATCAACAATGGACTACGAGAATGTTCATCACGGTGAATGGTGGAATTCCTCTTGCGTGAATATATAGAAATGGAGACAACAAAAACAAAAAAATAGCAGGGATAGTGTAATAAGTCTTGGCTAAGTCCTTAATATTCTAATAAAACGTGACTCTATCCCCTTTCGTCCAGATATATATGTGAAGTGTTCGTACCGTACTCACGTTAACGTGTTACGGGCTCCTCCTCTAAAGGTTTCTTTTAACCAAAGGATGCTTTTCACCAGTGTAAAAGTTGTCCAATTATCAGGCTCACCCTCGTGAAATAGGAGATATGGTAATAGATGAATGGGCGTACCCCAACTAACACTGTAGATATGATCTGTAGACTCAAAGGTTTCTTTATGTTGTTGGTAATCCTATTCTACTCTATTTCCCTTTAAATCTTCCTCATATCATAAAGGCTGCAGGGGGAGATAAATGTAGAGTGAAGACAGATATGCTCCGTCATCAAGTTTTCAACAGATTTATTGACAATAACATAAGAAACAATAAATAGGGTGACCGATGGGCCACAGGCAGATGTCCAAAGGTAACCCTAAGACCTTCCACCTGGTGGAAGGGAATGGGGATGAAAAATCTTCCTCATATCATAAAGCGTGCAGGGGGAGATAAATGTAGAGTGAAGAAAGATATGAGGTTCGATTCCATTCAGCGGCAGCCCGACATGAGCAGAGTTCGAAGCAGCGGAAGCCCGACAGCGCTGGAAATCCCGATCGTGGATAGGTGAGTATCTTCTAACCTAACCTAACTCCCCTAACCCTCCTTAGGGGTGCCTAACCCTAACCTCCCCCCCAAGTGCCTAACCCTAACCACCCCCTTCGCCGCTGCCTAAACCTAAGTCCCCCGGGGGGGTGCCTAACCCTAAGTCCCCCCCCGGGGGTGCCTAACCCTAACCCTCCCTCCCCCTAGCCTAACCCTCCCGGGGGGGTGCCTAACCCTAAGTCCCCCCCGGGAGCCCTAAACCTAACCCTCCCCCCCGCGGCTGTCCGCTCGCAGCGCCCGGCATCACTACGATCGGGATGCCGGGCTCCGGTCTCCCGACGTCGGGGAAATGCGGGCGTCTACATCTAGACGCCCAGCATTTCACCCTTGCCGGGATATGACAGTCGGGAAGCCGGCTGCCGGTATTTAGGCAGTCGGCTTCCCGATTGCATACCGGTGGAAGGGCTTAGGGTTACCTTTGGACTTTGGCATCAGTGACCTGCGGTGGAGTAGTCCGAACTGCATATCCACTTCAGGTTATTGTTTACATCTGTCTGTGGCCCATCAGTCACCCTTTTTATTTTTTCTTATATGTTATTGTCAATAAATCTATTGAAAACTTGATGACGGAGCATATCTGTCTTCACTCTACATTTATCTCCCCCTGCACCCTTTATGATATGAGGAAGATTTAAAGGGAAATAGAGTAGAATAGAATTACCAACAACATAAAGAAACCTTTATGAGTCTACAGATCATATCTACAGTGTGAGTTGGGGTACGCCCATTCATCTGTTACCATATCTCCTATTTCATGAGGGTGAGCATGATAATTGGACAACTTTTACACTGGTGAAAAGCATCCTTTGGTTAAAAGAAACCTTTAGAGGAGGAGACCGTAACACGTTAACGTGAGTACAGTACGATCACTTCACATATATATCTGGACGAAAGGGGATAGAGTCACGTTTTATTAGAATATTAAGGACTTAGCCAAGACTTAATACACTATCCCTGCTATTTTTTTGTTGTCTCCATTTCTATGTATATTCATACAAGAGGAATTCCACCATTCACCGTGATGAACATTCTCGTAGTCCATTGTTTATCTTGCATCCTGGTGGAGTATTGGGATTATTCCTACAGCATTGGTATTTATTTGTTATTTGTTTTTGAAGAGCGCAGAAGTTGGGCTTGTCGTTTTTGTCCGGTTGCTGTCATTTTCCCTCTCACCTTTTCCATATTCCACTCTTATGACATTATTCTGGGACGCATGTTGTGCCTTTAGATGTGTATGTTTTATGGTATATTCTCATTATTTACTCACAGCAAGTGCTATGTTATCTGTGTTTTCAGTAAATTTTTTAAAAAATAGCCTTTTTTCCTGTCCTCCACTGGAAATGTAGAATATAATGTATGCTCACAATTTGTTAGAAATGTATTGCACTGTACATGTTCAGACTGTGACTTGTGTTTTTTTCCTGTAAATGACTTCTGTTTTGCTGCTGATAGCCAACACCCCCCCTCCCCCCGGCACAACCTCCACCGATAGCATCCCATCCCCGGCAGAGGATTGTTTAATAAGGGCCCCAGTGCATTGCTTTGCCCAGGGGTCTGCACTGCTGTTAAGACAGCCATGCCTTAGTGACTAGTAGCAATGCAGTTGTATAAGAAGCTGAGTAATGACGCAGAGTATGGCAAGAACTTGAAATAATTGAGAGTTTGGACACTATAGAATTTACTTTGTGGCAAGAAGGCATATCATCAGTTTACTTAATATTCACAGAGATTTGTCTAACAAAAACACCATACCCTGGCTACACAGGACTGTGTAAGAGAAAGAAGAGAGCCACTGCGACTGGTGTACAGATACTTACACCATCAGCATAAAAAGTAAGCTTTCAAAGGATATTAGCTCCCTCATTACCATCTGTGTCCTCTCACATTGGGCCTCTTCTCCCATTGCCTGTGATGGAAATAACCTCCTCTTCTCTACCTCTGTAACAGTAACTTTTCCAATTCTCTGTTATGGCCACACTTACAGCAATCTCCCTGACCAGCAATGGTCTGCTTCCCTAGCCAGCATGTCCCTCTAGATCATATCTCACTGCAAATCTGAACATTTTCTCTACCACAAAGTAATGTTCTTCTGAGCATCTTCCAAACTTTCTTCCATCCTCTTCACTGCACAGAGACAATACAAGAACAAGTTGCTGACAACCTCATTACTATGAAGTTCAAGAGGCAAGCGGTGTTTCTATTTAATCCTTCACATAGAGATTTGCTTTGCTTTAAGCAAGGTCAGCCACGTCCTTCTGTTACAAGTCCTTTATTTTCTTCTCTCTGTTTTCATCATTTCACCTTGGTAATTCAGTAACTGTCCTGGTACAGATGTGTCCATTTACATATGCTGCAGCCGTACTAAAAAGCCCCAAGTCCCATGAGACCCTGCTACCGTGGGCGTCTTTTTTTTGCGGTCTCATGCGATTAGGACGCACAAGCAGACTGCAGATTAATTTGATATCCGACAATTCTATAACTGTGTATGACTGAGTCTGAATCTGTATAAGATGTGCTACAATGTAGCGGCCGCAGCTTTTTTCATATCACGTTCCGTTGTGCTTCATATACAGAGTCAGGTGCACACAGATATATACGAGTGCCGCATATATAATCAATCAGTAAAGTCAGCTCGTGCTCCCCGGTCACATCGCATTGCAACTAAGGGCTGTATTCAATTAGCAGTGAAAACGGACGTTTTTTTCGCCATTGGCGAAAACATCATTTCTTCGCCAAAAAACTGCAAAATTTTCACCAAAAAACAGATATTGATATAGAAAGACATGAGGTGTGGATAGGTCTAGATGTGGGCAACAGAAAGTACAGATGTGTCCTCATACATCTAGCCTCAATATGCCATGCAGTACGACTTACCTGGCATGAGTGAGCCGCCAGATCCTGTGCTACTCTGCTAGCGTCTGGCATCTTTTTTTCTTTTGCTGAAAATGAGTCTTAGGGCTATATTCAATTAGCAAATTTTTTTTTCACCATCGGCGAAAACGGCAATTTTGTCAGCAAAAAAAAAAAGGCGAAATTTTAGGCAAAAAAAAAGGTGAAAATGGCAACAGGCAAAAAAAAAAAAAATGGAGAAAAGTTTTCTCCATCCCAGACAAGGATAAAAGAAATTCAAAATTTGTGGCTAAAAACGTGGGGATTTCTTTCCCAGCACCCTTCGGACACCCCCTCTAATGATAAATTACTGTAAGAAAAAATCGTAAGTTGCGTACTTTGGCGAAAAACGACCGCGCAAATTTTGGGCAGAAAATTTTTTTTTTCAAAATGGTTAAGTATTTGGTCTGATTTTTCGAGGGGCAGTATGGATGCGTCAAGTGTTTTAAACATCGAGAGCAGGCGGTTTTTTAACGTTTTTAAAATTGTGTTTTTACGACACGAAAATATATATGCACCCATTTTAACGTACCCCCAATTTACATGGAACAGTAATTTCCTTGAAAAAACTAGTTTTGTTTTTTCAACAATTTTTTTTTTTCCGCCCAAAATTTGTGCGGTCATTTTTCGCCAAAGTACACAACTTACGATTTTTTTTCCCCGGTAATTTATCATTGGGGGGGGGGGGGGGCTGTCCAAAGGGTTCTGAAAGAAATACCCACATTTTTAGCCTAATAAGGGGATTTTGCATTTTTTTTCTCCTGGTCTGGGATGGAGAAGACTTTTCTCCAGTTTTTTTCCACCTGTTGCCGTTTTCGCCCGTTTTGTTGGCGAAAATGTTGCCGTTTTTTGTCGAAAAACAGCCGTTTTCGCCGCTAATTGAATACGACCCTAAGACGCATTTTCAGCAAAAAAAAACAAACCACATGCTCGACGCTAGCAGAGTAGCACAGGATCTGGCGGCTCACTCACACCAGGTAAGTCTTGCTGCGTGGTAGCATATTGAAGCTAGATGTATGAGGACACATCTGTACTTTTCCCCCCCCACTAATCTACCAATTACACAGTGCTAGAAAATATGACTGACTTTATTGAATAAATGGTAAATCACTACCCTATATGGTAACGTAACCTCGGGGTGCACACCTGGCATACAGTTATGATATAACAAAATTATAGGCTCCCTAAAATCTATTTACTGCAGAAAATAAATTGCATGCAGTTGAAGCCATCCGAGTAAGCAGCCAACATTTTAGATTGCCCAACTGTCGTTCACTTAAAAGAGCCAACGTCTTATTTTTTAACACTGCTTCAGGCTATTAGGTTGCACAAATCAAACAGTTAACAAATCAAGTTTGTACAAGGATAAATAAGTGTTGTAATGTGTTGGTATTTCAAATGAATTTTCAGTGATTGTTCTCCCTGGTGATGCAGAACTATAGCCCCCAGTCAATTAATGCCTACTCTACTGCACTTCCAGCAACACAGATAGTGAGTATTGGATGTCTCATAAATTATTGCATCTTACGTCTATGTCATCAATACAATGGAGCCAAGTGGGTAATGGTGTCAGCAAACTAAAATGCTATTATTTGGATGTATTTTGTGTGATTGGGGGTTAATTTAGATTTTTATCTAGCAAACATGTATTTTTTTATCACTGAAAGTTCTAGGCTGACGAGTGGCATCTCTCCGTCAATATATCTAGACTAAAATTGGTAATATTGTATTCAAATGCAAAAAAAGACGACGGTGTGGGCGACAGACAGGGATGATCTTCCTGTTTATAATTACTCACAGGAATAGTGAAAAGGCTGTCTGGAGGAATGTTCCAACACAGAGAAGGCAGCACTTGCCTGGACCAACCTGTCATTAACCAATCATGTTACATTCTTATGGTGCACACACACGTAGCGATCAGCCAGCGTAGCTGATTGTTATGCACCCTCCCTGGTGTGCTGGATGACCGATATCGATCATCCAGCACACCACCTACTTATCGACGACTATAGCGACAACCTGCTCGATTTCGAGCAATTTGACCGACGGCTAATGGACGATATCGCTAACGTCCATACGTGGCCACACATCGCTGGCAAGTTGGTAGGGACCATTTAAATGAGCGATTTGAACGATAACTGTAACGATATCGTTATGGTTCAAATCGTTCTTTAAAATCGCTACGTGTGTACGCACCATTAGACCCCAACCACAGGCCTCAACTTTCCAGCAGTGTCAGAGACAGGCAATGCAAGGATACTGGAGAAAACCTTAAAGAATAACAGATGTTCAAGAATAAAAAGAGCCAATATAAATCCAGTTATATGATCACGTTGTAGAGGAGTTCTGTAACCATATTAAGGCACAATTAGGCTAAACAGAACTCATTTTAGAAGATAAATTAAAAAGGTTAAATTAATAAAGGTGAAGTGCAAAATTATATGCTCTGAAAGGCCATATATTTTGTGGTCAGTAAATGACTTTTACTATTTCAGATCCCATTTCAAGACCTTCATTCTTCAGGCTATGCTCACGCTATTGAACTTTTAAAGTATTGTAAGTGCTTTAGAAGTCATGCTTGTATGCTAAACAAATGTTCATGCCTGTGTGATACCCCAGGCTCTGACAGAAGCCAACGGACATTGCAATATAGAAGCATGCCACCAGGTGGAGTAGTTACGTGCCAACATTGAGATAACTCAGCAACAGGACAGTGCGATTGTGGATGCGCCGTTGAGACCTGATGACGCAAAAGAGTGGAGCTGAGGTAGGTCTACTATGAGAGACAAGAAACTGGGCAAAGTGTTATCGTTGATGTGGTGAGGTGACAGAATCCACTGAGTACACGCTGATGGTGCGCCAAATGACCGCTGCAGAAGTGCCAGCGGAGACTGAGAGCTGGAGACATTGTGTCAGCACTGGGAGCAGCAGCTGAGATCCATGGAGGCTGTGAGAGGGTAAAACAGCTGTTAAGGCGGGTATCCACTAATAGATATACAAACGAGAGCACGATTACGACATTGCTGTTGTGCTCTCGTTTGTATATCTAGTGATGTGCCTAGACTGAACGTTCACTCGCTCAGTCCAGGCACATCCCTCATCCCCGCACATGCTGAACCTGACGGGATCGTCAGGTTGACCAGCATGTACGGGCGATGTCGGAAGCGACCAGCGGGCACGCGCATCGCTTCTGACCAAAACATGCACGATGCACACGCGATTTGCAAGCGATTGCACGATAATTACGTTATTATTGTGCAATCGCTTGCTTAAATCGCTAAGTGGATACCCACTTCAAAGGGAGACTTCCCTACTGAGCTGCAGAGCTACTGTTTGAAAGCTACTGACAACTGTTACAGAGCAATTGCGAGAAGGTATGAGAGACACTGAGAATTATTGACAGATACTGAGATCAAATATTGTGTAATCCTGACTTGTGCAAGAGACTGAGGGCCTGATTCAGACCCGCGCGAGCGCTATGCGGTCGCAAGCGGGTCGATGGTGGCCCAGTTTGCATGCGCAAGACGGAGTCAGCTCCATCGTGCGCATGCGCGAGACCCGGATAGCGACGGGCAAACCGTCGCTCCGGGTCTCGTACCAAAGGGGGCGTGCTGTCGATGTTGAGTGACAGCACGCCCCCTTGGTGGGCGGGCTGGGGGAATGGCTGCCCAAACAGAGGCGTTCCCATGTGAACGCCTCCGTTTGGGGGCGGCCCCACTGACATCACGAGTGATGTCAGTGGAAGAGATTTTGGCTCTTTCAGAGCCGAAATCTCTCTGGGGCTTGCGGTAACGAGACCCTACCACAAGGGTCTTGTCGCAAGCCCAATGGTGCGATGGTCTTGACCATCGCGACCATCTTCCTGGCCGCTCGCTATAGCTGTGGGTGGTCACCCACAACTATGCGAGCGGCCAGGAGGCCGCTCTAAAAAACAAGAAGGCCAGCCCTGATTCAGAGCGAACGCTCTGTCAGAGCGTCCGGCTCTTAATCAGGGCCTGAGTTTGAGTAAACAGTGTGATATTCATCTTGTTTCAGCTACTAGAGAAACAGTGCCTGAGTTTATCAGTGTAGAGAGCTGCAACTATTTTATGTGAATACTGAGCTGAGTTAGAGTGCACTTTGACTTGTTGCTGCTGCAAAGCGCTGAAGATAATTGTGATATATTGCAAGGTGAACAGTGTCTATTGTGCCGTATCATTGGAAACCCAAAGATATTGCTCCCTGGAATCAAGAAAGAACAGCATTAGATGCTAAGCTTAATGCTATTACCAATTGTGGATTACAAATACATGCAGGTTATAGGTCAGTGATTGTCCAGCAACAGAGCACCCCGACTGAACTTGTGTGCACTTTAGAGTTAATACTGAACAGTTGTTAGGTTTTTGCTACTTCTGCTAAGCAATAATACATGTTTTACTGTATATATATGTTTTGCAAAGGTTAATTGTGTTTGTAAATTACAGTATATTCAGACAACCAAGAAATTGCATTTTCCCTGGTTATAGCCAGAGGTGCTGCAGCAGAAAAAGATGAAGAAGCCATTTAACTACTGATATAAGGCCTGATGCAAACTTGAATGCAACTTTGTCACAGATGCTCCCATTCATGAAGGTGAACGTGTATATGTGTTTATTCACCCATGTGTAGAGTTGTACATATCACTGCCCCAATCCATGCGCTGAGTTTCATAGCTGTCATCATCCGGGAGCACTTGCACCAGTCTATACATGGTTCTAAAGATACGCCTTTATGCGTATTGATGCTTCCGCCTAACTCAGCATAGCCCGCAGCTGCGTCGCCAGGCCCCTACTGCACACGGCCTATGTGAGAGTGCCCTGTTACAGCCCAGTTATGCCTCCTCAGTTGTGAGTAGATATGCAACTGAACTGGACTTTACATCATCCGTAGCGGCAAGCGCTTGAGCCCAGAGCAGGTGCAGTGTGAAAAAACAAAGATGCGCTCCACAAAGTGTCCAAACATGTCACATCTCAACTATCAGCAGACCATCACGTTACGGTATATAAATTATTGTATATGAACATTAATCTATGGTGTGCCAGCAATGATGACTTCTACTACATCTATTGCCAGAAACCTAATTCACTGCACAGCACACACACAGAGAGCGCAGCAATTCTCTATATTGCCTACAGGACCATTTTCATTGCACTTGCTACTTCTGAATAATGTTCCTCACCAAGCTAATTCTAGTTATCTAACAATATATGATTGCAGGATTATTGCAGATGGAACTGGTATGAAATACCGCCGGCCGCATAGCCGGCGGTTTGATTCCCGGCAGCAGCAGCCCGACATCAGCAGAGATCCCGGCAGCGGAAGCCCGACAGCGCTGGAAATCCCGATCATGGATAGGTAAGTATTGTCTAACCTAACCTAACCCTCCTTAGGGGTGCCTAACCCTAACCTCCCCCCCAAGTGCCTAACCCTAACCACCCCCTTCCCCGCTGCCTAAACCTAAGTCCCCCGGGGGGGTGCCTAACCCTAAGTCCCCCCCAGGGTGCATAACCCTAACCCTCCCTCCCCCTAGCCTAACCCTAACCCTCCCGGGGGGGTGCCTAACCCCATTCCCCCCCGGGAGCCCTAACCCTCCCCCCCGCGGCTGTCCGCTCGCGGCGCCCCGGCATCACTACGATCGGGATGCCGGGCACCGGTCTCCCGGCGTCGGGGAAATGCCGGGCGTCTACATCTAGACGCCCGGCATTTCACCCTTGTCGGGAAGCCGGCTGCCGGTATTTAGGCAGTCGGCTTCCCGATTGCATACCATTGTGGATTATGTTACATAGAACTCCCAAGTGTTTACCTTTTTATTTTTTTTAGCTCCATCTTTTATTAGAGTACTTCCCAAGAACACATACTAATCACAGGCTGTAATAGTGTTAGGGAGATTTTGGATGAGTGATCGCCAGTAAGATTGAAGGGTGGCTGGAAAGCTCGAGGTGGTAATTTAGTAGAGTAATTCAATTTGAATATTCACAGCTACTCAATCTGAATGAAGAATGCAGATAGATGGATGTTTTCTGCAATGATCTGACCTATTATTTCCCACGGGTAGGCGAGGGCAGACTGTCCCCGCATATCATCAGCATGTCATCAGATGGACCGTGCTTCCTTGCCTGAACCCTATGTAAGAAATATGCCCTCAAAAAACGGAGTTCTAGAGAAATACTATTCATGGAACTCCTTAACATTCTAAATGAGGAACAGTTAATACCTGGCATGTGATTAGTGTTTTCTTGGAAAGCAAAAAAAAAAAAAAAGGTCTGTATTAGAATTATAGTCTATATTAAGCTACATTATTAAGTCTGTTATTTACTGTGGTCATAAGGAACAGAGACGTGATCATTAATGCCTGTTTGACAGTGGGTGTTGCAGGGACATTTATTCACGTTGCTGTGTTGTGAGGTAGAGAACAGAAAATGACACATCAGATTTTATAGCCACTCAACACAGAGCAGAGCCAACACGCAGCAGATTTGAGGATGGTATCTCCAGAGATGGCCTGAGCGAAACAATAGACCATAAAGGAGAATGCAGATTACGGGAAGCCAAGGGTTCCCTGCCTGCTCTCTCGTGCTGCCAACTCTCCCTTCCCAAAATAAATTCTGTTTATCAACAATTATTATGCAATAAAAACACTCGGCACATGTCACCTTCAGTCATTTGGAAATATGCGAGATCTATGCACAGAAGTAATTACTGACGATTTTCCTCGCAATGAATGTGACATTAATGATGATCAAAAGCAATGCATGCAGGGAGTTCTCTACAAATAGATGCCATTTCATAACTAATTGTCTTTAGCTTTTGTTTTCATTCGTACTGCTTTAAAACAGCGGGATTTCAAATAAGGAATTTATACATTTATTAGTGGAGGTAGACTGGTTGCAGGGAATGATTCCTTTTAGTCAACTCATATGAACAGTAAAAGTTTCTTTAGAAACTTGACCGGATTCTTTCTGAAATTAAAGAACCTGCTGCTCCCTTTCGGCTTAAAATTATTTCACCAATGCATTGCTTTACCTGCAGGGAAAGCCAGCTTCACCAAAGCTCACAAGTCAATTTTCATGCATGAGAGATGCGAATCAATCCAGATGTCTGGTGCCAGTTAATGAAATGACAGAAAACATGTGGCTAGCCACTTTCTCAGCCCACGCCAAAGCAAGTGGAAAAATGTTCTGGCTATTGGCTAAATGAAAGTGCTGAGCATTGCAGATGATAGCAGCAATGTATGACCGGACACGAGCAGAGACACCAGCGAGACGAAGCTGCAATCTGCTTCCTTCTGTACCACATGTGAATGTAGTGTAAACATTGCAAATCTGGGGGATGGCCAGGGGATGATTTTTGCATTATACAAAAGACATTACTGAAATACACAGAACTCTACTGTACATGGTCGTGGATTAATAGAGAAACCATTAGTGCTACAAACAGAACCTCCTGTGCATCACAGGTCTGTATGCCTATAAGCTAAACAGTGATTGAAAGGTTCTGCAGCAGCTGGTTTTTTTCTTCTAAGGCCAGGGCAGGAAAGCAGTGTTTGTAGTGGCCCACAACCTAAAATAATTCTATGCTGTCCTAGGTCTGGCTATTCATTACAGTGTAATGTTATGTTATGCTGGCATCTAAAGTTCCTTTTTATCTAATGTGGTTTGTGATAATGACTGTTCAGTCCTTTGTGTGACATAATAAGGTAATGTTTTACCCTCTGTGACCACAATACTGCCTGCAAAGCTTTCAGGTAGTTGGCATCTGTACAGGACAAGGCACTCACAGATGTTTAATTACGTACCTGTCTCTTTGTCTTGTACCTCGTCCAGGTGTAAGTCATTCAGGAGGTGCTCCAAAATCTTCTCAGGGGTCCCGGACACCACCATGTACCTGTCAGAAAGCAGAGAGTCCACAGAGTCATCCTCGGTGGAGGACTGAGAGCGGCTGCTCCATTCATCCTCCTCATCTTCCTCATCAATGTATTTAAAGTAAGGCACATCAAATGTGGGCAAAGGAAGCTCTCGGACAGTAAAAGCCGCCAGTAGCTTCTCATCCATGCGGGCATTCGAGACCTTCAGCTTCGAACTTCCCATTGCGGTGTCTGAATGACAAAGGGCATCCCCTATAATGTGCAATGTGTTCCCAGACCAGCTCTATCTTTGCTAGCTAAATCCATCTGGCAGCTGAGAGCTCTGCAGTCAGCCTGTGCTCGTCTGTCTGTGTGTGTCTGTATGCCTAGAGGAAAAACTCTTACCTCCAATCATTCTCACCACTCCCTGCTGTGGAGGCTGGCCTTTCTGACGACACTTTCTTAAGCACCAGAACATCTCGGTCTTGTTCTCTCACTTGAACGGTAGCCCCTTCTTCATCCTGTTTTAATGTATGAAAAAGGTTTTATTTAAAAAAAAATGTAAATGTCTCATGAGAGTAAGACGACAGCTTATTATAACTGAGCCTTGTTCCCTGTGCAGCTGTTGTCCACAAGTCCCAGTGATTTATACTGCAAAATGCATCACATAAGACCAAAGGGCCTGATCTTTGCCCACAATGCTCTTTCTATAATTATGCATTTTAAATGCCCATCGTCCAAGCTGCGCTCTTTGTAACGGATACATCATTATGGGTTTTTCCTGATCTCTGCCGACTGTTTCCTGCCAGCCCTAACCTAAAAATAATGGACATTGACATATAGAATACTTGGCAGCCTGTAAATGTTTTAATATTTGCATTACCGCCTACAAGTTAAATTAAATCAAGGTTAGATTTGTATATTTTATTTTACAAATTAATTTGAGCCATTTGCTTAATATTTTCCTGAAATCATTTTATTGATCTATTGTGCCAGATTCTGAGCTGCGGGCACTGGTTTTACGCCAGCCGCTGTGACCGCTATCATGCCCGTGCTAGGTACAAGACATGCGCCACAAATAGGCTTCCCTTCCCTGTACGCACAACTCAGAATCACGTAGCGCATTAGATACACGCCCACGAGACTCCCACAAGTTATGGATGATCACATGGTCACCAGCTAGTTCCCACCCCAAACCGCCCTATTTCACAAAGAAACAGATCCGGCCAAGTACTGTCCGACTAGGACGTAGATTCGCAAAGATGCGTAAATTCACATCTGCGCATGCGATATATGCACCCATGCACAGGGATTTGTCAGACTCAATATTTTCTACTGAGCTGTACAGTATTCTCTGAATCTTCATCTAGTAGAAGTAATACCCAAGTCTGCTTAATCAGGACTCTGGTGTATATTGATTCGGAATGAAAATACAGTCATTCTATTGGACAAATCAGCATTCAGTCTATCAATTTACTAAGGACTGTGTGCCTCATGCCTCAGTGTTGTCACTAATTTAAAGTTAATGTACACAAGTCATTCTATTGGCCAAATCAACATTCATTCTATCAAATTTACTATTGACTCGTGACAGTACTGGGACATGAGGCACAAAGTGTGCCTCGTGCCTCAGTGTTGTCACTAATTCCAAGTGAATTGATAAACTACATTTTCATGAATATAGGTAGAATATGGCTGCCTCCAGAGTGTTTAGACGAAGTATACCCTTTACCTACTGTTAATTAGTCTCTAATTCCATCTCTATGCTCATCAGTTTACAACAAACACTGAAGTGATTGAGGCAACATAAGTGAAAGAGAAGAGACTATACGATTGGTCTCCATAGCTCCGTGCCCCCCCTGAGCTCATAACAATCAGGCTGAAGGATATCGTTGCCTGTGGAAACCCAGTGGGCTGCGTATGCAGGGAGCAATGACTATTCAGCTTCTCCTGGTGAAACAGCTGAGATTCAGAAAATGTTGGTGCAGTGACCCATACGATTCTGTATCCATCCTCATCTATGCGCACAAAGCCAATGCTACATCCATTAACAACACAGAGACCTTTAGGCTATAAGGCTGCAAAATGATTTCTCTTTAAAGCAGAAGCTTTGAGTTTAGGAAGCAAAATGAATGATAGCAATAGCTAAAAAGTCATTCTGGAGATGCCTCGCATGATGTGATGGTAGTCAGGGTAACTTTAGGTAAGCGCGTGAATGGACAAAGTTACATCTCCAGCATTGTACTGCGGAAATGTTAGCTGATGCAAAGGCGATCGGTGCTGTCTGCTGCCCCAGCCGGTGAGGATGAGTCACGCTGTAACTGGAAGCCAGTAAGAGAGTGACTAGTTGTGTAACAGCTGGCTGCAAAGTAATCCAGTTTATAAACTTCGTAAATATGATTCTGCCCAGTTACATAATGGAACGTAATTAGAAATATCGCTTTCAGAATGTTACCTAAGGTGTATAATTATCTCTGCTATCATGTGGCTTTATAAATGAGCAACAAAATAGAATTTTCTTCAGTGTGCAAGAAGCAAGATTGGTAGTGAGCATGGTGATTGGATGTTAAATAAAAATGTCATTTTGTGGCTGCAGGGGGGGTGGTGGTTAGGTTTAGGGTTCCCGGGGGGGGGAGGGGGACTTAGGGTTAGGCACCCCCCCGGGAGGTTAGGTTTAGGCTAGGGGAAGGGGGGGTTAGGGTTAGGCACCTCCATTAGGGTTAGGCACCCCCCCGGGGGATTTAGGTTTAGATGGCGAGGAAGGGGGGGTTAGGTTTAGGCACTTAGAGGGGGGATTAGGGTTAAGCACTTGGGGGGAGGTTAGGATTAGGCACCCCTAAGGGAGAGTTAGGGGGTAGAATTAGGTTAGTAAATACTTACCTTTGACAATCGGGATTTCCTCCTCTGCCGGGACGCCGCTGTCGGGATTAGAACCGCCGGCCGTAAATCGTATGTATTCCAATCCAACATGTTGGATTTCACAGATATGCCAATCAAAAAATTATCATGATTGGCAGATCGGTGAAATTTAAACATGTAGAATTTCAGCGTTCCTACGACGGATTGCGGAACATCGATGGCCGCCGGTCAGCATTTCTGATCGGCAGATCGACGGTTTCGATCCCATCGTTACATCACGACGATCTGTCGCAGATGTATGGGGGCCTTTACTTGTTGTCTGTTCTTCATTCACATTCCCCGATTAACGGCTTCATGGCCCAAAGTCAAGTGGGCCGGTTCTAACTTCACTAATTCATTGATAGCTGCCAACTGTCCATGCACTTATACCTGCTTTCAATACTGATGTGCTGCACAGTGCAATAAAACGTTCTCTCTGATAACAATCAGGACGCCAGCGCACACTTCCAACATTGGCCAACTGCATGCAGCATCAACACTGCCTCTGAATCAGGCCCTTATTGACTGATGAAAATTGATCAACATCAATGTTGTGATTCACACATTTACTAACAGTGAATTGTTGATTTGTTCTTTTAAGTATTAGTAAGTTTGTGATTTAGCCTGAGAAACATAATATTGATGTTGACTGATCTTCATCAATTTTAAATCAATCAATATTATGGCCTCACAGCATTGAGGTCATGGGTTCAATATCAACTATGGTCCCAACTGTGTGGAGTTTGTATATTCTCCCTGTGCTCTGGTTTCCCCCCACATTCCAAAAATATACTGGTGGGTTAGTTGGCTCCCAACAAAAATTAACCCTGTGGTAGGGAATATAGGGCCCGATTCAGACCCACTCACTAGGATGCGTTCGCATGCAGCCAGCCGATGCTTGCAATCTGCGCATGCGTACGTATCGCAGTGTGCGCACCAGTCCATGCGAACACGAAGCAATCGCCTCTTAAGCACAGACTGCTCGCTAGACTGAGTGACAGGACAAGCCATTTGTGGGTGGTAACAGGGGTTGGTCGATGGAAACAGAGGAGTGGTGGTGCGAACGCAGGCGTGTCTGAGCGTCTTAACGCCGTTTCAGAAGCGTGCATAATTATTACAGAGCATCATATTACGTCACTTGGTCGTATTGCACATTGAAGCACTCGCAGTGCTTGGGGGAGGGTATGGTCAACCACAAGTGCTGCAATCGCATCTGATGGTACTCGATGGTACCGATGGCTGCATTCACTTCCTGGAGATGACATGCATAAGTGGGCGTCTTAAGACAGGCTAGTAGGCGTCTGCATACACAGCGTAGGCGTGCTCATGCCTTGCTGTGCGATTGCACGGTTTGCATACTTTCGCTGCATGCTAACACAACTAGCAAGCAGGTCTGAATTGAGCCCATAGAGTGTAAGCTCCACTGGGGCAGATACTGATGTCAATGGACAAATATTCTCTGTAAAGCGCTGCGCAATATATGTGCGCTATATAAATAACTGGTAACAAATAAATAATTACTGATTGTTTGCAACACTGGCGGGGAGTCCAGTTTGTCAAATTGACACTTACACTGGGCCCTACTATGTATGGACGCTGCCTGCCGCTGCCACCGTGTCCTGCGAGCCCAAGTTCCAATTACAATAAACAGCTCCTCTTGGAATTATGGGAGTCGAGGAGAAACATAGTGACGTCACTCCCGTCCTTACAGATGGGTCGGGAGGTGGAGCAGCCTGAGAGTGACAGGCAGGGCAGCCGCTGCGCTGTGTAGTAAAGTAGCCAGGTACAACGCTATTAATACATAGCAGCGGGTACTCGGCAGCGGATAAAGATGGTGGCGGGCGGTTCCGCCCTCAGGGCATGTTGCGCTCTGTGCGGCGGCACTGGCCTAGTTACGGCCCTGATTATGGGAATTGTAGTACATCAAACCCACAACCACATTTGTCATGCTTTGATGGACCAGCTCCGCAGCAATGCGTCTCCTGGAATAGTTTCCGTTTGCAAAATAAGAATCATCCATTATAGTAATAATAAATGCATTTTCTCAGACAAAGTATGTGGGACAGAAAATACTATTTCATATCTCTGACCCAATACCGCAAAGTTGTTCAATGGATTGGGAGGTCGGGCATCTTAAATATTAAACTGCTCATAAAATCTGACCATTTGCAGGAGTATTTTAAGACCATTATTGGCTAAAGCTCCTGCATACACACCTATACAATAATCGGGCCAATCAGCTGATATCGGATAATTGTATTCTGTGTACCTATGCTAATTATTACAGCTCGTTCAGGAACAGGAGGGAGGGTTCCTGTTCAATCTTTTTTTTTTTCCCAACCAAACAGTTAGAGCTATATCGCCTATCACGACAACCTCTTTACTTTATTTTTGGGTTTCTGTAACAGCAGATTAATATATTCAGAGGTTTGTATTTTTGACATGTAAAAAAAAAAAAATCAGGATTGCAAATGGCACTTTTGTACTATTTTCTCCATTTGTTTGAGACAGACTTCAGTGATGTTTAGCTCCTTCTTCTGATTGGTGCATTTCAATATCTTTTTCAGATTGTCTGCGAAAAGGTTTTGTTCTTCATAATGAAGCTTTTGTTTGGAAATGAACGGTCAGACGGCTCACAGGGATGAGTACTGTAAAATCTATTTAAATAATTGCACACACTGATGGAACTGCAGGGTGTAGTTAGGTCATACTTGCCAACTCTCCATCATTGTCAGGGAGACTCCCTGAAATAGTAGCAATCTCCCTGTCTCCCTGATTACACCTTACCCCCATTATGAAGCTGTTATATTAAAGAAAAACAGAGATATACACATTCAAATTGGATCATTAGTATAATTTCCCTGCATTGGTTATAAGGCACAATGGGGGGAATTCAATTCAACGCGATGTTGAATAGCCGCGGGAGGGAGCTCCCGCAGCTATTCAATTCACCGCGCTGTTTGGGCACGCTAAGGATTTCTTCTCGCACCCCCCTGGGGATGCGAGAAGGGGATGCGAGGAGAAATCCGACCAAAGTGCCGGGCGCGCAGCTATTTTTCAGCTGATACAACACGCCTCGCTTTTTATGTCATGCAGTATAGTAGTTCAGATTTGTTTTTGTTTAGTCTTGACACACTATTGTTAAAACATTGTAATAAACAAAACCATTACCATGAAGAAATGTTAGTACGGGATCCCGGCGATCAGAATACTGACAGCGGTATCCTTACAGTCAGAATCCCGACGTCTGGTAAGTAGCCTAACCCCTAATCCTCCCCCTAACCTTCTCCCACTCCCCGCAGCCTAACCCTAACCCCTAATACTTATCAACGGGATGGTTGAGCGACAGATTTCCGATCGCCGGGATGATGACTACATCCAGTTAGTATAGTAGACTTAAATTACAAGTCAAATCATGGGAGATACACTTAACTCTCTAATGAAAAATACTGTATAGTTCATGCATCATCATTGTTGATTCATTTTAACTAATTTAAAGACATGTCCCTGATCAAATGAATGGGAGACACACATCCAGCCTGTTATAGCCACACACAAATACCCTGATAGACTGGTTAGGAATCATGGATGTAGAGTAAATTCTAGCTCTTGAAATTTCCCTAAACAGCAATTATATTAGCCTATATATTGAATTTTATTTTATTATTTTCAGTTGCCAGTGCAGATTCTTGAGCAAGGTCATGGGTAACATTCATGCAGCCAAATTATGTTTTTATCATCGCTGCAGTGATCTCTTGGGATGATCCATATAAAACAAAAATCCAATATGCAAATAGAAGATTATTATTTAAATAGGGAATGCTCTGTGGGGCAAGCTGGACAATGCAATGCTAAAAGAACGTAGAAATAACATGTTGACTTCTTATTAAATTTACAGCTATAGGAAGCTCATAAATGTGCACAGTGACAGCCGCGGATGACAAAGAATTATAGGGTCAATTTGTACAACCAGCAATTTTGGATTATGACTGGAAGTGAAACGATCACAGGATATTAATACAGTTGTGCTATTGTCTGACCTGTCTTTCACAATTACAGAGGTAGTGGAGATACATTGTTTATGAAAGGAAAAATCTTTTATTTATAAATAGTGTTCCCTTGTCTTTTAAATTCATTCACATGCTTTCCACATCTTGGCTACTGTACTGGAGAGCAGGACTGCCATTATTAAATGTGGGACTCAGAAGAAACGAAGCATGCTCCTCCAACTGTGTCCCCACCCAGTTCACAAGCACCTATGTGGGGGGGGGGTCAATTCAATTACCTACGAGTTGTCCTTGCAACAGCATTGCAACTGCCTACCTCGCGGCCTCGGCCCACATGGGGCTGCAAACAAAAATCACAGGGTCCTGAGGAACTGTAAGTGTGGCATATAGCTGCACTTACTTAGGGCGGCGCATAATTTGTGGCTAAGTGGATTGCCCCCATGGTCTACAGACATACACCCTGACACACACACATAGAAAGGAGAATCATCCAGTATGCATGATTATGTCTCTATTACTAAATTACCTGTCTGTGACATAACTAAAGCCCCAGTCTTGTCCATGCTGCTGAGGGGTAAAGTTGCTAAATAATGTCTTGAGCACAGAAGTGTAAGGGTAAATTAACTTCCATTTAACAGTGTGCCTCTATTGCCGACTGTGTTGTACAAAAGTCAACCATTTAAATGGAGACCAAAAATGCAGCGAGATCTATGTGAAGAATACCCCTTTTCCACCAAAAACCTGGCTCCAACCCAGGACACTGAGCACGGATTGAGCAGGGTTTTACCCCTTTCATACTGGCGGCTGGACCTGGGTTATTCTCTGGTCCAGCCATTCACACAGGGTCTTTTGGTGTTACAGTGGACGGTTGGAGATGTCATCTCCAAATGCTACTGAAGCCAACCAATCCGCGTGTTTGAGGAATGACCCGGGTCATGAAGACCTGGATCATGCTGTTTCCACAGTTACCCAGGTTTGGCCCTGGTAGCTTCCCAGGTTGGATTCCCAGGTCACTTGACTCAGGTTATTTTTCAAGGACCACTTTACACAGAGCTGCAACCCGGATAGACCCGGCAATAATCTTGGTTAATGCCGCAGTGGAAAAGGGGTATAACTCAGCCACTATGGCTTCAGGACTGGAGACTAGGGATTCAAATCCCAAACCCATTTTGAAATCCTGGGATTACCAGGATCTGGGATTGTAATTAAAGGAAAAAGAGGCAGCAAATAGCAATTATTTACTATGGTATTTTGATTTGTTCACAAAAAAACAGTAATAAGAATAAACTGGAACATTTAATTTTTTTCATTGGAAGTGGAACAGAGGTTTCCATGGAATTTTGCTTCGCATCATCTTCTGTCACTGCGTCCAGTATCATCCGAAGGAGTGACACGCTGTGGCGCTGACGATTCAACTTGGGTCAGAGAGAGACAGTCACTCATTAGTGCCTTACACAGACAGCCTCCCTGATGGTGGCCCTGCTAGAAAGTACTATGGTGAGTTTTCCTCACTGGATGCCCTCCTAATAAAATTGCCATGTTGGCTGGTGATCCATTGCTAGAGACAAGATTGGGATTTACTGATGGAGCAGAGTTTATTGCAGTGAATGGAACACCATGACAACATATTAGTTGTAGAGTGCATGCTATGCTATCAGAGACTTCTGATTAGTGACTGATGCATTAACTGCAAAAATTATTTTGCTGTTGTTGTGAGCTGTACACTACAATAAACTCTGCTTCATCTGTACAGCATATGCTACTGGAAAATCAGAATACATAGAAAGGAAAAGCACTTGAATGAGTGGAAGATGGTGTGAGAGTGGTTTTGCACTTTATTGAAATAGACAGAGGTCATTAGGAACAATTGCGTGAGTACAATGGTGTTCTAGGTATTCCAGTGTGCATCATCAAAAGGGATAGAGGCAGATGCCTTCTCTTCAGAAAAAGAAATAAAGAAGTGATGATCTGGTTAGACAGAGACAGAGGAGACCAGGAGATCACAATGCAGGGAGAGGGATGCTGACATACAGAGCAGTGCATGAGGGCAACCCAACCATAAAAATATTGTCATCGGTTTCACACTGTACAATGACTATTATACTATGAGCTTTATGGGAGAAGGGAGGGGTGGTAAAATAATCTACACAATATATAGGCATAGATACATACAATTTGACGGCAGATAAGAACCACTTTTCCTATCTAGTCTGCCCTTTTTTAGTAATTGGTAACCTCAACCCTATGCGATCCTTAGTTCTGTGTTAGGATATTCTTATACCTATCCCAAGCATGTTTACATTGCTCTATTACTGTCAGCCTCTACCACCTCTGATGGGAGACTTCAAACAAGACATAACAAGGTAGAAGCAGAAGGAGGCATTTCAAGATATGATTATATAAATCCTTAAGTGTACAGATTATTAGGGTGACTTAGGTAGGAAATATAAGAGGAAGACAAGATTAAGAGCCGAGGAGGTTTGCAGACCCGTGAAAAAAAAGGTACATATTACTTTTATCACTCATTACTGTGCCAGGCAATAAAAAGAATCTTACAAATTATAATTTTTTGTTGGTTTGTGTTTTCAGGCTGCTAGAAATGACTTATAATTCTGTATCTCGTTGTAAACTAGCAATGCAAACAAACACAGTCACATGAGCAGGGGTTAACAATCGATGGTCGCCATCAATAGAGACGTTGGTGGTTGACCTTGATGATGTGAAACCATTGGCTGGGAACCATATATGGTTCTATCCACAGATGGTCATCCTTTCTTTAATTCTTGCCAGGCAGCGGACCAGTCAGGGAGTGTGGGCGGGGCTTTGCGGGTCACGTCGGATGTGTGCGTTTGCTAAGCTCCGTGTCCCAGCACATAGGGGAAGAAAAACAATGCATGGCCATCAATGGCGGAGAACCATCCATAGAGCTGGAGTGAAAATGGGACAGTCCGTTTTATGTCTCTCTCCATTTTATGGCTCTCTCAAAAACACAAATGTGATAAGAGTTCCACTAGGACTAAAATTAAATGCCTACTGTACTCAATTCCTTCCACTAAATGTGACACTGAACTGTTTAGCACATTACAAGGCAGAAACTGCTGTCCTCTGGTCATTTCATGTCAAGAGCGTATTATTCTTCCACAGTTCTCTGTGCTGGTATTTATTTTATACTGAACTATTTCCTTTCTGGATTCATGATACTGTAAAATGTAAGAAGAAAACAAGAGGCAGCCTAAAGAACCCTTTGTACCCAATGCAGACACACAACACTTTAAGCCTCAGTGATGTCACTGGCTTCTGGCAAATTAATAACCCGCATTTTCTTAAATATTGTTCACTTTATATTTACTACATACCAGTCAATGAATACACCGGCACATGCAATGACAAAGTACTTATATAATAACAAAATGATGAAGAAAGAAATTTGGAACAGTTAAATGCACTATAAATAACTCACTCACCCGGAAGTCGCGGGAGGCTCCAGATTTTCCAGGTAACCCCCCGCACCCCTGGTAGAGTAGGCATTTCTCCTGCATTCCTGCCACTTCCTAGTGTAGTGGGCAGAATTTGCATGGCGATTGGGGGTCTCCATGCATGGGGCGGGGCTTAACAAATTGATTCTTCATGAATTGCATCATTTGGCCCCGCACCCTATTTAAACTTACGCCAATCACTGTAATTTACCACAAGAGGGCGTGGCTTAACAGCGTGAATTGCCATTCCCCTCCCCCCCTCCCTCCAGTCGCCACCCTCCTGCTTCTCTGACCCGGGCTCCTCCCGGGAAGAGAAAAAAAAAGGTAGGCAAGTATGTATAAAACTGTCTGAAGTACCCGGCGTTGCCCGGGTTTGAATCTTCAAGTTATTACATTACGCATCCCAGAACAGTTGTCACCCATCTGTGAAGTTCTCATCCAAATCGATCCAGTGGAATGCCCAGAACAGGCTCCCTGGGTCAAAGTTCTATCCAGCGTACACCAACGGGAGGTCCAACCGGGACCTAAACCCCCTAGTATGTCTTCTGGCATCCATTGTTACCACTCTAACGTTTTTGTCCACATCCATCCAGTGGAAGGCCCAGAACAGACTCCCCAGGTCAAAGTTCTGCCTAGCGTATACCAATGGGAGGTCCGCCAGGACCCTAGCCCCCATAAAAACTGGTCAGGATCCAACTTGACCACCTGGAATTGGTTTCATCCTGATCGGTGCCAGGGTGTCCGAATGCAGAACCGGACAGACAAACAGACCAATACATTTTATAAAAATAATTCTATAATGTCAATATTCCCAGATGGATTCCATGGTTTTTAATATGCTGAGATAATGACTGGTCCAACAATGTTTAGTGAGATAATAAACCAGTTAGTTTGTATAAAAAGGTGTATTAGACTATAATGAAGCATGATGTAACCAGCCTGATAGAACACATGCCTTTACATGCAGACAAACTGTACAAAAGAAACAACCGTTCTTTATAAATACTCCTCTTCCTCATAAGCCACACTTGAACCATTAATCATTGCAAGTCCCTTGAGTAATTAACCAGTAATCATCAGTAAATCAAATGACAGGTCAAGGAGTAAACGGGATCCCCACCTTCTAGTGCCACCTTTGCCACACCTGCCAGGGACGTCCCAATCTACATCTGTCACACAACAGGTGAATCACTATAGTCAGATAGTTTAAACTTTACAAGAGATTAATATACAAACACTATGCCAAAAAGGCTGGCATATACAGGAAGGCTTTACAGTACACTGACAATGTTTTGTGTATTCAAATTAATTCATGAGAATTTAGAATTTGATTATTAGTAACAGCTATTTCAAATAGGCAACTTGCAACAAAACCCCTCTTCATTAGCAAATTGCTGAGTGTCTCTTCCCTGGGACTCACATTGTTACCTATTGTACATAGCTGGATAATATGTTGCCAGTATCAGAGTTTACCATGGTGAAACTTATAATAGAATTGCCTACCACTGGCACAAATATACACAGGGCCCAATTTACTGAGAACCCATCTGACTTATCAAAGTATAGTTTTGCACTTTACAAGAAGCCAGAGCACCCAGAGGAAATCTACACAAAGTACGGGAAGAATACTCGTACAAATTTCATAAAGACAGCAACACGATTAGAATCCAAACAAGACCCTGCTAAGCAAGGCAACAATGCTAACCACCATGCTAATGTGCCAACTACAATTCAGTACTGCTCACTACTGGCTGGACAAGCATTACGGCCAACCAATCAATTCCTCGTTCACACCCTGCCATCCACAGCAGTATAAGACGGTAGTAAGTAGAGATGTGTGCGGACCCTCGTGTTTTGTTTTTGGATATGGATCAATCTTTGTGTTTCGGTTTTGGTTTTGCAAAACCACCCTCAAGTGTTTTGGTTCTGAATAAAAATCGTTTAACATCGATCAAAAACTGATAAAAATCAATAAAACAGCTAAAAAGTGTCCGAATCCAAAACCAGAGTTTGTTTTATAAATTGGATCCGAACTAGGTCACAAAACTGAATCCGAACCTTGAACCAAATCTACTCTGAACCCCTACATTCGGGTGTCTTCGGATTTCAGAAATCCAGACCCGCACGTCTCTAGTCGTAAGTTATCTAGCACTGGAAGCTACAAACAGAAAGTGGTTCTTAAGCCAAAGGAACAGCACTAGGTGAGGGACCCCCCGGAATCTATGTCCATAGGCTTGAAACTGATAAAAAAAAAAGATGGATTAACCCAGCACAAAAAATAGGAGCATTAGTAATAGGAGAAACTTCAATGGGCATTGTAAGGGGTATATTTACTAAATTGCAGGTTTTTAGAAGTGGAGATGTTGCCCATAGCAACCAATCAGATTCTAGCTATTATCTTCTAGAAGGTGCTAGATAAATGTTAAGTAGAATCTGATTGGTTGCTATGGGCAACAACTGCACTTCTAAAAACCTGAACTTTAGTAAATATACATATTAGAATTTTACAACAACAACAAAAAAACCAGGAGATGTGCAGAAATGATCAGAGACTGAACACACAAAGCCAGCAAATGAACACAGAAGAACACACAAGTCCAGTGAATGAATAATGTATAAAAGCACTTGGTATGATTGAAGAAGTTTAAAGCTTGTTTTAATGCATTAAACATGAAAATGTTCATTGACTGGTTGATTCATCCTACAGTATGTTAATAAAGCAAATAGAACTTGCAAAATTCCTATATCATGCTGAACGCAAGATTCTCTCATAACTATACAGCATATTGCACATGGTAGGAAAGACGCATTGTGGGGCGCAAGTCCATTTGTGGAGAAGTGTGAATAGATGCCATGCGCAGGTTCCACCAACTTTAATGCTTCAATTCTAAATTCACAATGACATGAACAGGCCAAATGTAGCATCATTACTTAGATAGTCATGATTGCTCACGTATATCAGATCAAAAGTACAAACCTGCAGCACAAATGCTCTAATCTAAGATGTAGAGTTTAAATTAATGAACAGGGTGGTCCAAAGTAGGTTGTCCCTTCCCTTTCACTCTTTCCATCGTGTATATTTTCAGGTAGGTCCTCCCTGGAGACAGTATTAGTATACCTTTCTATCTTATTCTGTTTGTCTCCTAAAGTGTCTGGAGACTCACAAATTTCAGGGAATTCCCCTACCCTCCTGGGTCATCAAGCCCCTGTGCGGTTGTGGGATTAAATAATGACACTGCAACTTGCGGCCCTATGCTCCCGCTTCTACCTACTCCCGGGATCTTCTAGAGAGGATGATTTAAAAGGAGGTAAGTATACTTCCACTGACCAGGAAGGGGGCATGATATGTAACTGGCAGACATATACAGTGCATACTTGCACATATAAAGAAACTATGTGGATCATTCACAATGCTGATCAGTGCTTCCTCTCCTTCCCATCACAGAGCTGGATGCATGAGACCCGGATATCCAGTACACATTGCAGTATATTGGCTGGTGTCTCAGCGTCAGATGGCGGATGACACAGGCAACCAGAAAAGAACGACTCACCAACATCACTGCATGATATCTACCTCATAATAACAACTTTTTCCAATGTCACAACCCTCTTTTTTATAGGGCATTTTAATAATTCTATAAATAAAGGCAATGCAAGGACATCATGCTAACTTGCTAAAAGGTGTCATTATACTTACTCCCTTCCTGTGATGAAGTTGCTTTTTTAAACATCAACAATTAGATCTGATCTCTTCCACAACCCAGTGTCTGAGAGCCTCACCCAGTTACTGTAAACAATGCTATCCTGCTTTATTTTGGTTGACTACAACGGGATGATTAGTGTCCTCTTAACCTTGTTGACACATGAGCAGATGACACACATGATGGGTCCAGCATTACAGCACTTCAGAAACACAGAGAACCAGGGTGTGTTTGTCCTACACCCACTAGTGTCCAATTCGTGCACTGTAGTTGCATTTTTAACACTAGTACAAAAGTGTGAATATGGGACTTGCAGTAAGATTGAACACAGGGGTTCCGGTGATCACCATACCCAATCTCAATGTTACACGTGTAACAGTAATCAAAACGCTGTCCGCTCCATTCAATGCATTTAAAATAAGTTTACTCACTCATTGGAGTGACTTCCGATGGCCTCCCAAAATAGTGTAAAATAAAAAGCTAAAAACCAAATCTGTTTATTCAGATGCCAGTTGGACTATAAGTCTTACCGTGCAGAATTGCAGTGCTGTAACCCACGGTAACCAGTTGCTGACATTTTAGTAGTATCATTTAGGAATAAATGCAAACATTTGACTGTTTGTAACATTTTCCAGGACATTTATTTGCACGGGTAGCTAATGTGCCAGCTTTTGTATATGTCCCCCTGTGTGTTTCAAATTGCTGTAATCGCCCCAAGGCATGTTCACAGCAGACTAACTAGACGGCCTAATGAACAAATGATGAAACAGACGTAGGTATAAATCCCATTAAACTTTTCCTTTTCCTACCTATCCACAACTGCCACAACCACAGGCATGTTTTTGGTAAGCAAACCTAGAATATAATCATCTATCACTACTCATTTATATTTGTAAAGGACCGGCATGTATCGTATGGCAATCCTACAAGCAGACAATTCACCATAGCTAAGGGTTGTGTGGACGTGCTCTATAGCAGTAATAACAGTAACATGTGTTCCATTATTATTAGTGTTACTCGGCTGCTCTGACAAAACACTCACAGAGCAGATTACAGGAATTGTCAGTACTATATAAATCTGTTCCCAGCAAAGCTTGCAATGCGATTGCTGACGCCTGGGGCGCAGAGAGATGAACTGGTGATTTCAGGGTCACAAGGAAAGTGGATAAGGGGGATCAGATATTTTCAAATGTATTTGCAGAATATGATTGAAGCTATTAATACTAAAGGTGACTACTTCACTTTTACAGACACATCGCAGGATATATAACCAGGAAGGTTCAATGACAGCGGCAAATGCCATATTTATCCCTATACAGTGAAGGACACACAAGAACGAGGTCAGAAGATCTGTCAGAAAAGATAAAGCTGAATACTGTGAAGAGGGATGTCCCCAATATGGTGGCTTTAAAAAAAAAAAATTCTAATTTTGTTTTGTTGCATTTAGCATTAAAAATGGAAAAAAAATGGAAGTAAAACACATTGTATTCTCCAAGAAAAATTCCGTTATTGTTTTTAGACTTCCGACACGTCACACATTGCTGTTCACGATCTGCAGGGGAAGAAGCGCTTTCTTACATTTGTAGCACTTTTTTCCTGTAACACCATTTTGGAGAATACTCATATTCCAGATAATAACGCTCAGTACTCACTTCTGTCAGAGCATGACGACAAAGTATGCCGCAAGCCGCAGCTATCTGATACATGGTATTCACATAGATAATGTTATTTCACATAGATCATGATTCCCTCGGAATGCCCTGCTGCATCCAAACAATGTACTGAAATCACTGCAGTATGTATCCACACTAACGCCATGCACTAACATAGATAAACTAGGTCAGTGCTTCCCAGGCCCATGTATTGTTTTTTTTTTTTTTGTATTTTGAGGCAAATGGTTTCCAGCAAGGACACATTTTCCTGACAGAAGTGGATACACGGTAATCCATTGGTTGCTACTGACATGGCATCTGGATGGTATTCCCTCAGGAGAGAGCATGGGATCAGTGTGCAGGCTCATGCATAGTGTGTCGCCTTTCATGTATTACTCTGTGACAATACAAACACTTCTGGCCTCCATTTGTCATTTACACAGAATTATTTTCAAGCAGTAGCCTTTTATAGAGGACACAAAAAAAACAATTCTTTTGGGACTAGATAATGTGAAAAATCAAAGCGAAGGGTATCAGCATGAAGACGGCTACAGCATGTAATTGCGGCACTCTTCTGACCTATGTCATCAATAGGTATGTTTATGTACACTGCAGGGATGCTATCAGCCCTGTTTCAATAGCATTTGCTTTGGCTTTGTCATTTGTAACTTGAGGGGATTATGAGCCCCATGTGACTCCCCGGCTCTGTGCTGCCTTTACCATTGGATTACCTTCAGGGCATCTTTTATTAACCATACTCCATTAAGTAGACCAAATGTGTCCATAAACATGTTATATTACCTATCAGAATCAGATGTGATGTGGTTCAGAGACTCCAACGGGGTATTTTTCTTCTTCTTCTTCTTCTTATTATTATTATTATGTAAGCCTCTTAGATAAGTAGTCGACTAAAATCATGTGGGGTCATCCAGAGACATTACAAGGATTTAGAAAACTCTTAATGGATACCACAGTAAGGATACTCCCGCCCTACTAGCTCTAAATATATCCGCACAATTTAAATTTGCCACCCCTGTGCACATTTTAGTTGGGTTTGCTAACTGTAAAGGAGGCCCGTTGTGTGTGTTTCCAAAATGACCATTGTAATAATATAAATAAAAGGCATTTTTGTATGAAAAACATCCACTTGCACTCTTTTTGGTTTAAGTTAATGTCAGGTTATCAACTAAACTACACCAACATACATATTTTTTTTACTTTTCAGAATATTTCCCAACGCAACCCTTCTGCTATGTGCGAGATCTGCGTCACTCATCCGCATTCAATATCTGCTCCCGTTCACGGTTCAAGGACTTTTCTTGGGCTGCACCTGCAATGTGGAATGCCCTTCTTCACACAATTATGCCATCTTCCTGCCACCAAACCAGTGTTCCCTGCAAATTCCAGGCAAGCATATCAAACTCCTGAACTACCCACGGAACCTCCATAAATTATTCTGTCCAAGTACCCCCAATCTGCACAGGTGACACAAAAAACTTACATATGTTCTCTTTCTACACTCACACAACCCCCTGACCCCAGGCAAACAATGTTGTGTCACTGTATCATATAGCCCAACAAGAACCCTTTCATCTTTGCAATCTGGTTGGACCAATTTGCAATATGTGGCAGTAATACTTGCGTATCAAATTCATATTCGATATAGAGTGTAAGCTTGCAAGCAGAGTCATCACCTCTTTATCTGTACGTTTCCCAATTGTAAAGCGCAACGGAATAAATGTTAGTAATAATAATGATAATTATAATGTAGGGGAATTCTGTACTGTTATGATCATCATGCTCGACTCCAGCACTTGCGTGAGTGTGAGGAATGCAACATGTGGGGCGGACCCTAGGCTCCCTTCTTGTCGGTAATACTATTGTTTATTTAAATGTACTTATGTTTAATGTATAGGGGACATATCAGCTGACTTTCATGTGAAGTTTTCGGAGATATGTCACTACTGGATGTTCTACAATGTACATATCTTCATTCTTGTTGGTAAAGTAACGTGATCTTTTTTTACTGGTGTAACCAGCCTGTACCTCTGCAGGAATAAAATACTTTATGGTTATGAACGTTAATAACTGATCTCATTTCCATATCTGTGAAGAGCTGAATGTTCTATCATGTCTGGAATTTTGCTTATTGTTAATTAATATTTATTTATCCAGCTTACACTAGAAAGTGCCAGAAGGGTTCTGGAGTTCATTCAATCTAATCATATCATGTTATAGCATATGATCAACATGTCCACGCACTGGCAATTTATGCTATATAAATAATTGATTGAACACATACTGTGGGCTGCTTGTGTGTTATCTCTTGTATACGAAAAGCAGTAACATTGAGCTTTTGCTGGTCATGTTACGTGTCGGGGTTTAGATGAGAAGGGACTGGATGGAGAGAAAGTGAAATTCTGTGTAAGAGAATAAGGCAGGTCTGTACAGCTCATGACAGACATCCACGGAAGGACTTACTTATTGCTGATCACAGCCTTAGGGGCCTATTCATTATCACTAACGGGCCTGTTATACATACGGAAATTTTAGTTTCTGCATGTTTTAAGTAATGGGCCAATTCATTGGTAGGAGCCTGATAGGGTCAACTAATCCTCAGCAAACGCCGAAAAGTCTTCAAATGGCGATGATTCCCGTAGCCACGCTCCTTCCTATGGGAATGATGCCCAAGGTTGCAAATAGGGATCTGAGCGAATCCCTCCGCTGTCTGTGGTCATACATATGCACAAGGACAATTGGGTATCAGTAGCTGTGTTACTGATTGCGGGGACAGCTGGTTTTGAAGCTACACCGAATTGCACCGGCAATTAAGTATCCACAGCTGCAACTCGCAGCGAGTTGGATACATATCCATTGTGTGTTGTCCGGCCCCCATTGATGAATAGGCCCCTTAGGGGGGTATCCCGTTAGCCGCGATCGGCGAAAAACTGGGATTTTTTTCATAGATTATCCCAGTTTTTCGTCAATGTTTTTTTCCCCCTATCCTATTATTTCGGATGAAATAATAGGATATTTCTCCTGAAAACACATAGGATCTGTGATAAGTTCACGGACCTAAGTGTTTTCGCCATTCCAGGGGCGAACAAACTGCACTTTTTTTTTAGTGGCTTTTTTCTCAGGACACATCAGGTCCTGATAAGTGCCAGCGTCGGGTAGACTTCGGGGCTAATTGGATAGCCCCAGGGGATACATTAGCACCCAAACTATGTTCGGGGCTAATTGGATACCGCCTTTAGTCTTCAAAAAACTGAAGACCCTCAACTATGAAGTAAATTAACTCTCAAACCAAAAAAATTGAGATTTAGGTGTATATTTATCAAAGGGTGAAAAGCCCTATGGCCAGCGAAATATTGATGCTTTGGCATTGGGAAACCCATTTAACAAGGACCGCGGCAATACATATACCGCCACAATATTTTTACTCTTATTGCCATTTCAGGACTTTGAAAACAGAAGAAAATAAAAAAAAAATACTTTGTTATTTTTATAAAGACACTAATTTTATAATTTCGTAATAATTTTTTATTTTGTTTTTAACTTCTTTTTTTTTCCTTCAATAAGTGGAACTGAAAAAGCCAAGTCTGGGCTCACAGTTCCACTGCGCATGTGTGATGCATCCACATAGCTTGCGCATATACCCAGAGATTGTCCCAATTCAGGTGCAACGGTTTTGCTCATTCGACTCAGCAAGTTTTTATCATTAAAAATATAAAAAATAAACAGATACTCATCACCACTTGTTAATACATAGGCCATTTACTCCATATTTTAAGAAATGTGTTCGGAGTAATGCACATTTTTATTTCCCTGTAGTATAGTTGCCAGCTGTCCCAGGCTTTAAAAATTTATCCCTAGACATTTTTTCAGCATTGACCAATTTCACAATACAATTCCTTTTTCATGTTAGATGCAATTCTTGCCATCTATTATTTAGTTATAATAGTTATTAATAAGGAGTAACCTACTTAAAATGCAAAAAAGTACACTTATCACATTCAGAAAAAATAACACCACAGGAATTGCAGCTCTCCAACATTCACAGAGAAGTATCTCAAGGAGAAAATTGTCCCAGTGGTAAATATTTTAGAAGATAGTTCTTAGCCATGTAATCTGCAAGAGGTAGTGGGAGATGATATAAGCAACAAAGCCTGAATGCCCTTACCCTCGATTTGTGAAGAAAGACGGATGATGGTTTTGTTGTAAAAATCCCACACTAACGGCAAAAACATGATTACCTTCATAAGGTGCTGCTGGTCTCTTCCCAACTCCTCGACACAAAATGACACCTGGAATGGCAAGTGGTCTTTCATGGTCAGGATGTAGAGGTGTGGGAACAAAGCTGAAGGTTTCCAACATCTACCCTAGAGCTTCAAAATAGGCAGTCAAGCAGGACTATTGCCTTGTGCTGACAAGTCGCAGACCTGCTGGAAATCCAAAAGGGTGGACCACAGGCTGAACGACTACGTGGTGCCTGCCTGCAGCAACCGATGAGTGGCGGGCCACAACACAAAGGTCTGATGCTGACTTGCAACCTTTGTGGACCACATACAGAAACTAACCACCAATAGGTCAAAATGTACGCATCAGCAAAAGGAGGGGTTGCCAGAAGGTAAAAAAGGTCAATATCAAGACGGTAAGAAAACTCCTACTCCTTATATTTTGTCCCTCATGTTTTTGTGCTCTGTAGAGTGGGCATCACAAAGAAACCACAGATGAGTGTAATCATCACACCACAAATTGTCAGATGAAGACTTTCTGTGATAGCTCTTATTCAGCTTTGAAAAGATTTTGAAGAATTTCAGGGGCACATATAAATTAGGAGACGTCAGAGGTGATGCTTTTGGGCAGTGACATCTGTGATCCACTGTACTCCTTCCGCTTCATCATCAAACAAGTGTTTATCATTATATTGGGATCTTGGTGTGGTTTTGAGGAGGGCATGGCACTCGTGTGTTACGAAGAGAAACTGACTAAGGTCAAGGTGGAGACTGGCTGTGGACAGTTCTCAAGAGGGGCCTCCCACTAAAATAATCTACCATTGAAGGTAAGGCATTGGTGCTGTGCAACAAGATTCCTCTGGTTCTGCAGTAAATGGCCCAAGCCTGGCATCTGCTTTCCATAGCCTGCAGAGCCATCACAAGGACAGTCTTATACTTCATATTGCACAAGTAGCCCTTCAGAAGTGAGTAAGCAACTACAACATTCTCACAATGCTGTGGTTGTACCTTATTCTGTAAATGCATCTGCAGGTTTCTGAGAGACTATAACTATTGCTGTGTGGGCCCTTCCATGTCTCCTTTTTTCCTCTGTCTCTCTGGAGAAGTGTCAGTTGCTCCTTTCCTTACTAATGGGACACGCCTTGATTTTACCTGAATGTCATTACGTTTGTTAGAGAGCACTCACTTAAGGAAGATAAGCTCGGCTTTTGGAAATCAAAAACTATTCACTAGATCATAAGGGTCAATGACACAATGAAATCCCTGATGCTACTATAAGAACTGTGGGGCAAAAAGGTGGCTCCCAGCATGCCATACCACTTGCATAAAGACATGAAGTAAATGGCTATATCCAGGGGGGACTTCCTTTCAGAATGTATTTGATATCTGATACAGACATTGCCCATGGTGCCTCATCAGTGGGGATATATCTTTCGACCCACTCTTTAGGACTATTTCCAGGTCTATCCAGGAAGCCTGGCACCTTATGAACAGTGTGAAGGAAGCTATGTGTCGTTTGTGTTGAAAATGGAGATTATGTTATTTCAGGACATTTGCAGGATGTTCCTGGGTTTTCTGTTTTTCACTCAGATTGATGGGTGTGTTTCACTTTTAACGGTATTCAATGATAAAGGCACTCTCCCCCATTAGTGGAAGGCCTGAAGACTTGTGCACTTTTAGGCACTTGATTAGAGAGACCACATTATTATGAACAATAGTGGTTCAACCATCTTAGGTGTGAAGTCACACGATGATTGTTGGCTTTGGCTAAAGTAATTCGTCATGGTGTCTGTGATGTTTAGGGCGAAGCCTCCGATAATAATCTCTGATTCTGGTTTAATATAACAAATTTGAGTCTTTGGGGTAAATTTACTAAAGTGTGGGTTTACAAAAGTGAAGCTGCTGCCCATAGCAACCAAATTCTGACTATTGTTTACCTATTACAGTCTAAAAACTTATAGTTAGAATTTGATTGGTTGCTATAGGACACATCTCCACTTTTGGAAACTGTCACATCAGAGATGAATTCCAGCAGCTGTACGAGGGCTGAGAGGAGGCAGAGTAATATACCCACTAGGTGAGAATGTCAGCTTTTGCATCAAGCCAAACAAACACATTGCCCAAAATGTACGGTGCACCAAGTGGGAAGATATAAATAAAGTACAACCTAATTGTCATCTAGAGAAATGTTCTGGTGCTAGTCTATTACAACACTGCAAAGGGTATATCTCTACACTTGTTGTGCTTGCATTACACACACTTTGTTGTTATTAAACCTGCGTGTGCATGGACACCTGTTTGGCACTGTACCTGCAGGAGCCTGAGGGGAGATAGAATGAGTTAGAACTGCAGACGTAGGTGACACTGGTATAGGTGCAGTCTGTGTTATTATTGGAGTGGGTGTTGGGAGCTGTGTGTGGAGATTGAGTATATGTTGAGTATATGAGTAATTATTATTTTAATAATTATTTACACAGCACCAGCATATTCTGCAGACTTTATAATTGAGAAAACAAACTCAGTCATAAACTTAGACTGGATATTAAGAAACAGAGGTAATACAGTTTGACAAAATCACAATACAGAGTGCAATAAATTTAGAACTGGATAGAGAAGAAATCTTTCTATGCGCAAAATATCTTCTCTTGACCCTCTCTCTCTCCAGCTAGCACATACAGTAATTTCCCACTTCCCCTTCATCTATATACTACTGGAGTGGCTTGTCTACTAGTACGAACGCCTCACAACTGGGTACCCGCTCCTCTCACTTCACCAAGACTAACTTAACTAAAGTCACGAATATCATCTCTCTTCTAAGTCTAAGGGGTAAATTTACTAAAGTGAGAGTTTTTTGAAGTGGAGATGTTGCCCATAGCAACCAATTAGATTCTAGTTAACACTTAACTAGCACCTTCTAGAAGATAATAGCTAAAATCTGATTGGTTGCTATGGGCAACATCTCCACTTCTAAAAACTCTCACTTTAGTAAATTTACCCCTAAGGATCACTTCCATGTTCATCTTCCTGGACATCTATGCTGCTTTGGATATCGTTGACCACCGGATTCTACTGCACACCTTTCACTCCAAAGGCCTTTTTGTTCTCTGCTCACACTCTCAATCTATATTGATCCCTTGCTGTCTCAGCCTCTCCATTAGATGGTAAGCCCTTACGAGAAAAGTCTTTTCTTTTTGTCCACTCCCTCCCATGTGTCCTTCTATAGTGCCACTTGCAGGGTATGCATGTCATGTTAGTTATTTACAGTACCTAGTGTTTTATCTCCTAAAGAGTATTTTGCTTAATTTCTAGCTATTATTGCATTGATACTTCTTCAATGTCCTTTATTTTGCTTATTTTTTTTGTACATTGCTTGTTGAAAGGTCGAGGTGTTTGCATTATACTATATTTCCCCACTGTATGGAACCATACCAATAAACTATAATAATAATACTAATGTAATCATGTAGAATAGTTTAAGGATGCTATAGAATAGGGCACAGGTTCTCAAACTCAGTCCTCAGGACCCCAAAAGGTGCATGTTTTCCATATCTCCACACTGAATCAAGTGAAATAATTAGCTCCACCTGTGGTCATTTTAAAATGTATCAGTGAGTAATGATCACACCTGTGCACCTGCTGGGTGACCTGCAAAACATGAACTGTGTGGGGTCCTGAGGACCGAGTTTGAGAACCATTGGAATAGGGAATATTATCAGATAGCCTAAACACTTGCACTTTCGAGGAACACTTGATAGCTATGAGGCCAGGGAATAGGCAACAGGAAAGGGGAATAAGGCAGCATTAGATTCACAATATAATATAAAACAATGTATTTCACAGACAGTTTTTTTATTTTTTTTTATTAACCTTGTGTAGATATAGACTTCTTATACAGGGCATGTACCCATGTGTTTCCCAATGTGATGGAACCTTCCTTCAGAATACGTTTTGAATATTGAGATAAAAGACGTCTAACTACTGAAACCATTTGTTACGGCAGCTCCACATGATGTGCGTGGAGATAAGATTTAATGGTTAACAAAAGGTGCTAGAGGAAAAGGGTGGGAAGAGGAAGCAAATGTGCACAGTCCTGCAGGAAGCGGTGAGAACACTGAGGAGTTGCTGCCAAGTACCATGGCCTTTGTAAGGGTCACGCCACAAGCGCTCTCACTGACTCAGCAAAATGCCAACATATAGCATAGAAGACTTATCTCTTTTCCTTAGGTTTTATTTATGAACAATATAAAATGTTCCCCGCAAGAAAAGCATACAGGGAAAATAGAATTAATCAGATACATGAGATGAGAGAGGAGGCAGGGATAGGGTTTGTGGATGGGGAAGGTGTGCTGAAAACATAAGGAAGCCATACACATGCATATCAAGGCTAATCAAACACAAAACACTAGGAGATACATAAAAAGCAAGACATCAGATAATAGTATGCTTCGAGCTTACTCATCACATACATGCAATTGAAGAATCTATTCTGTTGGTGGGAACAATATACAACCTATCCATTACTAGGAATTAGTGACATTGGGCTCTATTTACTACAATCCGCATATTGAATGCGGATTGTAGTGTGATATTACCGAGTGAATTCGCATTGCGAATTCAGGCAATATCACAGGGATTTACTATAAATCCCTTGCAGGCACAGAGCTTGCGATAAAGCTCTGTCCCTGCGGATCCCATCCGCACTCTAGTCGCGGTATTTTCGGAAAAAATACCGCGACTAAGAGCCCGCGCATGTGCCGACCGACCGACCACCGCTACTACCCCCCCACCGACGCTAAACCCCGCCCCCGCGATCGCGGACCCCCGCGACCCCCCCCCCCCGCGACCCCCCCTCCCTTCATTACACTTACCTGCATCCTCCTGGCCTCCGGTGGTCTTCTCCGGGCTTCCCGATCAGGTGATCTCCCATACTGCACTGGGGCCCGATCACCTGATGACCGGGCCGCAGTGCACTATGGGAGACCAGCTGACCGGAGAGGAGCCATCACCGGAGGCCCGATCACAGGTAAGTAAAAAAAAAAAATGTTTAATTTTTTTTTTATTTTTTTTTACAGCAATCAGCTTGCGGTCTGCTTAGACCACACAGCTGATTACTGGTACCGGCACCCGCCTCTGCTCTCCCCGTTAGAGCAGAGTGGGAGCCCGGTAGCCGGGGGAGACCCTGGATAACGCCACCTCCAGGTGGTGTTATTATCACAGGGCTTCCCCCGGTATTTTTTTACAATTTATTTTTAGTAACTTGCACACAGATCACATTTCCCATTACAATTATGGGAAATGCGATCTGCTTTACTAAAAATAAGTGATACTGGGGGTTGGAGTAGAATTTTACTAATTCTACTCCAATTGCCCTGTAATAACTACAGGTGAAACTAAAATAATGTGAAAAGGGTGTGAAAACACCCTTTTTCACATTATTTTAGTAAAAATAATTTTAATAAATAGAGCCCATTGTATCCTATATGCCTTAGCAATTTCACCAGTTTTTGAATATTGGCTCAGCCCACAAAATAGCTGCAATTACCATAGAAGTTGGGTATACTTAAGGCCCCTACACACTAAACCAGTGGTTCCCAAACTGTGCGCCGTGGCACCCTGGGGTGCTTTGGGACACTAGCAGGGGTGCCTCAGGTTGGTGGTCCAGCACCAAATCAAATTATTTATGGTCAATGTAATCTAAATATGTGGACAAATAGAAGCGTAAAACCTGTCCACCACCA
Source organism: Taudactylus pleione (assembly GCA_031769625.1). Classification (NCBI taxonomy): domain Eukaryota; kingdom Metazoa; phylum Chordata; class Amphibia; order Anura; family Myobatrachidae; genus Taudactylus; species Taudactylus pleione. The sequence continues at coordinate 276,277 of JAUIMM010000757.1, read as the reverse complement.
CCACATAACTGACCCTAAGGATGACAGGTAAACACAATTTACTTCATTTTACTACATTTCGCAATAACAAACTTTTGGCTTAGGGGGGCCATGAAAACAATGCTGATACTCTAGGGTGCCGTGGTTGAAAAACGTTTGGGAACCACTGTACTAGACGATATTTTCAATGATTTGGCCGATTCCGACGCATCGGAACGGTAAATCGCTCAAATCGTCCAGTGTGTACGTACTATGCGCGCTCCCGCTGCGTCGTTCGTCGCATCTTCAGAACTTTTGTACATGCAGGTAGATCAGTCAATCTAGTGAACGATTCCCCACAGAACCTGCAGTGTATACGCTCTACCAAACGACCGGGCGACATGGTTACATTATATAGTTAACGATCTAACCACCAAACGACGCACGATATATCGTTTGGTCATTTGTTAGATTGCACAGTGAGTATGCACCAGATCGTTTCCTGGGAGTTCAGGGGAAATCGCTGACAACATCACATCGTTTGCAAGTCGTCTAATTGTTTCTCATGTGACAGGGAAAGCAAGTCTCTAATAGACTTATAGGTGCAGTAGATGCCATGCTCTTCTGACAAGGGAAAGCGCTGCATTCTAAATCATCTGCGTGACACCGGCGCTTCCGCACAGAGATCTAGCGACAGGATAGGGACTTCTGCCACCTGAAATGTGAATTATCCAAGGAGAGAGACCACTCACACAGACCTCAGACATTAAGAAACCCAGATGTGCTGAGAATAATTCATTTTACAGGTAACTAAACAAGTCCCATTTGAGAGGATATGTGGAGTTTTGTGACAATAGATCATCAGTAAATGTTACTTGGAAGTTACACTGCCATGCCATTTTTCCTAAAGACCAGATAAATAAACTATTGCCATGGGACAAGTATAAATGGCCTTGACACTTATGTTTTAGTTTATTTAGATTAAAATCAGATACTAAGAGTCTATGGGGCATATTCATTAAGGCAGATGGGTCCATTACAGAGTAGAAACACTAGCGTCTGCATTTTTTAAGTAATAGGCCCATTTATCATCAGGGGCCTGCTGTGGCCGCCACATATTCTATTCATCAAACTCCGAAAAGTGAAAGTTTTTTTAAGTTCATTGCAGGAACTGATGCCATCTTCAGCTGGCGTTCGTTCCCCAGAGCGCCGCTTCTTCCTATTGGAAGGAGTTCCTCTGCCAGCCCTCTCTGTGTACACGCGTGACCTCAGTTCATTGCCAGTCTGTGTAAAGTGTCAGTGTTAGGGGTCCTGCAACTAGAGCAATTCTAAATTGTTCTGGTATTTTGGAATCCGCCACAACTCACAGCAAGTTTGATAAATAACTGACAGGGGACCATCGGGGCTTGATCATGTATAGGCTCCTTGACCAATAAAATGACAGTCATCAACTACAGATGTGTCCACATACATCTATCCTCTGTGTGCTACAAGTCGCGTTACACATAATGTGTGACTTCTTCCCTTAATATGCATGTTATTTGCAAAGTGATGCAAATAGGACGCACAAGCAGCTTATGCTGATTAAAATGACATGCTGCATGCCTATATTCTGTGTGCGACTGCGGCTGTATCTGCATGCGGAATGCTACGTTAGTGTCAGCGGTTGTGACACTCTAACGTAGCATTTCACATGCAGATACAGCCGCAGTCGCACAGAATACAGGCATACCACATATCAGTTTAATCCGCATAAGCTGCTTGTGCGTCCTATTCGCATTGCTTTGAAAATAAGAAGCAGGGAAAAAGGCGCACAAAAAGACGCTTGTCGTGACTAGAAGGGCTGTTTAACACGTATGGAGGCTAGATGTACCGTATGTGGACACATCTGTACTATTATACGGAGCAATGTGTTTTTCATGTTGTTGAAAAGCAAAATAAGAGCGATCTTGACAAGTTATCGATGTGATGAACCCATCCAGGAGTTCACACTTTCATTTGTCAAAATGACTGCATATTATTACTCTGAAACAGTGATTGCTATGGTATAAAACAGATTATCCTTGTAAATAAAAGTGATATGATGGGCAAATTACTACAGGAGGAATAGTGTATTCTGGTAAGTAGAATTAACATATGTAAACATAAAGATGAAGTCCAGTTCTTTGAGCCAAATGTTAAAATTGAGAACCATGTTGCATGGCGTGTTAATCCCACCATTCACACTAAACCCTGTCCTGCTACCACTAATATAATGAAGGGTACAGGGCTATGGCAGCATGTTGCAGTACAGTATACCCACCATGCTTCCTTCTGGTCATTATTTAGCCCAATAAACTACCCCCATCAATTGGGTAACCATTAGTCATAGGACTGAAGCGACATCTGGGCTCTATTGTGAGATTGAAGCTTTCTATTACAATGGCCAAAAACTGTGCTTTCCTTTAGAAATGCAACTGGTAGATGCAGATCTCCAGCACTCTTAAGGGGTTTGTAAAAACAAAAATAATAAAAAAGAAAAACAGATTTTGCCGGAAGAAAATCAGCTGTGCATCCATTCAGGAAGTACTGGTCACCCCTATAAATTAGGGATGAGCGGGTTCGGATTTCTGAAATCCGAACCCCCCCGATCCAAGTCGGGAACCGAGACCGGCTCGGATTTTCCCGCCTGACTCGGAACTGAAATCTAGGCAAAACGTCATCATCCCGCCTTCCGGATCTTGCGGGTTTTGGATTCTATAAAAGGTCCCCATGTCGGCGCCATTTGTCACTCAAGCTGTGGACAGTGAAGAGGGAGGGTGGGAGCTAGGGCTGGCTGGGCTGTGTTGTGCTGCTGTTGTCCATAGGGGCTGTGTCCACTCAGACCATAGGGGCTGACTGGGCTGTGTTGTGCTGCTGTTGTCCATAGGGGTAGGCTGGGCTGTGTTGTGCTGCTGTCATAGGGGCTGGCTGGGCTCTGTTGTGCAGTCAGTTGTCCATAGTGGCTGTGTCCACTCCAAAGTCTATAAAGGCTGGCTGGACTGTGTTGTGCAGTGTCCCATAAAGGCTGTAGTCCTAAAGGGGTGCTGTAGTGTTGTCCAGGGGGTGATCTGTCCATCAGGGGTGCTCCCCCAAAGTGCACTCCAAAAAAAAAAAGAAAAATATTAGTTTTTTCTGTGTTTGTGAATTGTGTGCGCTGTAGACACATGTACATCAACAAAGTAGTGCCAAGCGAACCGCCTGTATCATAAGTAAAGGGCTGGCTGGCTTGACCGTTAAAGGGTGGTGTAACCCCCAAAGTGCACTCCAAACAAAATAAAAAATTATTTTCTGTGTTTGTGAATTGTGTGCACTGTGGCTGCACGTGCATCAACAAAGGAGCAGCGCCAAGCGTGCGCCTGTGTCCCATAAGTCTGTTAAAGGGTGCTGTAACCCCCAAAGTGCACTCCAAAAAAAAATTAAAAAAATTATTATTTTATGTGTTGTGAATTGTGTTCACTGTAGCCGCACGTCCATCAACAAAGGAGCAGCGCCAAGCGTATACCTGTGTAATAAATCAAGGGCCGGCTGGCTTGACCGTTAAAGGGTGCTGTAACCCCCAAAGTGCACTCCAAAAAAAATTTAAAAAAATTATTCTTTTATGTGTTGTGAATTGTGTTCACTGTAGCCGCACGTCCATCAACAAAGGAGCAGCGCCAAGCGTATACCTGTGTAATAAATCAAGGGCCGGCTGGCTTGACCGTTAAAGGGTGCTGTAACCCCCAAAGTGCACTCCAAAAAAAAATTTTCATTATTCTTTTCTGTGTTTGTGTGTGCCTTAGCCGCACGTATATATCAATCAATATAACATAAATGGAGGACCAAACTTCGTCCCCTAAAAATATAATAGGGAAAGATTAAGAACCACTTCCTCCTAGTGCTGAAGCTGCAGCCACTAGTCATGACATAGACGATAAAATGCTATCAACGTCGTCTGCCAAGGTCGATGCCCAATGTCATAGTAGAGGGCATATAAAATCCCAAATGATAAAGTTCAAGAAAATTACCTTAAAAAAAACATTTAAATCATCTGAGGAGAAACGTATTGCCAATATGCCATTTACAACACGGAGTGGCAAGGAACGGCTAAGGTCTTTCCCTATGTTCATGACTAGTCAGCCTCACATGACGATGGAAGCCCTCCTCCCGCTACAAAAATCAAACGAGTTACGCTTTCAAAAGCACAGCGAAGAGCTGTGCGTTCTAAGAAGATATCACAAATCCCCAAGGAGAGTCCAAGGGTGGTGGCAGTTGTGATGCCTGACCTTCCCAGCACTGGACGGGAAGAAGTGGCTCTTTCCACCATTTGCACGCCCTCTGCAAGTGCTGAAAGGAGCACCCACAGTCCACTTGCTGATATGCAAATTGAAGAACAGGATGAGTATACTGTTGTAGCTGGCGCTGAGGAGAAAGTTGGCGAGGAGGATTCTGATGGTGATGTGGTTTGTTTAAATCAGGCTGTGGGGGAGACAGTTGTTGTCCGTGGGATGAAAAAGCCCATCACGGTCATTCCTGGGCAGAAGACCAAACATTTCTCCTCTTTGGTCTAGCAATATTTCTATCCAAATCCGGACAACAACTGTGTTGCCATATGTACCATATGTAAAGGTGAAATAAGTAGGGGTAGGGACGTTAACCACCTAGGAACATCCTCCCTTATACGACACCTGCAGCGCGTTCATAAAAAGTTACTGTCAAGTTCAGAAACTTTGGCTAAGACCGTAAGCAGTCCAGGGACACCTAAATCCCTTTGTCCTGTTGTATCCAAGCGCCTGCAAACCACACCGTCAACTGCCTCCTCGTCAATTTCCTCCTTAGTCAGGATCGGAAGTAGCCCTGCAGGCCATGTCACTGGCATGACTGACTCTCCTATCCGGGATTCCTCCGGAGGATCCTGCATTGCTACGCCTACTGCTGCCGCTGCTACTGTTGCTGCTGGGAGTCGTTCACCATCCCAGAGAGGAAGCAGGAACACCACTACTTTTACTAAACAATTGACCCTCCAACAGTCCTTAGCGAGGAAGATGAAGTACGGCAGCAGTCATCCTGAAGCAAAACGTATAACAAAGGCCTTGACTGCTAAATTGGTGTTAGACGTGCATCCGGTATCCGCCATTAGTGCAGTGGGAGTTAGACAATTGATGGAGGTAGTCTGTCCCCGGATCCAAATCCCATCTACAGTACATTCCACTTCACTAGGCAGGCGATACCGAGACTGTACAGAAATGTCAGAAAAAGTGTCCTCAGTGTGCTGAAACATGCGGTTGTACCCAATGTCCACTTAACCACAGACATGTGGACAAGTGGAACAGGGCAGACTAAGGACTATATGACTGTGACAGCCCACTGGGTAGATGTATCACCTTACGCAGCAACAACAGCAGCGTCACCAGTAGCAGCATCTCAGAAACGCCAGCTTGTTCCAAGGCAGGCTACGCTGTGTATCACTGGTTTCAGTAAGAGGCACACCGCCGACAACCTCTTAGAGAAACTGAGGGAAATCATCGCCCAGTGGCTTATCCCACTTAGACTCTCCTGGGGATTTGTGATATCTGACAACGCCACCAATATTGTGCGGGCATTACATCTGGGCAAATTCCAGCACGTCCCATGTTTTGCTCACACAATAAATTTGGTGGTGCAGAATTTTCTGAAAAGCGACAGGAGCGTGCAGAGGACGCTTTGGGTAGCCCGAAAAATTTCTGGCCACTTTCGCCATTCAGCGACTGCGTGCCGAAGACTGGAGCGCCAGCAAATACTCTTGAACCTGCCCCGCCATCACCTGAAGGAAGAGGTTGTGACGCGGTGGAACTCAACCCTCTATATGCTTCAGAGGATGGAGGAGCAGCAAAAGGCCATTCAAGCCTATACATCCACCTATGACATAGGCAAAGGAGGGGGTAAGCACCTGACTCAGGCGCAGTGGAGAATGAATTCCGTGTTGTGCAAGGTTCTCCACCCCTTTGAACTTTCCACACGTGAAGTCAGTTCAGACACTGCCAGCTTGAGTGAGGTCATTCCCCTCATCAGGCTTTTGAAGAAGCAGCTGGAGAAAGTGAAGGAGGAGCTAAGACGGAGCGATTCTGCTCGGCATGTGGGACTTGTGGATGAAGCCCTTCATTCGCTTTGCCAGGATTCCAGGGTGGTCAATCTGTTGAAATCAGGCCACTATATTTTGGCCACCATGCACGATCCTAGGTTTAAAGCCTATGTGGTGTCTCTCTTTCCGGTTGACACAAGCCTGCAGAGGTGCAAAGACCTGCTGGTGAAAACACTGTCAGCTGAAGCGGAATGTGACACATCAACAGCTCCTTCTTCATTTTCTCCTGCAACTGGGACTGCCAGGAAACTTAGGTATCCTAAGCAACTCACTGGCGGTGATACAGGGCAGACAGGACCAAGTTTGGACATCTGGTCCGGACTGAAGGACCTGGCAACAATTTCTGACATGTCTACTGTCACTGCATATGATACTGTCACCATTGACAGAATGGTGGAGGATTACATCGGTGACAGCATCCAAGTAGGCATGTCAGACAGTCCGTACCTGTACTGGCAGGAAAGAGAGGCAATTTAGAGGCCCCTGTACAAACTGGCTCTATTTTACCTGAGTTGCCCCCCCTCCAGTGTGTACTCCGAAAGAGTGTTTAGTGCAGCCGGGAACCTTGTCAGTGAAAGGCGTAGGAGGCTGCTTCCACAAAATGTGGAGAAGATGATGTTCATAAAAATGAATTATCAACTCTTCCAGGGAGATCAGCCTCCAGAACGTACAGAGGGACCTGTGGTGGTGGATTCCAGCGGGGACGAATTAATACTCTGTGAGGATGAGGATGTACACAACACTGAAGAGGGTGAGGAATTGGTGGATGAGGACGACATCTTGCCTCCGTAGAGCCAGTTTGTGCAGGGACAGATTAATTGCCAGCTTGTTTTGTGGGGGCCCAAATGAACCCTGGCGCTGAAATTATTGGTTTGTTAAAGTGTGCATGATTGGTTTGTTAAAGTGTGCATGTTCTGTTTATACAACATAAGGGTGGGTGGGAGGGCCCAAGGACAATTCCATCTTGCACCTCTTTTTTTTTCTTTGCATTATGTACTGTTTGGGGCCTAGTTTTTCAAACTGCCATCCTGTCTGCCACTGCAGTGTCACTCCTAGATGGGCCACGTGTTTGTGCCGCCCACTCATGTCGCTTAGCTTTATCATCCAGCTACCTCGGTGCAACCTTTTGGCCTAAAAACAATATTGTGAGGTGTTCAGAATAGACTGGAAATGAGTGGAAATTAAGGTTACTGAGGTTAATAATAGCATAGGAGCAGAAAAACCCACAAATTCTGTGATTTTAGCTGGTTTTATGCTTTTTTTTCATAAAAATACAGATCCAAAACACAAAACCCAGAACCCAAAACACGGAAGGGTGTTTTGGCAAAACCAATCGATATCCAAAACACGAAGAAAGATCCAGATCCAAAACACAAAAACACGAAAAGTGGCTGGTGCACACCCCTACTATAAATGCTCTATCTCCAACTCTTCATTCTCATTTAAGTAATCGTGTCCTAAAAAGGATAATTTCGGGGTTGCAAAACAAGTTGCAGTCATACCCTAAATCCATATTCAGCAAGAAACACCCCTGATCCGCCAACTCCTTCCATCTGCAGCTGTAAAACTTTTGTACGCCCACATGTGCTGCCATCTTGGTCTGAAAATCCATGTGGTTAGCAACAGCACAAAAGCTGGGGGCATGGGATGGAAGAAAATAAATGAGATGTTTTTGTTGTGGTTTTGCACTTTTTAGATGACCCTTAAACTGTTTTTCTAAAGAACAGTTTCCCATGTACACCACATTTGCTTTCTTTAGAAATGATTCTGCATGAGAAATGTAAACTAGCTTTGTTCAGTTTTCATGTGTTTATGTAACAGGGGAAGGAAACAAGCAGACGTCAGCAGTCCATGTGATAGGCCTTTTACCGGTACAGATGATAGTCATCTCTCCAGGGACCACATGAGGGTTCTCTTTGCAGATTTCCCTAACCTAGCAATGATGCAGGGAATTATAGCCCCTAACAAGTCAAGGTCACATTATTTCACCTGACTGCTTCTAAGTGGTGCAGTGATCACATGGTAAATGAGCCATGGCAAGTGACAATGAGCCAAAACACAGGCTGGCAAAATTCTCTCTCAATTAACCTTGCAAATTACAATATATATATATATATATATAAAATGAAAACCTTCCTTCTGTACATGAAAGAATTTCTCATTTATATAGGTTATATTTTATTTTCTTATTTAGTTTGTTTCATTATTAACCCAGATCCCCTGCTTAGCAAAAACTTTCTCCTAGTGCTACGTAACTCTGGTGCCTCCAGCTTCAGCACAAACACCATACATAAGGCAGGAGTAGACGTTATAATTACAATATGCATTTCCATTAAATCAATAATATAGTACAGAATAGCGGTAGAATGACAATTTTTGATTGTGGGCTGAATAATTGATAGTCCCTGAATACGGTCTCTAAACCTGGGAGGAAATGTACTATGTGGAAGGTTTGCAAATTCCAGCGGTAATGCAGGATTTTCCTAAGCTCAAAACCGCCGCAATCCTGCTGAGAAACCACACTTTAGAATAGAAAACGCTGTCCCAATTTTCTCCCATTAAAATAATAGAAACCTCAGATTTACTAAGTGGCAGGTTTAGAACCCGCTGCTGCAAACCCACCGCAATCCTGATCAAAAAAATTATGTGCCTCTGACAGGTGGTTTGTTGCCAAGTGCTGCGCAGGTCCAACTGTATAGGTTTCTTTAAAGGTGAAGATTCGTTAAATTAATAAAAAAAATAATAATAATAAAATAGGGGAGGTGGGGGGTACCACACACCAGGTGGGATTGTGGTGGGGTAAGGCTTTTTAATCAGACACTGAATGACAGCAGGTTCTCTTTAGAAGGACAAAAAAAAAAAGTAGTGAAAGCTATTTTTTAGGCTTAGAACAAGCCATCAATGCGCAGTGGTTCCCATTGGTTTGCAAACCCCTTCAAAACCAATGTTTAGTAAATTTCCCCCTGTTCTTGAACAAGCAAATTTTGAAGAGCCATTATGAGGCATATCTGAAAACTTGTGCACATAACTGGATTATATTGGTCACACAGCAAGAAGATTGTGTCACTAGTGTAGTGCAGCATAATGAAAGCGAAAACTTAATTACAGCCATTGCTCAAATGTATAACCATTCTCACACTTTGCTCCCCTGCCAGACTCACATGGGGTGTGGTGACCATCAATCACAAATCAGCTGCGAGCACATGATGCTTTATGTCACAGTTATACAGTATATAGTCTTATAAATCCAGCAGCACCTAAGAATAAAGAGCATCCATGGTGCCTCAGCTAAGCAAGAACGTACCCAACTAGACGAGACTGCGCACACGAGTATTCAGTCTGCTTCCCTTCTGTCTTTTACTCCTACGTTTTGTCTGCTGTCTCTTTGGCAGGATTTTCTGCATTGTTTTTTTTCCTCCTCAAATTGACATTAAATAGGAAAACAATAAAACAAGCTGCAAGTAAGAAAAACAAACTCGCATAAAGCAGCAACGTACTAGGAATAGAAAACACAACGGGTTGTTGGCACCTTGTGGGTATTTTCTGTGATATCCATAGAGCAGGGGTGGGGAACCTTTTTTCTGCCGAGGGCCATTTTGATATAAATAACATTATTTGCGGGCCTGGTGCAGGCCACGCCTCCTCCCTGTGATGTCACATGGGGGCGGGGCCACAATCACCGGTGATTACAGCAATGCCCGAAGCATCATGAGGATGCTCGGAGGTGCTGTAAGGGCAGCGGTGTGACCATCTGTACAGTAATTCTAAGGGGAAGCAATCGGGAAGCCGACTGTCTAAATACCGGCAGCCGGCTTCCCGACTGTCTTATCCCGGCATGGGTGAAATGCCGGGCGTCTAGATGTAGACGGCCGCATTTCCCCGACGCCGGGAGACCGGCGCCCGGCATCACGATCGTAGTGATGCCGGGCAACGCGAGCGGACAGCCACGGGAGGGGGCGGGGAGGAGGGTTAGGGCTCCCGGGGGGGACTTAGGGTTAGGCACCCCCCCGGGAGGGTTAGGGTTAGGATAGGGGGAGGGAGGGTTAGGCACCCCGGGGGGGGATTTAGGGTTAGGCACCCCCCCAGGGGACTTAGGTTTAGGCAGCGGGGAAGGGGGTGGTTAGGGTTAGGCACTTAGAGGGGGGATTAGGGTTAGGCACTTGGGGCGGAAGTTAGGGTTAGGCACCCCTAAGGAGGGTTAGGGTTAGGGGGGTTAGGTTAGTCTATACTTGCCTATCCACGATCGGGATTTCCAGCGCTGTCGGGCTTCCTCTGCTTCGCACTCTGTTCCTGTCGGGCTGCCGCTGACGGGAATCGATGGCCGGCGGTATATCATACCCATTCCATCCTAAGCACCCTGCTAGCCAAACGAGGCTAGCAAAAAAAGCTCAGAGGGCCAGACCAAATGACTCCGAGGGCCTTATAAGGCCCCCAGGCAGGAGGTTCCCCATCCCTGCCATAGAGTCCTGCATCAGAGTCCTGCATCAGAGTCCTGCATCAGAGTCCTGCATCAGAGTCCTGCATCAGAGTCCTGCATCAGAGTCCTGCATCAGAGTCCTGCATCAGAGTCTATGGACGTGATCTATAACAAAATCTACACACTTTTTTTTTCATGTTCATTTTTATGTTGAACTTTTCAAATTGTTTTTTGATATCTAAATGACGATAGGCGGGTGTGACTTGACATTGATTTATACCAGTATGGCTTACAGAATATTTAGTATTAGAAGACAATGATTGGGTACATGAGGATGATGTAAAACCCATTCTGAATATTTAATTAATACAATCTCTTAATACAATCTCTGTAGGAAGGGGTAGCCTGGAGAAAACCCAGCCATTTGCCAGTTGTAATGTAATGCAAAATGTGACGGCTGCATCCACTCCAGAGTTCACATAATAACTGGAACCTCATATCCTGGTAAAGAAACAATTTCTGCACCGGTGCAGATAAGCACTGCTGGCTGGAAATTTGATTTATTTGACTTATCTAACAGGCTTTTGACACTGACCTGGAAGTCAGCAACAAGGTTACACAGATGATTCTAGCAATGTAGTTTTTGTTTCTCATTCATAAGTATAGCGCTAACATATTCTGCAGCAATTTTTAAAACGATGAATGGACAGTATGCATAATGAAACAATATGTTTCTATACAATGAGGAAGAAGATCGGGACCGTATCATTAGGCCATACATTTCATATTTATGGGATATGCAAAGGAAGACAAAAAGGGGTAAATTTACTAAGGTGAAAGTTTTTAGAAGTGGATATGTTGCCCATGCAAGTTAAATGTTAAGTAGGATCTGATTGGTTGCAATGGGCAAAATCTCCACTTCTAAAAACGCTCACCTTAGTAAATTTACCCCAAAGAGTCTTAAGCTGTGTACACGGAATGGGATTGAAATGCCGCCGGTTCAAATCCCGCCACAGCGGCTGGCCGAAGGGAGGAAATCCCGACAGCGGCACGTAAGTAACCTATACCCTACCCTTTACCCCTCTAACCCTAACCCTCCCTTAGGGGTGCCTAACCCTAACCTCCCCCCCCTAGGGCCTAACCCTAACCTCTCCTCCCCCTAAACCTAACCCTCTCGGGGGGAAGCCTAACCCTAACCTCTCCCCGGTGGCGCCTAACCCCCCGTCCCCTAGCCTAACCCTCCCCGGGGGTGACTAGCCCTAAGTCCCCTGGGGTGCCCTAAACCTAACCCCCCCGCCCCCGCGTCTAAGAGGACGGGCAGCCCGGACTTACCTCGTTCAGGCCAGCTTCGTCCTGGATAAACGTCGGTATCTTGACGCCTATCATGAATCCCTAGCCAGCATTCTGCAGTCGGGATTGTGACCGGCGGCCGCAACATAACTACATACCGTGTTCACACCTGACAGATATATCTGCAGACCAAGTGATCTGCAGATGATGATTGTTCATAAACACTGAGCAACCATCATCTTTTCTCCTGGCCGCGGGTCCCGACGCGACCCCCTCCCCATGCTGCAAGTGTACAGGTCGGCAGGATGCCCGAACACACTGCACAATAGGCAGATATATCTGCCATCGGCTATGCAGCAGAGCCGATGCGATAGGTCTGTGAACGACATCATGTTGGTACACACTGGCCGACGGGCACCCAATATATTGGCCGATCAATTAATCAACCAATATATCTGCCAGTGTGTACCCAGCATTACAGTGGCTAGCATTGTTGCCTAACAGCTTTAGGGTCCAGTGTTTCAATTCCTCCAATTTCCTCTCACAATCCAAAAACACTGGTAGATTAATTGGCTGCTGACTAAAACGGACTATAGTGTTTGTATGCTAAGGAATTGAAACTGATAATTGTAGTGGAGCAGTGGCTTATGTTTATTTTTAAAAAATTCATATTGTTCGGTCATAAAAATTTATTCCATATAAAGAGGACGAATGTGTAAACTGACGTGGCTAGCCTACTCTCCTGGAATCTCAGGGAGACATCCAAATTTTGCGAAGTTCTCCTCGGCTCTCAGGAGAGTAGACCAGCCTCCTGGATCTTGCCCACTTAGTGACACGAGTGACCCGGGGACTTGATAGTGTGAATGCCCGCAAATTATGTAATTACAAATCGTGGACAACAGTGGGAGGGAATGTGAAGATGCAATTTGAAGAACCACAGTCCCCGCACCTTGATCTCACCCTCTGGGATATCTGGGAGGGCACATGAACAAAGTTGACAGGTATGACCCAGTGTTGAAAAAGGATTACTGTGTCATGAGACCGTCACCCCTTCACACCTGGAGCAATTCAACTGAAGAAATTGCTCATAGCAAATGTATTGATAACGCGACTAAACAGCATCTGCAGAGCCGAAGCTCTTACAGCGAATACAGCGTTCCTCTCCAGAGAAATCATGTGCAACCATCTACTTTGCCATATACACTAATAGATCACGTCTAATCAAACAATAAAAAGTACGGTATTGATATTTGTCACTGGTAATAATACAGTTAAAAATAAATATGTTGCCTAATCTTTTCATACCAAATACAGATGTGTCGACATACATCTAGCCTGCTTGTGCATTAAACAGCCATTAAACGTGCCATTACTCGGTAGCCCCGAGCATCTTTTAGTGCGACTTTTTACCTTCAAATGCATCTTATTCGCAAAGTGATGCGAACAGGTCGCACAAGCAGCTTATGCTGATTAAAATGATATGCGACAGCAGCTGTGACACTGTAACGTAGCATTTCGCATACAGATACACCCGCAGTCGCACATGTATAGACATGCCGCATGTCATTTTAATCAGCGGAAGCGGCTTGTGCTTTGCCTGTAAAAAGTTGCACGAAAAGATGCTCAACGCTACCAAGAGGCACGGCGCTCACACGTTAATGTTTAATGCGACTTGTAGCGCACAGGGGTAAGATGTATGTGGACACATCTGTATCTTGAAGGACCCAGGTGATTTATCCATCATCATTTATTTATATAGAGGGCTATACAGATGACGACATGTTTCATGTGGAACCTCTGGTTACACTATCTTATAGTTAATACGTGCAACACATGTAACGAACACCGCGTGATAACAGCATTGGAAAACTAGAAAATATCCCAATACAGAACCTGCTGCTCACAGCTAGATAGTCCCTAGTAGCTATTTCAATACTTAAAAACAAGAAATGTAGAAAAATGATGCAGTTGACCCCAGCAATATGGGTGAAAACAAAGCAGTATCTGTTTGGTCAAATATCAAACTTTCAAATCAAGCCCCCACCCCACCCTCCATCAAATAAACCCATAGACAAGACCTTCAGCCCAGCTCACAATGACATATTGACATCAATGTATTTATGATTAATGTATTAACTGTGTTTCTATAAAAAGACTTTTCAGCAAAAATAAAAAAAAGGATGTTGAATGCTCAATAATGGCAAAAAAAAAATAATGAACAAGGCTTTTCTATCAATGGTGTCTGCACGGAGATGGGAACGTGCCAGGATTTCATCTCTGTCTCAAAGAATGAATGAGGGGCACGTAGCTGGGCATCAATCACAGCAGTGCCAAAACTGTTATCTCACAAAAACACAGCTCCAATCATGTACTTGTGATAGGATAGGAAATGAACATCGGAAGACACGCAAGCCACTATCAATATATAACATATTTCCATAGCCGTTGCTGTGTAACCTAAATATTAAACACTAGTCTTACAACAACTGGATGTTCTTGATAAATGGCTCCCATTACCAGGTACTTGTAGACTAATGGGGTAAGAGCACGTACACACACACACACACACACACACACAGGGGGGAAAAAAAAAAGAGAGAAAATGTATAATAGATATAAAACCACATTTATAAAGACAACTTTGCCACTTGCATAGGAAATGTAAAATGTAAAATTAATTTTTCAAAAACATCTTTAAAAAAAGTAAATTGGACACAGGTATATAGGACTATCAGTAGAAATTCAAGTGTCTTGGATCCAACTTAAGCTATGCTGATGACAAATGTTGCAATATTGCAGCCGATATGGGGCAACTGGCCTGTCATGGCATGCTGTATGGCCTGAAAATAACCCCGATTAATAATAGGATAAAAATCAGTGGCCTCATTAGCGAAGATGGTAAATGAGTTCAGAAAATAACAGCAGATCACCACTAGTCACAGGGCCCAGTCATGTCAGGAAGTGATCATGTCGCTCAATCGATCATTACTCCTGAGCAGCAGGACCGGTTGTGAGAGGTCAGCGTTCAGACCTACTTTGACCCTTTTCCCAAATAGATTATCCATAACTGGAGGAAAACTTTCTCCAGGTCACCAGTACTGAGTGACCACCTCAGTCCATTTACACAGGGTATAAAGTTAAATGTCATCTTACCTAAGGAATGAACCTTTAGCCAAATGTGATTTACCAGAACGATGTGTTGTAAAACAAATTATTTAACATGCTAATGTGGCAACATCACCAGCAGACAGCTGTAGGACATGCACACACAATATACAGCATCAACCTACAGTGTACAAGTACTTTTGCCCAAGATAAAAAAAAAAAATAATTCTAAACTGTTCTTCAATAAGTAGTGTCATTTATTAAAGCCCTGTAATTGATCACAGATTATTGCCTGTTGAATGACAACAAAACGTATAGGGTGATTATGAATCTTCCTCCTCATCCCACCCAATAGTCCAATGTGCAATAAACAGGGACAGGGCTGGGTGTGACTGCAACACTAGTGTAATACTGTGACAGCTGACAACACTTCTGTGTCCTAAGGCATTAAATTCTTTTTCGTATCAGCTCAGTGGGAGAAGCACCTGCAATTACTTATCTTATGTAAGCGGAAGAGCTTGCACTTAAAACTATAGTCATCCTCCAGTCAGAGTAACTGTTTTGCTTTAGTAAACACTTGTGAAGGACATTTACTTTCATGGGATAAAAATAATTGCATACGTGCATTATACGTTTCTCTGTAAGCACATTCAATAATACAAGCTGCTTCATAGACCTACTTGTGGCTTCTTTTCAGGTGGCTTAGCTGCTGATGGCAAGATCTGACTGTCCCTGGCCAGCTTCTGGACAAAATCGATGCGCCTGAAGTCTTCTCTTCCATGCAGCTTGCACATCACCCCGGCCTTGAGGGATGGAGAGAGAGCAAACAAGTACTTAAATCCACAGTCCCAGGACATTGCATTCACTTAAGAGACATAATATATTATGCACCAGTTTAAACAAATCCAAGATAAGAGAACCCAGGTTGCATGAACCAGCGTGCCCACCGAGTGCTGGATCTCATAACAGTAGTAGACTGCCCTAAATCCAAATCCACTATGTGCCTGACTGATATGCTGACTTTTTGTTTGTTCCTCTCCACCTATTTCCTGTTACATAGGAGAATTGTAACAAGACTTAAAAAACTCCTGGGAAAGCTGGACAGGAACAAATGCGACATTGGATAAAGTGATGTAGACTTGTCATTCCTAAAAATAACATAGTAACACCTCCTTTATATCTACTTGGCCCGGACCACAAAGCACGGTGACTAGTGCCCAGTGATTGCAGAGACGCTTCTATGAACCAGAGCAGTAGCAGAAACCTTTTGAGTTAAACTTTACAGTGAACTTACAATAGTACGAAAAAGTTAAGTTTGGCCAATTTGATTTTAAAACAATTAAATGACAATAGTTTTCCCTAAAACAATATTAATTGTGCAGAGAAAGCTGGGGGTAACTGGCTGCGTGTTCCTTGTTATGTTTAAACAAATCTAACAATGTAAACTTCAGGATCCTCTGCTTCCTTATTACATCACTATCTTTGTGCCCGATGGACCACTTCTCATTTCTGTATGGTGTTTGTATCCAGCCTTTATTATAGTTGCTAAATAAACAAAACAAAATAAAATGCAGTAACTGCAAATTAAAATAAAACAGATTTCAAAAACAAAAGAGGCAGAGGTGGACTGCGCTTGCAACCAGAGGTCTATATTAATTGTTGGATATGATTAAGAAATGTAAAAATACATATAAAGCTCAGTATGTATTAAATAGTGTGAACCTTTTAATAAGAAATGCATTCATTTCAATAACACATGTAAAGATTTCCCAAGAATAACACATGGTAATACGTAAGAAATTAAAATTATAATAATATTGGAATATAAATTCAAACGGTAAAAGCCTCATAAATCCTTAATCTCGTTGAAGTTTGACAGGCATATAAAGTGAATAACAATCATGGCCTGAGAATATAGGCATCTGAAAGAATCACCTTATCAATGTTGGGAGGGATAAGATGGAAATTAATAAATATTTCCCAAAAACTGCAGTCTACTTAGATTGGTGGAACCAAGTCAGTTTCTGTATCGTCCCTAAGGTAGGGGAACTGGATCCACAAATGAATTGCACCGAGGTCAGATGATCGCTAGGCTGTATGATAGGGCTCATAGGGGACCTGCCCACATGAAGTGTGTGCAGACAAATACAAACAACAAAGTGGGCTGTACAAGTGTCTGCCATAAAACATGACGTCTGCAATTCATTAAACAGTCATCCCCATCCCATTACTGGTGTCAGAGGACTGGCCGGATGGGCCGTGTGGCATCTGCTGATAGGACGGAGTGAGGATCTCCTGTGATACATTCTATTGGATACAGATGTGTCCGTCAATTTGGGAGTCCAAATGAGAGGCCCAGCGGTAAAACAGGTGTTAAATTCCAATGAGACAAGGGGGGCTTTGGACACATTTCATTAGAGATAACTTCCTCAGAAGCAAATTACCTGATTTCCAAAGAGCAAACAGATTTTTGCAATGATTTCAGCAGATGACATTGTGGTGGGGAGGGCACTGGCAGCTAATGTTACCATACCTTCTACTAGAAACTATATGTAGCACATACAAAAAAGGTTTATGAGTTATGCTATGCTGTGTTCACCAATCTCTTGTGTAGACCAAGGATATACCAAAACCTAGAGTCGACGCAAGCCCATGGGGCACACTATATGGCAACATTCCCACCCCTTGTAGGTGGTTCCTCTTTTCACAGGCCTTGAGCCCCACTGCCCTCTTTCCTGAGCAGACAGGAGGTGGGGACTGCACACTTTTCTCCTAATGGCCTGTACACACGGGACGATCAGACAACGATCAGATATCGTTGTCTGATTGTCCTGCATGTGCTGGATGTTCGATATCGAACATCCAGCAACATGCACCAACCCCCAAACAACCTGCAATCGATGATCGTGGGTCCCTATAGTAAACAATATCGAGCAGGCTGGCCTGCATGCACGGGTGATAGTCGATATCGACCATCCGTGCATCGAGCATCATTTGGCCGTTTGAGGGTTTTAAAAAAAATAAAGGATGATATAAACGATCAAACAATATTGTTATTGTTTATATCGTCCTTTTAATCTGACTGTGTGTATGCACCATTAGACTGGGAGTGTGGTGCTTAACTATGCATAATGGTAACGCTATCCCTGACCCAGCCTTCCCCACTAGCAAGGAATCGCAAATGAAAAGATTTGGAGTTTACAACTGAGCACCCTATCTTGGCCATACCCATTACAGTGTGAACAATTAACTCTGTTCACGACGGGATTCAGAACATCCCAATAATGTACAACAGTGATGTACAAAGAAAATAGGGGTGTAAGCTGCTTTACAGAGCAGTAATAGATTGTGGTGTTTTTTTCATGAAATTCTCCTGCAATACATTGTGATATATATCATAGAGAGGAACAGGGATGATTGCAATAAAGAACAGATTTTCATTTACCTGTCCTTAAATTCTTAAAAATGACATTACAAAGCAGAACAGTAACCCAGCATATTCCTTCCACTGTACATATGGTACAATGCATAACATGCTTCTGTATAACAAGTACAATGGTTTTCTATTCCTTAATACTGAATGAAATAATTTTTAGAACAAACAGAAATCTGTTAGTCATCCTTCAAATAATCAATACTGGTTCCGTAATCTATGAAGAACTGGTTCAAAAGACATTTACAAAAGGAAATTGCTGTAATTGATCAATTTTATGAAATCAATAGAACTGTCATCTAAAGCAGTCTGAGCAAATATCAGACCAGAAACTTCTGAATGTTATTGGGCTACACTGAAAGACTGATCTATATTGGCACCTATATAGGTTAGAATCTCAGTAGCCATGGAACTTCAGGACAGACAGAAATTAAATCTATGTTATGCGGGCAGAGAGCCAGAATCTATCAATAAAATCCTAACCTCTGAAATGTCTCTCTATTAGACTTTTATCCAGCCTCCCAACCTTAAGGTGCCTACACACTTTCCGATTTTTTTCACACGATCTGCCCGTTTCCGATACATTGGAACGACAGATCATGTAAAAAAATGGCGAAATCGCGAGTCCCCACTCACAATCACGATGCGATGCGCGTCCCCGCTGGTAGCACATCGCATCTTCAGATCTGCCGTGCTGTAGGGGAGATTTGCCAATCTGGGACACAATGCACTGGATGCACGATAGATCTTAAGTCAGATTGGACATTTTTTTACTCCAAATAGTGTGTAGGATTGCCGGGGAGCTGCCGGGGGAGAGTTCAAGGGAAATCGTACATCGTGAGCACATCGCCAAGTGTGTAGGCACCTTAAAGCGTGTTCTTAGACCTCATTTATTTTCATTCTGGCTTACCCACTACTCTCTGCCCTCTTCTCCCCAATATCCCCTATAGATTGTAAGCTTGTAGGAGCAGAACCCTCTCCCGTCTGTTTTCTTTACATAATGATGCACACTGTAATTATGTCTATCAGTATTTATATATAGTGTACTTCTGTTTCTTGTTGTCAGTTGTATCCCTTTGTAAGGTGCTAAGAACGTGTACCTTATAAAAGATAAAAATTATAATAATACCTGACCTAATAATGCATTAATTGAAGACATATTACAGTAACTCTGACCAACATTAAATAAAATTTCATGAAAAGATAAATGTAAAGAGGCAATGATAATCTGGCTAAATATGAAGGTAAAGCAGACAGCAAACACTATTTCTTGATAATACTCATGTGCTCTCTTTTAAATGTAAAAAAAACAAAACCTCTGCTGTATTATATTGTCAAGCTCATGCACTTACATTTTGTTCGAAATATGGAAGCAGAACGTGAAGAACTAATAAAAGTGATATCATGAGTAAATAAACTTATAGCAAACTAGAAAATATCAAACAACGTTACGTGAAACAATTGCACTTTATGAGCATGGGACAAGAGGAAATGTGCAACCTTAAAACATAATTGTAAGACTTGATTTTGACCTTTACTTGTAATTTTGCAAAGACAAACCAAATATACTGATAGTAGGAAGAACAAAATAAAACAAAACTTGAAAACACAATTTTTATTAACTTTGTAGCGCTCAATAACATCTGTAAGATGGTCTCCTTCCCGAACTGTCACATTTAGCAATGCTCTACCTGTTGCTGATTAAAAACACCTGTTTTGTAAACGTTGTGGGGGTGCACAAAGGCTTGGAGCCAATGCTTTTGAGTGTTCTTTGGTGTAAAAACTCTTCAGTTTTGTACCTATAAACTTGATATATAGTATTAAGAGCTGAAACCAGAGGAAAAAAAAAAAGAGAAATAAAAGTTAGATTCGTTTTGTTCATCATTAACTAGCAAAAGTAAGATATTCCAGACTGAAATTGCTTTCAAAAATGATCTTATGTCCCAGACTATAGTTTTAACTTGATCTGTACATGCCCTTAAGCGGCTGATGAGGTCTGTTATGAAGGTAAGTTCATGCTACAGTGAAAGTGGAGATGGTTATCTGCAGACAGTTATCGGTAAACGTGACAGTCCGAGACCGTCTTACAGATGTTATTGATTGCTACAGAGTTCACTTTCTGTAATGATCTTGCCTTAATAAAAATTGTGTTTTCAAGTTGTTGTTTTTTTTGTTCTTCATACTATCAATATATTTGGTTTGTCTTTGCGAAATCACAAGTAAAGGTCAAAATCATATGAAATTGTTCTGTGTTAAGGTTGTACATTTCCTCTTGTCCCACGCTCATAAAGTGCATGGAGGAGGGGTTGATGACACGGCTATTATATTAGCTAGGCTGGTGGGCTAATTGAGCTTCTGCTCACAAAGCATCAAGAAAGTATGTATGCCAAAACCTGTCCTGCACCCCCAGCCATACCTGGCATTTTATGGCGTACACCTGAACATTGCTGCTAGTACAACAGGTGGTCCTCCTACCCCAGGCTGAAAACCAAAGCTATAAAGCAGGACACGCAGGTTACAATCTGCTCTTTTTGTATGGAATGGTTAGAGAATAGTCTTTCATTTCCAACTGGCCCCGGTCTTTACTGGTATCTTTAACAGGTCCCTAGGGGAGTGTGTAGTTCCGCCTTGCTTTAAAAATTTAAAAATTGTGCCGGTTCCAAAGAAATCCTCTATAACGGGTTTAGATTACTATAGACCGATTGCTGTAACATCTGTAGTGATGGAAACCCTTAAAAGGTCAGTGCTGAACTATTTGAAGAGGTCGGAAGGTTCCCTGCTGGACCCTATGCAGTTTGCCTATAGAGCGAACAGATCAGTTGAAGATGCTGTGAATATGGGGCTGCATTACATCCTACAGCATCTTGATCTACCAGGCACCTATGCTAGGGTGCGGTTTGTGGATTTTAGTTCCGCTTCAACACCATTTTCCCTGAGATTCTGTCCTCCAAAATGGCTAATTTTGGGGTTTCTGCATCCATGTGTCGCTGGATTGTTGACTTCTTAGTAGGCAGGAACCAGTATGTTGAAGCGGGGAAGTTTACTTCCAGTACATGGAAGACTAGTATCGGGGCTCCACAGGGCTGTGTTCTTTCCCCTTTGTTGTTCTCCCTGTATACGAGTGACTGTATCTCTAGTGACTCATCGGTTAAGCTTTTAAAATTTGCTGATGATACTACGGTCATAGGCCTTATTAAGGATGAGGGGGGGGAGGATGAGTCCGCCTACAGGAGAGAGGTGGATCGGCTTGCAAAATGGTGTGGCAGGAATAACCTAGAATTAAACCCTACTAAGACGATAGAGATGATTGTCGACTTCAGGAAACAGCTTCCTATTGCTTCTCCCTTGATCCTAGCTGATGTGGTATCGCTGGTGGACTCTTTCAAATTCTTGGGTACTATAATCGTTAAGAAGGCTCATCAAAGGCTATATTTCCTTGGCCAACTAAGGAAGTTTGATGTTCCGAGAGAACTGATGCTGCTCATTTACTCCGCGATAATCGAGTCTATTTTGAGTTCCTCGATTATCGTGTGGTATGGTGCGGCTAGTGCGCGTGATAGGGTCAGGTTATAGAGGGTAGCCAGATCTGCGGAAAAGATTATTGACGTAGCCGTGCCTTCGATCCTTGACCTCTATTTGGTGAGAGATGGGAAACGGTCCAAAGCTATTGTGGTGGATGTGGCCCATCCTGCCCATGATCTGTTTCAATTACTCCCGTCCGGTAGACAATATAGGTCTAGGACCTCAAGATATGCAAAAGTTTTTTCCTGCAGGCAATTAAGCAGTTAAATCACTAATAACTGCTCGTTAGGTGGTTCTATATGTATTTTATTGCATTAAACTCCCTTCCTTTCTTTTAAGTTATTTATATTTAGTATGTATTGTGATTGGTGTGAAATTTGAGTACTTGGTTAGTGGTTCCAGAGTCAAATATCAAAGCTTTACCTATTCCAAACTTATACTACTAATATGGATACACCTTTACAACTGTCCCTATCTCCAGTTTGAGCCATGTTCACTCCTCGTGTGTCAGCTGTGCCCTTTTATGTGCCCTGGAGTCAAACACCATGTATATGTCTTATACGTGGCGAAATAAAGCTGATTCTGATTTCATGTGGATGACAAGTTATCCAATAGGATGAAATGGCCAATTTCATAGACAATCCAATCATAATCCAAATTTCAGTGAAAAAAATCAGAGTGATTGTTATGGTAACTGAACATTAGCTGAGCTCCAAGCGCTACCTCCCACATTATCTTGTGCTCACAACTATAAGGCACAGAAAATGTTTTGCAAATTGTTGGTAAATGACCAAGTAGCGCTGAGGAGTCTTATAACAACAAAGGGATCTGTAGCAAGGATCAGCACTGACCTCCTTCACTATAAACTCATCCTTTAACCTTACAACACTGCCTTCTCATTTCCTAATCAAACATACTTCAATATTACAATTTTCACCCAGTCTCCTAATCCGACACCGTTTTGTCACTTTCAATTCACTAACCTTCTATACCACTTCCTCTATTACCTACTTTAAAGGAAAAATAAACAAGATACTTCTTCATGCGAGATCCTACCTACCTTGTCCCACACTCCCCGATCTACCATAACTGCATCTCCCAAATAACTGAATATGAAGACTTTAGAGACTCATCTAATCCTACCATCTGACCCCTCAATCCTATTCCCTTCCAACCTCTCCACTCTCTCTTCCTCTTCCTCTCAGCACATCCACCTTTAGCTCAGATCTTCAACCTGGCTCTCTACATTGCACATTTGTATTTTCCTTTAAGCACAAGCTCATTTCCCCAATCCTAAACAAACCATCCCCCGACCCAGCCTGTCTTCAACCACCGCAATATTTATCCTATTCGCCACTGAACTACTTGAGCGACTTGTGCACAACCGCCTATCTCACTGCCTTCCTGACTCCCTGCAATTGTGCTTTTGTCCCCAACTCTCCACTAAAACATCCATCATAGAAGTGATCAGTGATCTACTTAAAGCAATATCTAAACGTCACTTCTCCATTCTCATTCTCCTGGACCTCTCTATTGTGTTCGTCAATATCGATCACCCTCTCCGACAGAACACCATTCACTCCATTGGCATTCGTGACACAGTTCTTTCCAACCTATTGAACTGCTCATTCACAGTCCTCTCCTTTTCCCATTGTACAACTCTCATCTTGGGGAACTATGTTGTTCTCTTGTCCTCAATTAACATCTCTAGGCTCAAATCAACTACAATTTCAGGTGGTTTCGGCTGATGAATTTAAAGGGGCAATAATACTAAACAGTAAACCAGGTTTGTTGTATTTGATATTATTGCATCCAAAACTGAAGAAGCAGGAGCTTGAAAAAGTGCAGCTTAGTAAATTTACCGCCTGGTCTCTTTGATCCACCTCTGACCTGATTATCCTCGTGCAGGATAACCACCTCTCACTCCTGCCATCAAAACTTCTCCTGTCCCACTACCCACGTATGGAAATTCCCTGCTACATCTGGTCACACTCTCCCAAAGCATTCACATTTCTAAACACTCCCCGAAAATAAATCTTTTTATCAAAGCTTTACCTATTCCAAACTTATACTACTAACATGGATACACCTTTACAACTGTCCCTATCTCCAGTTTGAGCCATGTTCACTCCTCGTGTGTCAGCTGTGCCCTTTTATTTTTCTACCTTGAATTATCCTATATTTTTTCATGTCTGCATTTATTTTTCTACCTTGATTTATCCTGTTGTATATACAGTGCATACGGAAGTATTCACAGCGCTTCACTTTTTCCACATTTTGTTATGTTACAGCCTTAGTCCAAAATGGAATAAATAAAATTTTGTCCTCAAAATTCTACACACAATACCCCATAATGACAACGTGTAAAAAGTTTTTTTGAGTTTTTTGCAAATTTAATAAAAAAAAAAAAAATGAAGAAATCACATGTATATAAGTATTCACAGCCTTTGCCTCTGTCAGAGCTACAGCATTCCTCTGTGGAGAGAGGAGAAGGACAACCATCTCTGCAGCAATCCACCAATCAGACCTGTATGGTAGAGTGGCCAGACGGAAGCCACTCCTTAGTAAAAAGCACATGGCAGCCCGCCTGGAGTTAGCCAACATGCACCTGAAGGGCTCTCAGACCATGAGAAACTAAATTCTCTGGTCTGATGAGACAAAGATTTAACTCTTTGGCGTAAATGCCAGGCGTTATGTTTGGAGGAAACTAAGCACCGCACATCACCAGGCTAATACCATCCCTACAGTGAAGCATGGTGGTGGCAGCATCATGCTGTGGGAATGTTTTTCAGCGGCAGGAACTGGGAGAATAGTCAGGATAGAGGGAAAGATCAATGCAGCAATGTACAGAGACATCCTGGATGAAAACCTGCTCCAGAGCGCTCTTGACCTCAGACTGGGGCGGCGGTTCATCTTTCAGCAGGACAAGAACCCCAAGCACACAGCCAAGATATCAAAAGAGTGGCTTCAGGACAACTCTGTGAATGTCCTTGAGTCTCCCAGCCAGAGCCCAGACTTGAATCCAATTGAACATCTCTGGAGAGATCTGAAAATGGCTGTGCACCGACGCTTCCCATCCAACCTGATGGAGCTTGATGGAGAGGTGCTGCAAAGAGGAATGGGCTAAACTGCCCAAAGATAGGTGTGCCAAGCTTGTGGCATCATATTCAAAAAGATTGTAATTGCTGCATCAACAAAGTATTGAGCAAAGGCTGTGAATACATATGTACATGTGATTTCTTTGTTTTTTCTATTAAATTTGCAAAAAACTCAAAAAAACTTTTTACACGTTGTCATTATGGGGTACTGTGTGTAGAATTTTGAGAACAAAAATGAATTTATTCCATTTAGGAATAAGTCTGTAACATAACAAAATATGGAAAAAGTGAAGCGCTGTGAATACTTTCCGGATGCACTGTATGTATATATACATGCAATGCTTTGGAGCATTGTCGCTCTATACAAATCAACAAAAACAACAACAACAACAACTGAAGCTGTAATGTAATAGCATAATTAGAAGCTAAGCATCCTATAAATGTGTTACATTGTACACCTGTTGCAATTGTCTTACTGTTTAATTAGATTTAAAAAAAAACAGGCAGATTGTAATGCGTGTATGTTCATGCAACTTGTACAGAAATTCCATCATTCATTAAGAAAACGTTATATGGGTGTGCCTAGCTTTATATGCATCCTACATTGTTTTACTAACTGAAGTTTTCCTGGCCAGCAGATATGATTATATTATCTTTTGTATATACTACCTATGCAAACAATGAACGACACTGTAGAAAGGGACGTTACTTGACCCTGATCAAAGTTTCCATTACAGGCGAATCGCAATTCTACACAGTTTATTAAGGCTTCAAGGTGGCAACACAAAACACAAAAACAGGCACAACTGTACCAATATAAAGCAAACTGTCCCCTCGTTCCTGCTGGATTACAAGCTTTGACTAGAACTATGATAAACTAGAGTTTGGACTGCTAGAAATAATCTTAGTGCTAGCATTAAAGCCTGGTAGACATTCTGATTTAAACTACCATTAGGAAAAAGACACGCAAAGTATTAAGTAAACCCATTTTTTTACAATGAATGTCTATCAAAATCTGTATAGTAATAAAATAAATAATGTAACAGAAATAGTGGACCGATTTACATTTTAAAGATAAGAAAAAATTGCATTGCTATATTGAGGTAGATATCAGACAACTGGCCTATAAACAAATCTGGTGGCCAATAATGAGAATACAGTAATTGCTACTACTGCCCAAGCCCCTTACACATCATTAAATGGAGAGCTTTATGTAACAGCCCCCAAAACTCCAGCTAGTGGGAGAGGACACATTCAGAAATGTTTTTACTAGGTGTAGAGCAGCTTTAACAACATTTAATGTAAATGTTCACATAGTGAGAAAAGGTCAGAAAATACAGCAGGATGTGGAGTCTAGCAGCTAAAGGAAGCTTCCACAGCCAGAATACATTCTCTGAACAAACACTGTTTATGGTCAAGCGGCCCACAGGAAATGCTTTTCCTTACACCGTCACATAGCGTAACATGACTTTAGGATCAGGGGAGAAATGGAAAAATAATGTGTGATTATATTTCTGGTGTACTAATGTAAATGGGGTAACACTAGAGGACTGTAATGTAATGTAACCCATAGCAGCCAATCAAAATCCAGTTCTCCTTTCTACTATTGACATAAAAACAAATTGAAACTATCAGCAGTCGCTGGACCAAGAGAGGTCACTGGTGGGTGATCATGCTGATCCTTTGGTGATCTTCCCGGCTTCCCCGCAGCAGCTGCTGTCACAACTACTGTGAACACGTAGAATAAGTGTATCATGCCCATGCTGGAACATGAAGTGTTTATGGATTCAGGGGGGGAGATGTACAGATGTGTCTTCATATGGCTGCAGTCAGGCCAAACCGCCCCTCTGGGCGTGCCAGTTCCTCTGCGACTGTGCAGTGTGTCTTTTTTGTCTGAAAATGTGATGGGACTTAGGGCATCAGGAGACTGCACTGACTATTATCATATGTGACAGTTGTATATCTGTGTGCGACTGAGTCGGAATCTGTATACAAAGTGCTACAATGCTGCATCCGCGTCTATGTTCCACGCAAAGTTCTGTTGTGCTTCATATACAGACCCAGTCGGACACAGATATACAAGTGTCGCATATCATATTAATCAGTGCAGTCTTCATTTTCAGATGAAAGCGACGCACAGTGTAAGCAGAGTGGATCAGGACCTGACAGCTCTCTCACGCTGCATGGCCTATTGAGGATAGGTGTATGAGGACACATCTGTATCAAACCTTCTGAGGAGGACAGGTGGAGAAGTTTCCTGTAGCAACCAATCAGAATCTAGCGGTCGTTTTATAGAATGTACATGATAAATTATAGCTAGACGCTGATTGGCTACAATTGCTATTCTGCTACATAATTTATTCATTATTCCCTACACCTCTAATGCATTTGGGCAGGGCCATCTTTGCCTTCTGTTTCATGTGATGGTAGGTTATATATTGGCATCATGATACCCAAGATATACAGTACTGCATAATAACTTGGGTTGTACAATAAGCAGTGGCGTTCCTCCCCGCTGTGTCACCTGGTACGGGAAGGCTCGCTTTGCGCGCAGCACTGCCGTGCGCCGGCATAAAGGGAGCGTCGCCACGCGGGAAGGGGTGTGGCCATGCGTCTCAAACCCTCGTTACTGTTACTTGGTGGGGGGAAAGAGGGGGGGGGCAGGAGGTCCCTGTATGCAGTGCCGGCCGCTCCCTCTGTGTCAGGAGCCGAGTGCTGAACTTAATGCTATAGTACAGCACCCGGCTCCTGTCAGTGAGGGGGAGTCTGCACTTTGGTGTAACCCCTCGGCAGGTGACCCCCGAGTGCGGACTGCTCCCCCCCCTTGTGACGCCACTGACAATAAGCTTCAAAACATGAAAATGCTCCTCAGACAGCCTTCCTGCCATGCCAAGTGTATAATACTAGGGAGGGGACTTGTCAATGACCATGAAGCATGCAGCTTGTCCTAATGGAGAGCTAGCAATTCCCATCTCTGTTATTCATTGAAATAAGTTATTATGATGCACCTCCCTCCCTTGCAGTATTTGTGGTGCGTTTTTCATGACAGAGACTTAGCAGGGCAGTGCTTACACACAGAAGGTGCTTAGGACATTAATCATTTTACAGTATACGCTTTGCTCTTAATTTCTAATGATTATTTTTGTTACTTGAGATTTACCAACAATCTATTGACGAATTGAACATGCTACACAACAATAAAAGAATAGAACACGGAGACCTATAGCAGTTATAATGGTATACAGTCATAATGTCTCCGGTGAAACTGTCGACATTCACAATGTTGAGGCAGACTGTCGACTTGATGAAAATGTCAACATCATTAATGTTATCACTGCAAAATGCAGACACTGACAGAATGACGACATTGGAAATGTCTACATTGTCATAATGTCAACATTTCCATTAGGCTTAGGGTCAGCGTTGGGGACAGGATATGCCGGCACCCTAACAATGTTGATATAAAATCAGTGCTGAATGTCGCCATGGTCAATGTAGACATTATGACTGTGTCGACATCCACATGTCGCCATAATACATATCAACATTGCGGACGTCGAACAAATATACCACACACCCGTTACAACTCCCTGGGTTAGTTCACAGAATCAAACAAGAATTCTGAACTAAGAAAACACATGTGACTAATGATAAGTACATTTACTTAAGCAGGAACAAAGGGTACAGGGATCCAAGATCTACAGTGTCGACAGTCAATAGGTCGACGGGGTCAAATTGTCGACAGGCAATAGACAGGGCCAAAAGGTCAAGTTAAAAGGTCAACGTGGACTAAAGACAACAGAGTCAAAGGGTCAAATTGTCGACACACAAATGATCGCCACAGAAAATGTCGACACGTGCTTTTCCATGATTTTTCATGATTGTTAGGGCTAGGATGAGGGTTAAGTTTAGGGTTAGGCACTTGGCAGACTGTTCGGGTTATGCTGTGAAAGGGTATGGTTAGAGTTAGGCACTAGGGGGAGGGTTAGGAATAGGGTTAAAATATCAATAAAAACATGTTTTGACCTGTTCTGTGTCAAACTTTTGACCCTGTCGACCTTAGTCCATGTTGAAATTTTAACTGTCGACTTTTTGGCCCAGATGACTCTTTTCATTGTGTATCTAAATACTGTCGATCTTTCAACACCCAGAACAAAGTGGGGGATTGGGGAAGATGGAAATGGGGTGTCCGCCCAAGAGAAGAGATTTAAGGAAATGGATGTATTTTGAGTATGAGCAACGAATTAAACCTTACAAGGTCCGATTACCCCAAACACTGAATGAACTAGTAAATTGTACAGACTACATGCCTTTCATAACGGGCCTGACAAAAAAAAGTCTTTGAATTGAATTCAAGGAGTGAAGGGAGACACCAACAACCTATTATTCACAATATAAATATTAGGGAAAGAGGGATAGGTGTTGGAGCTGATGTTTCCCTATCTGTATGATCATACTATTGCTGTTGCTGACACTGTGCCCTCTCCCTGCCAGACAACGCAGTGATTTGTTATATTAGGAAACTGGGGTGGGGGAATATGCTGCAATTAACTGTGAATCCAAACATCGAGCCTCCAGGAGAACTCCCAGAAATTCTGTCGTCCAGGAGAGTAGGTACGTACTGTACATAAACTATTTGATTGAAGTACTGGGGGCGGGTGGATAGAGAGTATAATGGTCATTATTTATTTAAACATTCATTTTAATATTGCCATTCATTTCAATATGATTTCTAACTGTAGCGCATATGAGGGAAACACCACTAAAACAAATGGGAAAATTGCAGATATTTTTAAAACGAAGATGATAAAATCACGTTTTTAAAATGACAGAAGCCACATAAATTTAAAAGACAAATAATTTTTTAACGAACTAAAGATCTCCATCGACTTTGATCCATTAAATACAGTTGGGAATAGCAACCTTTCGTAGATCCTAAAGACTACATGGCTCCTCTGAACATTTATAGAACATGTTAGCCCATTACACAATACATGAGCTACTCATGTTTTGTAGAACACACCAGACACTCTTGCTGATCGATGCAGAGAATGTAGTCCAGAGATGGGCATGCCAGATCCCATTATCATTTGTGTTGGAGTTGCAAATTACCATTATGGAAGGACACAAGCATAAGGATGGCTTAAACAGATGACCTGATGTATCAGACAAAAATTGATTAAATGCTACTGTGAGATTACTGGACGAGTGGTCAGGTCAGATCATGCTACGTTATCATGTTGTGTCACATATGTATTGATTGTGTGCTCCTGCAAGTTTTATGTGGTAAACAATGAAATCTCTATTGACACAATTACTTGCAGACTGTTTTTACAACAACTGCTAGGGAATACTACAGTGGTTATATCACAGAATGCAAGCCTAACACACTCCTACATTACCATCATTTTACCCAGGACAAATCATCACATAATAAACCCTAATATGCAGGAGATCATACATATATTAGTATCACTAGCGTATTATAAAAATACTACTCTAGCCTGTTTTTAATATTATTATTATTATTATTATGACATTTTATTTATATAATGACATAAGGGTTTTGTAGTGCCATACATTGGGGACAGCATATGACAAAAAGTGAAAGTACATTGTATAGTTACAGACTATTTTATATTAACACGTACCTGCCTTCTTTTAGTACCTCACGTCCAGATCCGACTCCTTCCACTAAGTACAATATGCTCCGCTCCTGGCCTCCCCTGCTTAATCTATAATTGCAGCCCCATGTGATAAACTATAGGTGAGAAGGGTATTTTTAACACATTTGACTTCAATCATAAATTAATGGGGAAATCCTGGAGCAGAGCATTTGGTGTCTGGCGGACTGTGTCATGTTGGAGGTTATAAGTATATGATAGCATATGATGGGGCTTAAGTTGTGGATAATTTCATCAATCTTATTAATATGAGCAAAACGTCAGACTATCACTGAACAATGTATTTTATCTTAATGTTTTTTCACAAGAACATTTACTTTTTTTGGCCTTATTTGTCCTTCCATATAAGAAGTATTTAAAATGCAAAAAAAAAAAAATTATATATATATATATATATATATATATATATATATATATATATATATATAAACATGATAAGAATTGTGGTGCTCTATGGTCCACTGAGGCTGTATCAAGCATGAGAAGCACAAATGTACAGGCTCAGCAGATGGGTTTCCCCATCAACTATTTTAAAATGTGGGTAAGTATATCTGATGGAATCATCAAAATTTGGCCCACAAAATACATGTAATTGCATTAGGCTGCTTTCAGATAGGCCGTTGTATACGGACTTTGACCCAAGTATTAGTTCCTGGGTACATACTGAAAGCCGATGATGAGCAGCGCACAGTGAAATATGGATTATAGAGTTTGTGTTTATTATCTGTAACGTGACATGAAATGAGGCTTTGCTGGGAAGCGTGGAGGACAAGCGGTGCAGGCAGTGCTCTGTGAAAGAAGATGGATAGTTCAGTGGATATCACAATCCCTGGGGACAAAGTTAACGTGCTGTCATAAGTGAATTATGCACCAGTGACAGTGAGGGGAATGTGAGAATTACACAGGGAATGGATGGCACAGCAAATACATGCAGTTAGATAGTCACATAAATGAAACCATCATGTCACACATTATTGATTTCAATATTAAGTGACATAACAAAGGATTTTCAGTACTAGACAGTACATGGGCCCAGTATAATGAAGGTCTTGTACACACAAATGTTAAAAATATATATAAATAAATAAAAATAGCACTTGTTAACAGCATAGAAAATCTTTGTACTTTGCCCTTGTTTTAAGTGAGCATTGATTAAATAGCAGGGTCGTGGGCCCGAGACTTCGTCCCAAGTGGTTTTCATTCACACATACTGTAGTAGAAACCCGGGATTTTGCTCTGTGTGTGAAAGGGGTCTTAAGGTCCCCATACATCAGGGACGGATCGCAGCGATCCTGCGATCAGATCAGAAACGCAGACCCGCCGGTCAGAAATGCCGACTGGCGGATATCAATGTTCGCGATCCATCGCAGGATTGGTGACATTCTACATGTTAAATTCACCGATCTGCCAATCACGGTAATTTTTTGCTTGTGATCGGCATATCTGTGAAATCCAACATGTTGGATTTCAGCGATCCGCTGAACTGGCATCTCTGGGATCCATCTCTGATGTATGGTGGCCTTTACTCTATTGCAGTGGTTCTCAAACTTGGTCCTCAGGACCCCACACAGTTCACGTTTTGCATGTCACCCAGCAGGTGCACAGGTGTATGCATTACTCACTGACACATTTTAAAAGATCCACAGGTGGAGCTAATTATTTCACTTGTGATGCTATGAGGAAACCTGGAAAACATGGGGTCCTGAGGACCGAGTTTGAGAACCTGTGCTCTATTGTGAATTTGTGCCAATACTAATGTATAAGTAAAGGCCCCCATACATCAGAAATGAATCCCAGAGATGCCGGCTCGGCGGATCGCTGAAATTCAACATGTTGGATTTCACAGATATGCCGATCACGATCAAAAAATTATCGTGACTGGCAGATCAGTGAAATTTAACATGTAGAATTTCCGACCGGTGGATCGGCGTCTCCGATCCGATTGCAGGATCCGTCCCTGATGTATGGGGACCTTTAGGTGCTCCATCTTTTAAATTTTATAAAGAATGGCAGCCCAAACAAGGTGTAATCCTGTACACATGCTTTTAGACTGACAATTTCTTTTATAAGGCCTTACAAAAACAATCTGTATAACTGGACTTCAATATTAGTGCTAAATATCCTAACATGGTACAGTAGATACTGTAAATCAAAGTAATCTTCACTATATTTTCTTAAATACATTTTAAATACATTGATGTTTTTTTAAAGAGACTGTTTAAAATGAAGATTCTTTTTGTAATTAAACATATACTAAATGTGAAATGCAACGCATTTCTTTATCTAAAGTGTAATGGTAAAAAACATGTACACACCACTATAACATAAAGCAATCACGTATTGTTAACCAGGACAAACCAAAGTAAACCACACTCCGTCTTTGTTGCAAAATACTACCAGAAAACCACAGCAACATCCTGTATGGCTATCATGTCCAGGCTTCCGCACAGGTAAAAGTACTCACCAGCACTCAAAATAAGGAGCCAATAACTTCTAGAATACTAGACAGATTGCAAGTTTCACATTTCCAGCATGAAATTATAGTATATTATAAACACACAGAATCTCTGTGCTCAAACTTAAAATAAATTACCAATAAAGCATGTAAGTGAAGGTACACTGCATTTTTGCTTAATGAGTGTATAGCACGCAAGAATGCAGCCTATGTTTACCACTACAACTTAAAGTGGTTTCCATTGTAAAAAATCAAATGGACTAATTACCTTCCCTTTAATGGTACTTTGATTGGGCTTACTCCCCAGGTTTCCCACCATTCGCTTCATGTAGCAGGTTCCAGCCACTTACATAAAGCCAGGACCTTATCCATTCCTGTCAGTGTTGCACGTCTCTCTCAGTAATGGGGGAGATCTGATGCAGTAGCTATAAGGCTTTCCATTAGAGCCAGTGTGTCTGAACTTCCCTAGTACAGGGAGAGGCGAGCAGCGGGGAATGTGCTTGGCCAGGCCCTATCTATCTGTGAATGTGATATACTAAACTAAAACTATTCTGAAAGCAAGGGATTTAGTGAAAAATAGGTTTAAAAGGTGTTTTCTACTGAAAGCCTGATATAGACCCATAGCATAATAAGTAGAGATGAGCGGTACGGTTTTCGCTCGGATCCTCCTGCCAAGTTCAGATCTCAGAACAAGACAAAATGTCATCTTTCACAGAAATCTGTGCCGAGATGTCCGTGAAAGACGACGTTTTGCCTCTTTCAGAAATCCGAACTTGGCAGGAAGGTCCGATTCAAAACCGAACTGTTCATGTCTATTAATAAATGATATATCATTGTAACAACTTGTTTCCTAATATTATATACAGTCAGGTGCATAAATATTGGGGCATTGACAGAATTTTCATATTTTGGCCTCTATTCACCACCACAATGGCTTTGAAATTAAACAATCGAGATGTGCTTTAACTGCAGACTTTCAGATTTAATTTGAGGGTAATTACATCCAAATCAGGTGAACGGTGTAGGAATTACAATGGTTTCTATATGGGCCTCCCACTTTTTAAGGGGCCAAAAGTAATGGGACTATCAACTCAAAAGCTATTTCATGGACAGGTGTGGGCTATTCCCTCATTATTTCATTATCAATTAAGCAGGTAAAAGGTCTGGAGTTGATTCTAGGTGTGACATTTGCATTTGGAATCAGTTGCTGTCGACTATATGAGATCCAAAGAGCTGTCACTATCAGTGTAGCAAGCCATCATTAGGCTGAAAAATCAAAACAAACCCATCAGAGAGATAGCAAAAACATTAGGTGTGGCCAAATCAACTGTTTGGAACATTCTTAAAAAGAAAGAACGCACCGGATAGCTCAGCAACACCAAAAGACCCGGAAGACCACGGAAAACAACTGTGGTGGATGACAGAAGAATTATTTCCCTGGTGAAGAAAAACCTCTTCACAACAGTTGGCCAAATCAAGAACACTCTCCAGGAGGTAGGTGTATATGTGTCAGTCAACAATCAAGAGAAGACTTCACAAGAGTGAATATAGAGGGTTCACCACAAGATGTAAACCATTGGTGAGCCTCAAAAACAGGAAGACCAGATTAGAGTTTGCCGAACAACATCTAAAAAAGCCATTACAGTTCTGGAACAACATCCTATGGACAGATGAGACAAAGATCAACTTGTACCAGATTGATGGGAAGAGAAGAGTATGGAGAATGAAAGGAACTGCTCATGAGCCAAAACATACCACCTCATCAGTGAAGCATGGTGGTGGTAGTGTCATGGCGTGGGCATGTATGGCTGCCAATGGAACTGGTTCCCTTGTATTTATTGATGAGGTCTGCTGACAAAAGCAGCAGAATGAATTCTGAAGTGTTTCGGGCAATATTATATGCTCATATTCAGTCAAATGCTTCAGAACTCATTGGACGGCGCTTCACAGTGCAGATGGACAATGACCCGAAGCATACTGCAAAAGCCACCAAAGAGTTATTTAAGGCTAAAAAGTGGAATGTTATGCAATGGCCAAGTCAATCCCTTGACCTGAATCCGATTGAGCATGCATTTCACTTGATGAAGACAAAACTGAAGGGAAAATGCCCCAAGAACAAGCAGGAACTGAAGACATTTGCAGTAGAGGCCTGGCAGAGCATCACCAGGGATGAAACCCAGCGTCTGGTGATGTCTATGCGTTCCAGACTTCAGGCTGTAATTGTCTGCAAAGGATTTGCAACAAAGTATTAAAAAGTGAAAGTTAGATTTAGGATTGTTTAGTTTGTCCCATTACTTTTGGCCCCTTAAAAAGTGGGAGGCACATATAGAAACCGTCATAATTCCTACACCGTTCACCTGATTTGGATGTAATTACCCTCAACTTAAATCTGAAAGTCTGCAGTTAAAGCACATCTTGTTTGTTTCATTTCAAAGCCATTGTGGTGGTGAATAGAGGCCAAAATAGGAAAATTCTGTCAATGTCCCAATATTTATGCACCTGACTGTATGAACATGCACTTAGCATTCTGCAATAACTCACAATGAGTAAATAATTGGGAGCGAACAATATTCTAAATATACTTATTGGATTTACTGATTTGCACATTTTATCAGATAAGCATAGTACTGGTCATAATTCATCAATTAATGATGAAGAAAGCTGCATGGCCATGCAGTAGAGTATGGTCTACAGTCACCATGTCTCACAGTTATTCATTTATCTCCGTTCCCTTCAGCTCTCAGCTGGATTCCGCTCTGCATTACTACGCAGAAATATGGAACCATACGTATCATTATTTTTAAAGGAATCCAAGATTTGCTAGCGATATAAAGAGCTTTCCTTAAATTATGTTAGACACGTGTACTACGCAACTGTCTCCATTTCAGCGGACGAGTCCCAATTTGTGGTGACTGCCCTGCAGTCAGCAGGTTTGTCCCGATTTGCGGGTATACTTTGCCACACTAGGCTGAGTGGATGCCGCTCGCAGCAAAGGCTGGTGCCTGTAGTGCATGCAGCAATTCATGTGTATTGTAGGATGTGTATTGTAGCACTAGACAACAAGCCCACTGTTGGCATGGTCACACCTACAATGATGCAGACACATAGCATGGAAATGCCCCCCCCCCCATCCCTACCTGCTCAGTACTGAAATGGAATGCAATACTGGGTACATAAAGCATCTACCAACTGTACATGATTCGGGACAAGGTCCTGATAATTGGGCAGTGGGACAATCGCTTCTAATTGGGACTATCCTGACTAAAATTGGGGCATTTGGGAGGCTGGGAAAAGACGATGAGCAAGAATTCACAGACTTAGTATAGTGGATGGAGCAATGTCCTCCATTAGCAGAGGGCAGTCATGTTAGGCTCCGCTCACACTGGTGCAGGGGCACTGTGGTGTCCAATGCACATCTATATAGAGCTACAACTCATCTAAATGCACAGAATTACTTCATGGTGTTCCATGGAGCTCTCCTAAATGATAAGTCCACCCTTAATGGACTTCATGAATTTAACTGAAGTAGACACAGAGAAGCAGACGCAGAGCTGAATGCACGCATGTACACTATCTTGCCTGCATGCTCTGTAAATGGAAGCACGCAAGTGTGTGCGATGAGCAGTCGTGCTGAACTGGGGGGGGGAGGGGGTTTCACGTAGGCAAAATTTAGTGGGGGTGAAAAGGTGGGCTATACAGAGCTGGACGTAAGGTATGCCTGCTTGGAGTGGTATCTTTTCTACCTAGTGTAGGGCAGGTACAAATGCGCTTTGCTGATTATGACTAATAGTAAGCCAGGCACACAAGCATAGGTGGTCACAACGTGATATGCATTTTTTCCAAGCACGCATCCTTTCAGGTCTGTATGTCAGATGTACTTCCAGGCCACATGGTTATTTTGCTGGTCACACTAAGGATTTGAAAGCCTGTAAGTGCAAACAGCAATTAGCAGGAGACTACATTACATCAGCAACACCAGGGCTTAAAATAGTTGGCAACTCAACCAAAAAATTGCCAAGATCTTTGCAATATTGGCAGCATTTTTTGCTCATCTTTGGCCAAGACATTTCTCATTTTTGCGATCTCCACTGTCAGTTTTTGTACAGTTTTGAAATCTTAATGGAAATCATTAATTTTACAGCTGCTACTCAAAGCAACGTGTGTACTCTGCTTAGGGGTTCAGATGGAAACACCACACTAAGGACCGATTCAGAGATGGCCGTGAATGTCCCCGCAGTCGGGATTTGTATTAAGACGCCCACCAGCGAATTCGCAAATCCAAGCAATTGCATACAAAGACTCGCTGAACTGCGTGACCATTGCTTCCATTACTGAATCAGGCCCTAAGTATCAATTGTACTGCAGCGCTACGTTACTCATTACAGGGTTCTAGCATCGCACCAGGGAAACCTCTCTGCTGTACACTTGTTTCCATCTGAACCTGTACGGACCTTGTGATACCAGCTGTATCATTGTACGTACTTAATTCTGTCAATAAATGCACTTTGATTTGTAACTACTGATAGAACCTTATTTTTATGGCATATACAAGGGGCCTTCAAACTTGGCCCTCCAGCTGCTGTGGAACTACACATCCCAGCATGCACTGCCACCTTTTTGATATAACAGCATGCTAAAACTATGTGCAGTGCATGCTGGGATGTGTAGTTCCACAGCATCTGGAGGGCCAAGTTTGAAGACCCCTGGCATATACTGTGAGAAGAGCCTCACAAATTAACTCCAAAAACTTTTACATCACAGGACACGGGTTCATCACATGATCATCTTTTTCATAAGCTGGCTGCTTCATTATCCAAGGCCACCTGATTCTAACGGTGCCTATATATGACCAATGTAACTCCACAGATATTTCATACTCCACAGATAATTGTGCAACTTACGACAATGGTGAATTTCCCATTAGGCATGCATAACTAGGGACGCCACTTACTGGGTATGGCACTCTGATGCTTTTTTAATTACCATCAGTCTGAAATTTCCCATTAACTTCAAAATATGTCCACTATACCAGAAGTGCATCATCGGAATCCCTGATGGATAAGTACGGTCTGGAAAATACGTCATCACTTCCAGAAGCTGACATAATAATGTTTTGGCTATGTAAGGACATTGAAATCGGAATATGATTTCCGGCGGAAACCGGAAGAACGAATTTCCCAATTAAACAGGACTTTTATGCATCTAGTTTTTTTTTGTTTGTTTTTTTGCAATACTGGTATGGCACATATGGAGAAGGGAGTTATGTTTATTTAAGCCTGTGTTTTAGTTACTATCTGATCCTTGTCTGGCAATAGGTATTACCCTTATTAACAGTTTTATGGTATAAATATCAGTCCAGTGATACTTCCTCCTCATGCCTTGAGGAAGATACTAATCCAGTATTCAAAACACGTTGGAGATGAGAGACTTTCTCTGACATATTTGGACTCAACCTGGCATGTGGACGGTGTTATCCTGGGGACATCTGGTTTACTACTTGTCCACTGCCTTTTAGCCTACTATATGTTTAGTAGACCACAACATCTGGTGAGAAGAGTCCAATGCACCCTTGTTTGTATGTAAGTTTATGTTTGAATTGTTTTGAATAAATACGAATTCACACTATTGGGCGCTTATCTCCAATTGTCAATGCTGGAGGGGTGGTGAGATACTATATTCTGGAAATGGAGCTATAATCTAGATTATCAGATCCGGATTTGGGCTTGGCTCTCGTCCCCCGATGCTCATCTGTCTACTATAAAATGTAGACCACTTTATCTGGTAGGAGATCCTGTGTTGTGTACTTACTGTACATGTGTTTATCATCTGCACAGTTATACTGCATCACGACAATTTTTCTATTTTTTTGAGACATTTGATAGGAGTTGAAGAATATAAGGTTATTGGAGTTATTAAAAAAATTGTCACACCGAAGAATCTATTGTGGGACAACACAGGAAATTCAAGCGCAGACAGACTCATTGGTGATATTATTTTCTGTTTGGATATGTGATCCGTCCACACTCTAGTAAAGATGGCATAGGTACAATACAGTGGAAATATTTTGTAGTTACTGGGAAATTTCAGACACACAGAATGTCCCTTTAGAATGTAAGCTCTTACGAGCAGGGCCCTCTATCCTCTTGTGATTCTCCTTACTTTACTTTCATCTACTTCTTACTCCCCACTAGGGCACCTAACACTTGGCTGCTTTCCTCTGTTGCTTATCTGGGTGTTATGGTCGCTAACGTAGCAATGTATCCTTGTCCTCATCCTGTATTGTATCGTACTGTAAGTTATCGGTCAACCTATTTGTTTATGTACTTTGTAAGGCGCTGTGGAACACTTGTATCACCATATAAATAAATGATAATGATGTTACAGTATCAACTTTTATTACGGTCAGTGGCCACAATAGAACAAGCATCCAAGTGCCGCCTACCCCATTATATTATACTGGCAATCGCCAAACTAGGGCTTGTAACCTAATTATGAAAATAATAAAATTGCGGGCGTCCATAAGTGTTA
This sequence comes from Taudactylus pleione, assembly GCA_031769625.1. Classification (NCBI taxonomy): domain Eukaryota; kingdom Metazoa; phylum Chordata; class Amphibia; order Anura; family Myobatrachidae; genus Taudactylus; species Taudactylus pleione. The sequence continues at coordinate 236,669 of JAUIMM010000757.1, read as the reverse complement.
TGCCTAGGGCAGTGATGTGCAGTGATGTCAATGGCTGGGGAGGCACACATGTATAAAAACACAGGTTCAAACTCTGGAGCATGACAGAGTATGATAGGAGAGGGAGTATGACAGGAGAAGCTGTGTCCCTGCGAAAGGGGCAGGCTTATCCCCAAATCTGCCCCTGACTTATGACCACTGTGACTGGAATCCAAGCCTGGCAGTCCATAGGTGGCTATCAGACAAGTCACATCGATCAGCAACTATAGAAGAATATTTTAAGGGCATTTTATTTTTATTTTTTTTTGTATTCGTTTATTGAATGGTTTTAACAATACAGTGAATTCTAAAATTGTCACAGTAGATAACATTAGCTTGGAATGTATCAGAAGTAAACAATCAGCAACAATTGTCAGAAATTAGATGGTTATTCAATAGACCATAACTATTCGTCTGATGAGCACACAAAATCAGAAAAAGGCCTGCGAAAAATTAGGCTAGAGGAAGCTTGTGAAAAAGAGGGGGGGAATAGAAAATAGAGAAGGGGGACATAGAGATAGAGGAGAAGAGGGAAAATTAGGGGGGAGCGATTCGGGAGGGGGGACAATAGAAGAGAAGAAGACTTTTTTTTTTTTAATAAAATAGATAAATAAATAGAATGACTGATCCGGGTGACTGCTCTTGATTTGTGACATGTTAGTAGATGGTTGTTTTCTCAAAACAGTGGACACCAACACAATTTGAGGTCTACAATTTGTATTTAAATCCAACAAAAATTAGTTCTAATTAGTTGCAAGTTTTGAAATTTTGCTCAAGCTGAAATTGTGTTTTGTTGACTATAGCTAGCGTTGCATAATTACATCATTTTACATTTCAGGAGCACTGAAACCTGTGTTTGCGTTTCTGCAGATAAGCCTCAGCTTCTTCCCCCAAACATCCTTTGGCAGTTTCTTTTTTTCTCTAAATTTAGGCCCTTCAGTGTACTAGAGAGTTTATCTGACACACTACAGCAGCCAGGCAGGGCTTCCATTAACAAAATTAGTTCAGTTAAATACATAAAGGCCCCAAAAGGTGGATATATACTTCAAAGGGGATAGACAAGGAGCTTATAAAGAAAACTTGGCAAACATGTCACACCACTACTGTAGGATTGGAGTCTGTCGTAAGGATGTAATAACCTTGAAAGGGAGCTTTGTGCGATTTAAGTGGATGGATCAATATCCTTATTCTTCTATCAAATAAATACAAGACCAATTGGCACAGTTTCCATACCTATAAATTTATTACATTTCATATACCGCATTTGTTATGAAGATTACCTCTGTGTCTGATGCATGTTCAGTAATTGCCGAACTGGATTCTTCTGGGCAGTTGAACTCTTCTTCATCACTTACTGCATAGAACAGAAAAAGAGAATTTCACAAATGCTGAAAGAACTGCGTGCTGCTACAAAGTAATTTATAATTGCTTTTATGCTACATTCAAATAAATAGGCTACAATTTTTAAGATTCAGATTTTTTGGGGGGCGTTTATACACCTATAGCCAAGTACAGTAGCCATCAAGCCAAACAGTCAATTGTGTTATATCGACAATGATCTTTGTCAGAGTTTCACCCCTCTCCTTTAGATTGTAAGCTCTTATGAGCAGGGCTCTCTTCCCTCAATTTCCTTCAGTGGCTCTGGTTCTGTTTGCTCTGCCCAAGCTCCTGGGCATAGGCAAAACTTCTCCTGCTTGTCTTTTCAAAGTATAGTGAGATGTTCTGCCCCACCTAACGCCTCATTGCAGTTTGTCTGCTACTTGAAGCTGTATGTTATTGTGTAATGTTCTGTATAGTAATTTAATGCACTGTTTTGCAGCCCACACTAAAAAAAAAAAAAAAACACTTTGCAATTATAGTCATAATCACATGATTATGTTCATCATAAAAAGTTTCCAACAACCATATATTTTCTTCTTTCGCAAATTTCTTCCAATATCTAATGACTGTGGCTCTTTACCATCTAAAATTCATACTCAAAATCCAATCTCTACTGCCAGAAGTCAGCCCCCCTTCCAGTTACAGTGATATTTATTGCGTGAATAAAAGGTGAATGGCATGGTACATATTGCTACTAAATGATATTAAAATAAAGCAAATTCTAATGAGCAAATCAATTACACATTTGCCTTTCAATTACCTAGATTGTTGTGGTCAATTTAGTGCCATTAGATCTAGAGCGCCTATAGTAATTATGCCCAAATCTGGCATGTGTCTCCCCCGCTGCTGAAGGGTGCATGAAGCATGTGTTTCCGAGTTTAACAAAACTCCATTTAATTCATTCCATTCAAAGTAATATACCTGAGTGCAAACAAAGTGAGAGGATCCAATTTATCTTGATGCATTGAGTAGAACTGATTTTTAACTGTAATTAATGGACTCCTGTTCCCCCACACTACTCTCAACATATTTCCTGCATTGCTTATAGAAGCAGATATGTTTAATATACTCTATACCAGTGGTTCCCAAACTGTGTGCAGCGACACCCTGGAGTGCCTCGGGACACTTGCAGGGGTGTCTCAAGTTGGTGGTCCAGCACCAAATCAAATTATTTATGGAGAATGTAATATAAATATGTGGACAAACAGAAGCGCAAATCTGTCACTCACTACATAAATGAACCTAAGGATGACAGGTCAGCACAATTTACTTCACTTTACTACATTTTTTTCTGAATTTCTGAATAACAAACTTTTGGCTTAGGGGTGCCGTGAAAACAATTCTGATGCACTAGGGCGCCGTGATTCAAAAAAGTTTGGGAACCACTGCTCTAATACTACACTAATTCCATAGATCAGTTTTATTTTTAGGCTCTTTTGTAAATCAGACTGCTAATCTACGCAGGTTAAGGAAGAGAAATATATGGTGCTTTTTCTCAGGAACCATGCTATATGGGCAAGATTCAGTTCTAGATAATACAGAAACCAGATGAAGTAATAGTTCCCAACCTTGAGTTTTCCTGGGAAGTTTCCTTGTCATACAACTTAGACATAAAATCTGTAGTCTTTGGAGAAGAGCCAAATGCAATGTACTTAAGTCTTTGCCAACATAAACTGTGTTCTGGTCTTTATTCCTCTCAGCCTAGGACAAAACTAGAATCCCTGTATATGTACATCAGTCAGAGACAGCCATTCTTGACGTATAGGCACTGTGCAAATGCGGTCACAGAAGGACATAAATTACACCCAGATGTTTACATTTCACATATTTCCCACTAACAAAGCCGTCATAGTATTAGACAAAGAAAGGAATACAAGGTGATCACCAACTGCAACATTCCCCCAATATTATATAGCGCTCTCTCATTATAACTCCTCAATTCATTACCTATTACTCTGCTAAAGTACATTCATTGTATTACTTCCATTATAAGTTATTTAAGATGGCGGTATAAAGAGGGTGAACTGAATTTACGTTTTGTTTTCATTCAAAAAGAGAATTTAATAATCAATCGTACTTTTAATTAAATTGCATTATTGTGTTATACAGCAGCACCGGTAATAAATTGATCTATTTACATTATATTGCTATCACCAGTGGGCAATGATCAACTTTATTCATAATTGTTTTTGTCAGCATATTCATAATGACTTACGTGCACTCTAGAATATGCAATGTGATGTAACAAGCGAATATTGAAGTTTCCTCCATTATTCATATGAAGCACAGCAGCAGAATGATTTAGAGAAAGCCCGAGTGTGATTGGATAGCCGTGTCGACCATCCAATAAAGTGTCTCAGCAGGATCTCAATAGATATTACTGTGATATTCATGACATTTTTATTTAAAAAAAAAGTTATACAAACTTTAACTAACAAGTACACTAGTACTTCCCTGCGGTATTGTGCTTTTCTATAGTGACGGAACCTACTTGGAACTCATTCAGACTACTATGGGGTAGATGTATCAAATCTTGGAGATAAAGTACTTAGCAATTAGCTTCTTTCATTTTATAGGCTGCATTTGAAAATTGACAGATGCTGATTGGTTGGTCCTTTCTCTCTCTCCACTTTATCTCTCTCCAAGCTTTGAAACATCTCCCCATGCGTCCCAAACTTTAAATTATAACAACATATGTTTGGGAAAGTTATAGCTATATTCTCATTGCAGACACAACGGCTGCTCATTCAATGCTTTTTATCCACTTTGTGGTATTTACTGCGACTCGTGGATAATGACCCCCCCTAAATAATTTGGGGGGGTTCTATAGTTGCACGCCACCGTTCTTTAATTTTATTTTTCTCTTATTATGTCATTTATGTCTTGTGTATTCCATTTTGTTGCTTTTGCCCATATTGTTTCTGTATTATTTTGGCAGGATACACCTGCATGTTATAACTGTAATTTAATAACCTTATTATAATAACATTGTACAAGGTTTGATATCATGTTCATTACGCTTCAGAATAAAAACATTTCTTTTTTTTTTAAATGATAACATTAGAAATGACTGAAGAGATTTAGGCCTCACGCAGGACTAATTCCCGTGAACAGACCCCAAATATGAAGGCAAAAGGATGTCCTTAACCTTGAGCCATGACATTTAATTTCTTACTAATTGTAAAATATACAAACAAAATAATAAATAAAATAGTACACAATAAGTGCGGTAGATAAGAAAAAGAAGTGTGGCATTGACAGTGTCATATGGCATAAGAGTATGTTGAAGGGAATAAATGAGCAGTCAGGATATACTTAAAATCCCCAAACAAACAACAGGATATAACAAGAACCATAAGGCACCATACCCGTAATGTGAACCCTGAATGGGGACAAAGAAAATAACCCCACAATGTAACAAAAGAAATATCAGAATATATAAAACAATCCCATCCACCAAAATAACTAAATAAAACCATACACCCAAAACAAACCTCCCCATAACCCCCCACCCTTTATGACCTAACTCCAACCTAGGCACACTTGGATCCCAAAACACTACCCCAATCTATACTAACTTTCTAAAGACCCAACCCCCCCCTCCCAAATAAAGGATAATAAACTATATAAATGACCTTAAGCTAGGCTAAACTCAGCTCTCCCGCTATAGAAGTAAATGGAGTTCCTCCAATACAAAATTAGTGTTCATTCTAGCACCCTGCACATTACCAGTGAGGAGGGCATATTTTCACTTTGAAGGGCAACAATTTTAGATGTGATGTATCACTATAGCTACTGCAGCAAAACAAATAAAATTGTTGAGTGACAAATCTTGGAGCCTCAGCCCATCCATTAGAAATAAACAACCGGTCTTTTGACGAAGCACAGTAAACCCAACACTCTCAGGCACAAAATAGTTGACAAACACAGGCAAGTCCACACAGCCATAGGAAAGAATAAATCCAAAACCTAATCTTTCGTATAAGGGGAGAGGACAGCAGGAGCAGATGACATGGGCACAACCATCTCAACCCCTTCAGAGGTCGACCAAGGAGTATAACAAGGAATCATGCAATCCATCTGCAAGTCCTCAAACTTACTGAGAATCTTCTGGGTAGATACTTTAATTGCCTTTAAAATCTTATACAAAGAACTATCCATCCTTGAGGTATGCAGCCACGAATAGATAAAAAAAAATCTATATAATAAGCAAGAAAGCATGTCTGTATGTTTGTAATTGTATGTTTGTATGCACGGACAGAGTTTTGGACCTAGCTTCACTAAATCTGTCATAGTTTGACCAGGATTAGGTTTTTGCCTAGGTTTGAACTTTGTCAGGGCCACACACCATCACACAATCCCTAAAAATGGGGACAGTCTTAAAATAACATGGGTTCCAGGGCTGGCTCAAGTGGAAATTGGCAGTTTGCCAAAAACCTGAGTGAAAGCTACAAAAGCATCCTTTTAACCTCACAGTCTGAGCAAGCGTCAAACTTTATGACTCATGCAAGTTCATATTAAATCCAGACTTAGTCCTTTTTAAAGTGACCATATATATTAGTCAGCCCTCTGTATTTGCAAGCAAGGGGGCATAACTAGAACTTTGGGGACCACATAGTAAGATCTTAAAAGGAATCCCCCAGAGGTAAAGAAAACAAACATACATTTGCAGCCACACAGAGCCCATTCAGATTATGCCACAAAGTAGTACCCCTTACACACATTATGCTACACAGTAATGCCCTTTACACTACACAGTAATATCCCTTACACATTATGCCACACAGAAATGCCCTTTACAGAAAATTCCACAAAGTAGTAGTGCCCCATATAACACATTATTCCACGCAATAGTAGTGCCCCTTACACATTATGCCCCCCCAGCAACTCACCTCCCCGTGTCCCTCCAGCAGCCTCTCACCTCCCATTGTGCCATCAGCAGCCAGCATGTGTGGATTTGGTGCCGGGCCACCAGCTAATTACAGCTGGCGCATCATTAGGCAGCGGCAGAATCTGCCACCGATCCGTGAGCTCTGATTGCCTCACAACCAGCGTTGCTGTCTCTCCATGTCTGCCTGATGGTGCACCATTACAGCTGGCAGGCCTACAGCAAGTCAACACCGCTGACACCTAGGCTCCCCTCGGTGGCTCTTACTGGAACGGACCACCTTGTGTGCGAGACACCCAAGGTAGTAACGCTACTGTTCGCATGCATGTGGATAGAGTTGGATAAAGTAGGACCAATGGGGTCCTTTTCAGGATTTGGACAAAGTGGGGAACCAGAGGGGTCCTCTTCAGGATCAATGGAATGGGGTTATAGGAGAGGACAATGTAACCAAAGTCTGTAGGTGTACTTCAGGGTCCAGTCTTCAACCCAGGCACACCAGGTATCCCAGCTAGTAAATAATAAAATATATATATATATATATATATATATACACACACATCCAAGTTCCGTCCTTCAGTGGGTACAATGAATACTGGCCCGGGTGCTTTCCACCAGAAGACTCATAACGACAAGCTTCTGTAACATATACATACAAAGGTGACACTCCGGAAAATAAATTCACTTAGGAACGCATAGCTTTGTGTAGCAACGTTTCAGCGCTGAAACGTTGCTACACAAGGCTATACTTCTAGATTGAAACTATTTTCCAGAGTGCCGCCTTTGGAGATTATTATATATATATATATATATATATATATATTATACATATACACACACACATATACACAAATACACACACAAGTTATACTAGCTCACAGGTTCTCAAACTCGGTCCTCAGTACGCCAAACAGTGCATGCTTTCCATGTCTCCTCAGAGAATCCCAAGTGAAAACATTAGCTCCAACTGTGGATCTTTTGAAATGTGTCAGTGAGTAATAAATACACCTGTGCACCTGCTGGGTGACCTGGAAAAAGTGAACTGTGTGGAGTCCTGAGGACTGTGTTTGAGAACCACTGTACTAGCTAAAGAACCCAGCGTTGCCTGGGTTTAAATTTTCCATTTATTAAGTTTTATTTTGTGATGTCATCCAAATCCATCCAGTGGAAAGCCTAGAAGAGGCTTCCTGGGTCAAAGTTCTGCCCAGCTAACTCCGCCGTGTGGTCCAACCAGCACCCCAACCGCTCCATTATGCATCCCAGACCAACTGGCATGCATCTGTGAAGTTTTCATTAAAATCCATCCAGTAGAGGCCCAAGAAAAGGCTCCCAGGGTCAAAGTTCTGCCCAGCGTCCACCATGGGAGGTCCGACCGGGATCTCAACCCCCTACTATGTCTTCTGGGATCCAATGTTAGCACTTTGTGAAGTTTTCGTCCAAATCAATCCAGTTGAAGCTCAGAACAGGCTCCCCGGGTCCGATCAGGCTCCCTGGGTCAAAGTTCTGCCCAGTGCACTCCACCGTAAGGTCCGACCGGGACCCCAACCACTTCATTAGGCATCCCAGAAAAATTGTCACCCCTCTGTGACGTTTTCCTCCAAATCCATCCTGTGGAAGGCCCAGAACAGGCTCCCCGGGTCAAAGTTCTGACCAGCGTACACAAACGGGAGGTCCGACCGGGATCCTAACCCCTCTAAAACCTGGCCAGGATACAACTGGACCACCTTGGGTTGGTTTTATCCTAATCAGTGCAGAGGTGTCCGAATGCATAACCGGACAGACAAACAAACAGACCAATGAATTTTATATATAACACTTGCTGCTCTGTTGTGTTGTCGCTATGTGGTCTAATAGCTTACTATTTCGGCTTTTCCTCAAGAGATGTGGAAGATATTCACCAATAATAATCTTATTTTTATTTATTTGTATATATATATATATATATATATATATATATAAAATAACAAACCAATCGACCGGTACTCGCTTATTCCAGTAAATAAGTTTACTTGCCTTGGTGTCCTCACCCGGGTAAGAAGCTCGCTCCAATTATAGGTAAATAGAAACAGCTGCACTCACAGGACTTGAATAAACTGCAACACTAGGTCAATTTAATTCCCTGAAGAAAATCTTTAATAAATGAGACTGAAATTTAATTTAAGTTGACCTAGTGTCGCAGTTTATTCAAGTTCTGTGAGTGCCTGTGAGTGTGTGTGTAATTAATAATGAATACAGGATAGCAAATATTAGGGAGATCTAGTTCAGGAGATCCAAAGCCATAGGGGGATCGGATCAATGAATGAGAGGCACTACGACAATATGGAGGCGCCAAGAGAACACCAACAAAAGCTCACTAATATGTACAGCTGAGGAGGCAGGCTTAAAGGAGGCATCAGGTAGAAACTATCAATGTTGAGAGAGACAAGCTATCCAGTCATCTAATCTGCACAATGAAAAGCATCAGCACTGCTGGTGACCATATGGTAGTGGTTATTTGTTCCATACATTACCAGATTTTCATTCCCACCAGCCAGATTGGACAGATATCTGACAGATAATTGTATAGTGTATGCCCAACATAACTAATCAACTGTTTTAACATATAGCACATCTACGTTAAATGTCTTTGTGATTCCATACAACATATTACTTCAACACATACAAAGGGTTGGTTATATTAATCATTGTGTGACACATACGATGCTAAGGAAATTGCATATTTTAAGCCAAGGTAACATGACTATTAACGATGCTGCTCCAGTACGTCTACATTAATCTCAAGGCCAGTGTCTATTTCCTGTGTGGTCTACAGAGACATTTCAGTCGCATTTGCCCCACTGCCCCTCACTATAATTAGTTTGTTATAATATCTTATTCCTTTTCATGAACGTCAGGCTCCTTTACTGGAGAATAACTTGGTTGCCAGATGTCTGAAGATAGATATGGCTCAATCCCAAGAACAAAATCTCTGTGTTCTGATTTTTACACAGAAGGATAACTACTGTCTGATGGTCTCACAGGTGGAAGACGCCAATTACAGCAGTGGGGGGAGCAACGGATCAGCACATCAGCTTGGACAAGGATGACAAAAAATAGACCGCTGTTTAGTATAATTGAATCCAAGGCTTGTCCATCATTGTTAGTAAAGATCTTTCGGGATAAGCTGTGCTCCGCACACATTAAGATTATTAAATGAGCTCATTTGCATTTATCTAGAAGTAGGAACTATGACTTGGAACCTCAAAAATAACAAGTTGGATGTATGAACTATATCTTATAGAAAAAGGACATTGGCACCACAGTCTTCCAGCGCCACTGCCGCACATGTGATGTGTATAGTGCTTACGCGCATACATTGGTTATATCGTGACCCTTCCTTCTTAAACATGAACATACACAAGTTGGCAGAGCTGAAACACTCTGTTCTGCTGCTGATTGTCATGGGCTGTTAGAGCTCTGCCTAGTTCATCTCATACCTTTCCATGTATCCAGTTTAGCATTAATGCAATAGATCAGCCGTCGGGGAACAGGGGTATATTACCCCACATGGGGTAAAAATTTAAATCCTGGGGGTAATGGACGGACAGCCGGGCATGCATATGATCATTCTATAATGAATGATTCATATGCATGCCTGGCTGTGCCGCAGGGAGGCTCTAAGCCGGACGCCCACTGAGATGTTATTACCAGTGGGCGCCCGGCTCCTTCCCTGCAGCACCGTGTTAGCCGGAGGCTGCAGTTCTCTTCTGAACTCCAGCTTCCGGCTCTCTCCATGCGCACTATGGGAGAGACGTCACGACGTCTCTCCCATAGTTTCGAGGAGCAGCCGGGCGGACAGGATGGCGTCGGATGCAGGAGCGGGGATTAAAGTAAGTGTTTTTTGGTTTTTTTTTGTACAAGCGGCACTACAGGGGCATTATATGGGGCATACTACTACAGGGGCATTATATGGGGGCACTACTATATGATTTCCTTGCAAATCAAGCGGGTAACGTTGGCGTATCTAAATATATTTTGGGGTAAAAGGTAAAAAAGTTCCCTGACTCCTGCAATAAATGCTTTCACTGCAGCCTATTCAAAGTTGGAAAGTAATATCTGCTACATCTACAACATTATACAGAAAACATTTTTATTTTTAAATAAAATAATAAAACAAAATCAACAATCCCAAGCCATCGGGCATAAATAAAATGCTGATGTTCTGCAGGAGCATTGATAATATACTCCCCCAGCTGCATAGTTGATGGCTATGAATATGAAGGGCATCAGATACTGTACCTTGTAAGCTACTCTGAGCAATAATAGGTAACTAACAATCCATAATTTTCCTCCAATGACATCACTTACGGTGCATCTACTGCAGCTACTTCTGTTTTACGCTGTAAAAATTTCTCATTAAATCAGGAACACTCCACGAGCCTTTGGGAAAAGGCAGCCCAGATAACAAGTGCTAAAAGGCATCTTTTCCTAAGTAAATCAGTTAAATTACAAAAAGGAAACTAATTAGTGCTATGGATATTGTGCTATGCCAAAAATAAATGGGGATTTCTGTCAATACAGTAACTCTGTAAAAACCCCATATTGCCCCCCACCCCCTCCCCTCCTCCCTTTTATACAAACACAGGATCTTATTAACAATAACTGGAGGTCTCTCCCAGCTGAGCCATGTTATCTTCCCGACTTTTTAATTTGGAAAATTCTAGCGAGATTAAAAACCAATTAGCCCAGGAATCTAAATCCTATACATAAAAGAAACACCATATATCATAATAAGCCCATTATGCAAATGTTTTCAACTATACTTTAACCTTTGTGTAGTTATAAATATGCATAAAAATATATCTGTATAATGATTTAGTGTAAACACAAACAGCTGTATTTATGGATCTACATGTTGGGCATTGTCTATCTGCTGGGAAAGAAGTGAAAGGAAGCTGGGCTGAAGAAAGATACACAGGAAGACGTCCTCCCACTGACAGGGGAACGGCGCAGAATGCAGACACGTCTAGATTGGTCACAATGTAGGAACAAAAAGAAAGTGCTTTTCCTATACTGACAATGTTATTGTGTGATATAATGTAGATACGTGATGTCATTTGCAGGGTGGTAATTTATCGGACAGTCCTTTTGTTGACAAAATTGCACCCCCAACGTAGAAAACGGTAATATTGATTACAATGAGAAAAATGCAGGTGCCAACTACTACAAGCCCAGTGAAAAGTGACATTGATTGGGTGGATCAGTCGCAGCACGATATCAGACTGAGTTTGCAGCAATGACGTGAGGACTTCTCCTCAGCTCTGCACACAGAACAGCTCTCTGCAAGCAATGCGCAGAAAGATGCAAAAATAGGAGAAAGCTCAGAAATTCATAAAATAACAAAAGTAAATATTGGTAAAAACATTGTCAGTGACTACGTGTCAGGATGTGGTGCTCTGTTCAGCAATTGTGCAGTGCACTTTTCCTGCTGTGTGCTAATATGACAGGCTGGCTAAGTGATGTGGGTCACATAGTATCAGGCACGGTGCCCACGGGCTCAGAAGAAGGAACACTTACCTTTAACAGATTTGTGGAGTAACAGACAGCAAAAAGGTCGACAGTGTCTAGATAGACACCAAATGTTAGACAGTCATTAGGTCGACTAGGACAAAAAGTCGACATATAAGAATGTCGACTGGTATAAATGGCCCTCGGGGTAAAAAAGTAGACAAATTGTCGACACACACTTTTTTTTTTTATAGCCCTAATCTTCACCCTAACCTTTCCCTTGGTGCCTAATACTAACCCTCCCTCCTGGTGCCAAACCCTAACCAACCCTTCTAGTGCCTAACCCTAACCGTCCGGTAAGTGTCTAACCCTCGCTCCTGGTGCCTAACCCTAAAGCTGGGTACACACGTAAAGATTTTCTGTCCAACCATCCAACTAGTTGATTGGTTGGAATGAAAATCTGGTAAGGTATGAAAGCAAATGACAATCAGCAATTTGCTCCCAAATGCCGGAAAATGGACAAAAACTGTTGTTTTAACTAATTATTTAGATCAAACATTTAACAAACTTGTCTGATGACCATTTTCATCTGTTTTCTGGCATTTGGGAGCAAATTGCTGATTATCAGTTACTCCCATACGTTACCAGATTTTCATTCCAACCAATCAACTAGTTGGAAGGTTGGACAGAAAATCTTTACGTGTGTATGCAGCTTAACTGTAGGGGTAAGTGCCTAACCCTAACCCTCCGGTAAGTTCCTAACCAACAAAAAAATAACGTGTCAACCATTTGTACCTGTCGATCTTTAGTGTGTCGACCTTTTGTCTCAGTCGACCTATGACTGTCTAACATCTGGTGTATATCTAGATATTGTCCTTTTTACTGTCGAACTATAGTCAGGAACCCACTTAACTCAGGTGTTTTATTTCCATCACACTGGGGACTAATGTCAGGTAAGTTATGGAAATAAAAAACAGTTTAGGTGACAAAGAGGACAGAACTAAGACAAACAACCACCAATGTATCTGGGATCAGTGCTTTAGTGAATAGACATCAGCAAGCACCTATAAGAGGTATTTACGTAGATTATATATGGACTGTGCCACAGCTGTAATATTCTTCATGGATTTCTAATGGATAATTGTCATGGTGTTTTAGTTCTAGAGACAATTCTCCTGGACCATACATCCGGACAGATTAATTCCATACAACAATGGACCACTATGTTCTAAAGTTGTTTTTTCCTTTTAGTTCTGTGCGAAGATGATCCTCATATGGTGTCATTGGGATGCATATAAATGATGTACAAGGGGAACAAAGAATACTCTCTCTTTTGGTCCTTTTTCAAAACAAAAGAAAATACAGGGACACAATGATCTATTTTACTCTGTATCATTTCTCTGTTAGGACTGACAAAGCACTGCACATCAATCAGTGGCTTTTAGAAAAAGAAAAAAAGCTCTACAAACATCTGTGGTTGAGAAAGTTCTGTGGTTCTACCAGTGACTAGATACAGATTACTATACAGACTGGAAGGAGTGTAGTACTGGAGAGATGCACATGGTGGCAGTGTTAAAGCAACCGACATAGAGACAAGTCATATAAAGGGAAAATCATGTATTAAATATTTGAACTAAAGTAGAAAATAATACATAGTTATTGTATCCTACCCAGTACGTATCGCTGGGATGAAGCATGCTATAATGTACTAGTTTTCCCAAGCACTTTTCACTTTCAATGTAAAAGACTGGGGTTTATCTATTCAAATGGCAAAAATCCCTTTTTAGCATATGAACCTCACCGCGTTATTATATATATATTTTTTTAATAGAGCTAGTTATCTATCACATAGAATATATCTACTGCTATATTTTTATGTATTTAAAAAAGTTTACATTTAACTTTTTGTGCTACATATAAATAGAAGTGGTTATTGTTCAGGATAGCGCTCCAGGTGGCACAATTTATAACAGTTCACAGGAATTTAACACCTCCAGCTCTATGGTCAAGTGTGACTCTTCCCCAGCATATACCTTAAAGTGAGGGTACTTAAAGCACCCAATCTCCATCATTGCTGCACCTACACAAGCGGGGGCACAACCATCTGAAAGAGCCCTTCGTTGTTTTTGTCTGGTGATCTCCGGACAATAAGACCATATAATACAGAGTGTGTTAAAAAGTCCAAAGATTGGGGGATAAAATGCCCAGATCCTCCCACATCCTGGCATCATTAAACTCAAGATGAATCCATTTGATGCGTGGCCTGTCTATTTTAAAACTGCTATGCCTTCTTCGGCTACCATATAATCCCTACAAATGCATGTGTTTCATTCAAACTACTAAACAAAATGCATTATCAGTGAAGACTTTGATATATAAACTATGAGTAGAATCTGCATTTTGCGGTTCTGGATAGGTGATTTAAAACATAGATTAGATTAAAGGGCTGTTCTATAATCAGGCGATTTAGTTTATGCACACTCTCCCATGTTTTATTAAACACATTACTCTTTGTCTATAGCTAACTTCTGTGCTTTTTAGCCATGTAGTTATAGCATTACTGAGCACTGTTGATTTTCGCTGCCCTGTAATACAGCACTGCTCATTTGTGCATAGGGTACAAATGCATCTGGAAATCAGCTTTGTATCATGTTCCAGGGCAATGAGAATAAATATCTGTGCCTGGTGCTCCATCCTCCCGTCACCATTAGTCACCATTTATTACCATATTCATTATCGTGATCAGTCAGAAAAGTGGGTGGGGTAATCATATTGTCAAACCCCGCCCACTTCAAGTACAACCTGTCACTATCTGCTGAGCATGTGATTTGTGTCCAGGCTCTGCCAACCTTGTGGTAGGTCAGCGCTCCCGGGAGAGCTGTCTGCTTTAACTGGACTATGATATTCTCCCGGACATTCTATAAACTATGACTACATTAATTACAAACACAATCTTATGTTTTACTAAAAAGGGGAAAACATTATCAATACAGAGTGGAGGAAGCCATTTTGTTGTCTTATAGAATATTCAGCCCATCAATTAAGTAGAAATTAGTGACATCACTGAGGCATGATGTTTTTAGTTCCTAATAATGTCATGTTCTGTATTCTGGTAAATATTGAAATAGCTGCCTCCACTGTATGCAGTTTACGTAGGGAAACATGGTAATACGGTGCACGTTGCTATTCTTGCCAAAGATAGCGCTAATTAATTACCGTATGTTCGGTGAACAAATCCTATATAGGTATAGTTATGAGAATAAGGATTTTACATCACGCGATTGAAGGTATAGTTTATTACATGATTGAATAGTGCGTATGCCAGCAGACACAAATGTAATGCTTATGTGGCACTGACTCAGACCTGCTTACCGGATTTTCTTGCTTTCAAAGCAATAACAGCTGCAAGCTCCCGCTGTACCTGCAAAATGGGAGAGAGATAATACACATTAGGGTATTTCTTAAGCTAACTGTAAGACTGTGCATAGCCAAATGATACAGATTCTTGTAGGCAATCTTACTTTGTCAAATATTAAATCTGTGTTGACAATAGCATTATAGATGTCTCTCAAAATGATAGAAATCAAATAGAAATATTAATTTTTCATTAGAAAGATGGTGTTGAAATATCAATAAATGATCAAATTCACCACTGCCCAGATAATGACATCATATAATCACAGCCTAGATTTTATTATTTAATCACTTTTCAAGACCACTAAAAATGCAGACCGTGGTCAAAATACAACAATCAAATATTAATTTATGTCTGCCCAAATATGTGCTTGAGCTGTAATTGCTGTGATCTTTGCAGCTATGCATTGTGTTTTCCTGGCAGCATAGTAAATCATCAGTAAAAATATCATCTATTCATTAATCCCACTGTGGGAAAGGTCATTACATTAGAAATGAGATAATACCAGCTTTTATACTGGCATTTCCAAAAGCACAATTGGAGGCATATGGAATCGGTAATGATTTACCGCCGGCCTAAACCTAACCCCCTCTTCCCCGCAGCCTAACCCTAAGTCTCCCGGGGGGGTGCCTAACCCTAACCTCCCCTTCCCCTAGCCTAACCCTAACCTCCTGGGGGGGTGCCTAACCCCAAGTCCCCCCCATGAGCCCTCTAACCTAAACACCCCCCCCAACCCCTCCCCACCCGGTTTGCCTTGCATCGGTAAGCCAGGTGTCGGGCCCCCAGCGTAGGCCAAATGACAGGTGTCGGGAATTCGACGCCTGTCATTAGACTCTTTCTGGGATTAGACAGTCGGGATGCTGGAGGTCGGCATTCAGACTGCCGGCGTCCCGATTGCATACCAGGGATATACAATACTTGCTACTTGTCGGAACTTAGTTCCACTTTGTTTTGGCTTTCACAGTGCACACACCTTGACAGAATAAAGGCATAAATCATAAAAGCATAGCTTACTAATCACACCTGCAAACCCCAACAAGACACTATAATATATAATAGTAGATGTTATTAGTAATTACAAGCCACACAATTGCAACTTCTTCCAAACCGAGTCTTACAACATATTTCTAATGGCGCATACACACGGTACAACCTGCACAACCAACAATATTGCTGATAGATTTCCCTCCAACTGTCTGTAGTGCAGGGCAAATGATTTTGGCTGTACACACTGACCGATGTCTATGATAGATATTTCAGTGAAGGCATCTCTTTACATGCAAATAGTGTTGAAATTGTCCAAGTTGGCCTGCATGCATGGACGACTAATGATATCGTTATCGTCCATGTGGGAACGCGCATCGTTGGCAGCATAAAAATTAACGATATGAACGATTTATCGTTGAATGATATAGTTATTATTCATTAAAATCGTACCGTGTATACGCACCATAACACAGTCTGGACATTCTGTACTGTATATCCAAAACCTTGTAACGTTAAGTCATAACTGATATCTGATATTTAAAAGTAATTTCTTAAATTGAAATTTGTGAAGCATTATTTTTCCTCAAGTTCATGTATTTTTATTTTTGAGATAAATTATTTGGATTCTACAATAGAACAAAATCAACCATGCACACAATTTATGTGGTTATAATTAGACATCTTTTACCATTGTCGTGGTTATGAGATACATAGATGCCTAACTTTGATGAAGATCATAATTGAATTACATTATAAATAATACGATAAAAATGGCACTATTTAAAGAAAAGAATCTGCTTTGCATGTCCCATGGGAGCCACACTACCAATGATGCATTAATCATTCCTGACTTTTTAAGATTGGTATCTGCAGTAAATTAAAATGGCACACTAGACAATTTCTATGGAACAATGGATTGTTATAAGCTTTATTGAAAAAAACAAAAGCATATTGAGAATATGAAAAATGTCCCTTAATATGTTGGCATACTGAATGAAAAGGACTAGCGTTCTAAGGGCCTGATTCAGACCCGCTCACGAGCGCATTGCGCACGCTAGCGGCTCGATGTTTGGCCCCTGCACATGCGCCGACTCCGACGTACACATGTGCAAGCCCCAGCAAGCGACGGCAGCTCCGTCGCTCACTACAAGACGGGGCGGCTGTCGATGTTGATCGACAGCTCGCCCCGTTTTGTAGGCGGGTGGGGGGGGTTGGCTGAACAAACGGAGGCGTTCCCGAAGGAACGCCTGCCATTTGTGGGCGTCCCTACTGACATTACTCGTGATGTCAGTAGTGGACTTCCAGCTCCATTAGAGCTGGAACTTCTCTCGGCATTGCGAGTGCTGAAACCCTACCTTAGGGTCTCCTCGCAATGCCGATGGTCGCGATAATCGCGACCATCTCCTGTCCGCTCGCACTAGCTGTGGGTGGGCACCCACAGCTTAGCGAACGGACAGGAAAAAAAAAAAAAATCCTCCTCGCCCTGATTCAGAGCGTGCACTCGCAAATAGCGAGCAGCTCTGAATCAGGCCCTACGTTCTACTTAAACTGTACTCTTAACTGTGGAAAATCAGTAATAAAATAAGCTTGGTCAATATTCATTAACAAAATGAAAATGTGTTTCTCCTATAATTATACTGCCCAATGCCCTGTTTTATAGCTGCACTCCAGCATAGCACAGGGAGTTCTCAACCAAGCCTCTCATGCAGCAGAAATCTCAGCTCTATCAACTTTACACCTCTCTCCAACAACTTCTGTAATATACACTTACACTACCAAAGGTAAGACGCAATGCAGCAGCTCTTGTTGGGGGCGGGGCCATGGAAATAGCATAATTAGGCACCACCCCTCATGACATAAAGCTGCTATCTGCAGGTGAATGGGAGGGGGTGGAGCCAAGTTTACACCCAGAAATCACACCATTAAGCTCAGAGTGAGGAGGGCTCCAATTGCGGTCAATCAGGGGGGTTTCTAGGTACTCAGATACCCTCCCTGTGTGCGCAACTGTAGTTTAGGACTTTTCATAGCATCAAAACCTTCATGCACCCCCTTAAAAAAGTTCTCTACCCACTTACCAAACCTCCCTAAAATATTTTACTCAATTACCACATATTTGCAAGGTTCACACAGAACTTACATTATTCTTTGCATAAAGGTACAACATACTGAGCCCCAAATTAACATTGTTGTGTGAGTGGATCAAGTAGCCGCACCATGGGCCTGCTAAGCTGATATGCACACAACTGGACAATGTTTTACGTAGTGCGTGTAAGCATCCAAGTTGCACTACACGTATCCCTATTGTTACTGCACCAAGATACAGAGCTCATTTGTATGCAGGGAGTATGAATTTTAGTTGGTGTTCTGGGGAGGTAACAGGGAATGGGGGAGGGGACTAGACAGATTTGGGTGTGTCGTGGGTGTGTTCCTGACAGCGGCTCAAAAGACGCACAAATCACTCACACAGTACGCCATGTCCAGACGCAGGAACTACACCTGCCATTAGGCTGATGCAGGTTTGGATGGTGCAGCAAGGTGTTGCATGTGGGCATCTTAGTTTCAAAGAAATTGCCCTGCGGCTGAAGGTGAAAAAGTTGCAGCTACGGCCACGTCTGCCTGCGACTCAATCAGACCCCCAGTCACAGACGTAGCTATCGTGGGTGCAGGGGATGCAGCTGCTACAAGGCCCGAGCCGTCCTCCCATGGCCTTCCTCCCTCCCTGCACAATGCCTGGCCTGCTGGGAGTGAGTGACAACTAGGGGCCACGCTCACCCCAGCGTAAGAGGGACGGACAGTGACGGGACAAGAGGAGCCCATGCCACCCAGACTGCAGCAGCTGCACAGCCGAATACCTCGGAGAAGCCACTGCGCACCCGCCAAAAAGAGAGGTGAGCGTTCAGCACCTGCAATAAGCTACGACAATCTACAACAGTGCAGAAGAGCGCACATATGGAGGTGAGCCTAGCCAGGGGGGTATGCTTTCTCTCCAGGGAGTGCTGTGGACAGAGATCTCTCTCTAGCAGCTGGGAGGGGGGCTTTCAAAAGTTTTTGTGGGTTCCACATAGTTCTAGTCACGCCCCTGCCCTAAGTGTTCTTTGCCCATTACAATTTGGCTAAACCAATATACAATCTGTGATACTTATCCCCATGTATCCAAGTCCAATAATTTGTAATATTTATGATTGTCTTGTTTGTGAATAGCCAGTCTTATTTTAAGTTTTATTAAAGTGCTGTGGAATATGATAGCGCCCTATAAATAAGAGTTAATAATAATAAAAATAAATGTTCTGCTCCTTTTTTTTTGCCACATATATTTTAACTGTAGCCACAAGAATCCATAAATTGAAGTTAAAGGTGTTTTTTTTTTTTTTTATCAATGTGCTAATTTAGCACCAGTTATTTCAGTAGTAACATCAGTTGTAAAAAAAAGTGAGGTAGGAATGAAACATCTGGATGAAACTGAATATTGTGAGACGTGAATATGACTAACTAAAGAGGATGCACAGCAAGATATCCTTAAGATTTTAGATCATTTTAAACAATCTTTGAATTGATTTAATATCTTGACACTAGAGGGCAGCACTGCATAGAAATATGTGAATTTATGGTGAATGAATGTGTGTATACATAAATAAAAAAAAATATATATATATATATATATATATATATATACACACACATACACATAGATAGATAGAGTCTGCTGTATATAATTAAGCCAGTAACTGCACTTGCTTAAACAGAATGTAATGCAAAGTATAATCTACCTTATATCATCAGTCAACATTTAGCTCACTTGTCACAATTATAATATGGTAATCTAACTTTTTCGTGAGCTATTTTGTAACATGTTCTACGTTCTTCTCAAAGTGCACTAAAATTTTGTGATAAGGTGATAATCTAACAATAAAAGTATTTGAGTATGGGAAAATGCAGGTGCTGCATAAGTATAGGTTTCTCTCTTTTGGGCATCATCACAATACAACATTGTCCCAGAGGTGATCAGACCACACAGAGCAGGGAGATACCTCCCAACGTCCCTGGAGCCGGGTAATACACACAGACAGACAGACAGAGCGGTGTGACAGCCTCTTCATATCAGGACGATGTGGCCCATAACAGCAGTTGGGGCTATGTGTCATGTGCCTAAGCCGTGCAGCTATGAGAGTATGTGAATGGGTTAGCATATCAGCATAGTGGCAAATACCTGGTTACCTAATTTTGCTCCTTCTCTCTGAGGAGCTCATGCCGAGTTGGACCCATTTTGTGCCAAACACGTAGAAGCGAAATGATGCCAAAAAAAAACCCAACACATTTGCATAGACTGCAGAGCTGGATGTATCACACGATGAGCTCTGCAAGGGGCAGCATATGTGTCCGTCTGGTTCATGACACGAAAGAACTGTAATGTGTGTGTACCTAGTATACAGTGTTAGTAGTAAATGCTACAGTACATGCAGACGCTTCCACATACACCTATTCTCAACTTGCACTAAATAGCCCTGTTTGGTGCACCATAGACTGTGGGCCTGATTCAGAGCGGGACACTCTGAAAGAGCGCTCGCTCTGAATCAGGGCGTTATTTGTTTTTTTTTGTGCGGCCTCCTGGCCGCTCGCTTAGCTGTGGGTGACCACCCACAGCTATTGCAAGCAGCCTGGATGATGGTCGCGATGGTCAAGACCATCACGACCATCGGGCTTGCGACGAGACCCTCGTGGTAGGGTCTTGTGGCCGCAAGCCCTAGAGAGCTTCCGGCTCTAATAGAGCAGGAAACTCTCCACTGACATCACTGGTGATGTCAGTGGGGCCGCCCTCAAACGGCAGGCGTTCGCTTGGTAACGCCTCAGTTTGTGAAACCACCCCCACGCCACTCCTACAAAACGGGCGTGCTGGCGATCAACATCGACATCCGCCCCCTTTTGTAGTGAGCCACGGAGCGAGAGAATTTCTCTCTCGCTCCAGGGCTTGCGCACGCGCAGTGCGGCCGCTGCACGTGCGCAGAGCCCACCATTGACCCGCTTGCGAGCACTCAAGTGCTTGCGAGCGGGTCTGAATGAGGGCCTATGTGCCTTAGCCTCGCTAAGCGCCCCGCCAGAGTCTTTTTTTTTAATAAAATATGCGTCTTATTCGTATTATCACTTCAACAAAACTACAATGCACGGGTACCCCGACTACTGACTCTGGCATTTCCATGTAGCTTCTGTATTTGTCTCGGGGCCTGATTCACTGCCGTACGCAACTCAACTGCAATTACGTACGCGTACTGCGCATGCATCGTAGTGTGCGTGTGCAAACTAGCTATTGCGATCGGGACTGTGATTGCAGAGGCTACACAGACCACGTGCAATATGATTGACAGGAAGCACGGTTTGTGGGTGGCGACGGGGGGGGGGGGGTCGGGGAACCGCAGGTGTGCCAGCGCGTTAGCACGCCATTGCAGGGACGTGATAAATGATCCACTGCGATGCGATATGCAGCCTGAGGTCTCATAACGTGCGTGGTTGTTAGCAATTCCTGAGTAAGGTGAGAGTTTGTGCAAGTGTGCGTGAGGCTGCGATGGTACTCTATGCTACCGATGGTTTCGCTATTCTGCTAAGTATTACGGTTGGAAACAAAGAATGACTTATGCGCACATGTTCTTAAACTGGAGCTTCAAACAGTGAGAGATTGGAATAGGTGTGTGTGTCTTTGTATGTGCGCAACAAGACATATAATAGGTGCATTGGTGCAAAACAACAACATGATCCTCATCTTAATTATTCTCCAGAAAAGACACCAGTGTTTAAATTGCAACACAAAATGTTTTAGTAACTCTGTTTAATGGCTATGTACAGTTTGTGTGACTTACTTCCTAGCAGGCTAATCTGTTGCAAACTGAAGGTTTTAATAGAAAATCATTTACTTGCTTAATTGTTATTGGTTAATGAGGTATTATGCACATCAGTAATCAGACAGTATATTGGTGCATACACACGGGACGACCATCAGCGATAACTATATCACTGCACTATCTCCTGGGAGATAGTAGTAATATCAGTAGTGATGTCAGTAGGTCCTCCCACAAACGCCAGGCATTCCTAAGGGAACGCCTGCATTTGTCCAGCCACCCCCTCTATCGACTTACAAAACGGGGCGAGCTGTCACTCACCATAAACAGCTGCCCCGTCTTGTAGCGAGACTCGTAGCGACTGAAGTTCAGTCGCTCGGCCGGGCTCGCGCATGCGCACACCGGACACGGCACATGCGCAGTGGCCAAACATGGAGCCGCTTGCGAGCGGCTCTGAATCAGGCCCTAAGTCAGAAGCAAAACCTTGAGGTAGTTAATGATTGATTTTTTTGAATAATTGTCTAAAGCTGGAGACACAGTATAAGATTTTGCTAAATGCTACTAATGACTCGTCCGATTCAGACAACCCAAAAGGATCCCATAAATGGGATCGTATACACTACCCAATAATCGTACCTCGTATACACTACCCAATAATCACTTAGTTCCAAACAATACAAAAATTACGAGAACGACATAGCATGTGCAACACGCACTATATCGGAAGCCAATCCGATGGGGTTTTGACCAACCATCGGCCCCTGGTGCTGTGTACACACTACACAATTATCAGCCCTATCTGACAGATATATCCATGTCGGGTCAAGAATCGCATAGTGTGTACCCGGCTTTAGTCAGTATTTACCAATTCCAGTCTTGGGGAACCCTAACAGTGCATGTTTTCCAGGTGCTACCTTTCCCCCGATTTCTCCAAGCTCTCCACAAAACTGTTGTCCCACATCTTCGTAGACGCCAAAAAACGAATACCTTGTAACTGGAAAAACCCTCTCCCACCGTCTCTCTCTGCCCCAAAATAACAAATTTGGCAAATTGTGGCAATGAAAAATAACTATTACTTATTATATCCACGATAGGGGCCATATGTTTGTCCAAGTGTGGGCTCTGTGGCGCTCTTACGAGAGCATTCATCACCTTTGCCCCTTATACTTGCTTTTTCCACTGGACCCATGCGTGATGGGGAGGGCCACCCTCCTCGCTTCCTTCTTTCTTGCTATATTACCCTGGATAGGTACTCTACTTCATCTATATAATGATGTTTTCTGAGCATCATATGATGCTCCTTAAGATGCTCTATCTTTTCAAGTAGTCCCGTTTCCACCCCTATAACCCCCCTTGCACATTATATTGTTTTTGTTCCATTTGCATGTTTTGCTTCCTATTGTATTCCGTATATTTGAAAATGTGGCTCATTGTTGGTGCTTCCTACGGAATCTGTATGTAATACAGGCGGCTGTTTATCGGTTCCAATCCCGTTACGAGAAGCCAGACAGCAGGAGATTCCGATGTTGGCTGGTAATTACCCTAACCCCCTCTTAGGGGTGCCTAAACCTGAAACTTCCGGGGTGGTGCCTAACTCT
Organism: Taudactylus pleione; assembly: GCA_031769625.1. Classification (NCBI taxonomy): domain Eukaryota; kingdom Metazoa; phylum Chordata; class Amphibia; order Anura; family Myobatrachidae; genus Taudactylus; species Taudactylus pleione. Next base: position 213,071 of record JAUIMM010000757.1, on the reverse strand, counting down.
AAGTCCTCCTCGGGGGTGCCTAAACTTAACCCCCCCTTCCCGCACCCTAAACCTAACCCTCCCGGGGGTGTGCCTAACCTTAACCTACCCCCAGGGGTGCCTAATCAACTCTCCCCCCTAGGGGTGCCTAACCCTAACCTTCCCCCCAAAAACTTAACCCCGCTACACTCCCTAGACCTAACCCTGCTCTCCCGCGGCTAACACCAAGTACTCCCCGGCCATAACTCGCTCGGACTGTCGTCCTTCGGCGTTCTGGCGTCAGGATTCAGATAGGCGTTGGTGTTTTGATGCCCCCATCGGGCTTGTCGTGTTGGGATATAGACCAGCGGCATTTAGTCCGCCGGTCTATAAACTGAATCCCCTTCCTACCTTTGTATATCCATTCATATGTTCAGCCTGTCTACTTTCATGAGCACTTTAAATAAAGAAAAATAAAAATTAGAAAGAAATAGTTGGCACCACCTGTGGATCTTTTCACAATGTGTCAGTCAGCAATGACTACACCTGCACGGAGCATGGAAAACTTGCACTGTAAGGTTCCCTGGGGACCGGTCCTGTGAAACACTGGTCTATATTAAGGAGACAAATATGCCTACAGCTGGAGCACTTGGTCATTACCCTCTTTGGGAATCACGGCAATATGTGCACTGAGGGATGGCTATGAAAAACAATTTTTCATGTTCCATGAATTTCCTAATTTTTCCAGAGACCTTAGAAAATGAATAGCTAGAAGATATGTGTCTAGTCCCAGCTTGTGGAAGTCCTGAGAACGTTTTGCTTGTTAGGGCCCATTCGGACCCAAGGCAATATGCTGCTCGCTGCTGGGAGCTAGACATGGCGAAGCTTTATAATATGAGTTCCCTGCCTTGCAGTAAGAGTCACTTACCCAAGTCACAAGGTAGAGCAAGTACTTACTTGCATAGTTATCTGTTTGATTGGGTGAGAGGGAACCCCTGGATTAAGGCATATTATACATTATACTCCACAGCTAGAACACAGGGCCTGATTCAGAGGCGAACACTCGCACTGAATCAGGGCGGGCGCTGTTTTTATTTTTAGTAGCGGCCTTCCGGCCGCTCGCATAGCTGTGGGTGGCCACCCACAGCTATAGCGAGTGGCCATGATGATGGTCCAGAGAGCTTTCGGCTCTGACATTACTCGTGACGTCAGTGGGGCTGCCCCCAAACGGCAAGCGTTCCCTCGGGAACGCCTCCGTTTGGGCAGCCACCCCTCCGGCCCGGCCACCAAACGGGGCGAGCTGTCACTCAACATCGACAGCTCGCCCCCTTTGGTGCGAGACTCGGAGCGACGGATTTCCCGTCGCTAGCCGGGTCTCGTGCGTGCGCACGACGGAGCCGGCTCCGTCGTGCGCATGTGCTGTGGGTCACCATCGACCGGGTTGCGAGCGGTCAGCGCTTGTGACCGGGTCTGAATCAGGCCCTCAGTGCAGTCTTCTTGCTCTCTTGTCTCACCCAAGCGTTTGTTGAGACTAGTAATTAGCATTCATCCCCTAAACAAAGTTCATTACGGGTTCCACAACACAATATAATAAAGAAAACATACATGACCTGTTTATTATTATTATTATTATAGAAACTGAAAAATCAGATCACTAGTGTTCGTGTTAAACAGTGCATAAGGATATAAGTTTGACTTCAAAGTTGTTACGTAGTCACATGTGCAAAAGTCAATGTCTTCGTTGAGGCGTATGCATATCCTATTTGGCTAAGGCAGACCATGTTCCCTGAGTTAATATGATCAGTTGTGTCAGTTAGTTACTCATTTGTGACCAATTACTGTGAAAGGACGGCTTCGCTGCACTGGCCGAGCTGTGTCCTGACAAGTTTTACCCATCACGAATCTGACTTCAATCTTGCAAGACAAAACAAATGTCTCTCAATTCGGCAATGCTGGGATATTATTTTAATGATCTCTGTAAATGAATGTCCTAATTAGCTGCCGTCGACTGCCGTTTCCTCAGGCTACTCTGTGGCTTTGCAAACTTTGAATAACTGACACGTGAATGCTCTTTTTACAGGCATACAGGATCCAGACTGTGTCAATAACAGGACAATACTGGTAGCAAACTGCGACCGGATCTCAAGCAAATTAAGGTGTGGCTATTCAAAACTGGCAAACACAAACAGGAAGAAAGCTTTACTGTAAATATAACATGGCATAGAAAGTGAATCTATGACTTTAGCAGGATAAACAAAATGCACTGTTGGATATAAAGAGGCAATGTAAAGTTCTGTATTAATCTGTGAACTAGATCATGTAATGACAGAGCCATTATTCTACAAAACGTAATCTTAAAATGTCACTAGTTATTAATAAGGCCAGGATATTTACACCATCGTATCACTAATGCTTCAGCAAAGTTTTGTAAATGCTGTTCACCAAAATCTCTCTCCCTGCTTGCAGCAATGGGGGGGGGGGGGGGGGGGGGGCAGGGCTGGTGATTCTGCAAACTAGTAGTGTGCCTAGGAAAGCAGAGAGGTGGGGAAAGGTGCTAATGTCACATCAGATGGTCAAACGCCTGACATTTCAAAACCACCCCTTCATTAAAAATGTTCTCCGCTAATGGAAGATCATCTTCATTTACTGCTTAAATTACTCATGAGAGTGAGGGGCTATTAGTAATGCCTTTATTACATGTGGCGCTTTAGGGCTGATTCTAAGTCGCATGTTAGACCGTTGCAATTCTGGCCGCTAACAGCGATTGTTGATCCATGCAAACATCCGCCTGTATTTGGTGTTCGCTGCAGGAGAGCTGGCTGTAATCAGACCCTCACCTCTGAACACGCCCATGGAACCCTCCCCCCACGTGCCAACACCCCGCTGCCATAATGTAACGCCTATTCACTGGCATGTGAGAAGCGACCGAGATGCAGCCGACTCAGAATCACTCCTCATGGATCTAAGCTGCATATGCAGGCCACGACACACGCGCAGTTTGTTTACTAAAAATTGCGAGATCGGTCCACTTTCGGAACTGCGTGCAACTTTGAATCAGGCCCATTGGGCCTGATTCAGACCCGGACGCTGTTTGCGTCCGCTCGCTGGCTAAAAGGGGCCCGCTATTTAAATCATGTGCTCGCACTGAGTCGCGTAAACCCGCCCACTAAGTAATAGCGAGCGGCCGCACTATGCGCTCGCACCTGTATAAAGACGCCCCTTTGCCACTCGCAACAAACGTCATCTCCGGCAGTTGTAGGATTAATCGTGAACATCGAGAGCCATCGGAGCTGCTCGCAGCGCTTGTGGTAGCCTTTTCCCACCACAATATTGCGAGCAGTTCAGGCTAAAATACAACCCAGTCACGTGTGTAATGACGCTACTTTGCTAATTATGCACGCCCATTAAATGCCGCTCAATGCGAGCGAGCGCAGCATAGCGTCCGGGTCTGAATCAGGCCCATTGTGTGTAAGAGGCTCTATTCTACATTGGGAAAAGAGCAATTAGAAGACGCATAATGTTTCCCTCTAAAAGTATAAAATAAAACACAATATTCCCAGAGCTGGTTCACAAATCAAGTTAATTTGCAGATTGGAAATGGCCATATAACAGCCATGTGACTCAATTTAGGAACCCAAAATACTTTAATTACAGCTATTAATACACTTCTTGATTGATTACCAGGGCCACTTACGTTTTTTGGGGGTACATACGGATTTCCCCAAAAAAGAAGTCCTTTTCGCTAGTTTCGCCATTTGCGGCATTCGCACGTCCGCGTTTTCCCGTTTTGCAATTGAATAGAGCTAAAAGCGGGAGCGCGCATTGTGAAAATATGCAATAACTTTGCCCCAAAAAAGGCGAAAACAATGCGCTTTTCGCAGATCTCGGCTTTTCGCGGCTAATTGTATCTGGCCCTATGCCTAGATTAATACACAGCGGACAGGAGAGTGGTGTGCAGCAGAGAGACCAGCTAACACCAGCAATCACCTGGCATGTATTGCCTCTGCTGTATGGCATCAGGATTCAGGGAGCCGAGTGCGTAGGAAATTGCTGGCCACTTGCCCATGCGCTATTGCACTTCACCAACGCCGGAGACTCGCACTGATCTGGTCCATTTTCCTCTCAACTTGTGGCACATCCCCGAAATTATAAGTGACCCATACATTCTTGCCAGATTCTCATAGTGCCCAATTAGTGTAGGAAAGGTGCGCCATTAACATGGCAGATGGACAACACATCCTGACAGAGGAACATGGCCCCTAGAATAGGATTCTGCAATACAACTACTGTAGGCTCACGTTGTAAATGAGGTCCAATGTATGTTGGATTGTGGCATGGGTACAGGCATTTGCCTGGGCCTTTGGTACTGAATATGACATGCATGAAATTGGGAAAATGTAGCTTTCCTTTGCAAAGAAATATCATAGAGAATGTTTTCAAAAAGTGAACTTTAAAATAATTTATAATAGTGGTCTATAAAGGATGATCTATTTGTGCCCCAGTTATGATGAACAATGAGCTGCTTGGAGAATCATTTCATACAAAGTGGAAGGGCAGCACTGGAAGAAAATATATTGGATATAAAAGAGAATGAGCGTACAGGTGCGCAGAGACTGTACCGGTGTAACGTACCGCAGAGGTCAGTCGGGCAAGTGCCTGGATTTGCAGGATTCTGTTGTTTGCGTCAGTTCCAATGTCTAACTTATCAGCAGACCTATGAATAAAAATAAGACAGAATAGAAAAAACTAATTACTTGTATGTATTAGAGCTTATATTATACATTATTTAAATACATTATGTAATTATGTAAGAAATATCAAAATGTTTGCTCTCTGTTTACTTGCAGTTATGACTATGTTTTATAGTGTTACTCCTCCTTTGCAGCAAAGTGCCTTCTTGTAAATGGCCATATTTAAAACGGACGACAATACCAGACAGAAAAAATGATTAGCCTTTGTTTATTTATTTATTACCAGTTACTTACCGTATTTACTCGAGTATAAGCCGAGTTTTTCAGCACATTTTGTGTGCTGAAAAAGTACCCCCTCGGCTTATACTCGAGTGAAGTGTAGCGCTGACCGGACGGAGTTCGGTCAGCGCTACACAGCACAAAGCCGGCAGCTGTGTGTTTGCTGTAATCAGCAGCCGCAGAGAGTCTGTCAGACTCTCATCGGCTGCTGCTGCTCCCACTGCGGGAGCCATCTTCCGGCTCCCGCAGTGGGTAATGGGAGAGACGTCATGAGGAATGACGTCTCTCCCATGCAAAGCGGCCGGAGGAGCTGTTAGTGGCGGGACCAGGAGCGGGAGTTTCAGGTAAGTGATTTTTTTTTATTTTTAATTCTTATTACGTCTCTCTCTACTGGGGGGAGGGGGTGGACCTACTGGGGGCACTACCAGGGGGCGATTACTACAGGGGGTACTACCAGGGGGGGGGGATTACTACAGGGGGCACTAAAAGGGGGGATTACCACTGGGGGTACTTCCAGGGGGGGATTACTACTGGGGGCACTAAAAGGGGGGGGGGATTACCACTGGGGGCACTACCAGGGGGGGATTACTACTGGAGGCACTGAAAGGGGGGATTACCACTGGGGGCACTACCAGGAGGGATTACTACTGGGGGAACAACCAGGGGGAATTACTACTGGGGGCACTACCAGCTGCTGCCATTTCCCACCCTAGGCTTATACTCGAGTCAATACATTTTCCCAGTTTTTTGTGGTAAAAGTAGGTACCTCGACTTATATTCAGGTCGACTTATACTCGAGTATATACGGTATATAGCATCAGCATATTTCTATGCACTTTACAATAGCGAATAAACAGTAATAGAAGAAGACTGGGTGATAACAGACAGACATAGAGGTAAGACAGCCCCGCTAGCAATCTTATGCCGCTAGAGGAACAACAGTATGATTATAACATTGTAATCATACAGTCGTTCCTCATCCCCTGTAGTGCCTACACTGAAGATATGTCGCTCAGTGCAGGCACCCTCCCTCATACCCGAACATGCACAATCTGTCGTTATCGGCAGATTGACCAGCATGTTCAGGCGATGATTGATGTTGAAAACGACCAGCGGGAGCGCGCATTGCTGGTCGTTTTAGACATTTTAATGCCCGATTTGTGAACGATTAATGAGAGACTGAACGATAACAATGTTGTTATCGTTCAATCGCTCATTTTAATCGCCTAGTGGACACGCACCTTTACAGTCTAGATTGCATCGACATTTTAACCACGATAACATAACTGTCAACGTTCTGGTGTCAACATTAAAAATGTCCACATAGTCAGTGTGGACATACTGACTGCATCCTGATCTACCTTGGGTGAGGGTTAAGGTTGAGAATTAATGAGCCAAAGACAAGATAGATGTATATGACAATTCATATTAGAGACAATTAACTGGTCTGCAAGATATCGGTATGACTGGGATGCACAAAGTACTACATGCATCCAACAAAATGTTGTTATACATTTTCCATTCAAGTCTGAAGACACATATGTACAAGTGCTAAAGATAAATATACCAAGCAAACCACATTAATAAACCACATGGTCTAGCCCCTAGCATCTTGATGTTTTACCTACACAAATCTAATGTGTGCAACATAAACAAGCACCTGTGGTTCTGTACATGCCATATGGCTATGCAATGTTTAAAAACAAACAAGACAGGAGACATATATTGTTTGCAAACTCTGAGAGGAGAACAGGTTGAGGCTTCTGCAAAATCCTGCTGAACAGGAAATCTGAGGCTGGAGTGTCATTCAGGAAATATGGACTCCTGACACCTACACCATCATATTTAGGCAGCCTGTCTCCATATTCCAGTAGCCTGTCTATGCATTAGATTCTAACGTCTGTGCAATCAGTCAGTCGTCCGCTAGCGAGCTAACAGCTTGGTCTTTACAGAGGCATCTCATTTTGTTTTCACTGCAACATCTCCACATGAGCCAAATAACATTGAGAATGTCAATTTAATGCACTCCCGTCTGGGAAGTTAATGTGATCTACTGCAGACACTTTACAGCCACTAGATCCGGGCTTGGTTTACATGCTCTTATATTTACAGATTCATTTAGCAGAACAGCTGAATTTATTACCATGATGCTGTGGAAGGGAACGCATTGTCTGGAAATGAAAACCTTACTTAATGCTAATTTATTTCCTCCACACATCAACTCGCTACCATTGAAAGAATGCTTAATTTTCCTTTTTCTGTTTTAAACACCCAGCTTCTATGGCAGTGACATCACTCACACAGATGTGCCAGTGACATCCTCCTGCATTACTATAATAGACTGCTCAGAAGAGGGCGAGGTGGAAAAAACTAGATAAATGACATCCTAACGGTCAGACATATGGCAATGAAGAATAAAAGTTTTAAGATAAAATAACATATTTAAGGATTATTTTGCATAGATATCAGGATGAAAACTTGATAGCGACAACACTATTATTCTATTTTGTTACTCTATTTCCACTTTTTCAATGAATTATTTAAACAAATATATCTCACACTGCAATTAACTGAAACTACTAATTATATTACAATTTTTAGTATGCTTTTTTATTAAATATTACGCTTTAGATTTTCACATTTTAATCCAGAAGAGTTAGGTAATGAAAGTACCTAAAATAGGCTGCGAAAAGAATCCGCCTTCTGCAGTTAACGTACGGAAGCTTCCAAAGATAATTGAATCTGCCCCTTTGTATCAAATAGAACAGCAAATTCCTAGCAATCATTGTCCGGTGCCCATGTTCTCTGTAAATATTGCAATCTTTGAAATATATGACAATGCTAATATCTACACAAAGTTGTCTCAGTATGTGTGTTAAGAGTATGCAGTCTGAGAGTCATGAGATACAGAGGAATGGCCGCACAAATGTAGCGTAGCATATTGCCAGCACTAAATGTATTTTTATTAGTCTTCATGTGACAAGAAAATGTAAATACAGAGGACAAAGGAACGGGTAATAAATGAAAGATTGCACCATCTGAAAGGACTGTAACCAAGGTCCTAAACCCCAAGTGTACAAAGGAGAGGTTCTGATCAGCATAGCAATACCCTGGTTCTTCATCGTTTAAACAGACAAATGTATCAAATTTGTAGTTGCTTAATTCTAACAGAAAAGAGGGACTTATAAGGGCTTTTAGCTCCTAGGGTTAAGTGCCAGGAGCTATTCAATTAAATCCTGCGGTAAGGCCTGCAGGTAATGTACGGTAAAGGTGCCCACACACTAGGCGTTCAGGTCACGATCCGATATCGTGTCCGATTTCTCCCCCTGCAGTTGTGGGCACGATTTGGTGTTAAAAACAATCCAAATTGACCCACGATCTATCGTGCATCCTACACTATTCCAGTGCATCGTGATAAGATTTTCAGATCTTGTCTGCAGCAGGCAAGATCTGAAGATGCGATGTACGACCAGCGGGTACGCGCATCAGCATCGTAACCGTGAGTAGAGACTCACGATTAGGACATATTTTATACGATCTGTCGTCCCGATGCGTCGGAATCGGGCTGATCGTTTAAAATATTGCCTAGTGTGTGGGCACCTTAAGGCATAAAATCCAGGTTAAGCTAAGAGGGTGCACTTAACCCAGATTTCTGCTTGCACCCTCTCTGGTGCTTACCATGGTCACTAACTGAATAGCTTCGGGCTCTTAACCCGAGAGGAAAAAGCCTGTGATAAGTCACGTGGCTAATTGTATCTTCAAAACATATTGGCATTATATAAGAGCGTCACTCATGTATAAACCTGAACTGATATTTGTACACTGATATTTATAGGTCCAGGTAAATGAAAGATCATCTATAGTTACCAATAAAGTACCACAGAAAACCATATTATGAGAACATTTTCTTGACTTTACTAACCAGTAAGGTTTGAACAAAGTAGCTCTCGGACACGGTGATTCCATTCAGCCGCCAGTGCTAAATTATGCAAACCTGTCGTTGTCCACATTTAGCTACAATGTCTTAACTACTATAAAACCTGTAACTATGGTTATGAAAATGAACACCCAGGATTTTGCATGGGACAAAAATAAAACTATCTTTACAAATTATTGTAATTTTATTTACACTGTGCTAGTGGCAATTATATAACTAGTGGGAACAATTGGAGATGTGATTTGGAGGGGAACACTTACACATCACAGATATTGGAGGTCAGAGGAGCAAGCGGTGCCAGCTGTTTCAGAAGTCGAACGCCCATCTGCCACCCTTTATCTCTTCCAAATTCACAGACCGTATCCGCACACTCGTCGGAGGAAAACTGGTAGAACACAAAGCCATCCTGGAAACAGTGCTGCTTGTCCACTGTGTGAAGATGAGCAGTAAAACGTCACAATACAGTCTCTATATTTAATGAATTTACCTTCATAAATGTGACAAAAGCCATAAAGAAAAAGTTGCATCTCATGGAGAACAACGCGTTGTTAATGTATAATCACATTATAGTTTACATACACAAAAGCCCAGAGGATGTTCTCAACTTGTCTGAGGCAACTTATGTTTTAAAGGCTTAAAGCTTAGTTTCATGTTTGAAAAATGTTTGGAAAATGGAATCAGGGATGAGAAGAGCCTGGGAGGCCCTAGTACTCGTGAGCGTGAGTTGGGGCACTCAAAAAGCAGTGGTACTCCAAGGGGTGCATGTTGGGGACTTGTATACACCTCTCTCTCACCTTGGAGCCCCAGAAAGGCCCGGCCCCCTCTCAGCGCCCCTACATGGAATCCCTTCCTGACCGGCAGGGTCAGTCCTCTGAGAAACCCTTCCTTTACATTGTTAAAGACTGATTATGAAAATGGTCATCCACAATGGAGGCTGTAACAAAGCATTATGTCTGGTCCCCCAAATGCCATGGTATTGTGATTTGTGCTGTTTGTATTTAAATAGAATGGCGTTAGCAGGTTGAAGAATCATAATTACACAGAGGGATCAGGTACATAATAATTCTCCACTACAGCCTACTGTAGAAAAAATGTTTTTATTCTTGAAGAACCGACTTAATCAGGGAACAGCAAATGAGAATGACTCCCATGGGAGTGACCTCCACAATTACACTAAGCAGTTGGGAGACTCCGTTAAACAAATATTTTTTTGAAAGTGAGGAAGTAACCGGTCACATAAAACCATGCACTACACACAGCTATTGTATTGTTTTCTGGATGCACACAGAACTGACTGATCATTCAGGAGAAAGCTGCCCAACAATTCAGTAAGAATGTAGACAAGCAGTACAGTAAGAGTCAGTGATGTCACTGATTTCATTATTCACTGTATTCTAAAAAATAAAACAACAGTTCATACAACAAATGGCTGCTTATAATGTGGGAATGTAACAGGTTTTTTTGGCAATTCAGTTTTAAGTATTAACAATATTCACTAAACACACATACCACACATTCACTCCACACACATACCACACATTCACTCCACACACATGCACACGACACACTCACTCCAAACACATTGTGGGCATATCAGAACAGTGCTAGATGCTAGTAATTTCATCAAGTCATTGGTAGGACCACAAACCATGTACACCAGATATTACCAAGTAACGGCCCCTATACCTACCCCACGCTTAGTGTGGAAAATGCGACTGAAATTGACATGCACTTTGCATACTCTCAACTCAGAAGAGGTCGTATATCTGACTACACGCACATGGCACATTCCTCTCACATGCAAATGCCCGGTTACTGCCCAGTTGCCATACAGAAATGCCCATTCAGCCATTAGTGAGAAGGAACGGAGATCCACACGACTAAAAATCGCTCATAGCTGCACTAAGTTGCACATGTCGGCTGCAGCGCACTTTGCTAAAAATGATGAGATGCGGCCACATTCAGACATGCCCACAACTCAGTACCAGACCCATAAGCTGTACACTTCCTTCACTTGCCAACACACATGCGACATATATATATTCTATTTGTTTTCCTCAATAAGAGAAATATTTCCATGTACCTGTACATGTTATTTGCATATAAAAAGTTTACAGAAAAAAGTAAAAAGTAGTTCAATCTTTAGTTCATTCTGCAAATAAAAAAAAACATTTCCTTTTAGCATCACAGAGATTGATAACCATCAGTGTGAGATCTGTATTATCACCTCTTATCTCACTTCATGCAAATGGGAATTACAAGAATGTACGCACATTACGCACTTCTACCAGCACAGCATACTTCCAATTCTCACTGTATTTAAATGTCACAGCTGTGATGTACTACAGAGATGCAGAATATGTATAGCTAGGTGGAACGGGTGATGGAATATTTCGGAAATGCAGCCGCCGGGGACTTGGCTATAACAGCACATGGTGTCTTGTAAGATGAAATGTAATTTCACTCGTCAGGTCATGAGCTTTCTAAGCAGCTGAATCCTGCTTTTTATTTATCATTAGAAAAAAACCCTAAGTATATGTTGATTGATATTTGATCAAAGAGAGCTAATGGGCTCATTCAAAATATAATGCAAAAAGCATGTGAATCACACAACAAAAACAGCAACAAGGTAATTTTTCAAGCACTGCATCTAACGGAGTTAATAAGTGAACAGTGGTGTATAATGGTACATACTAGTTGAATGGATGGGTGCCAAATCTAGCATTCCAAAGGGGTTTGGGTACGAGATGCCGGTGGTCAGAATCCCATTGACCCCGACGGGGTTAGGATACAGAAACTTGTCGGTCAATATTCTAATCCTCTCCTTGCACCTATCCCTAACCCTCCCTCCCCGATGCCTAAACCTAACCTCCCTTCGGGGTTCCAGCAGTCGGGATTCCGTTGCAGCATTCTGAGTGCCAGAATCCCCGCGGTTGGGATTATGACCGCATCCCCTCCAAAGGAACCTCGGAATCTGTTCAAAAATAAATGCTTAACCTTTGGGGATCCAGGTATGACCTATGTAAAATCCTGAGACAGGTTTGCATAGTGCTGACATGACAATACCCTTTATGTACAGTTTTTTTCCCATTTCAACATAAAGAGCATTTTAGTGTCCAAAGGGGAAAAATTAAACTGGCAGGAAAGTATGGACATCACCACTTATCTCCTCTGAGTCATCTTACAGAACAACTCAAACGGCGACAACGGCACCGCAACTTTCCCTCCATGCATCCCAATCTCGTCCCGGACTAGTGGATTTTGTAAGCAGCCCCATAAAGCTGCACCTATGAGCACCACGAGAAGACTCATGGGTAATTGATTTGACCCCAAAGAAAGTTGACAATACTGAATAATGCCATGCATTCTGAGGAAGCAATGGAACATCTGCAGAATTCAATACTTAAAATAAATTGATAGTAAATAAACAAAATCATTCTCTAGTCATAAATTAAATGCATTGAACACTAAAAATGTATGGTTCTTAACCAGATCTTATGTCAACCGACAACCATAGTTCAATCTCTGCAGACCCAAATTAATATCTGGGCTACCAACGTAAGATGGGAAAAGTGCACAAACACTATTGAGAAAACTATTGGAATTTTGAGTACCATTAGGCCTTAGGGCCATATCCAATTAGCCTAGAACACTGTTCGGGCGCTAATTGATCCCCGCGATCAGCGAAAAACGGGGATTTTTCGTCGATAATCCCCGATTTTCACCAATATTTTTTTTCTTCCTATCCTATTAATTCAGGCGAATTAATAGGATAGTTCGCCATTAACACATAGGAGCCGCGATAAGCTTGCGGCCCTATGTGTTCTCGCCTTTTTTGGGGCGAAAAACGGCACTTATCGTGGATTATTTTTCGGTATACATTAGGTCCCGAAAAATACCCGATAAGTGCCGTTCTCAGGCCGACTTCGGGGCTAATTGGATAGCCCCGAGCGAGCCCCGGGCGAGCTAATTAGCCACGGTAATTTACCGTGGCTAATTGGATATGGCCCTTAGACATAAGGGTTGTTTGTAACTGCTAACGCTAGAGGCTCAATAAGAAAAGAGCTGCAATAATGTTATATTAAATCAAACACATGTGTTTAAAGATAGATGCTCGAAATTAAAACCGGACCAAACAACAGATCTGTCCTGCTACATTGTTGTCCATAGCACAGCGATCGGAGACACGCATTCTCGTCTCCATAGGATGTAATGGTGGACGCGCTTTTGCGTCTCCATAGGAATGAATGGACACGCAACCCCGCAATCGTGGGACCCGCCACAGCGTAGCATGGCGCATAGCGCAATTCACGGGCACGTTTGCGCCGCGATCAGCCAAAATGAATGTAGGCGCATCTGTATACAAATTCTGCTGGAATGGTTGAACTTTCTCAGATTTAGCTTAATTTCTTAATCAATCAGAAGAATTTTCAGCGAATATTAAAAGTTAACGACATAATTTGCCAAAACATCAATATGCATCAAGTATCTCTACTCTGGACTCTGCAGGTGACAAGGAGAGACCATCATCATAGCAAAGGGTTTTCTTTTTACTGTAAAGGTGGTCAGAATGTGTCATTTTGATGGCATTAGTCTGTCTGGTGATAAATACAGGGAATTAATACAATAGCTACTTGTGGGTTAAGTATAATTTCTACCCGCTTTTTAAAAAACAATCTGTAACTATATAGGTTTTCATATATTAAATACAATAAGATACAAGATGAATACTAGCGCTGGAAAAACTTCCCAAGTACAGACATGCTCTCTAAGGATTAGATGTGGAATGCACAAAAATAACGTTCTGGTTAATGCAGCACCCACAGAAAACTGGCACGCAGGGGTACTCATGTTACCTGGGATGGCTGGTAAATGCAGCCAGATTAGAAAAACCTTTACTCTTTCACTTACAATCAGGTAACAGGAGTAACAGTGGCCCATAAAATCATGTTCCTCTCAATAAATTCTAAAAACAGTTGGAAATATGACATAATTGCTTACACTGTCTTTGCCCTCACATACAGATTATGGGCCGGATTCAGAGATTTACGCAATGCAGATATTTACGCAGATTGAACGATTTTTAGCTATTGCGCAAATGCGTGAAAGCCGTACTGCGCATGCACAGCAATTGGTTTGCTCTTACGCTCGCACAGAGGATTCACTTGCGAAGTGAGTGACAGGTAGTCAGCGTTTTGGGGAGGTAACGGGGGGGGAGGGTGGCTAGGTAAACGCAGGCGTGTCGAGACCATTCAAACGCTGTTTCATGGGCGTGCATAAATTAACCATTGCGCTCTCCTTCACAGCATGAGAGCTCTCAGCGTGTCAGGATAGACGCAGTGTTTGAGACAGGTCAGACTTCACTCAGAAGCTGCGTGGCTGCCCGATCTGTGTTGATGTTCCAGACCCGTGAGAGAACGCAGTTGCGATTGCATAACCGTAAATTATTATTATTATTAGCCTTTATTTATATGGCGCCACAAGTGTTCCGCAGCGCCTTACAAAGTACAAAGACATAAGTGAACAAGAAACCAGTGACTTACAGTACAATACAGTACAGGACAAGTACATGTTGCATTAGCGATCATAATACCTCTGAATCAGGCCCTATATGTGCTCTCTGAAATCCAACATTTTAGTTAGACAGACCTGAAAGCAGAATTCCAAGTTTCAGCAAGATCTGCCAGACCCCGGCAGCCGTGTATCTGCACTGGACAAATGGGCAGTTCTGCAAGAGCCAATCCACCAGCTCCGACCCCACACAACTTTTTCTGAAAAGCAAAAAGCATATTGGGGAAATTGAGCTTGATCTTGGTGGAATAACATGTAAGTGCATAGAACTCCTGTGATGTAATAACATACATAATAAAATGTAAAAAAGTAAAGTATAAAATAAAAATAGCTTATGTCATTTCTACTGTTGGGTAAAAGATGAAAGATATTACTATCAAAATGGACAATACCCAGCTCTTACCACATATAATAAACAAATATATAACAGCTTGTCTAAGGTTTTTCTTTTGACAGGTACCCTGACATGTATAGTAATTGTCTAACCATACTAGTCTCTGACTATGGGCCCGACTCATTCCGAATCGCAATTGCGAATGCAACAGCGATTACGCATGCAGTTCAACTGTGATAGTATGCTATTCCATTCGCAGCACTACATAAAGGACACCCACTTCACCTTACTCACATCCGTAATGTTTAGCAAGACTGCAAGACCATCGGTACAATAGAGTACCATCGCAGCCTCATTCATGCACACTTGCAGAAGCCCTGATCTTACTCAGGAATTGCTAACTTCCACGCACGCCATCAGGCCCCAGGCTACGTATGCCATTGCAGTGGATAATTTATGCACGCCCTCGCAAAGGCATCCGAACGCGCTGGCACCCCCCCCCCCCCACAAACGGCACTTCCTGTCAATTACTATGCGATGGGTCTGCATAGTCATTGCGATAGCAGCCCCGAATGCAATGGCTAGTTCATGCACACGCATTGCGATGCACACGCATGCGTAGTACACAACAATCGGACGATTGCGTACGTAATCGCAGTTGCGTATGGTAGTGAATCAATCCCTATATACTGTATTCTCCTATAACATATTTTTGCAGACATTTAAAAAAAAAAAATCCTTTATCACACAACCTTAATTATAATACTGCTACTTTCATATGACATACTCTTGCATTTGAGTACTATGGGCCTGATTCAGCACGGATTGCTATTGAGTTCGTAGCTGCGTAATCGCATGCAATGAAGCTGCGAAAATATGCTAATGTCTGCCACAGCTCAGCCAGCATAGAGACGCCCACTACTGCTTACTTACATCCGTAATACCTCGCAGTCCTGCGTATAGATCGGTACCATCAAAGCACATCAGCCCATCATGCACAATTGCAGCAGCTCTGAGCCGTTGCAGAAATTGATCTCGTCGCACGCAGAAGGCTCTCGAGCTGCGTATGCAATCACAGTGGCTAATTTATGCACGCACATGCAATGGCATTCAGACAGACAGCCAAGTCTGCATTTCAGCACCCACTCCCCGTCACCACCCCCAAACGCTCACAGCCTGTCACTCACCCTGCAATGGATTCCTGTCTGTGTGCGTAATCGCAGTGCAATCGCCCCACACGCACAGTGTGGTGCATAAACATGCGCAATGGCTAACAATCGCACGATCTGCATACGTAGTTGCAATTGCGATCCGTGCTGAATCTGGCCCTATGTACTAGGCCAGTGTAAGCTAACCTTGACACTCCAGCTGTTGTGGAACTATATATCCCAGCATGCCCTGCCACAGTTTTAGCATGCCCTAATAGCAAAACTGTAGCAGTGCACGCTGGGTTATGTAGTTCCATAACAGCTGGAGTGTCAAGGTTAGCCAACACTGTACTAGGCCTACTCTTTATACAAAATCTTTTTTATTGGCGTGTGCTGTCAGCGGAGTAGCTCCAATGAGGGACTAAATTTAATGTGCGACGTGGGTGGTGGGTAGGCTGCCGGTTCTTCTCCTAACTCTTAAGTTGGGTACACACTGGCAGGTTTAGGGAGCGTAGCGGGGCAAGGGTTAGGTTTGGGGTAAGGGGAGATTAGGGTTAGGCACCCCCCCGGGAGGGTTAGGTCTAGGGAGCAGTAAGAGGGGTTTAGGGTTAGGCACCCCCGGGGGAAAGTTAGGCTTAGGCACTAGGGAAGGGGGGGGGGTTAGGCACCACTGAGGGAGGTTTAGGGTTAAGGGGGCGTCAGGATATGAACCGGCAGCTATTCAGCCCCTGGGACTTCATACTCAATCCGTATCTGCAGATATATATTTTAGGTGTGTAACCTACTACTTTCATCCAATGTTGAGCTCTTCGTGTTTAGTAGTCGTTATTCTGCTTACAACCATTTTAAATCTACCATATGGCTTGGTTTCCTTCTGTATTAATTGGCTATGTAATAAAAAGCTGTATTTAAATAAGTAAATTAACTTTAGTTTTGAAAGAGTAAACATCAGTTGGGTCTCAGAACTGCAAAGCATACCTTCTTTGTAAGGATTATTCTCACTATACTTTTATAAATTAAAACACATAGGGGGGAATTCAATTAGCCCAGTTAAGTTTATGGGTGTTAATTGAACGCTGGCCTGTGTTCAATTAGCCCCACTTATCAGGGATTTATTTTCAGGTCACGATATCTGCGTGAACTCTGCAGTTAATGCACAAATCCATGTACTTTACATGAATTCTGTGTGTTAAGGCCTGATAACCACTGTTAATGCCCATTAACATGTTCATTTAATGGGCATTAACAGTTATTGGGTGAAAAAGGGAGGCTGATTGAATAGCCTCAGGCGATAAAGCCCAAGGCTACCTTCCTTTTTTACCCCTGATAATTTATCGGGGCTAACTGAATTCCCCCCATAGAGAGAAGTCATTATGTGAATGTTATCGTATTTAACTTCTAAATTAGTGTATTTATACATACATATATACATACATTCAAGGAGAATCAGAGCATATAAATGGACCACAAAACCTGTCATACTGTTTTGAACGTTGTGGGAACTTTCTTTTTGGTGCTTTTAATTATTAGGTGGCACCTACATTATCAATTCATTCTACGACAGGGTACATACCTCCCCCAGTTACACATACCTACAGGTTATAGATAATGTTGGCAGGACCTAACTTAAGGCTACCATACTTAAATATCTGAATCTGAATAAATGGGTTGGGTGCTCAACCAAAGTGAAGGTAGTCAAAGCCTTTAGAATGCTAAACAGATCAAAACAAAACAAGTGATTTACAGTAATTTAATAATGAACCTTAATACCAGTGGACAAATACAGTACTGGCATACACAAATACAGATAGATGGATATATATTTATACAACTACACACACTCAAATAATTAGTTTGAGTGAAACTATCCTGTAAATAGATGGGTGCCTGTTATTGTTGTTTGTATGGTAAACATGCATGGTTATCTTACTGCTGCACACAATGTTTATACCGTGCAATTAAATATCAGCTTAAAATGTGTTTGTGCTATTAGGTAGCTTACCTGCAGATACAAGTAAGATACATTCGATCCCTGATTAGACCAGGCGATAGGTATTTTACCGCGTTCCTCAATGCTCTCCCCGCACAAGTTACACTCTCTCCATAAGACTGAAAGGGAACAGACAAAACAACATGGTGAACAAGTAGCTGAGCTTTCGAATTCCACTGTTGCCCTTAACGGTTCTAGAGCCCATTCATCTGTTGAGGGTCTCCAGCATCTAGGCTTTTCTGGGACTTTGAAAGCTAAGCATATTAGCAGGCAGAAGGCGTAGTGGATAAGCTATTGTGCCGAGATTTGGCAACCAATGCTGGCAGCCAGAAAGGCCTACTAGGAAATTAGCCACTAAATCCGATTTCATCAGGAATCCCAATGGAACAGAGGAAGAGGGGCTCATCTAGTACCGAAAGATCAGGTATGGAGGGGTAAGGACATATATATTGATTAAAGTTGAAGACAAATACCTTCACCTAGAACCATTCAAGGGCAGCTCTTCCTTACTGAAACCTAGACTGTTCACAGGGCATCAATAGTTAGCCGCACTTAAAATACTGAAACAAGTGGCACCATCATGAAATAGAAGCAGAAACATGAAACAGAAGCACCTTCTTACACGTGAAACTGCTGCGCCTCCATGTCACTTTCAGAGCCAAGCACCACATTCCCAGAGGTATCAGGGATGTCTCCCCTACTTCCAGCAGCACAATGTAAGAAGCAGCAGGTGTTAGGGTTGCCACTTCCAAGTAGAGCAAGGACACCGCTCCGAATGGGGATTGGGTAATGCTTCTAAGTGTGTTGGGGGGGCGGGGGGGCACTGGCTCCACTTTGGAGTGTTAGAGGGTAGAAAGGGTGGTTCTTGTGATTGGGGAAATTACCTGCTTCTGAGTAAAAGGGGTGCTTCTGTAGAGAGGGTGCTGATTTTGGGCTGGTGCCCCCAAGGCCTACACTGGCCCTGGAGCCAATACATGATTCTACATACTGAACATATGCAAACGTTTGCCATACCTTGTTAATTTCAGAACCTCTCCGGGGATACACTGTATAAAGGGCATGTGTCATATGTGGGCTTGTGACTTATGAATATATACAGATGTGTCCACATACATTTAGCCTCCTTGTGCATTAAACAGCCCTACTAACGTGGCGTGACTCGGTAGCACCGAGCGTCTTTTTGTGCATCTTTTTCACTGCAAATGCATGTTATTTCCAAAATTATGTGAATAGGACGTACACACAGCGTATACTTATTAAAATAATATGCAGCATGCCTATGTTCTGTGTGTGACTGCAGCTGTATCTGCAAAATGCTACGTTACATTGTCTGCCGTTGACAGATACACCACAGAATATAGGCATGCTCCATATCATTTTAATCAGTATACGCGGCGTGTGTGTCCTTTTTGCATCGCTTTGCGAAAAAGATGCATTTGGGGCGAAAGAGACGCTTGGTGCTACAGAGTTGCACAGGGCTCACGCGTTATGTGTAACAGGATTTGTAGAGTACGGAGCATACATATCAGAGATTGCAAACATAATAAACTGAACACGAAAAAACTGACGGATAAAAATACTTTGAACATATGGGGGGGAATCAAATTACGGGCAAACCTTTTTGTAATAAAAAAAAAAAAAAAAAAACCAGCAGCGCAGGGTTTTGCTATTCAATTATATTACTGAAAATGGGCACTGCGTCTTTTTCTCGCACCTCCAGTCTGCTTTTTCCTAAAATCATTAATTTTAGGTAAAATCAGCAGGACTTGCTGTTGGACCCCGGCAGCAGCCCCCCCCCCCCATAGGACTAATTAAGCAATTGGAAGCTTCCAATTAACTTAATTAGTCCTTAATTACTCACCTTCCGAAAAGTGTTGTCTTCTGCATCAAGCGTTGGGAGACGGGTCTTCTGCAGCTTTGCAGCATGGTGAGTATGTGAGTGTGTGAGTGTTTTCAAGTGTGTATGAGTGAGTGTGTGTGAGCGTGTTTGTATCCCCCCTGGTGAGTGTGCCACCCACCAGCCCTCTCCCAAGTGACAAGATTGAGGGGAGGCCACCGGGTGCCGCGGAGACCACCAGAGACCCCCGGACAGGTGAGTATTATATTTTTTATTCTATTTTATTTTTTATCTCTGTAAACCTCATACATTTTATTTTTTGCATTCGATACCGTGGGTATCGGGAGCGCACTCATAACGGCGGTAATCCAAAATTAGGCGAATGGGTTTTTTTACCTTGCTATTCCTCGCCCCCAATTGAATATGCCCCACAGTGTGGAAACTTTCTCTAGAAAAGTAACAAAAGATGTAACTTGTCAACTGTTGACTCTAACGGGGCAATTCAATTGTTTTTTTAAGCCTTGTAATTAATGGATCACCCAATTTAGCAATTCTATTGTCTTTGGCGCCTATTAATTATCGAGCTTGTCGTGCCCAATTAGACCGGTTTTAGTCGCATAAAATGACTAAACCCGTCTAAAACACTGGTTAGGGCACCCAACCCCAAATTTGGTCGCCCAAACGATGGACTTATAGCACATTTCTGCTCATCACCTCAGGAGGGTGCGAGCAGAAATGCCGGCGCCAGAGGCTATGGTGCCTGAACGGAGCAGCAATTGAATTGCTCCATCAGGCGCCCATTAGTCAGAGCCACCGGCGAAAAACAATGAATCGCCCCTTGTGAACACCACCTTAATGCTATTCTATTGTTGAGGGTTAGAACTTGTACTCAGACTTGTATTTCTAAGCATTTGTAATCAGACCCAAAGCAGAAATTAAAGGTACTATTAACATTATTTGTGGCTACTACAGGGAGGTGCATAGAGAACAGAGCTTATACTATGTACAGGCTAGTCACAGTGGTTCCCAAACTGTGTGCCGTGGCACCCTGGGGTGACTTAGGACACTTGCAGGGGTGCCTCAGGTTGGTGGTCCAGCCCCAAATCAAATTATTTATGGTAAATGTAATGTAAATATGTGGACAAACCTTAAACCTGTCCACCACCACATTACTGAACCTAAGGATGACAGGTAAGCACAATTTACTACTTTACTACATTTTTTCTGAATTTCTCAATAACAAATGTTTGGCTTAGAGGTGCTGTGAAAACAATGCTGATATTCTAGGGCGCCATGATTCAAAAAAGTTGGGGAACCTCTGGGCTAGGAGCAGTTAGAAAGTTCTCTGTAGCACTTGTCTTCCTGCTTTCTAGCATTTTTGATCATTTATAGCCATAACCACAGTCATAGTTATATCAGGCCTATATTCCAGCTAGTATGAAGTCCCACCCACAAGCAATTATATTGTGAGGCAATTATCTTATAAGACTGACTAGGGAGTCTTTAGGGGGAATGGGACAGAGATCACATAAATGTCTTATGCCAGCAGGATTAGTAACACCTTTATAGAAGTTTACTTCCTTTATTTTTTTTTTTAAACATTAAGGGGAAAATAAAGTTAATAGTTTCATCATAAATACAGCAGAACACAAATGAGGAAACAACAATATATAACTTACCTTGCTGGTTGACTTATCTGCGCACAAGTTTGAAATTCTTTCGGATAGAATCTGAAAATATAAAATTGAACAATAGCTTTAGTGCATTTTATAACAGTAACAAGCCTGGTACATTACATCTCCTTTCTAAGATGAAAATGAATGGCCATTAAACAATAAAATAAATCACAATTAGCACACACGTCATCAGGCTAACCAGCTCATTAACACATCTTGCCTTCTTAGTAAGCTATGAAAGATTTATTTAAATTGACACTTTGCAAACAAAATGTATTCTGCACGCGCCTGTTATTGTGCTAATAATTAGAAAGAGTAAAACAAAAGAAACAAATGTATAATGATCCATGGATAAGGCGGATACCATGGTGGTGCTGGGTCATTCCGTGCCAAATCATCACAAAAAAAGTAACTATTCAACCCGACCATCTCAGATTTTCGTGAATGGAATGGAATGACCCTGCTGTATTAAATGTCCTATAAAATGCATTGTCAGCATGAAACATTGACATAAAAACTGCCAAAGCATTGCTGCTAAGGTAAGAGGTATTGATGTATTGAATAAACTGAAATGTTGCTTTAGTCCTGGAGTGCCAGTTTACGCCAACCTCAGCAATTGGCATAGTTAGTATTGGCACTTGCTAGTGCAAGACATCCATCATTAACAGGCTTCCATTCTCTGTACGCAAAGAGCTTTAGCTACACGCCCATTACACTGTCTGAATCAGGCCCCATGTGAGAGCAGCATTACAGTGATCATGAACCAACAGCCCAAACTGTTTTGCCTAATGAAATGGTAACTCAGCACCACTAGTTCTACTAAAGGCTTTCCTCACTCTATTCTTCCACTGCCCTCCATGGAAATCACACTGAATTTATTCATCTGGGAGACATAGAAAATATACAAAAAAAAATATCAATGTTTCAGCCTCTGCTGCTTTGCCATGATATTAAAGGTCACTGCCCAGGCCAGAGGGTGAGCACAGGAAGGCTGTATCCAGACAATTCAACGTTTAATATGGTTAATGTCTCTTAAGCCAGGTACACATTAGACGTTGTGTGTACCCAGCGACGGCAGATGCGATGGCCGAATACATTGTGCGGCCCGTACACACTGCATGATCTGGTGTAGAAGTGCCAAGCGATGAGCGGGAGCGTGCAATAGTGCGTACACCCTGGACTAAGTGGACGATTTGACGTTCCGATTCGGTAATAGTTGACAAATCGTCCAATATATTGTTTAATACAGGGCTCGACAAATACTGGGGGCCAGGTAGCCATGGCAACCATATATTGCTGCCTGGCGACCAGATTATGCTGGGTTCCAGTGATGCAGCCAATCAGCGCTTGCAGTGTTTCCCCAGCCAATCGCCATGCTGTCTTCCGTTTCTCCCCAACCATTTGTCATGCTGCCTGCGGTGTCTCTCTCCTTCCCTGCCTGCCAGCGTGCCTTTCTGCTATTTGAAACCCGCAGAACCTCGGCATCCTGCTCCTTGGGCTCTGTCTCCCTGCCAGGATACCTATGTCTCTCCCGGCTGCAGCATCAGCATTGTTGCCCCATCATGTTGTTGGTGTTGAGACCCTCTAACTGCCTGCGCTCCATCCCTGACCACTTGAGCCAGCTCTCCGCACACAGGAGGCCGGAGAAGTGGACTCTACCAAGGCCAGGAGGGAGCTGGAAGCTCTACACCCTGGTGCTGAAGGACAGGCTGCGGCTGGTGCTCATGCTGGGCTCCCAGCAGGAAGAAGGGGGTAAATATGAATTAGAGGCATGTTTTAGAATCTGGCATGTTGGGAGGTTGAGGGCACTGAAGGGTCACATGTGGTGGTTTATACAAGTTGTCATATATTTTGGTCACGGATGATGGTCTGGCTCCTAAACTTTTAAGCTGGCTCTTAGATTTTACGGAATACATATGTTACACCACCGGCTGCGAAAGGTAAATATTTCCTAACCTAATCTACCCCCTAACCCTCCTTTAGGGTGCCTAACCCTAACCTCCCCCCCTGTGCCTAACCCTAATCCCCCCTCTAAGTGCCTAAACCTAACCCCCCTTTCCCTGCCATCTAAACCTAAGTCCCCCGGGTGGGTGCCTAACCCTAAGTTCCCCCCCCGGGGGTGCCTAACCTTAACCCTCCCTCCCCCTAGCCTAAACCTAACCTCCGGGGGGGGGGGTGCCTAACCCTAAGTCCCCCCCGGAACCCTAAACCTAAAACGGCTGTCCGCGCTCAGAGCCCGGCATCCCTTCGATCAGGATGCCAGGCGCCGGTCTCCCAGCGTAGGTTAATTAACGCTCACCGGGATTTTGTAGTGGAAATGCCGGCGGTGATTTTTCAGCATTCAAGCCACACCAACAAGATATTATAGTGGCTGACAGCTGCAGAAAAGTGTGCCCAGCTTTGCTTTGCTTAAACGTTGCAGGTAATTAAAAGAGACAGTAATTGGCATAGCACAGGTGTGGTTAACAATTAGAATTTAAAGGCTCACCACACCTTTCCCATGTGAATGCCCAGTAACATACTACAGTATAATGCTAAAATATATTTTACAGGGATTTTAAAGTGCTGCACTGAATGATATTTCCACGTACATTTGCAATATAAACCTATAAAGCCATGCACTACACAGCATTACCATTCAGTCAGGTTTTATTGGACATTTTAAACCTCTATAATCTTGTAGAGTTGAATAATGGTTAATAAAATTAATGCACAGTTAAAAGTATATGGGTCACATTTAACATGCTGCAGAGTTCTGCATTCCTAGGCTGCAACTTCACAAACGGTCATTCAATGCACCTGTGCACATGTACTTCAAAAAGCAGATGTAGTACACACAGCAATGTGTAATATAGTATGATCTAATCTAAGCATAACGTCTGCCAACACCGCTCCACGTTTTTATAAACCTTCTGTATAAACCGTTTATAAATAAAACCCTTGAATTGCAAAAGAACATTTGGGGTCATACAGAAGACGGGCCAAGGGCTGAGCCTGGAGATCAGATGTGTCACAAAGTAAATTTAAAATATATGAGTAATCTTTGCATTACTGATTTTGCACATAGTTTGCTTAATGTTTTGCGTTAAATACATTTACCAGTTTCATTTTCTTTTTCAGTTGGATTGGTCTGTGCCAGTGCCACACTTGTACAGTAGTAAGTCCTAAGGGGGCAGGATACAGTGCGAATACAGGGGGATGCAATCGGGAAACCGGCTGTCTCCATCCCGACAGCCGGCTTCCCGACTGCTTTATCCCGGCGAGGGTTAAATGACAGGCGTCTATATCTAGACGCCTGTCATTTTCCGGACTCTGGGAGACCGGCGCCCGGCATCCCGATCGAATGGATTAGGTTTAGGCACTTGGGGGGGAGGTTAGGGTTAGGCACCCCTAAGGAGGGTTAGGAGGTTAGGTTCGTTTTTACTTACCTACGGACGATCGGGATTTCCAGCGCTGTCGGGCTTCCGCAGCTGGGAACTCTGCTTCTGTCGGCCTGCCGCTGCCGGGATTCAAACTGCCGGCCAGAGGGCCGGCGGTATTTCATACCGAACCCGATACAGGGCCTCAATCAGGTGTGGATGAAAATGCCATCGCAGCTGCGATCTCTTATGGACTCACCGCCCAGTGATTAAAGACGTCCGCTGAAAGCATCTCACATCCGCCGCTCATGCATAAAACCGGAAACACTGAACACAGATCAGACGGCCATCAGCCTTCTGAGCAAGCCTAAAGCTGTCGCAGACATCGCGGGTCTCCAGAAAACAGTGGCTAATTTATGCACGCCCAGAAAATTAAGTTTGAACGGCCCAACGCCCCTGCGTTTCTCTAGCCACCCTCCCTTACCCCGCCAAACGCTGACTACTTGTCACTCACTTTGCGAGTGATGCCTTTGTGAAAGCGTGATCACAATTCAATCGCTGTACGTGCGCAGTGTGACAAATACACAATGGCTATCAATCGCTCAATCAGCATAAATATCGGCATTGCATACACATCTGTATCAGACCCATAGAACGCACCGTACACAACGACGAAGTATTTTCTCCCATTGGCCCAGAGATGTGCAGTCTGTATACAGGTCTGATTGAATTGTGCAGCAGGCATATATAGTGTACTGAATTGTGCAGCAGGCATATATAGTGTACTGAATTGGGCAGCAGGCATATATAGTGTACTGAATTGTGCAGCAGGCATATATAGTGTACTGAATTGTGCAGCAGGCATATATAGTGTACTGAATGGAGAGCAAAGGTTTCCATGACATGGAGGCTAAATTGTACTAGGACCATAATCATACTTTGCCTGTAAGAAGCCAAGCAATGCATTCCTAACAGGTAAAGCCATGGCATTAGGTAAGAGTACGAGTATCTGAATCTGGCTGTGTCTTATTAGTATCCGGTCATGCAAGCGCTTACAAGACCTACGCTTCACTGCTCTGCCTCCCAGCACCTCCTGCTGTACTGTAGAAACAGTAGGAATCACAGCGGAAATCAGGGCCCTTGTCTCAGCATGTTGCACAGGCACAATCTGCTCTGTCATTTTATTTTTTATTTATCTTTTTAAGCGCAAACACATTGAGGATCATCTAGAGGAACGTCTGTGTTTCCAACAGCAATACCGCCACTCTAACATTATACTTTATCTTTGATGACTGCATTAAGCATATGGAGTACAAGAGATCAATATTCATCTACAAATCTAAAATTAAATTAGGAAAAAAAAAACATGATAGCATTACACAGACTTTACATTCAGACCGGATATGGATAGTCTATACCTATATCAGAGCATACTTGCCTACCCTCCCGATTCCACACAGGACACCTATATGGCACCATTATATTGAGGACTATGAGTATGGATTCTATAAGCTCCTGTTTTTGTTCATGTGCATAGACATAAATGACAATACACTGATAAGTTATATCTACCAAGTTTATTCCAAAGAAAATAAAATCCTATCATTCATTTTTCTTTCAGCCATTTGAGACCTTGCTAACTACACAATATCTATTGATACTCGCTGTAAGCCAGAGTTTCCATGGCAACTGCATGCGCTCTTAAACATTTAATAATGCACTGACACATGTAACGTTCCTGTCCATTCTGAAATACTTAGCATTTAGATGTTCCAGCCAGTAATGGAACACACACAGTATACAGGCTTTCATTTAGTGTTCCATTTCACTCCCATGGGTTTCCATTGTATTACTCCCTTACAGAGAGATGTCACTGCATTTCAATATAATGCACTCGTAATACATAGACAGTCGCTTGCATATAATTTGTCCAGCAGGCTGTCGTATTATGAAGAACCATAAATTAGGCACTCTGGTGGGTTTGTTTTTCAGGGTACAGCAAATGAAGACATTGGTATTGTTATGTGCTTTACCAGAGAACAAATCTAGCAGAATTTTCATGATTTTTCATGTGCAGCTCATGAATAAAGTACTCCATGCAACATATTTTAAGGAGCTGAAAGAGAAGTTAGAGGGTTAATTCTAGGAGTCCATTGTTTTCCGAATAGCCAGAGTGCTTGTACAACAAATTGTAAGCTCTGATGAACGGGGTCCTCCTTCAAAGGATCTGTACTTTCTGAATAAAAATTTTGTAATTCCCTGACAAATTACAATTAAACAATGCTAGAGAAATGAGCCCCAATATTTTCTTGGGTGTGAAAAACTGGAGTTTTTCTCGATTTTTTTTTCACTTTTTTGCAATGCTCTTTTTTTGAGCTATTCAATTAGCCCTCATTTTTTTGCGCTGAAAAAGGTTCAGTGCCCTTTTTTTCTTTTTTTTACGGCCGCGATAACGGTGCTGAAAAAAATCCATGAGCTGGCTTCGGGGCTAAATCAATAGCCCCCAGGGGATCAATTGGCCGCAGTAAATTACTGCGGCTAATTGAATTCCTCCCTATGCCAGATAATAATCGGACTGAAACTGATCAGATGACGATCAAAAAACGTCTGCAGATGACCTCTATTGGTCTGTTCCAACCTCACTTACCTGGTCAAGCAACAGGATAGGGGGAAAAATCTGCTAACATATTCACATATTATTCAATTATTTTCACAGAATGCTAAAGCAGGAATAGGCTATATCTGGCCCTCCAGCAAAGTCCAATTACCATGATGTGCGACCAGTGTTTAGACTGTTTTTATGCCATAAAACAATATACACAAACATATATTTTAGAAACATTGAATAGTAAATGAGTCGTATCCACTCGTTGCATCATTGGCCATGTGAATAATTTATTGTATTTGTAACCATGTACAGCAGGGATGGGGAACCTCAGGCCTGGGGGCCGTATAAGGCCCACAGAATAATTTGGACTGGCCCTCGGAGCTTTATACTGCTAGCCTCATCTGACTAGCAGGGTGCCTAGAATGGAGCATCCTTAGGACACTTCAGACAGTCACACCGCTGCCCTTACAGCTCCCTGGAGCATTCTCTGGGCATTGCTGTAATCACCGGCGATTGTGGCCCCGCCCCTGTGTGACATCACCAGGCCCCCAAATAATGTTATATATATATATATATATATTTCAAAATGGCCCTCGGCAGAAAAAAAGGTTCCCCACCCATGATGTACAGTAACCAATGTAGGATGCTAACTGGTGTCAGTAAGCCTGCTCTAGGCAGATAGCATGTGTAGAGTTGGAAGACAGTCTACAAATAGAATTGTGAAATTTGGAAATCTACTTAGTAATGATTATGGATCCACTGCTTAACACAGTATTTCCTACAGGAAGTCCTACCCGGTATATTTCTTCAAGTCTTTCTATCAAGACCAGTATGATACGGCACACAGATACATTACCGCTTTCATACAGCTAGGAAAATTAGTGTGACACTAGGTGAAATGCTACTTTCATAAAAACTTTTTTCTCGCTTCAGATACGCTTCTAAAATAACGATAGAAAAAAAAAAAAACCAAGAGAGAGATAAGACACTCTGAAAGGCCTGTACCATAAGGTGAACCTAAATTGAAGGTATTTGTATACTGTACATTTCAACATCAAGAGAAATCAATGTGCTCAACTATACAAAGTTTGCAATTAAATTAGCGATATGCGGCAAATTGGCTCTTGCGAACTTAAATTGTGAGTAAAAATCGCAACTGCAATCTTATGGAAATTAGGACCTCATTCTGACCCGGTCACAAGTGCTGAGCGCTCGCAACCGGGTCGATGTTGAGGCCCCGCGCACGCGCAGCAGCCGCACTGCGCGTGCGCAAGCCCCGGAGCAAGAGAGAATCTCTCTCGCTCCAGGAGCTCACTACAAAAGGGGCGGCTGTCGATGTTGATAGACAGCTCGCCCCGTTTTGGTAGGCGGGGGGTGGCTACACAATCGGAGGCGTTCCCAAGCAAACGCCTGCCGTTTTGTGGTCGGCCGCACTGACATCAGCAGTGATGTCATTGGGGAGCTTCCTGCTCGATCAGAGCATGTTGTTGAGGTGTTGTATTGATGGCAATGGCTTTTGAATTCAAGATGTATAAAAACACAAAACAATCACATAAAAGTAATTTTATGTATCCCAAAATACTGTAAAGATTACATTTAGCTTAAAAACACCTGCTAGCTATCACTTTCCACCATTAATAAAGATAATTAAAAATCAGCCATTTGACACTTTTTAAGAACATCCGGTACTTTGCTTACGGCCACTAACAAGCTATTATACTGCTCAACTCTGTTATTTGCCACTTTTGGGGATTCATGGTGATATCCCCACTTTTTCATGCACTTCACCCTGTCCGCTCCTTGTAGCAACATGCGACATCGTCCCGATCCCCATAAACAGCCCTTTACAACAGAATTACGTGAATTGCCGAGAATTCACTCCTAGTTGAATTGACCCCTACGGGGGGTATTCACTAGCCCCAGCAACTAATTGTGGCACCGGAGCAATTCAATTAGCGGGGATTACCACACGCACGAGCCCCCGCAGTCAGACTAAACCTCGCAGCTCATGGGAGGTGCGATTTAAAGTCTGCAGAAAAAAACAAAAAAATCGGATTCGCGCACGAGGAAAAAAACACATTGAATCCGCAATTTACACGGAATCAGTGTGTTTCCGCGTCTGAATCCCAATTATTCAATACGGGGAAAAGGCTATTTAATTGAATACGCCGCAGGGATTTTTGCCGGTAATTAGTCGTGGGGGAAACCCGGCGGCTAAATGAATACTTAAGTCAACTTGAGTCTGCTGCCATTCACATGGTTTACAGAAACATCCATAAGCCAACAAACCTAATTACTGACACTTTACTGAAGTCTACTAAAGACAAAACCACCAATATAAACCTAATATACAGGCAGCAACAAAAAACAAAATTTTTTATTAAACCATTACTTTAGCTGTGCGAGACAGCAACCATAGTTTGCCTTGCCGGCATGGCCCTGGATAGAGAAAGACCTCTGCAAAAAACATTTGGGAGGTCACACGGCCCATTATCTATAACGGGATGCAGCCGGGATGCCAATGGTCTAAATGCCGACCGTCGGCATCCCGACTGTCTAATCCCGGCAAGTGTCTAATGACCAGCGTCGAAATCCCGATGCCTGTCATTAGATCTACGCCGGGAGCCCGACACCCGGCTTACCAATCGAAGTTAAGCCGGGCGCGGACAGCCGCAGGGGGGGAGTTAGGTTAGGGTTAGGCACCTCCTGGAGACTAAGATTTAGGCTGCGGGAAAGGGAGGGCTAGGTTTAGGCACTTAGAGGGGGGTTAGGCACTTGGAAGGGGAGGTTAGGGTTAGGCACCCCTAAGGGAGGGTTGGGGGGGGAAGTTAGGTTAGTAA
Source organism: Taudactylus pleione (assembly GCA_031769625.1). Taxonomy (NCBI): domain Eukaryota; kingdom Metazoa; phylum Chordata; class Amphibia; order Anura; family Myobatrachidae; genus Taudactylus; species Taudactylus pleione. The sequence goes on along the minus strand of JAUIMM010000757.1, from coordinate 182,843 downwards.
ATAGAAAAAATACTTACCTGTCGGGATGCGGCCGGCAGTAAATCACACTGATTCCATCTATAACACCTAATTGTAAATGCATTAACAGTACTCTCATTAACAGAAACTGAGTGTATGACCCCACTGACACCTCCAGAAAAATGTGTCTTCACAGTAATTCAAGCATCTCTCTCTGGCCACGTGAAATCATGCAGGCAATGTAATAGGAGATGTACCCTGACTACAGATGAAGTGCTGATGAACAATCCCTTAGGTGTCTTGATGGTTTTGCTTTACATGTATTATTAACGGACCTAGGAGCATGACTGGTTATTTACCTAAAATAGATGAACACTGAAGGGGTATTTCTCGTAGTGGGTGTGCAGCTCGTACTGAGAGGTTGCCCGCCCCTCTATGAACATTAAAGAAAGCCAGGAACCCCTGCCCTGACTTCCCGCGGCCCTCGACTCCTGCCCTGAAGACACCCCGGGTAACGAGGCATCCCCTTGCTAGCACGGACCGGCACACAGGGGCGAGTAACGGGACGCCGTTACTCACCCACATCCCCATCTACAGTGACTCGAACTATATAATTCACCCTACTACCAACAAAGTGTGATTACCGTTGACCCACAATTTAACAGTGCGATTTGCCCTGTTATACTGACTGATATATTGGGCTCTATTTATTAACATTATTTTTACTAAAATAAAGTGAAAAAGGGTGTTTTCACACCCTTTTCACATTTAGTTTCACCTACAGTTACAATAGGGCAATTGGAGTAGAATTCGTAAAATTCTACTCCAACCCCTAAGTATCACTTATTTTTAGTAAGCAGATCGCATTTCCCATAATTGTAATGGGAAATGTGATCCGACCAGAGTTACTAAAAATAAATTGTAACAAAATACCGGGGAAAGCCCTGTGATAATAACGCCACCTGGAGGTGGCGTTATCCAGGGTCTCCCCTGGTTACCGGGCTCCTACTCTGCTCTAAAAGGCATAGCCGGGAGCCGGTCCCAGTAATCAGCTGTGTGGTCTAAACAGACCGCAAGCTGATCTCTGATAACAAAAAAAAAAATTAACTTACCTGACTCCATGGACTGGTGGTCGGGGCTCCAGTGATGATTCTCCTCCGGTCAGCTGGTTTCCCATGCAGCACTGCGGCCCGGTCATCAGGTGATTGGGTTCCAGTGCAGTATGGGATATCAGCTGACCGGAAGCATGGAAGACATCACCGGAGCACCGATTACTGCAGGTAAGTGCTATTAAGGGAGGGGGGATCGCGGGGGTGGGGCTTAGTGTTGGGGACAGGGCTTAGTGCCGGGGGGTAGCAGCGGCGGCCGGTCGAAGCATGCGCAGGGCACTAGTCACGGTAATTTTTTGCGACAAGATCATGACTAGACCCTGTGAAATTGCCTGAATTCGCAATGCGAATTCAGTCAATAATATCACACTACAATCTGCATTCAATATTCGGATTGTCGTAAATAGAACCCATAGTCACAGTTATCAGCTATATCGATTATATTGATTTTATTGTGTGTACATTATCAATTACTGCATATCCATACTCTTTAGTAAAATTGATTGCATGATCCTAGACGTGGAGCCTCTCCTTCTTCATCAGCATTATATTTAAACAAACAATACCAACATCTAATATACTTGTAAGGGTTAAGCGCAGTACCCCTATTGTTTATTTACAACTAATATAGACATAATACTGTATTTTGCCACTGTATTGGGACTTTATATATGGCATTAATTAAATAATTCATAATCTGAATCTAGAAACTGTAGAAAGTAATTACAGAACAATTGCATATCTGGCACCACCGCGTTCACACAAAGTACCCTCAGGAACACCTCCATAGGGACGGGCACAAACATTTACTCCACTGCTTTCATTGTCCACCATGGGTCCACGGTTAGTAAGGTTTAGAATTCAGGCTCCTAAGGGGGAGATTAAATGCGAATTTCCACTCGCATTGTTTTACTTCCCGGTCATGAGCTTCTCCTCTGGAATAGAGCTGAACTTCTGTCAAGATGGTGCGAGCAAAAATAAAGTAATATTTAGTCATATTCCGGGTTAGTAATCGATTTGTTCTCTGTATTTTACCTATGGTGAAACAATGTGAAAGGAAACTCAGACTGTGTCGATATAATGACTGTATACCTTCTTAACGGTACAGAGTTCCAGCACATTTTTTTCTTTTAATCAGGAAGTTCTTCTACAGTCATAGCGAGTGTGTTTTACCACTCCATCCTGGAACTACAGTAGTACAGCCAGACTAGTTCATTCCAGGTAATTAATAGACCAGGCAGACACTAACCTGGCCATGGGATCTTCAACAGCTTCAGTGAACACTGATACTTTATTTGTTACCTAAGTCTACCAGTGGGAGAACAACTGGAGGCCATGGAGCCACCTCATCCATTACTCCAGATTTCGCAATCTATGCACCACTCCTGGCAGTGGCCACTATTGGCTAGTGGCCAAATGAAGTTATATCACCTCCGCAACACTGAGAGGAAGCCCGACCTTCAGATAGGAGGACAGCGACACAGAAAGCTGACATAGGGAAGCACCTGCAGATAAGAGGCCGCAGAGAGCTGACAGAGGATCTGACACCTGATGATAGGACACAAAGGGCTGAAAAGAATCTGCAGGCTGGTACATTCTCTAGGGAGGTTGTTAATTTCTATGTGTTTTAGTGCTTTGCTATTAAGCACTGTTCTCTGGGGCGGAAGAGGGGGTTATATGTTTTTGTAATTCCCTGATTACAACTGTCACTGGGGGGAATGCCTATCTTGCCTCAGGGGCGTCTGGGATGAAGTTACTTTTTGTTTTTCATAGTACTGGTACATTTCAAAGAAATAAAATAAAAAAATAAAAAAAAACACAGACAAAAAGCATTAGTGAAAAGACCAAGCTGGGACCCCTGCTTATCCTCACTGGTACCCAAATTGTTCAGGTACGAACCACTATGTTTCCTTTATTGAGCAGATAAACAGAGTTGGCAATTGTAACAGATGATTGGTCTGGAACAGAGTTTCCCAAACTCTGCCATTACATTTCAGGTTTTAAAGATATCAATGCTTCAGTCCAGATGGTTAAATCAAATTGATGAAAAAGTCACCTGTGCTCAAGCATGGATATACTTTAAACCTGGACTGTAATGGCAGAGTTTGGGAAACTCTGATCTGGAAGGTAACTTGGAATACTGTCGTGTGGAAACACGGTTCAAAATCAACAGGCACAGTTGCAAGTGTAGCCAAGCACCAAATCGAGATAAATAGAAAATAGGCAGACAGAATGGAAATAGACAATTGGTATCTATTTATTAAAGATAAGTCTCTTTCTGGCAAAAACAAGTGTTAAGGTGCCTACACACTAGACGATGTGCTCACGATGCGATATCATGAGCAATTTCCCTTGAACTCTCCCCGGTACTCCAGGACACGATGTGCAGCAAAAGCTGCATGATGTGACACAAGATCTGTCGTGCACGATCTAAAGATTTGCCGATCTTTAGATTGTGCAGGATAGCAGACAGATGCTTGCACGGATCAGTGATATCCGTGATGCATGCATCTGTCTTAAAAAAATAAACACAGATGCACAGATGGATCAGTGAGATTCGTCTGTGCTGTGGTGTTTAAAAAAAAAAATGAAAGCCTGTGTGAAATAAAAAAATACTGTGTGCCCTCCCTCCCCAAAGAGCAACCAGCCTCGTGCTTTAGTGGCCCAGTGCTGGTTGTGCCAAATACGGGGGACAAAGAACAGAGGGGGGTCCCCCATATGTAAGCGCAACCAGCACCGGGCTAGTCAGAACCAGCCCTGGTTACCAAAATACAGGGGACAAACGACATAGGGGTCCCCCATATTTTGTGCAACCAGCACCAAACTTTTTCTAGCGGGGGGCCAATGCCACAGCCAGGGGCACCCTATCACTGGGTCTACCAGCCAAAGCATTAACCCTGACCTCTAGTCAGCCCAGACCAGGGATCTCTGGGGAGCTGGGGAACCCCCAAATAGAGGGGTCCCCCTCTCCAGGGCAACCAAGGACTAGGCTGATAGCCCGAGCTGATTATGTAGTGTAATGCATTTGAAAGTGTTGAAAATATTGTCTTTTGCAGTGGAACTGCAGGTCCCAGCAAGCCTCCCCCGCATGCTGGAGAACCAGCAGGTTTATTTTAATATAGCTTTTGCTGTGGAACTACAGGTACTAGCGGGCCCGTAATGCCCCGCATGCTGATACTTGTGGTTCCCCAAGTACCAGCATGCGGGAGAGGCTTGCTGGGACCTGCAGTTCCACAGCAAAAGACAATATTTTCAACACTTTCAAATGCACTACACTGCATAATCAATCCGACACCCACCGCCCAGGGGTGCCGGGGATAGCCCCGGGCTATCAGCCTAGGCCTGGGGAGGGGGACCCATTTATTGGGCGTTGATAGGTTTCCCCTGGCTGTGGCATTAGCCCCCACTAGAAAAAGTTTGGTGCTGGTTCTGGTAAATACAGGGGGACCCTACTCATTTTTTCCCCTGAATTTCCAGAAACAGGACCAGATCAGAGCCCCATTTCTGGTTGTGCAAAATACGGGGGACCCCTACGTCGTTTGTCCCCTGTATTATGCCGCTGGATTGTGTACAAGATTGAAAGATCTTACCTGCAGTAGGCAAGATATAAAAATGCGATGTACGCGCATCTGCATTGTGATCGTGAGTGGACACTCGTGATTTGGACATATTGTACACGATCTGTCGTTCCGATGCATCGGAATCGGGCAAATAAAATCTCGTCTAGTGTGTACGCACCTTTACCGCCGGTGATTGCCATTGGTTCACATTCCTTGAGAAACTATTCGTCAGATTTCTCCAGCAAAACGCTTTGCACGGGAAAGCCTATTTAAGAAGGATCAATGTACCCCTGCCGTGATCCTTTTATCACAAAGGCAGCCTGCATGCAAAAATATTTATTTAAATGAAGCATTTGTTCTGAAATAAATTAATCATTTTTTTCTTTCACAATTTTTTTTTTTTTTTATTACGGTAATTATTATTGGCTTCCAGTCCACTGTGCATGGGTGATGCACAAAGATGGAAATCCCATTGCCAACCATTATTGCCGGCTAGCTGAGTATCACTGAGCTTTTCTTGGTTTATTGCATAGATAACAAAAGAATGGCGATAAGAAATCAGTTATTGCTGCTTATTAGTAAATAGACCTGTTAGTAGTGGATTATTAAAATGTAAACTTTCCCTCCTGACACACACAAACACACATAGCTGAGCCTGGAGATGAAAGTGTCACTACAGTGCACTCTTGGAAATGTTCGCAGTGCATAAACAATAATAGATAGCAATCAGGGACCAGTAGGTCACTTCACTGGAATTATTCTTGTGTCCTCATTCCGCTTATCAGGGAAAAAGAGGAAGAGAGTCACAAAGGAGGACAGGCACAGAGGAAAAGCAACAGGAGGCCGATTAATTAGCTCAAGGTCACACAAAAGAGGGAGTTGTGCAGGTGGGATTAAGAGACAAAAAGTCTCAGGTTTCACAGCTCTGGACCAACAAAGACTTTGGAAAGAAAGAAAAAAGTCCCACTTGCCACACCAGATGTCAGACTATAAATCAAAAACAAGAGCAGAACATAAAAGAATGACCAAGCTTTGTTCCTTGAGAAAAGAAAAAAAAAAAAACGAAAAACAAAATAAACTCTGTACCCCACACCGTCAAAGTATAGAAGAGGTATTGTGTACCTGCATCAATAAAATTATTATTATACATACAGTGTGTTGCTCTAGATCAGTGCAATACAAGTTTGTCATGGGAAAGTTGAAGTTGTTATATAAATATGTTCACAGTCAGATGTTATTAACACTGCCGTACAATGAGTTCTGTCAAATTTAGAACTAAATTGAGGGCCACAAACATGAATTAGGTGAATGCCGTTTGTCCCCAGGGCCGACTATTGATCATTTACATTCAAATAGCAGAATTGATCTAATCAAGATCCCAATTTAGTATGCCAAACAAACTGCCAAGATAATGCATTAAGATTGTAGACTGTAATTGTCTGACATATTAAAGTAGAACAATTACTATTATACATTTTGCCAAACAATAATCCACCAAGCTTAAAATGTACTATTTTAATTTGTTTGCAAGATCTACAACAATTCAAAAAAGACTTCAGTCACCACTATGATTACACTAAACATCTTTCACATTGAGCAACAATGTATTTCAGCCAGTTGCATCTAGTAGCATCTGGCATCCTCTGTTTTATATCAGACAGACCACAGTAATTCATACAACTAGATTCAAAACCTTTCCCCTTAAACATCAGGATTAGGGAGTTTAGGAACAAACAAAAATAACAGTAATTACTTGCCCACTGTGCAGATGTTATGTTCCACAATTCACCCTAAGTACTGTAGCTTTACTGTAGCTCAGTTCTATTGGTACATTAAAAAGCCTTTTTCTCACCTTTAATTTAAAGATTAAAATGAAAGGAGATTATACAGTATATCATAATGAGTATTTCACACAGAACCCACAAAGTCACACCAGAAAACTTATGAACCTTAACATTAAGAAGAATCATACATTTAGATATGGTAGGGGTAACTAAATCCGACGAAAAACCATACAATTGGATAATACATAGTATTTTCCCAACCATCTGGCATCTCCTGGTAATTTCATGTTTTCAGCTACTGACAGCAGGATCGTACAGTCTGTACATTTATTTTTAAGTCAGGACTCATTTATCTGGTTAGGAAAAAATAATCGATGAAATCCAGTTTAACTAACTAGCTTATTTGTCAAAGCTATTAATTGAGTGATTTCGTAAAAAGTGTTATATACAAATTATAGTTTTCAAGTAAACTAGAACCTGTTAAAACAAAAAAACACTAATAAATAGGATTAGAATGGGATATTATTTAAGGATTTATACCTGAAGTCTACACAGTTGGCTTTGCTAAAATATATTGAAAGGGAAAAGGAGAATGGGAAATGGGACCCTGCACAGGAATAGTATTAATAACATTCGTTCATCTATTGACCAACTGTAAGAATTATTATTCTTGGTTCATGTCCATGCTAATAATAAGTGTTGGTGGTGCTCCCTGGAATTAATATACTTGTATATCTATTGTAGTACTTTGCAAGTGCAAAACGAGAAAAAAATCCTTTAATGGTGTACTCTTATATGATACTAGTGTATTGGTTATTATAATTAAAAAAAAAATTTTTTTTTATATACTTATATAAAATAAATATTAATTAATTTTTTGGGCAAAAATATTACAATTGTGATGGTCTTTGATGATATAATAAGCAATGTATCTAGGGATTCCCCTCCGGTCACTTCGCTAGACTGTATCAATATTAAAAGCAGTGAAAACCAATATCCTACATCTAAAGCCATGGTTAACTTATACTGGGTGGACTGAGTTGCCTCAGCGTGTTCTTCTGGGGAGAGGGGAGGTTGAATGCATCTTTTCTGCTTTTATACATATGCATTATACTGAGGGCATGACCCCCCCTTCTTTTTTCCTACCCCCCCTGCCCTCTTACTTACTTCTGTTATGCCGACGTGTAATCTTGTGTATTTTACCATCACTTGCATCTTGTAATTATACTGTATAACAGCAGTGTGACCCTTGGCAGGCTCCTTGCTATAGTCATGACCCATTGCCTGATACTTAGCACAGACTGGGCTTGCCTAGCCAATTTGCTGTCTGAGGTTTTGGCTTACATGGCACCTCTCTCAAACCTCTTACTGACTGCGAGTGGTCTTGACTTTGCTACCTAATTTACATATAAAATTGATTCCATACATCAGGACATCATATCCAACCAGTCACCCAGCTCTCCACCTCCTCCTTTCCTAGATCACCCCTCCCCATCCATTTTACAAACTCTATCATCCTTCTCCCCTGTGTCTGGAGAGGAAGTCATGGCCCTCATCCGGTCCTTCCCCCCCCTATCACCTCCCCCCTTGATCCTATCCTCTGCCGCCTCCTCCGCTACCTCTCTCCTTCTGCCTACTCCCATCTTGCCCACCTCCTTAACCTCTCCCTCTCATCAGGCACTGTTCCTTCTGCATTCAAGCATGCCCATGTCTCCCCCATTCTTAAAAAAACCTACCATATCCTAACATTCTCTGTAACTACCGACTCATCTCTCTCCTCCCTTTTGCCTCCAAACTCCTTGAGCGTATTGTCTAGAACCGTTTTACCGCTTTTCTTTCCTCCCACTCCCTCCTTGACCCTTTTCAGTCTGGCTTCCGTTCTCTCCACTCCACTGAAATTGCCCTCACGAAAGTCAGGAACGACCTCCTTGTTGCCAAATCCAAAGGCCACTACTCTTTGCTCATTCTCCTTCATCTCTCTGCTGCTTCGAAACTGTGGACCACCCTCTCCTGCTGCAAATCCTTCACTCCCTTGGTCTACGTGACACTACCCTCTCTTGGCTGTCCTCCTACCTCTCTGACAGATCCTTCTGTTTCCTCTCATGTCTCCTCTCCCTCCCCTCCACAGCCTCTTACTGTAGGTGTACCCCAAAGTTCTGTTCTTGGACCTCTCCTATTCTCCCTCTATACGTCCTCTCTAGGTGAACTCATCAGCTCTTTTGACCTTCATTTTAATCTCAATGCTGATGATACTCAAATCTACCTTTCCTCCCCGGATCTCTTCCCCTCTCTTCTGACTCGTATCCCCAACTGTCTCTCTGCTTTCCCTTCCTGGGATTTCTTATACTTAATTGGTCTAAGACAGAGCTGATAAGTCTTCCTATAATCCCACATAACCTCACTTCCCACGATTTATTTATCAATTGGTGGCACAACTTTCTCATCTAGCCCCAAAGTGCGCTGTCTTGGACTCATCCCTCTCCTTCAAACCACATATCCAGAACCTCTCGAAGTCCTGTCGTTTCCATCTCAAAAATATTTCCAAGACCCTATCTCACCCAGGATGCTACTAAAACCCTCATACACTCACTGGTCATCTCCAGATTGGACTGCTGTAACCTCATCCTATCTGGCCTCCCCAATTTCCATCTCTCTCCTCTCCAGTCTGTTTGGAGAGGAGGATGAGTCGAGCAGCAGCATTGAGGACACTCTACATCTGCTTCCCCTCTTCTACAAGCTCTCCACTGGCTCCCCTTCCCTTTCAGAACCCAATTTAAGGTTCTCACGCTCGCTTACAAAGCCCTCACCCGATCTTCTCCCATTTACATCTCTGATTTCATTTCTCTTCCCTCTTCTCCTGTCCGCCCTCTTCGTTCAATTAATGCACACTGCCTTTCACGCCAACTAATTACTTCCTCCCACTCCCGCCTCCAAGATTTTGCCCGCACTTCTCCCCACCTTTGGAACTCTCTCCCTCTCCCCATCAGACTCTGCGCCTCTACAATCATTCAAACGGGCTCTCAAGACCACTGCTTCATCAAAGCCTTCCAGCTGTCATCCTAACTCGCTGCTTCATGCCCCTTCCTCCCCGTCTACCCCATCTGTGTCACACCATTTTGTCTGCCCCTCTCTTTTAGAATGTAAGCTCTTACGAGCAGGGCCCTCCACCTTCTTGTGCTTCTCCCTACTTTACTTTCATCTACTTTTTAGTCACCACTAGGGCACCTAACACTTGGTTGCTTATGCTCGGCTGCTTATGTGGGTGTTATGGTTGCTAATGTAGCTATCCATGTCCTTGTCCTGTATTGTATTGTATTGTTCTGTAAGTCACTGGTCACCTAATTATGTACTTTGTAAGGCACTGCGGAACACTTGTGGCGCAATATAAATAAATTCTATTAACAATAATAATAATGGCTTGCGGGAATGATGAAGGATGCATGTTGAGAGGTTTGAAGGGTATGTTGGTCATTTATAATATTATATTTTTTTCACTTCAATAGTTCCCTCCACAGAGATTGTGGATGCAGTAGCAGAATGAGCTTACATGAAGAGTCAGACTACTTGGGCACTGGACAGCGTCTGATGAGACCTGATGGGCATGTGGGAAGGTGTTGGGAGGTCTGTAGGGCATTTAAAGAGCATGTAGGGAGGTCTGTAGGGCATTTAAAGGGCATGTAGAGAGGTTTCAATGGTAATGTTTACACTTTCTTATACGCTTTAAGAACAGATGTAGTTAGGTACTGTAGGTAGGTCCGTGTGTAGTAGTAGTAGTGTGTGTGTATCCAAACTGAGTCTTTGTCCTGGGTGAAAGAAAGTCTAGCTTTGACCCTGAATACAAGATCTAAGAAAGTAGAATCTAATCAAATATATTTTTTGCAGTGTGAAAATTAGCATACTTTTTAATGAACTCTCTATATTTTCTGCCCTCCAAAGCTGCCAAAGGCTGTTGTCTCAGTTTGCCTCATTATAGGCCTGTAAAGAGTTCGTAGTTGCAATAATACTTTGCAGTAGTTCCAAGGCACTGTGAACCCAGCTGTATAAGCAGTCATCAATAGAAATTCTGTTTAAATTAGACACAAAATTTAGCTATACTTTGATTCACTGGAGGTCATTTATAAGACTCAAAACAACCTACCGTGTGGCTCTAAAACGACTTTATTTTTTTCCCACTAGTTCTGATCTGTCGAATATAGCATCTCTTCTTCTACTTTTAATAGAATACATATTGTGTTCTCCAATTGCACAGCGTAAAACAAAACAGTGTCACAAGTTATAATGACAATCCCAGTGTCCCTTCAATTTTATGAGTCACCAAAGCCGTAAACAAGATGCATATCTGTCTACATTCCGGATTCAAAAATCAAAACTAAATAAACATTTCCCCTTAGCAACCAGATTATGCCTATCATATATCTGGTACATTCAAGAAACTGATAGTTACAATTCATTTGTTGCTATGGGCAATATATTTTGGTAACCCGCAGTTTGAACACTACCAGACATATTGTGTGACCGATTGGTAAGTGTGTATGCCTATGAAAATTGGTCGTTTGGTAATTCACCCAATCCGTCCCCACATTAGACTGCGTTGCACCCAGGGCAAAAAAAAAAACAACTTTTAAAGATAATATAAACATGTAGTTCAAAAGCACAGAAGGAAGCCAGAAAGAAAAGGCATGACATTTAGCAAAATTGAGGAGGGCTGATGAAGTAACCTGGACTAAAAATTCCTAGTTCACACAAAATCTCCTTCAGTCACACAGCCTCATTAGCTGTTGGTGAGTGCCATGTACTCAGCTTCAGTGGTAGACAACAACAGTGGGCTGTTTCCTGCTATCCCAACTCACGGTTGCACCTGCTAACGCAAACAGATATGTAGAAATGCCTAACGTCCTCATCTAATCCCCAAACGGCATCACAGAAGACATGTAGATCAGAACTTCCATCGGTGTGAATCTCCCTTTTTTATGAATATAGGCATATGTTGTAAACCCAAAGACGCAGAGATGATTGGACATACGTCTTTTTACCAGACCACCCTCCAATGGTGGTTACTTGAGATGTACTGCAGTTAGAACTGCTTCTGCCCAGAAACTTTTATCTATAGTCCATGCTTTCTCAACATCTATTCTATTTACCATCTCACTCAAACTGTTCTGCTCAGGTGTGTTGGCAATTGTTAATTGTTGTTGGATACCATTCCTTTTTAGAAAGATAGTTTGATCTTTGTTTTCATATTCTCCGCTGTTGTCAGACCTGAACACTTATTTCCAGCCCTGTTTGAGTTTCCACTAGATTCTTCTACTCAGCAATTTTGCTAGTTACTTCACTTTTTGCTTTCAGGAAATATAAGCGAGTCGTCCTTGTAGCATCATCTATGAGCGTCATGAAGTATCGGTTCCCACTCATTGACTCCACCTCCATCAGTCCACACGTCTGTGTGCACTAATTCCAGTGGTGCTTTAGCTCTAGACGCTGACGCTGGAGAAGGGCAAGTGCTTGCTTATCATTCACGCAACTTTCATATTCTGGTCTTTCTGGGTTGTTCACTGATATCCCGTCACCATTCCGTTTAGCCTTCTGTACATTGTCATACCCTAGGTGACCCAGTCTCCTATGCCATAGCTCCATAGACTGTTTGGAATCTGAAGCCTCCATCACACAACACAAGTTGGTTATTAAATCAAGGGGCCGATTGCTTCCAAACACTGAAAAACAGACAAACTGCAAATTGACGTTTGCTCCCATACATTACCAGATATTTGTTGCGACCATCCAATAGCTGGTTGAAAAGATAATCCTTAGATGTGTGAGCAACTTTAGAAGAAAGAGTAGTTGGAGTCACTTGATAAAGGACTGCTAGATGGGTTTTATGAAGAGGTGGGCTGCCAGGTGAGGACAGGATATTGCTTAAATTGGGGAGAGAAGATATTAACCATTACTACAACTGAGATTTCTGCAGATATGAGGATGCTAGGTATAGGATGGTTAGAATGCAAATAGGCTTAAATGTTCAAGAAGCGATTGCAGGTGACAAGATCATGGTCTGAGTGGGAAAGGAGTGTTATAAAAATCAGAAACTGAACAAAGTCAGGAGACTACAAGACAAATGCAATGGTCTTCATGATAATTAGATCCACTGGGCGAGACTGAGGGACGGACGCAGAGTTGCATGCACGTTGAAAGCAAATGCACTCACCCTGAGTGTACGGAACTAGACGTGGATATTTGCTGGTATGCAGAGGTTCACGTGTCTATGCTACAGCACTACGCTTAACCATCCTCTTGTGAAAGTAGCCAACATCATTATCAGCACGCACCTGCACTCTTCCCGTCGCCGGGAATCCATCCAAAATCATATGGATCTCTGCAGACACACAATTTCAACGATTTGTCCTCAAACCAGGGTTGCATAAAAATCTGATTTTTTTATAAAAATAAAAAAAATCGGATTTGATTTAAATCAGATTTATTTGATTTAAATAAATTTTTGGGGATTTAAATATGATTTTATTACATTTTTTTTTTAAAGTAAACTGTTTAATTTGAGATGTTTAAACCTTGTTTCAGTAATAAATGAACAATTTTTGAAGTGAGAACAGTAACAAAATGAACACAGTAATAGAATAAATACACGCTAAACAGTTGCATCAAGAAGTACTATTAGGCTCTGAATTTCACTCAATCAGTTGTTTGAGTCTGAGTCAAACATGTACATGTCTTTGTCCACATTCTCATGTTTGTCCTCAACAGAAAAGGCTCTGTAGCATGCAACCAGCTTAGCGGCTTTTTCATTTCCCAATCGGTTGCGTGTTTTGGATTATACAAAACCGTATATTGAAAAAATCCTTTCAATTCCTGCCCTTGATGAAACTGCAGTGAACATCTGCTTCAGAAGATTTACTACAGAAGTGTCTAACTGAAGTTGAGCTGCGTAGGACATCCACCAGGCTAGAGGAGATACTTGGCATCCACCTCAAACATGTATGGTGCAAATGGTTTCATGGATGCACGAAAGTTGATGATGACCGGCATAATTTGACGATTATTGGCATGAGCAAACTCTATAGCAGTCTCAATTTCAGCAGGACTAAGCTTTTTTCCCCTGTACCTAGGATCATGCAGATTAGCCAGCAAGTGGGCATCTGTGAGTGCAATTTTAGCTATTGCCTTTGCCATATTTACTACATTGCTGTGGAGTCCAATCTCTTCAAGATCATGTAACAGCTTCTTCCACACTTGTACGATATCACTGATTGTACAGTTGCATCTTTGTGCACGATCCAGAGCTACAGCTACATCATTTGATTTAAATCGTTTGATTAAATCGTGCAACCCTGATGATTTAAATCATGATTTAATCATTTGATTTAAATTGTTCGATTTAAATCGTGCAACCTGCCTCAAACGACTCCGTTTGTGTGCAAATGCACCATTACCAACTGCAAATGGAGATGCAACCAAGTTACGTACGGCTTTATTGCAGTTGCTCACAGTTACATATGCCCAGCTTTGCAGCATGCACAGTGCTTTAAGTCCCAAGATCCACCTGCCAAATAGACTTGCAGGCAATTCTGCATCAGCCCACAAGAGAGGAAGTTAGAGGCAATGGTTTGGAGGCAGACGAAGAATGTGGATCATCAATCAAGATGTTGAAATTACGCAAGATGATGGTGGAGAGGTCAGACGACAAGAAATAAGGGAGCCAGCGTGAGCAATTTTTAAGGAATTGCAGGAGTAATCAAAAGGCACGAACGGAGCAACAAATAGAAAGGAAAGAAAGAAAAAGTGTGAGAAATGTGAATGCTCAGTGTGGGGAAATGTGAGCTGAAGCCCACCGTCTTGCCTGGTTACAGGCCTGGAGGTGTGGGTAGTGTGTGGACCTCTGTGTGAAAGGGGTGCAGGGGAGGCAGTGACTATGTGTGTGAGCCATTTCTATTACTGTCAGGTGATCGATGTTGTTTGAGAGGAAAAGGTGGATGGATGCTAGTTTGTTACATAGAATGCATTCCATAGTGTGCATTTCAATGAATGTGCTGGGAGACAGGTCATATGTTGAGGCTAGCTTGTTTTCCATAGTGTGCAGAATCCTAATGAATTACATAGTAGATGGGGGTGGGGAGTTTTGGTGATATATCACAGTCTACTGAGAGCAGGGGGATTGAGAGGTAAAGGAAGGAGAGAGAAAATCAGTTCATGAGTGTTAATTATGGCAGAGTAGATTGGTGAGGAGGGCAATATGGATAATTATACATATTATGTTATAGAGTGTTAGTAGGATAAGATAGATTATTAAATAATATGGAATTTGATAATGTTTCAGAATTGGAAAGTGTCAAGAAATCAAGGAAGACAAAAAAAGCAGATGCAGTGACAAGGACAGCGGAGGAGGACAGCGTTATGTTGAACCCGACATGCCGTCACGGTAGTAACACAATTTAAAATAATTGTAATAATGTCAGCTTTAGAACGTTAAAAATGATTCTTTACATTGCAATAGTATCATGTCGGCATGCTGGGTTGACACAACACTGTCCTCCTTTTACTTGTTGATGTTCCATTTAAAGATCCATTCCCATGACAGTAATATGGTGAATGAAATTTCTGGATGTTTTATACAAAGATTATTGCTTGTGGTCCTTAAAGTTGTTCAATCATCTTGTTTAACTAGCAGTGACCAATGGTTCCAGAGGTCCATAAACAGAGCAGAGGCAATTACACCAGTGACCAATGGTTCCAGAGATCCAGAAACTGAGCAGAGAGTTACAGCAGTGACCAATGGTTCCAGAGATCCAGAAACTGAGCAGAGAGTTACAGCAGTGACCAATGGTTCCGGAGATCCAGAAACTAAGCAGAGAGAGTTATACCAGTGACCAATGGTTCCGGAGATCCATAAACTGAGCAGAGAGAGTTACAGCAGTGACCAATGGTTCCGGAGATCCAGAAACTAAGCAGAGAGAGTTACAGCAGTGACCAATGGTTCCGGAGATCCATAAACTGAGCAGAGAGAGTTACAGCAGTGACCAATGGTTCTGGAGATAGCAGAATTTCACAGTAACAAATGGCTCCAGAGATCCAGTAGATAAGACAAGTGAATGAGTTCTCAATACATTTTAAATAAGTTTCAATAATGTTTGCCAACATTCATAATTATTTTAACCAATTTTTCCAACAAGCATCTAACATATGCCATTTAAAAATTGCATAAGTTCGACTAACACTTAATGCTCTATAAATGTGTGAACATTGTATTACATAAATGATTGCAAAAGTGACAAATAATATACCATACCATTTCCATCCAATTCCTAGGAATGTTTCTTCAAAATGACATTTGCTCTATAGCCAGACATAGTCCTAGGGGCAAAGCATCTGAGTAATAGGTTATTCTGCACAGCTGAACACACAGCCATGAAAGGATTTTCACATGATATTTAATAAGCTCAGACAGGACTTAGCAGGTTGACAGAACACCACATACACACCAGATGACAACTTGAAGTGTCTGGTTCAAATATCCTAGTCTAAACAAAGGTTTCAGATGAGATCTCCATCCCCCTCATATATAAGAATTCCATTACCTAAATACATGCTAAGCAAACTAACTAGTAAACATAATGTTCAGCAACATATACCTGTAGCGTGAGAATTTCCATACACATTGATATTTACATATGTGATTTGCAAGTATCATATAACTGGTCCTCATTTACAATGACTTAACCCGCTTGTAGAAATAGATACAGGTTGAGTCTCCCATATTCAAATATTCCAAAATACAGAATTTTTTTAGTATGACTGAGATAGTGAAACCTTTGCTTTTTGCTGGTTTAATGTACATAAACCTTGTTTAAACCACAAATTATTAAAATTATTGTATACAATTACCTTCAGGCTTTGTGTATAAGGGATATATGAAAAATAAATTAATCAACATCGACAGCCGCCCCATCTTATTGCGAGCCCCGTAGCGACTGAACTTCAGTCGCTCAGCGGGGCTCGCGCACACGCACGCCTGACACGGCGCATGCGCAGTGCGCAAACATCGGGCCGCTTGCGAGCGGCCCTGAATCAGCTCCATAGTGTGACGAGAGTTTTTGAAACTTTGTGCTAAGGTAACTGTGCAAACAAACTGCTGTTACTCAGAGAAGCCAATCAGATGCTAGCTACTGTAGGTTTTCTAATGCAAATGATAAACTAATGGTGCATACACACGATCAGATTTTTCCTTCAGATATGAACGATAACGATTTAAAAATCGTTCAGTCGTTCATATCTGAAGGAAAATCGTTCATATCTGACATGCCTGAACGATGGACGATCAACGATGCGCGTTCCCGTTTGTCAGATAACGATATCTGACATCTGATGGGTTTGCAGTCAGACTTGGACGATTCCATTCATTTTAATGCAGTCAAAAATCGTTCAATCGTTCAAATCGTTCTAATCGTTCAAAACTTTGGTCAAATCGTTCAAATCGTTCAAATCGTTCAGTCGTTCATCTGACAAATCTGACAAGTCTGACAAATCTGACCGTGTGTACGCTCCATTACAGCTAACATTATTGGTTGCTGTGACTATGGACTCTTTTTGCACATGCAAATGCAACATATTTCATACATTTCTCCCAATGTATTTTCTTTTAGCAGTGGTGCACTGACTGCATCAGTAGAGCAATAGGTGTTGCAGGTGTAACCAGACTGCCAATAAGGTGAGGCAGGGAACTCAACATGCTTTTCATTGTTTCACAGAGACAAACAGTCATTCTCACCACTTCTTTCTGAATATACAGTCAGGTGCATAAATATTGGGACATTGACAGAATTTTCATATTTTGGCCTCTATTCACCACCACAATGGCTTTGAAATGAAACAAACAAGATGTGATTTAACTGCAGACTTTCAGATTTCATTTGAGGGTAATTACATCCAGATCAGGTGAATGGTGTAGGAATTACAACGGTTTCTATATGTGCCTCCCACTTTTTAAGGGGCCAAAAGTAATGGGACAAACTAAATAACCCTAAATCTAACTTTCACTTTTTAATACTTTGTTGCAAATCCTTTGCAGGCAATTACAGCCTGAAGTCTGGAACGCATAGACATCACCAGACGCTGGGTTTCATCCCTGGTGATGCTCTGCCAGGCCTCTACTGCAAATGTCGCCAGTTCCTGCTTGTTCTTGGGGCATTTTCCCTTCAGTTTTGTCTTCATCAAGTGAAATGCATGCTCAAATCGGATTCAGGTCAGGGGATTAACTTGGCCATTGCATAACATTCCACTTTTTAGCTTTAAAAAACTCTTTGGTTACTTTTGCAGTATGCTTCGGGTCATTGTCCATCTGCACTGTGAAGCGCCGTCCAATGAGTTCTGAAGCATTTGACTGAATATGAGCATATAATGTTGCCCGAAACACTTCAGAATTCATTCTGCTGCTTTTGTCAGCAGTCACATTATCAATAAATACAAGGGAACCAGTTCCATTGGCAGCCATACATGCCCACGCCATGACAATACCACCACCATGCTTCACTGATGAGGTGGTATGTTTTGGATCATGAGCAGTTCCTTTCCTTCTCCATACTCTTCTCTTCCCATCACTCTGGTACAAGTTGATTTTTGTCTCAGCTGTCCATAGGATGTTATTCCAGAACTGTAACGGCTTTTTTAGTTGTTGTTTGGCAAACTCTAATCTGGTCTTCCTGTTTTTGAGGCTCACCAATGGTTTACATCTTGTGGTGAACCCTCTATATTCACTCTTGTGAAGTCTTCTCTTGATTGTTGACTTTGACACATATATACCTACCTCCTGGAGAGTGTTCTTGATTTGGCCAACTGTTGTGAAGGGGTTTTTCTTCACCAGGGAAATAATTCTTCTGTCATCCACCACAGTTGTGTTCCGTGGTCTTCCGGGTCTTTTGGTGTTGCTGAGCTCTCCGATGCATTCTTTCTTTTTAAGAATGCTCCAAACAGTTGATCTGGCCACACCTAATGTTTTTGCTCTCTCTCTGATGGGTTTGTTTTGATTTTTCAGCCTAATGATGGCTTGCTTCACTGATAGTGACAGCTCTTTGGATCTCATATTGAGATTCGACAGTAACTGTTTCCAAATGCAAATGTCACATCTAGAGTCAACTCCAGACCTCTTACCTGGTTAATTGATAATGGAATAATGAGGGAATAGCCCACACCAGTCCATGAAATAGCTTTTGAGTTGATAGTCCCATTACTTTTGGCCCCTTAAAAAGTGGGAGGCACATATAGAAACCGTTGTAATTCCTACACCGTTCACCTGATCTGGATGTAATTACCCTCAAATTAAATCTGAAAGTCTGCAGATAAAGCACATCTTGTTTGTTTCATTTCAAAGCCATTGTGGTGGTGAATAGAGGCCAAAATATGAACATTCTGTCAATGTCCCAATATTTATGCACCTGACTGTAACACTGACTCAGTGTTACAAATCGCATTGAACATATTAAAAAATAGAATAAAGTAGGCAAGAAAGAAATAAAAAGTAAATATGCAGTGCCACAAGAAATTATAAATATTTCTTAACATGACCTGTACTGGTATAGATATTCCGGTACTAACAGGATGTGTGATGTTGACTCTCTGGCACAGATTTTTTTTTTTCATCTTCCAAACTGCTTTAGCTATTAAGTAGATTACACTGTCAACATAACATAAATTTCAGGCAAATATTTATTATATTGCATGCCAAAAATGGAAGCAAGCGCGTAACCAAACATTTTCTATTAGGTCATTCTGGTTAATGCATAGTGTAACAGTGAACCCACTTTCTGGGAGCTGAAATTACTAAAGAATTATAGATCACAGGAGCCTTGAAACCATGAACTAAATATGATAATCAGCTCCTAGAAAGCAGTAGTTTGAATTTCAGTCTTTATTCATTATAACTAATAAAATCGCAAGCAGGGCCGAGGCAAGCAGTGAATTTAGGCGAAGATGGTGACCTATTCCCAGGGGTGGGGGTGAAAAGCATAAGATGGGACATCAGCATGTTTGGGAGACTGGTTCATCCAATTAGCTGAATTCCAACACTTGCGTACCAAAATATTCTAGCCTCTGTGACTTGGGGCCTGATTCAGATGGTTTAAATACAACTCTGATGTTTAATGACAGTGGTCGCAGTCACCCTAAGTTGCCGCATGATTGACATGCTGTGGCCATTTGGGGGAAGGGAAAGGGTGGTGATGGCCAGCATTCTTGAAAAGGGGGGCATGTTGGCTCCAGTTTTTAAAGGTATGCCGAGGCCAGGGTCAGCGTCTTCAGACTCAGATTTTCCAGTCCCGGCAGAGTGAAAACATCGGCTACCCTTTGTAATCTGAGGTTACTCAGATGGCCAATGTTTTTGCAGATGGGGCCCGATTCAGAGTAGTACGCTAATGCTGGCGCAAATTTGCACACTACTACTCTGCAAAAATAAGCAAATGTCGCAGACGCCGGGAGCTATAATAAGACAGGGCTCAACAAATCCCAGGGCCAAGCAGTGATGACAGTGAGGTTTCGTTTAGACACGAAACTCTGCTCCGCGCACTCCAACACTGCATGACAATCGCATCCAGCGGCAGTCATGCAAATTAGGAACCACCCCCATTTTGTAATTGGAGGAGCTTTGTTTCAAAGTTTACGCGAGTCCTGGAGGTCGTGCTGCAGCGTCGACAAGAGTATTGGCCCGCCGGCAAGTAACACACCTAACAACCAAGGAGCCATGGCAGCAGTGACGGCGATCCTGCATTGACAGTCCCTCAGCACCTCTCTGGCCAGTTGCTGAGATCACACAGCCTGCCGGTAGTAGGATACAGGACTTCCACTGCAACCCGGGAGCCTTGGTGGCAGTGTCAGTGCACTGAAGAGCTCCACAGCGGCTAGCGACTGAGAAAGCACAGCCCGCCGGTGAGCAAGATTAAGGACCTGCGACACAGTCTCTGACTTGCTGCTGGCTGCCCTTCCTCACTTGCTGGACAGCGTAAGCTGGTTTGGCTCTCCGAGCTGTTCGTACTCCATGGCCTCTTCCTGCAGAGCACGAATGTCAGCAACAGCGGGGGCAGAGTGGGCCAGGGCTCCTTGATAGACCTTGTCAGACAGCTTCACCAGGATTAGCTCCACATGATCTCCTCCCTGGTGTTCCTGTAGTTGGCCAGCTACAAGTTAGTCAGGTACTTGCCCACCTATTATTCTGCTGGTGGCTCAGATCCTATCCCAGGCAGTAAATGCAGGGACAGCAGCCTTGCCTCCCTGCACACATTAATTTAAATTATAAACATTGCCACATTGGGGCATACTATGTATTGTGGGCACTGCGGTGGTGCAGACTATTTATTGAGGGCACTGCGGTAGGGCATTCTATGTATTAGGGACACTGCGGTGGGGCAGACTAAATTGGCAAACTAAGAATTGGACACCGGAGATGGGCATGTATTACGGTCTGATGGAATGTGAGGAAGCCGGAGGACCTCAGGCCCATGATCCGATGCTAGGTCCTTGGACGCAGCAGCGTATCACAGAAAATTACAGGAGGCATCTATTTACACAAGACGCCTCCTGCAGCATTAGCATATTTACTCTCAGCGCACAACACTGAATCAGGCCCATGGACAAGAGAGGGAACCAGAACCGACGACATCCCAGGGAACGAACCTCTGAGGCTATATACAAATGGTAAAGGCATATACAGAAATACATCCAAATTGAGAGCCAACTTACCTGGGAGTCACCCCTGGGAACTTCAACTAGCACTACAAGATCCAGCATGCCCTCCAAATGCTGGTTCATTCGTGCCTCTCAAAACAGCAAACATAAAATGGAAGCTGCTCAAATCAATTTGGCAATACTCTTCAGGTGCATGGAAGGGAGGATTCATACTAAACAGAAAGGGGAGTAGCACCTAGAGTTCCCCCAGCACACTAAATTGTACCTGCAACAATACATGAAAACTAAATGGTAATAGAAATTCAGAGAGTAAGTACATGGTAAGCTGCCAGGCCACTTCACGGCTTCTCTGATACTGGCAGTCCCTCAATTTGGATGTATTTCTGTATGTGCCTTCATCATGAGGCCTTACAACAGATAATTACATGGCCCAGAGTGGGCACTGTTATCATGCAGTGTAGTGACTGCTAGTATATACGATTTTCCTTTAAGCGGCTTCAACTTAGAACAAAGAATGGATGCTTTATATGAAGTGCTAAAAGTCATGGGATAGCAGTATGTAAAGGTAATGGTGGGTGGCGTCACTGTCTTGGAAATGCCCAGACCTACATCAAATGTTGTGAGTCAGTTTGAACCGGCTAGGCTGCTCATGACAAGGCAACTTGAATTACCGGAGTTTGAATGGGACATGGTAGTGGGTGCCCGACGGATGGGATATTCAACATTCCTTGAGCTACGGTGTCACGTGTGTACCGAGAATACCTCATGAAAGGGTTTTATACACACCGTGCACAGCACAGTGGCCGACCACAGGTGGTTAATTATCGTGCCCAGCAGCATCTGGCCAGAATTGTCTGTGGTAACAGACAAGCGACACTCGCTCAAATCACATCCAATGCAGGAGGTACCAGACACATATCCAGCAGGTCAGTCCAGCGTTCTTTAGCCTCCATGGGATACGGGAGCGGAAGACTCACCAGAGTGCACCGTTAACACTACGACACCGGACACAGCGCCTCACCTGGGTTTGTGAAGTTGCTAATTGGACCCTGGAGGACTGGAAACATGTGGCGTGTCACAGTTCCAGTTGTTTCGGGCTGATGATAGAGTTCGGGTGTGTCGCAGACCCTATTAGGCCATAGACCCCAGTTGTCAACAAGGCACCGTGCAGGCTGGTTGTGGTTCCATAATGGAGTGGGGTGTGTTCACGCGACATGGGTTAGGTCATCTAGTCCGCCAGAACACATCATTGACTGGTAACCACTACATTGCATTACTTGATGACCATCTGCAGCCCTTCATGGACTTCATGCACCCCCACAAAGATGGAATATTCCAGCAGGCTAATGCCCTGTGTCATTGGTCCCAAGTTGTCCAGAATTGGTTCGAGATGCATTTGGGAGAGTTCAGACGAATGGTATTGCCACCACGTTCACCCGACATGAACCCAAACAAGCATTTATGGGACGTGGTGGAGAGATCCATTCGTACCTAAAATCCTGCACCTACAAGTATCAGGGAACTGTGGGAAGCTATCCAGACGGCATGGGTCAACAACTCTCCAGAGGTCTTCCGTCCACTTGTGCAATCGATGCCATGTAGAATTGCTGCACTTCCCCGGGCTAGAGGGGGTCCTACACAATACTAGGCATCAAGCCAATGACTTTTGTCACTTCAGTGTATATATAAAATGGCAAGACGCTTTTTTATCATTTGGCCAATGCATCAAGGGGCTACTGCCAGCAAAAGCTTTGAATAGCAAGCACTGCAGCAGTACATGTACCATCACAATTCTTGCTCTATCATCACCATTTTTAAATATGTATTTGTGTAAACAGCTAGCTGGGTCGCTACTGCACTTATCTTCAGAGTTTGGCACAGAAAAGCAAACCTTTAACCCTCAATGCCCTAGACCAGAATCACCAGGCCCCCTGAGTGTCATTCAGGTGACATAGCAGAGTGGAACTGAAACAAGGTTACTGGTAATTGGTAAACCTGGCATGCTTAAGATCTCTGGGCCAGTTTCACTTCCAGTCCTTACTGCTTGTAACTCTCAGCGTTGTGCAGAATCCCTACATGACTTACTAAATATAACCCTGTCGCCGAAGCCTATTTAATGCATTTACTCATATGGGACAGATTTTCATTAACCTCCTTTTTTTTCCAAAATATATCTTCACATACAGAACTTGAGTAAAATGAAAATATAATGAGGTTTGGGCAGTTTCAGATAAAGGTCTGCTACAATAAAATACAGAACCTTCCTCTTCACAGATAGGTTTTATTTAACAAGAAAACCTGTTTCCTTTCTGTCTAACATCATTATCTCTGAGGGCCGATGACTAACATGTTGTAATGGCTGGGTCTAGACAAATGGAATAGGAAAAACGATGACATAAAACAGCAGTGCATGTCGTAATTGTGCTTGGATACAATACAAGATTTTACTACAGCAGAGGCTTATCACACGTAGAATAAAAACAGTATAGCTCTGCAGTTAATGGGGATTATTTCTTAAGCCAATATATAGGGCACACAGCAGTGATACTATGCAGCGGTGCCATACAACCCATCTTGTGCATTCTAGCACTGCACATGCCATGAATTGTACCACTGCCCACTTCTTATTCATACTAGAGACTTATGCATCCAAACAGTATACACTGTTCAACTGAGCTAAGAGCATACAGTAACAAACAATGGGGTCTATTCCTTATTGGTGGGTAAGTGGCTGCATCCCATATCGCAGCGATATCATTCCGGTACTCCTTCTGGAGCATCAGCAAAAACCCAGCTCCAAAGTGGTGGCTTTCTCACCCTCCTGCAGCCCAAAGGATTCGCCCACAGTCAACAGTGAGATTTGACACAGAGGGGAAACAGCGAAGCCTCTCCGACTTTCGCTGGTCCCCATTGCGGAGTATAGATAACACCATCTCAAGAGTGACGCTTGATAAACTGAGCCTCTGCTCTGCAGTAACGGGTGAAAT
This sequence comes from Taudactylus pleione, assembly GCA_031769625.1. Lineage (NCBI taxonomy): Eukaryota > Metazoa > Chordata > Amphibia > Anura > Myobatrachidae > Taudactylus > Taudactylus pleione. The sequence continues at coordinate 158,766 of JAUIMM010000757.1, read as the reverse complement.
TAAAGAGACTGCAGGAGAAATGATTACTGTAGCCCACTTGTCAAATAAGACAAAGCAGTGATACTGATAACACCTTTCTTCAGCAAAAAAGGGGTCATCACTGTTTGATAAACAGACCCCTATGTGAGATCTTTTAAAATCAGGTAAGGACTCCAGGGGCTGTCGAGACATTAATCTGTAGACAAAAATAATATTGCCTTCTAAGCATATCACGGCACCAAATCTTCAGTGCATATTCACTTTAGAGACCATATTGCACTGAAACCAGTCATCTTAATGCTAAAACCTATTACTTTTGTCCAGTTGCTACCACTAGATTAAGCTCAATCATTATTCTCTGTGGTGTCTGTCATCTCGTACCTCATGACGATCAGCATAGAAATGCTTAACAAAAAGCAAACTCGCTCTTAAAAAGAACATATCCAAGGAATTTAGTATACCTAAAGTAAGCTAAGTCACCTAATAAAAAACACCCAGTGTGGGGACCTTCCCTGTGAAATAGGGACATCTGGTAATGATAAAATACATTTGTTAATTATTTTTTTCAGGACAATTGGGATTATTTACTAGTGCAAAGTGATAGTTCTGGAATTGCCTTTTATTGTCCATTCTTGTTGCTTGCATTTGTGTAGCCCGATCCCAGTCACCACCCAGGAATGCCGCATTTCCGATACCACCTTTGTGCGTCCTCTCAGTGTAAGGCATGCATCACAGGGGTTTTCAGAACTTTTTGCGGATGCGCAGCTGCAAACAATCGCTCAACTAGTGAACATCAGAACTGCGTTTAAATTGTGAGCATTGTGAGCACTTGCCTACTCATCCGGAAGTTGCGGGAGACTCCCAAATTTGAAATCAGTACCCCAGAGGAGTAGGCGCCCCTCCCGCAACCTGCCCACTTCCTAGCGAAGTGGGCACTACGAACAATGCCGCAAATTGCGGGTAGACAAGGAGGGGCGCGGGCAGAAATGACATGTGTATGAAAATTACATAATTTTGGCCCCGCCTTCTCTCTATCGACCCGCGATTTGTGGCATTCCCTGCGAGGACGTGGGACCGAGTGACACGTAGCGCCGGGTCAGCTGCATCTCTCCCAGAGGAGAGAGTACAAAAGTAAGTATCTCTGAATCAGGCCCATAATGTTTTGTTACTGCCAAATTTATCTTTCAATATAACTTTCTCTTTAAAAACATGCAGATGCTTACTATAGATAATGTTAACAATGATGAAATCAGAGAATAAATATTTATAATAATGTATAGCTATCCGGGGGAGAGATGGTTGCACATATTTTGATTAAGGATTCCTGCGTGTCTAATATTTTGCACTTTGCTTTGGCAGAATTTATTAGTTTTGCAGAGTATGCCGTTAAACCTGTGGATTTCATAAACGATATAAATCTGAAAAGGTTATCTTCATCATTACGCATGCAGTGATGCACGGACATATTTGGGTCGTCATACAGTATGAGAAAAATAAATAATGCAAAATGCATGTTACAGTCTCCTCTAATCTGATGTACTGAGAGATTAAGGTTTTGTTACAAATCACAACATTCCAGTTTATGAGGATTGATGCATTACCTACCTTTCGTTTCCCCCCCAAGGACATTTAGATAAAACTACAGTATGTATATTGCTGGGAAATGCTTTGATATAAAAATATAACCGTTAAAGAAGTCCCTATATTATCTAAGTTAAACAAAGATATATGATTAAAAAACGAATCCTGGGTCATGTCCTAACATCAAAAGGTTATCTGGATGGAGAGTCTACAGCAAGGATGGGGAACTTCAGGCAGGGGGCCGTACAGGGCCCTCTGAGTTTTTTCTGCTAGTTTCATCTGGCTAGCAGGATGCCAAAAATGGCACCCTGCAGCCAGAATCTATGCAGCAGAGCCGTCTGGAGCATCCTTAGGGTCATCCTAATTTGCCCTTACAGCTCCTCAGAGCATTGCTGTAATCAACGGCGATTGTGGCCCTGCCCCCATGTGACATCACACGGAGGAGGCGTGGCTTGCACCAGGCCCGGGAATAGTATATTTTATATATATATATATATTTTATGTATATATATATAAATATATATATATATATACACACATATATACACACATACATACACACACACAGTCAGGTGCATAAATATTGGGACATTGACAGAATTTTCATATGTTGGCCTCTATTCGCCACCACAATAGCTTTGAAATGAAACAAACAAGATGTGCTTTAACTGCAGACTTTCAGATTTAATTTGAGGGTAATTTCATCCAAATCAGGTGAACGGTGTAGGAATTACAACGGTTTCTATATGTGCCTCCCACTTTTTAAGGGGCCAAAAGTAATGGGACAAACTAAACAATCCTAAATCTTTCACTTTTTAATACTTTGTTGCAAATCCTTTGCAGGTAATTACAGCCTGAAGTCTGGAACGCATAGACATCACCAGATGCTGGGTTTCATCCCTGGTGATGCTCTGCCAGGCCTCTACTGCAAATGTCTTCAGTTCCTGCTTGTTCTTGGGGCATTTTCCCTTCAGTTTTGTCTTCATCAAGTGAAATGCATGCTCAATCGGATTCAGGTCAGGGGATTGACTTGGCCATTGCATAACATTCCACTTTTTAGCCTTAAAAAACTCTTTGGTTGCTTTTACAGTATGCTTCGGGTCATTGTCCATCTGCACTGTGAAGTGCCGTCCAATGAGTGCTGAAGCATTTGACTGAATATGAGCATATAATATTGCCCGAAACACTTCAGAATTCATTCTGCTGCTTTTGTCAGCAGTCACATCATCAATAAATACAAGGGAACCAGTTCCATTGGCAGCCATACATGCCCACGCCATGACACTATCACCAGCAGGCTTCACTGATGAGGTGGTATGTTTTGGATCATGAGTAGTTCTTTTCCTTCTCCATACTCTTCTCTTCCCATCACTCTGGTACAAGTTGATTTTTGTCTAATCTGTCCATAAGGATGTTGTTCCAGAACTGTAATGGCTTTTTTAGATGTTGTTTGGCAAACTCTAATCTGGTCTTCCTGTTTTTGTGGCTCACCAATGGTTTACATCTTGTAGTGAACCCTCTTATATTCACTCTTGTGAAGTCTTCTCTTGATTGTTGACTTTGACAAATATACACCTACCTCCTGGAGAGTGTTCTTGATTTGGCCAACTGTTGTGAAGGGGTTTTTCTTCACCAGGGAAATAATTCTTCTGTCATCCACCACAGTTGTTTTCCGTGGTCTTCCGGGTCTTTTGGTGTTGCTGAGCTCTCCAATGCGTTCTTTCTTTTTAAGAATGTTCCAAACAGTTGATTTGGCCACACCTAATGTTTTTGCTATCTCTCTAATGGGTTTGTTTTGATTTTTCAGCCTAATGATGGCTTGCTTCACTGATAGTGACAGCTCTTTGGATCTCATATTGAGAGTCGACAGCAACTGATTCCAAATGCAAATGTCACACCTAGAATCAACTCCAGACCTTTTACCTGCTTAATTGATAATGAAATAATGAGGGAATAGCCCACACCAGTCCATGAAATAGCTTTTGAGTTGATAGTCCCATTACTTTTGGCCCCTTAAAAAGTGGGAGGCACATATAGAAACCGTCGTAATTCCTACACCGTTCACCTGATTTGGATGTAATTACCTTAAAATTAAATCTGAAAGTCTGCAGTTAAAGCACATCTTGTTTGTTGCATTTCAAAGCCATTGTGGTGGTGAATAGAGGCCAAAATATGAAAATTCTGTCAATGTCCCAATATTTATGCACCTGACTGTATGTATGTATGTATGTATGTGTATGTGTATATATATATATATATATATATATATATATATATATATATATATATTAGGGATGTGCAGGCTCGGATAGGTTCGAGTTTGCACGTGGAGTTCGGATTTTTCCCTCCAAAAAAACGGAACTCAGAACGAGGCAAAACGTCATCTTACATGGACGAACATCATCATTCCTGGTCTTTTGTCCAGGAATGATGATGTTCGTCCATGTAAGATGACGTTTTGCCTCGTTTTGAGTTCCGTTTTTTTGGAGGGAAAAATCCGAACTCCACGTGCAAACTCGAACCTATCCGAGCCTGCACATCCCTAATATATATATATATATATATATAGCCGTCAGCGGAATAAAGGTTCTCCACCCCTGGTCTACAGTGTCTAAATGGACGGTCAATAGGTTGGCACCAGATGGTCGACAGGGTCAAATAGAAAATATCTTGCAAGGTTTCTTTTAAAAACACTTTAAGATTAAACTGATTTATTCCTGTGAAAAGCCAAATGTAAAACCTTTTTGTCCAGTAAGAATAGTGTCATCATATTCTTAGCCCCAGGCCCAGATTTTCATTTAAGCACCAATTGGCTGTGTGTTTTTGGCATGCGGGACAAAACCCGGGGAGAATATACAAACTCTCCACACTTGCGGCCTTGGTTACCACTTACACTCCTACAAAGTACAGGGCAGAACCCTTGCCAGAAAAGGAGACTCACAGTCTTCATATAAACAAGAGATCTCTAAGGTTGAACTTCACCAGCAGTAAAATAGTCCATATGGCCTGAGCCACAGCCTCACTGGCTGTGTGGGTTTGTGACTGGCCAACATTTTCCAATTTCCCTAAGCTTTCAGGTCACCATTACCAAATTATATGGGAGAAATAGCAAACCCTACGAGAGATATGAAGTTGAGAGGTTGCCCATAGCATTCAGCTTCTAACGGTCATTGTTGGGGAATTAAATTGCAGACATCATATAAGTTTTCCATTGCAGAGAGGGAAATTTTGTGATTGTCTACACTACTGTAAATGGCCAATATGTGCGCAGCTGGGCATCGCAGTAATTCACGGTAGAACATTGCTTTGAATTTAATCCCCACCCCACAAACCACCCCAATTATTTTATCCATTTCATTACTTTTAAACCTAATTAAGCCTGCGCAGATGATAATGATCTGTGCAGGGCTTTACCCATACTCGCCTGTCACAGGCAGGTCTATTGTTTGGGCAGGTTTGCCGTCATTTTGCATAAAATTTTTGGTTTTAAAACCGACCATTAGTAAATCTGTGGCTCCTATACTTGTCTATGAGAAAATATCGTCAGTTGGTCCAATGTTCTTTTGTGTTCTAAAGTTTTTGGTTCTTTTGCGGTTGGTTTTGACTTTAGTAAATGGTCGTTTTCCAAAACCAACAACAAAACGACTAAAAAGCCAAAATCGACCTTTAGTGAATTTTATCCCCAAGAGTTTAATCAACACTATGGAGTATATGTACAAGGGTGCAAGATCCGTTAACCAGAGCAATCTCTGCAATTCGGGCTGTATTTTTAAAACTGCAATAATGTAAAAGGCAAAAGCAAGTGGGTTTTGTCTTTTAAATTATTGATGCTTTAAATCTGAAGCAAATATATTGTGTGCCCGTCGGCCAGTGTGTACCAGCAAATAGGTCTGTGAACGACGTCGTGCTGCACAGCCGATGGCAGATATATCTGTCCATCATGCTTTGTGCACGGGCAGTCAGTTGTCTGCCCGTACACTTGCAGCAGAGGCAGCTGGGTTGGGGGCGCCATGCGTCCCCCGATTGGCAGGACCCTTAGCCAGATTACTGATGGTTGTTCAGTGTGTATGAACAACCATCATCTGCAAATCACTTGATCTCCAGATATATCTTTTAGGCGTGTACCCAGCTTAAACCATACCTACCAACACATTTATTTATGCTAAATCAGGACTCAATAAGGTACGCCCTAATCTATCCAAACCCTGCTCCTGATCCAATCAGAATTCCCTCTTATTGTTTAAAATCTGACAAGTTCCAAGTAAGCCCCCATCCTATAAAAGGTGCAGAAATGGCCACATTTGGGACGTTTGCTAAACAAAACAAAAAAAATATACTGGTTTATAAGACTACAAGTTTCAATACCTGTAATAGTTTATCACACGCATTTCTATACATTGAAATTCAGCATTTTTTTCTCCTACACTATTAGACGTCTTGAAATGATTTATTGTTTGTACTTGGTGGGAAAAAAAATAAAATAAAGAGCATGCAGTTGAATATTTCTGTACAGGTGTTAAAATGCAGATGATTTACAATGCTGGCTCCCAGTAATAATACTGCAGTCAGTTTACATATGAGGACTGAAATAAATCAATAGGGTAAAAAGACGACTCGCGCAATTCTATTTACTGTAAGGCAAAAAAGTACACTATTAGCTTTAAGTGTCTCCTCTCTTAAATCACTAATGCACCAATAGCAACAGTGGGTTATATTTGAAATTCTGCTAACTGCGATTACATGAGCTAAGAATATAGGGCCTGATTGGAGCAGCCCAGAGTGCTTCCCAGTGAGGACCAACAGGTACTTTTGCCTCTTGTGGGACGGTTGTTAGATAATTGTCCAGGTGACCAAACAAAATGAAAATGGTTCTAAAATCAACTCTAACCCAACGAGGTGTGTAGAGAAAATACATATACAGGTTGAGTCTCCCATACCCAAATATTCCAAAATACGTTTTCTTTTTTAGCATGACTGAGATAGTGAAACCTTTGCTTTCTGGTGGTTCAATATACAGCCATAGCCAACATTTTTGAGAATGACACAAGTATTGGATTTCACAAAGTTTGCTGCTTCAGTGTTTTTAGACCTTTTTGTCAGTAAAGCATCCTGAGACCATTCATGTGTGGGGTTGCTTCTCAGACAAGGGAGTGGGCTCACTCACAATGTTGCCTAAGAACACGGCCCTGAATAAAGAATGGTACCAAAACATCCTCCAAGAGTAACGTCTCCCATCCAGGAACAGTTTGGTGATGAACAATGCCTTTTCCAGCATGATGAAGCACCATACCATAAGGCAAAAGTAATAACTAAGTGGCTCGGGGAACAAAACATCAACATTTTGGTTCCATGGCCAGGAAACTCCCCAGACCTTAATCCCATTGAGAACTTGTGGTCAATCCTCAAGAGGCGGGTGGACAAACAAAAACTCACAAATGCTGACAAACTCCAAGCATTGATTAGGCAAGAATTGACAGCATGCCAGGGCGAATTGCAGAGGCATTGAGACAGAAGGGTCAACACTGCAAATATTAACTCTTTGCATAAACTTAATGTAATTGTCAATAAAAGCCTTTCACACTTATGAAATGCTTGTAATTTTACTTCAGTATACCATAGTAACATCTGACAAAAAGGTCTAAAAACACTGAAGCAGCAAACTTTGTGGAAACCAATACTTGTGTCATTCTCAAAACTTTTGGCCATGGCTGTACAAAAACTTTGTTTAAGGCACAAAATTATTAAAATATTGATATTGTATAAAATTACCTTCAGGCTTTGTGTATAAGGTGTATATGAAACATAAATTAATTTCATGCATGTACACAAACTTTGTTTGGGACACAAAATGATCGAAAATATTGCATAAAATTACCTGCAGGCTGTGTGTATAAGGTGTATATAAAACAAATACATTCTGTGTTTACATTTGGGTCCCATTCCCAAGATATTTCATAATGGTATGCAAATATTCCAAAATACGGAATATTCCGATATCCAAAATACCCCTGGTTACAAGCATTTTGGATATGGGAGACTCAACTTGTATAGATATTTTGAATATTCTGATTCAATCGGTATACAGTGTTTTCTAATTCTATAAGCAAATATACACTTGACTCTAGGAATAATAAAGCGATAAAGAAAGGAAGACTGGAGACACACCCAAACTCCATATCCCCAAGGCTTAAAGGATATTATTTTAAAACTTTCATTAAGGAAGTACTTTGCTTACATGACACAACCTGTACACATAGAGCCATCAGATTTCGTTGGGGGGAAAAAATAAAATAAAATTACTCAATTTAAGGTGTTATAGCATGGCGGTTAGAACATTCTGTCTGAGGAACTAGATTTTTATAGCTGTGTATACTGTTCTAGATTATCCGGAAATTCATCTTATAAATAGTTCTGTTCTCACGGACGAAATAATTTTTCTAGATGCCAAGGACGGATCATTCAAATAGATCATAATCTATATAATAATTGTAGAAATGTTGTTCCGTCTCCTCAATGAGAGTGTAGTGGATGGGAGGCAGGACAGCGGAGGGAGGGGGACGGAAAAAAGCAATGGGAGCAGGGGATGGGACAAAGGGACATGGGGGGGTCTGGACGAAATGAATGGGGGTCAGGACAGAGATGGGTCGGAGAGACAGGACATGGTCAGCCAGAGAGGCCGGTATAAGTCAGAGGCAGAGAGGCAGAGATAGACATGACCCAGCCACTGGGGTAAGTGTGGGAGAGGGTGGAGGTGCTGGACATCCCCCGAAGCTCTTCCTTAATGTGAAAAGATGCCGTGCGCATGTGGCGGCAGAACAAGAGCGGCCAGGCTGTTTTAGCACGGTGTCGCTAAAAGGGGCAGGGCGCATTTTGATTTTTAATAATCGAGCAGGGCGCAGCGCTCTGCTAAAACAGCTTAGCGTGAACACTACAGACTGTGAAGATGAGATATGTATTTGACTGTGCAACGTTAAATAACACTATACAACAAAAATACTTTTAATTTGTTTCCTTTCTAAAAGATTCTCATATTTCACTAATTTGAGGTCAGGAAAAACAAATATTCCTTCAGAATGTTTTTATTAGCTTTAGTTTTTGAGCCACACTACTGTACTTGCGCTATATGTACTTCAGTAATATAGACAGTGAAAAGCAATTTTAAAATAACCTGATATTTTTTGATACAACATAAATAACCTTTGTTTCAATTCAATCAATCAATCGCGAACAAGATCATAAAACGGAACATACAGCAACCAAAAGTACTCGCATAAATAGTGGCCTATTAATGAGAGCGCTTTCTCTTTGCCTGCCGCTTGTGCTCCTCTTCTGGGGCATCTCTGGTCAACTGTCCAACAGTAGTCAGCAAGCATAGGCATGCTCCACCTGCAAGGATGTCTTCCTTCCACTGCTGAAATGTCTTGGTGGAATCGCTCACCGTGCTAGTCACTCCCTGCACCGCAGTTATCAGGGAAGATGTCCAGATGAGAGTCTAGTAAGTGGATTCCCGAGTGACATGTTGCAGTCTAATCAATGATACTTTTCTAGAAGGTTGCCCACAATCTCAACATAGTTTCCCGCTCTTCTGTTACCCAAGAAGCCATACACAACACCTTTACAGGCTTCCCAAGCCGCTTTTTCATTAACCTGGATGACTTAGTCGAAGTTTTCATCCTTAAGAAGTTTTACGAATTTTTTCGGACCACCAAAGATTCCTTCCTTATCTTTAGCATCACTCAGAAGTGAAAATTTTCCTCTCAGGTACTTGAAAGATTCTCCATCTTTGTTCATCCCCATTACAAAGTTCTCCATAAGTCCGAGTTTGATGTGTAAAGTGGACAGAAGAATTTTGCTTCAATCAACCAGAGGACTGTGATAGACATTTTTTTAGATGGCCTACAATGACTTAATATTCCTGTATTCAGGTTTGCCAAACTATATATCCTCTAGATGCCAAACTTCACTAGTATTTAAACCAAATACCCCTACATCATCATAAATTGGCTGTATTTTGGAACTGATAGATAACAGAGTTTTAAATGTCAATCATTCTTTGCATGCTGAAGTCAATTAGAGGTAACTATTTTCACATCGGAAATATTTTCACTGATGTGTATTTGATAAATAATAATAAATGGATGGATGAATAAACCTGAGACCTACATTCCAGCCTTAGATATATCTACATTTATCCAACAGAATCAAGTTTAAAGAAATAAGTGAAATAATAGATACATAGTACAACTAATAATAAAAAAAAAAAAATTTTTTTATATGTTTTACATCCATTACATTTCCTTTTGGAATTTATATGTTTTTATGTACGGTGCTACATATTTTTTGGCATCTTATAAACGATTATTATGATCATAATTCCTTATAAACAAAAGAGCAAAAGCTATCTAAGATTGGGTAATTTGTATGGTGTATTATACTGCTGCTAGACTGGATCAAAGTAGAGGTTGTGACAGTAATTTAGCACAATTGCCTCTCTTCCCATCTTCCTGTATCTATACACAAACTAGTCTCCTCACTGGTTACTGCACCTCAGCACTGACCAGAGAGCACAATATAATACATCACTAATGAATATTAAAGGGTATCTTTCATGTAGAAATCTAATGACTAAGTGTAATGTTTAGAATCCAGCCTAAATTACAAATGTATCTCAATACAATAAAAAATGAGTCAATTTAGTATCATATTTTTCAAATAATGTCTTGTCAACATCAAAGTATAAAAATTGGCATTTCAAAATGATAGGTGGCTTTTTAATTGTTCAGTAAAGATGGTTACTTTGAAACAGATTGTTGTACAAACGGACTTGCAGTTTAGCAACATGTTCATAATTAGATGTGACAGATATGCATAATTAATACAAAAAGGGGTTACTGCAACATATCTGCTTCGCCCCCCCCCCCCCCCACACACCCTCCCCCCTCTCTACGGTCGCAAATGCTATCCCGTAGTCTTCCTTGGAGACTGCATAAAAGCCAGATTTTTACCAAGCTTAGCTTTTCAGAACTAGAACACTCTAGCGAACGCCATCAGATGGCATTAGTTCATGGGTAACATTTAGGATCCCTCTTCGGCAATTACCACTCATGCATGCTCAGCCAGTTGGTCTGGCATGAGCATTTAGACTTTGCCAGGACGGGCTCTGGCATCTGTTTTTTTTTTTGTAACTATAAAATGGGCCCCTGAGGGAGATAGTTGACATAGTATAAATTCATACTTTAAAAAAATAACATATTTAGTAGGAAGCATTCAGATTCATCCAAAGGAATAATAATAATAACAACAACAACAACAACAACAACAACAACAATGGCCCTTTCATGAATTAGACGTTAAAATCAAACAAAGTGGAAAGATAGAGTGTGTGAAGAATAAGATTGAAGTGATTATATAAAAAAAAAAAAATCACATAGTTCTTAGGAATGGTGACTTCTTCAAGATGGTAAAACCTAATGTATTGCTAATTGGGGGGGATTAAATTAGCCCTGTGTAAACTAATGTGATTTATTTTCATAATCTCATCATAAAGGGACATTTAATTCCATGTTTCTCGTGTAGTTGTATAAAACTCCCAGCAGGGGCGTAACTAGACCTAGGGGGGCCCCATAGCAAAATTTTCACAGGCCCTCCTAGCTCCCCGCCTCTAAGGCCCCCCCCCTCCCCAAGCAGGACCGGACCCAGGTCGACTTTCTGGAGCCCGCACCTTGTCACTGAGCAGTATATATATATATATATATATATATATATATATATATATATATATATATATATATATATTTGCAAGTTTGGCTTACCAAGTTACCACATGTCTGGAGTGTGTAGTCTCTGGGGAGTAGTTTCAGCCGTCCCTGCACCGTTAATCATTGTTTATGGTGCAGTCAGCTGCAGGGAGAAGGGTGGATTCTGGCTGCAGTAGAGGATCGATTTTGGGCTGCAGGGGGAAAGAGGCATTTGGGTTGCATTGCAGTGAGAAGGATTGATTGGGGCTTAGCTGCACGGTGACGGAGGGATTCGAGTTGCACTGTAGGCAGCGCAAGGAGCAGGAGCGATTGGGCCTACTACACAGTGAAGAACGGATTTGGGTTGCACTATTCTTCATTGCAGGGAGGAGTGATTGGTTCTGCGCTGCAGGGAGGAGGATTTGAGGCTGCACTGCACTACACGGTGAAGGAAGGATTCGGGCTGCGCTGTTCTCTGCAGGGAGGAGGTAAACTTTGGGGCTGCATTGCAGGAAGAAGGAAGAAGTTGGGCTGTGCTGCTCTGCCAGGAGAAGGAAAAATTTGAGGCTGTAGGGGGGCGGGGAGTCGGGCTGCGGTGCAGCATCCTTGAAAGAAAGCAAGTCTTGCGAGACCCATACTGTTTAGCTCTGCGGTGCTAAAATGTCAAACAGACCAGAGGCAGGGAAACACTGCACTCATATTATAAGCTGGCTGTGGGTGGCTGCCCCTGTTTGGCCACTCAACTCGAACGTCCCTTGAGCTGGCCATGCCCCCCCGCACCCTCCTCACTACCCTCTTCTCTACTTACCTGCTCCGTGGTTGCGGTGCGCAGGGCAGGCACACCACCACTCCCGGTCGGCTTCCTCTCTCATTGACTGATGCTGGGAGGAGCCTCCTCCCAGTATAAGTTAATGAAGGGAAGCCGAAGGCGTAGACGCTCAAGAGGACGTGACCACAGAGGGAGGGGGGCCCCGCTACCAACGAGCAGGTAAAGCGAGAAGAGGGGAGGGGGAGAGCACAGACCGAGGCCTGGCACTGTAGGTGCAAGGGGAGGTCCGGGCCCCGGGTAGGTCCGGGCCCCATAGCAGCTGCACCCCCTGCACCTACGGTAGTTACGCCACTGACTCCCAGGTTGTACTGTCGAAGCCGGATAATTGGCTGAGACAGGATCGGTGTAAAATTAGATCGGGCGATGCCGAGACGCCATTTTGCGACTGGCCGCCCAGCGCCATTTTAGTGAAACTCGCCATTATAAGTACATACGGCGATGCTATTATTTAGCTTTGTGCGATTCCCACGCAATAGAAAGAAGTTAAAAGGTCCTCACCATACAAATACAATCATTAAAACATATAAAACGATTATCCCTGCAAAACACGTACCATGGTGTACTCCACAAAACACATAGTCGCACAACGCTAACTAGCGGATTTTCCCAATTCCCCAATACTTACACACTTCACACTTACAAAAAAGGTTCCCTAGCATTAAAGTGTAATATCCAAGGTTTATGCAGTAATTATTAATGTTGTGTAATAAAGGTTATTTGATATCTAAGGTTTAGTACATGGTAAGCAGACCGTGTTTGGTGTTGTACTGATCCACTGTGTCTCCACAGATTTCCGGTATCATTGGTGAGAAGATCGCAACATGCGTCTGCAAACTATGGACTATAGAGAGTTAAAACATTAAAATGTACTCTGTAATGTTAGCAGCTTAGATTAGCATGCAGCGGGAAAAAGGACACAAAGGGTTGTTAGAGGCTGTTTGTGTCCATTCGAATTGACCTATGAACTATCTTGTAACAGAAGTACCTTTAAGAAGAACCAATGGAATCATGTCAAACTTGTCTATTGTATTCCTATCCCTGTAAGAGTATATATGTGTGCTCTCTGACCCCAGTCTTGAGTCTTCTTGCTGTGCTGTTGACGGAGGTTTCTAATGCTGATGCCAGTATCTGGGCCCAGAGCGCGTGCATATATAACAACTGTACCTTGGGTCTGTATGATTTATTTGCGCTAACTGTCTTTAGATCACAGGGTGTAACCATCAGTTTTTATATTGAATAATAACTTTTTGTGCTTTGGAACCACATTCAAAGCCTGAAAGCATTCATTTACTGTGTGACTCATTACGCTAAATAGCGACAATTTTAGAAGGTATAGGCAGGATTGCATAGAGGTTTTATAAGGTTTTAATTAGGTATCCATAGTACTAATGTATGGGGAAATAGTATCGTTAGTGAGATAATGTAACTATGAAATACAGTTACTTTGATATCAGTGTAATTGTATTATTTGCCACTATCTCTCTCAATTACTATATTGCCTTTTGACGATCCAATTATCTTATATTGTACTTCTCAGTAATAACCATCTATTCTAGCCTCTCTACCCAGTCTTTTGGGCTGATCTTGCCATGGCTTGAACAGATCATAAGAGAACCTTACATACTTCCCAATTTTGCTTTTTGAAATGTTATTCATTCCACACAAACATAGGTTTCATGTTCCAATTACAACTATAACTTTAAATGATGCACAGTATTTTGGTTTTACTTAACTCTGTGCAATTCTAGATGCAAGTTACTAAATAGTGCAATGACTAATATATATATACACACTTATTCCATTGTACGCTCTTCCCCATTTTCTCATTACCCACCCTTTCAGTGCTGGTATATACAAGCTTGTACAATCATACAACTGAGATATATATTGTGAGCTTAGGAGAGCACGCTCTAGCTATTACCTAGCAGCTTATTTTTCTTCCTTCTACTCCTTTCCATTTCCTTTACCCTTTTGTACATACATTGGGGTGTTGCGCTCTTTTGCATGGTATAATGCAAATGACTCACAATTATTCTATAGTGACAGCATCAGCTGTAGTACTGTACGATTAGGGACACAGGTTGCACATGCACATAGTAGGTAACGAGAACTTGCATCAGAATAGTGCAGTAGGTGTTCGCGTCCTCTTCACTAGAGCTTACAGCATACAGTACAGTACAGGTACTGAACACCACACTCTTGTATCAGTCTAATTTGTAATAGAATTTTCTATAATAAGTGGGTGAAAAGTTCTATGGTCATCGGAAATTGGGTGTTTTCTCCAATCACCACCTCACCTACGCATCGAGGGGTCACCACCGATAAGATTCCGAGTTGCGCTGAAGATAAGCTTCCTTATACAACGCATGGGGAAGCCTACTGTATGTAATAAATATTGCGGCGCTAAATGTACCTAGTGAGTTGGTACATTAACCCTTTCCACTCAGAACCAGCATCACTCAGCTGCCTCAATGAGATTTTAATGATGAATTGGGAATCACGGTTATTACTGCAGGTTCTTAAACAGGCTCCTATTATTTTGTTTACACTGCATTTTGCAGTTAGGATTAGACTATAACAGACACTTTACAGCAATATGTTCATTGCACTAAAATGATATGGTCAGTTTTATTGTGTTGTTAAAATACAGTAAAATATTATATTATTTGTATAAGCAAGACACAGTGAATGTTGGCATTTGAGGAATATAGTGTACGGTTGGTAATTACACCTTGTCCATTTCTAACTCAATAGAAACAAAACTTTATAGCAAAATAAAGGATTACTGTATATGAAAAACATGAGCTCTGGGTCTAGAAGGGTCTGTGGCCATGTGGCTGTTTCTGCATGTAGAGTCACACCCCTGGCTAACGTGCAAACTAATTTATGTGAACTGTAGGCTTATCAATATTCATACTTTTAGCCCATCCTGTTGCCTTAAGCTCTACACTGCAATTCAGGTGATCTGTATGTCGGCAGCTCACAAAGCCCAGACAGATTGTAAGCCCCCGGGGATTTTCTCTACTCCAACTGAAATGAATGATAGAAGGTTATGTCATGTCATAACAACAAAACTCCCAAATTAGCTTGCAGCCTATTACAGCCTTTATTTTAAATGTAATAAAAATAAGAGAAGGAGACGACTGACCAAGCACGAGGCAGAGGGAGGGATGTCAGGAAAGCAAGAAAGAGCCAGAGAGTTGGGGGTGTAAGGAGAACGCAAGCAAGAGGCAGAGAGAGGAGGGATGTCAGGAGAAAGTCAGCATTTGGCAGAGAGAGGAACATCAGAAGAGAGCAACAGCTGGCAAGGAGAGGGAGATGTCAGGAGAGAAAGCATGAGGCAGTGAGAGGGGATGTCAGGAGAGAACATTTGGCAAAGAAAGGGGGATGTCAGGAGAGAGCAAGCAGGAGACAGTGAGAGAGGATGTCAGGAGTGAGCAAGCAAGAGGCAGAGAGAGGGGAATGTCAGGAGAGAGCATTTGGCAGAGAGAGGGGAATGTCAGGAGAGAGCATTTGGCAGAGAGAGGGGAATGTCAGGAGAGAGCGAGCAGGAGACAGTGAGAGAGGATGTCAGGAGTGAGCGAGCAAGAGGCAGGGAGAGGGGATGTCAGGAGAGTACAAGCAAGAGGCAGAGAGAGGGTGATGTCAGGAGAGATCAAGCAAGAGGCAGAGAGAGGGTGATGTCAGGAGAAAGAGCAGGAGACAGTGAGAGGGTGATGTCAGTAGAGAGTGAGCATGAGCCATGGAGAGGGAGATGGGGGGAAGCAGTGGAGCTAGATGAGGGTACATACAATTGCAGCCATTTTGGGGATCATAGTTTGTGTAGCTGCAGCAGCTGTGCAGCACACAAATAGCTGTACTCCTCACTTCACTGAAATTTAACCAATAATACTCTTGCATCTTTCTCCTTGGTCACATACTTTTGTCCAAACACTGCTATTATTATTATTATTATTATTATTATTATTATTATTATTATTATTATTAAAATGCATGTGGGTCCTACTGTGGCATAATTTGAATTTGGGCCCTAGTGTGTGGCATAACATGTATTTAGTCCTACTGTGTGCTATAATATATCATTTTTACCTACTGTGTGGAATAATGTGCATGTTGGCCCTAATGTGTTGCCTAATTTGAATGCGGGTTCTACTAGTGCATGGTATTGAATTGGGGGCAGGTATGGGCATGTTGCAGAATCTGATCACCATTGAGGAGGCATGTGTGGTGGTGAGATGGCATGTGGGGAGGTTGAGGGGCATTGAAGGAGCATGTGTGGTGGTCTGATGGCATGTGGGGAGGTTGAAGGGCATTGAAGGGGCATGTGTGGTGGTCTATCCAAGTCTTCATATACTTTGGTCACGGATGATGGTCTGGCTCCTAAACTTTTCATCTAGCTGCTGGATTTTACAAAGAAATTGTCAAGCCCGGATATATGTGAGTAATAAAAAGGAACACAAATAAAGTGGGGATACACAATTTAGGAAGTAAAAGATTGCACATTAGTACATCATGGCGCTACAAAGAGGTAAATAAATAATTGAATAATTCAATGGAGTCATTAGTTTTAGCTGGTAGAGGTATACCACTATCGTCTCTCTCAAAGTAGGCAGAACAAATTCTTTGGAGGTGCTTTACTCTGACCTTTTACTTTAAACCTAATGGTAGAATACGGACTTTTACTAAGAACATAGGGCCTGATTCCTTACAGATCACTGCGATTATGCACGCAGATCTGCTGCGAAAATATGCTAATGGATGCAATCGCAAAGCCATCGCAATGTCAGCATAAAGACGCCCACTACCGCTATCTCACATCCATAATACCTTGCAGTCCCGTGTATACATCAGGAACATAGAGTAACATCGGCCCCTCACGCACAATTACAGCAGGTCTGACCTTACGCAGAAATTGCTAACCTCGTCGCACGCAGTGAGTACTGAAGCTGCATATGCCATCGCAGTGGCTAATTTATGCCCGCCAATGCAACGGCGTTCAAACGGACAGGCACGCCTGGGTTTCTCCGACCATTCCCCCATCACCACCTCCGAACGCTGACTACCTATCACTCACTCTGTAATGGCTTTCTGTGGTATGCGTGATCGCAGTGCGATCGCAATGCTGCCGTCGTGCACGTGCATCAATCACCTGCGTACGCTGCCGCAATAGCGATCCATGCTGAATCAGGCCCATAGTTATGATCATTTATGGATTCAGGTGAGTAGCGGTGTTCTAGAATTTAGATCAAGAAAAGAGCAAACACACTGGAAAGAGCCATTTCCTGGCACAACCGAGTCAGCCTATCAGGTCACTAAAAATTAGTGGCATCACTGAGGTATAAAGAAACAGCAATTGCTTCAGCATGTTCACCATGTGGCGTGTAGATTTTATGTAGTGATGATCTGCAGAAGAACTTTATATGCAATGTACTGTACAATATAGTGTACATAACGTTTTCCATTAAATCATATGCCAAAGTGCTGAAAAGACTATGGGCCTGATTCAGAGCCGCTCGTAAGCGGCCGCTCGTTCGCTCCGAGCGATGTTCGCACATCTGCGCATGGGTTTTAGTACGCATGCGCGAACCAGTCAGTGCGGCCGAAAATCGTGTGCTCGCAAAATAGCGAGTGCCTGCTAATTTGAGTGACAGGATGAGGCGTTTGTGGGTGGTAACAGGGGAAGGTGCTTGAAAACGGGGAGTGGAGATCCGAACGCAGGCGTGCCAAAAGGTCAAAACGGGCGTCTTAAGGGTGTGCATAATTAACAAAGCAGCGTCATCGACCACGTCAGTTGGGTGTCTTTTAGCGTGAACTGCTCGCATGATTGCGGTAGGAAAATGCAACCACAAGAATAGCGAGCAGTTCATTCGCCTTTCGATGTACTCGATTAATCTAATAAATAGCGGAGATGACGTATGATGCGAGCGGCCAGGGGGCATTTTTTACAAAAAAAACGTCCGCATGTTTTGTTCGCTCGTTCAGACATAGAGGCGTCAACAGACCGCAAAGAGCGAACGGTCAATTTAAATAGCCAGCCCCTTTTTCTGGACGAGCGAGCGCAAATAGCGTCCGGCTCTGAATCAGGCCCTATGGCCAACATTTTCAGGTCATCACATTTGATGGTTTAAAACCAGCAATTACCACTGTAATATTTAACCTATGTGAATCTTACAGCGCAGCCACCATTTTATGTTAATGCACACTTCAGTTGATGACAACAGCAGACTTTCTTGTGACTGCAATTATCACATTCCACTAACACATGGAAGGTAATGACAAAGTGCTAACATCATTAATGTACAATTTGCTGGCTTCAAAAGGTCTCAAAGAGATTGAAAGAAGGTGAAGCAAAGGCATGATTAGCAGATTTATTTCTATGGAAAACATTATAAAGTTAAATGAATGTGTTATCATGGCTTTATGGTGCTAAAAAGATATTTCAATACTGTGCTATAGCCGAGGTCTTTATTAATTGTCCTCTTGTAGTTATTAGTCTATATTTCTACTAGACACTTCAGGTTACGAATATCTAGGTTATTTACTGTAGACCAAGTATTTAAGACTCACTGTCGAAAATAAACATTGGGATCATCTATTTTGAAAGGGTCTATCATCCCAGGATACTCCACCAGAAATAAATGGCTTCTGTCTGTGAAGAGTAAAAGCACAGGGCTAAAGGCTACAGGCGAGTTGTATTTATTACTTCTGGCAAATTATTATACTGCACACTGGGCCTGAATCACTACCGTACGAAACTGCAAATACGCACGCAATCTGACGATTGTTTCGCAATGCGCATGTGTACGCATCGCAGTGCGTGAACCACCCGCTGCGATGAGGACTGCTACACGGCTACACAGACCCATCGCAGAGTGATTGACACTCTGCGATGGGTCTGTGGGTTATAACCGGGGGGGGAACACAAGTGTGCCAGTGCATTTGCACGCCATTGCAAGGGCTTGCACAAATTAGCCACTGCAATGCTACACGCAGTCAGAGGTCTCATAGCGGGTGTGGAAGTTAGCAATTTCTGAGTAAGGTCTGGGCTTGTGCAGGTGTGCGTATGGGTCCAATGTTGCTGATTATTTAGCTATAATGCTAAAGTATACGGATGTAAGGGGAAGTGGACGTCCTAATGTTAGGCTGCAATTGCAATGCGAATGCAATCATTTGGATATCACCTCTGATATTAGCACCTGCGTTGCGTGTGTATTAGCAGAATAGCGATCCTTGCTGAATCAGGCCCACTGTCACCTAATTCGTAGGCATATGAGATTTACACAGAGGCCTCAAAACTGGCATCTGGCTGGTCCCCGCACGTGAGACGTGTATATTACCTGTACGGTAAAGCATCAAAGACCATTACAAGACCAAAACCCAGGATGTACCCAGCAGGTTCACCTATGACTGGCAATCTAATGTGTTAATCTGGCCATAGTTGTAACGAAAAATGTGGAAATGTATGGGAGCGAATGACAATGGTCCAATTGGTCCCAAACACTGGAAAGCGGATGAAAACGGTTGTCCAGCGTAATAACAACAATAATAAATATGTTCCATATGTGGATGGCATTATGTCCACTTACATGCTCCCGAATAGGAGAAAATCAGTGAAGGGAGTAATCTCTTCCTGCTCCCTCGGCACGCTCCTCCTCTCCTAAGGCTGCCAGCAACTACTGTGACAGCAGCGGGCAGGTATCAGACAGGTTAGTGGGGAGAGAAGGGTTAACACCCAACGTTACCTAACAATGAAGACAAGCTGCAGGGTGTGGGGAATTAATAAGACAACTATAAGGAGCTGAGAATTAAGTTAGGTACACACTTAAATATATCGGTAGCGGATCGGTGGGCGTGTACACCAATATGCCTGTGAACGATTTTGTTCAAAGATATATCAGGTCAGCCCTGAAGCACAGCCGATGCCGATAAATCTTGTAGTTATATCGGTATGTCTAGCTGTGTGTATGTGCGACTCGCCGACCGCTCGTAAGACTGGCTACAGGCACCGCTGGCACAGATATCACAATTGGGCTAGCAAATTAAAATGCCCAAACAGTTGTGAAGTCTAGATAGACATATTGAGTGGCTGATTGGTCGCTCGGTCGGCGCGACTGACCAAGCAACCACTCAGTTGGTACGACGACTAGTCGACCACTTCTTCAGGTAGGTGTGTACCCAGCATTAGAGACAGCGTCTGGGATTGGGCTGTTGAAGTTGCAGTGTAAGAGTGCGCTGAAGCCAGTGCCATTTTAAAATAAAGTTGATTTAAAAAAGATAAGTTGGAGGAGTGACTATTGGAGCCGTTGAGAGAGGAGAGCTGAGGGGACGCCATGGCACAGTGATAAGCAGCTGAGAAAGAAATATAGGGATCTATGTACGGGTTGGGTATGAAATGCCGATGACCGGGAAGCCGTCTGACTAAATACAGACGCTGCAAGCCTGAACTCTGAAGATCCCGACTGGGGCTGGCAAGTACCCTAACCCCCCCTCCCCCCCCCTAACCCTCTCTTAGTGGTGCCTAACCTCCCCCCGGGGGTGCCTAAACCTAACCCCCCCTCCCGGCACCCTAAACCTAACCCTCCCGAGGTGGTGCCTAACCCTAACATCCCCCCAGTGGTGCCAAACCCTAACCCCCCAACCCCGTACCGCAACCCTCCCGGGGTGGTGCCTAACCCTGAGTTACCCCGGGGGTACCCTAACCTAAAAGTGTGGCTAAGCGCCAACACTGCCCGCCTTACTTTCATTCGGAAAGCTGTCTGTCTAGATTCCGGCATTGGGATCTAGACGGACGTCAAAATCTATCAAACGTCTGTCTTTAGTCCTACATCGGCATTTAGTCAGACGGCTAACCGGCCGTCGGCATTTTGACCGCATCATGTACTGAGCCTTTGAGAGAAATAAAGTACCAACCAATCAGCTACTAACTCACTTTACAGGAGCTGATTGATTGGTACTTTATCTCCATCCACTTTATCACTCTCCAAGGCTTAGGGCCTGATTCAGACCCGCTCGCGAGCGCACAGCGCTCACAAGCGGGTCGATGGTCCCCCACTGTGCATGCGTACGCCAGAGCAGGCTCTGGCGTGCACGAGACGCAGCCAGCGACGGGCGCTCAGTCGCTACGGGTCTCACACCAAAACGGGGTGGCTGTCGATTGTGATTGAAATCTCGTCCCGTTTTGGAGGCGGGCGGGGGGTGGCTGACCAAACTGAGGCGTTCCCGAAGGAACGCCTGCCGTTTGGGGGCAGCCTCAGTAGTGAGCTTCCTGCTCTATTAGAGCCGGAAGCTCACTGGGGCTTGCGATGGACGACCACAAGGGTCTCGTCGCAAGCCCGACCATCACCTGGACGCTCGCAAAAGCTGTGGGTGGTCACCCACAGTTTAGCGAGCGGCCAGCTCTCAAAAAAAAAGAATGCTGCCCTGATTCAGAGCGAGCGCTCTGAAAGAGCGTCCGGCTCTGAATCAGGCCTTTAGTACATAGACACCATAGAAATATATGAGTAGCAAACGAAAAGACAGACCAGGGACAGAGAAAGGAGCAGGAGAAGAGAGATTTTCTGAGGAGGAAAACAGATTATGCGAAGGCAAGCTGCAACTAAGCCTGGCTGGGACTTGTGGTGCTGCATTGAAAGCAAATCTGACAGTCCTGTCCAATTGTTAGCTGTGCCTACCTTCTGGAGAGGAAGCTGCATCCTGATTTAGGTCTCTTGATTAGGTGAGAATAGCCCATTATTACACACAACTTTTATGTGAGATATAGAGACAATGCTTCTACATTACATATCAGCGCTGCAACATTGCTATTTGACTTTCAGTTGTGAATATACTTTAAGAACCCCAACGTGTGCACAAAGAGTTAGCTGTAACCCGGGTTACTAACGACAGCTCCATTTATTAGGTTATTGGGACATTCTACCAGTGTGTAAAGGACATTGCTACTTTATTATAGGGAATAGTCAAATAGAATAAGAATATCCAGTTCTGGTCATTAAAGGCAAAACTGGCGATCTTTGTATATTCTTGAAATAGCTGCAATAGTCAGTGGCATTGTATTCAATTTAGAATAAGAGTAATAGTGTGTGTTACTGTAATTTATGCAATTTATTGTGTCTATTGGTTTTTTTTAACCAAACCTATTATTCTATAGCAGTAACCCATTCCAGTAATTTTGGATTACTAAAAATACATCTAGATTGCTTTTGAATACGTTTTGTCACCCACTGTCTGTGTCTGGTTGGGGAACTCTTGCCTCTCTGCTGGCACAGACTTAGGAGTTAGGAGTTGCTGCCAAAGTAAGAAGATTGATCAACTACAGAGGTAACTCCAGATTACCCCACACCACACCATCCTTATTAAGGAGTATTACCTACATTATTAAACTACTATAAAGTATTTTACAAACTACTTAAATAGCACATCAATGGCTACAAAAGTCTTCGCCGGGTCAGCTCTTGAGACAAAACTTTTTAGCCAGTGATACACTAAATAACCGATGATGGCAGGATGGAGCTGATGAATACAGTCGAAAAAGCGAAACCAGAAAAAATCCACAGTAATTTTATTGTAAGATATGCAAAATGTGTTAAATAGACCTATAAATAGCCTTAGTAATTTGTGAATGCTTACTTGCCATTTTATCAACTACATTTTTAGCTTGTTTATGACTTTTTTTTGTTGGGGGTTTTTATTTTTGCGGAAATGCTCATCAATATATTTGTATGTATTTTTAGTACTATTCACAATGCAATACAGGTAGCACGAGCACTTCTGCTCAGTGTTCCATGGGTACATCTCTATACCTCTCAACAGTCTGAACAGTCTCAATTATATTGTGAACATAAGACATATAAGACATAGATAAGCACCACGTCACATATGGTGACAAAATGTTTAACGGTCAACCTGATGCTAATAAGTATTCAGCTAACCATACCTAGGAGGTCAAGGAAGATACCTAGCAAAATCTAAAAATAATTGTAAAAAAAAAAAAGGCAACATATTAAAAACTCAATATGGGTAACAACTATGGGCCCGATTCAGTACAGAATGCAAATATGATCGTATGTGCAAATTTGCGCGGTACGCAGCTGCAAAAATACGCAGTCTGCATAAAGACGCCCACTAGTGCTATCTCACATCCAATGTCGCTCTTCTGTGTGAACATCGGTGCCATTGATGCACATCAGCCAGTCACGCAGCACCTACAACAGGTCTGACCAGCCGCAGACACTGGGGGGGGGAGTGATGATTATTATTATTATTGTTTATTTATATGGCGCCACAAGTGTTCCGCAGCGCATAAGTGACTTACAGTACAATACAATGCAAGACAAGGATATGGATAATATACTGTACATTGCTACATTGGTGACCATAACACCCAAATGGCAAAAGAGCATAAGCAACCAAATGTTAGGTGCCCTAGAGGGGAGTAAGAAGTAGATGCAAATAAAGTAATGAGAAGCACAAGAGGGTAGAGGGCCGTGCTCGCAAGAACTTACATTCTAAAGGGGAAGGGCAGACAAACAGGCATGACAAGATGGGGTAGACAGGAAGGAAGGAGCATGTAGCAGCGTTAGGATGAGAGCTGGAAGGCTTTGATGAAGTAGTGGGTCTTGAGCGGCCGTCTGAAGGATTGTAGAGAGGTGGAGAGTCTGATGGGGAGAGAGAGAGAGTTCCAAAGGTGGGGAACAGCGCAGGCAAAATCTTGGAGGCGGGAGTGGGAGGAAGTAATCAGTTGGCATGAGAGGCGGCATGCATTTGTTGAACGAAGAGGGCGGGCAGGAGAGTGAAGGGAGATGAGGTCAGAGATGTAAAATGGGAGAGGAATGGGTAAAGGCTTTGTAAGCAAGTGGAAAACCTTGAATTGGGTTCTGAAGGGGAAGGGGAGCCAGTGGAGGGCTTGTAGGAGAGGGGAGGCAGATGTAGAGTGTATGGAGAGAAAAAAGAGCCCAGCAGCAGCATTGAGGACTGACTGGAGGAGAGAGATTGGAGTTGGGGAGGCCAGATAGGAGGAGGTTACAGCAGTTCAATCTGGAGATGACCAGTGAGAGTATTAGGGTCTTAGTGGCATCCTGGGTGAGAAAGGGTCTGATTCTGGATATATTTTAGAGATGGAAATTACAGGACTGCAAGAGGTTCTGGATATGTGGTTTGAAGGAGAGAGAGGTGTCCAGGATAACACCAAGACAGCGCACTTTGTGGCTAGAGGAGATAGTTTGCCATCAATTGATAATGAAATGGTGGGAAGTGTGGTTATGTGGGGAGTGGTAAGATGATCAGCTCAGTCTTAGACATATTAAGTTTAAGAAATTGCTGGGAAATCCAAGAAGATATAGCAGAGAGACAGTTGCAGATACAAGTGAGGAGAGAGGGGGAGAGCTCAGGGGAGGAAAGGTAGATCTGAGTATCATCACTATGTTAGAGACTGGGGGCCTGATTTAGACCCGTTCGCTAGATGCAGCCGCACGCTCCAAGCGTATGCAAATTCAGCTATGTGACGTCAAAGCAGGCGATCGCATGGCAAGGCATAAGCACGCCCACTATGTCTTGGCGTGCGATCACTTTGTATATGCAGACGCCCACCAGCCTGTCTTTAGCCGCCCACTAGCGTACGACATCTCCAGGAAGTATATACAACCATCGGTACATCGGGTTCATCGGAACTGACCGCAGCGCTTGCGGTTGACTCTGCCTTACCGCAAGCACTTCAGTGTATAATTCAACCAGGTGACGTGTACTATGATGCTGCCTGTTAATTATGCACACCTCTGAAACAGCGTTGAAACACTCAGGCACGCCTGCGTTCGTACCTCCACTCCTCCGTTACTAGTGCCCTGCCCCGGTTACCACCCACAATCAGCCTCTCCTGTCACTCATTCCACTGGGCTGTCTTTGCTGCGCGAGCAAGCGCTTCACGGTTGCTTGGACTAGTTTGCGCACTGCGATGCATACGCAGTTGCATAACATCGGCCAGGATCGAGCCAGCGGCTGCTTGCACACGGGTCTGAATCAGGCCCAGTGTTTGTTGTGGACCCGGAGTGGTAACAGGGGTAGACA
The DNA here is from genome assembly GCA_031769625.1 of Taudactylus pleione. NCBI lineage: Eukaryota > Metazoa > Chordata > Amphibia > Anura > Myobatrachidae > Taudactylus > Taudactylus pleione. Next base: position 133,581 of record JAUIMM010000757.1, on the reverse strand, counting down.
CCGGAATAGGTTAAAACTGAAAGGTGGGTTGTTTAGTTTGTCTTATTGCTCATGTCTACCAACCATAAAGTCCAGTAATAACAAACTAACATATGTGGCAGGAGGGAACTGTAGTGAGTGGAAATAAATAAATGTCCAGATCAGTGACAGATATGAGTGAGGTGAATCCAGATATAGCATTCCCACTAGGCTGTTTTAGAGGGACGCGGCGCCCTGCCCTCCATCTAGATGGCAAAAAGCACCCTGCCCTCCAGAAGGAGGGCAAAAAGTGCCCTGCCCTCACAGCCTGCGGGTGCCGTCTTCACCCGCGGGTCGCAGTGTCCCGCGGGTGGAGAAATGTGCGGTGACCCGGTCACCGCCGGAGAATAGACGCCGGGCGCATGCACCCGGCATCTATTCTCACTGTCTGCAGCACTTGGGGGCTGCCCAGCGTGTCCGTAAGTGCCGGGCACGCCCCCAAGTATGAAGAAAAGGGGACGCGTCTTGTAGATACGCCCCCTTTTCATGGCCACGGCCCCTTTTCAGGCACGCGCACAAAAGTTGCCCTCTCTAGCTCCGACGCCCTGCCTGCCGCCGGAGCTAGAGTGAACACTACAGATAGACTGTAAGAGTGAAGTGGATATCCTCGTATGCTGAATAGTGGCAGAGAGGGATATCCGGAAATGCTGTGATGATGGCTGAAAGGAGAATCAAGTAATACTGTGATGATGGCTGCGCAGAAAAGGGTTAACTTAGGAGACAGGTTCAGGCAGGAGTGGGTCTGGTGAAAGGTGCAGGGCTGATCTCCAGCGGAGTGCAGGACACGGCAGAGCAGTGCAGGCTATGCAGGGAGCCGGAGGCTGACAAGGAGCTAGGGCAAGCACCGGAGCACAAGTCTAAGGTTCAGGAGCGCAGAGAACTCTCTCTTACAGCTGACACTGAACACGTGGCACTGGCAACTACAGGGCGTTCCAAACACCCTTAAGTACCCAGTAGCGGAACGTGATAAGCCAGAGAGAGCAGGTGACCAACAGACGATTGGCCTGCTATGTCACATGGCCAAAGACAAGATGGTGGCGCCCAGACAGAAGTGATGCGGAGATGCCACTAGACTTACCCTTGCCAGGATGGCCCAACGCTGGCAAACCTCTGCGTACATGCAATGCCAGTCTCCACACTCCAGCTCCCCCGCCAGAAGTACCGCGCCACAGCGCCCTCACCGGTAAGGAGCGTAAACCTCCATGCCGCAAAACCCTGGTCATGACACAGCATAGAGAGGACAGTGGAGGTCAAAAGAACTGATGAGTTCACCTAGAGAGGACGTATAGGAGGGAGAATAGAAGAGAACCAAGAACAGAACCTTGGGGAACACCTACTGTAAGAGGATGTAGGGGGGGGGAGGGGGGGGAAGAAGAGTCATGAGAGAAAACAAAGAAGGATTGGTCAGAGAGGTAGGACAGCCAGGAGATGGCAGTGTCACGTAGACCAAGGGAGTGAAGGATTTGCAGCAGGAGAGGGTGGTCCACAGTGTCGAAATCAGCAGAGAGGTCAAGGAGAATGAGCAGAGAGTAGTGGTCCTTGGATCAAGCAGCAAGGTAGTCATTGTTGACTTTCGTGAGGTCAGTTTCAGTGGAGTGGAGAGAACGTAAGCCAGACTGAAAAGGGTCAAGGAGGGAGTGGGAGGAAATAAAGGCGGTTGTAAACAATACGCTCAAGGAGTTTGGAGGCAAAAGGGAGGAAAGAGATGGGTCAGTTGTTTGCGAGAGTGTTAAGATCAAGGGTAGGTTTTTTAAGAATGGGGAAGACAAGGGCATGTTTGAATGCAGAAGGGACAATGCCATCTGAGAGGGAGAGATTGAGGAGGTGGGCAAGATGGGAACAGGCACAAGGAGGTAGTGGGGGAGACGTGAAGGGATAGGGTCAAGGGGGAGGGATGACCGGATGAGGGCCATGACTTCCTTTCCAAGGATGTCAGAGTAGGTCAAATGGATGGGTAGGGGTGATCTGGGCAAGGAGGAGGTGTAGTGCTGGGGGGGATACGATGTCCTAAGTAAATTTTAACTGTAAAATAGGTAGCTAAGTCAAGGGTAAAGAGCAAGGAGGTGAGGTGAGGAGGGGTGGGCAGAGGAGGGAGATGAAGGTGGTGTAGAGATTCTGGGGATTTGAATACTGGGAGGAGAGGAGGTTCTTCAAATTTGACTGTTTAGAGAGGGAAAGGGCAGCACTGTAGGATGAGAGCTTACAATTGGAATGGAGAAAATCTGCCTTAGAGCGTGATCTTCTCCACTGTCGCTCGGCAGTTCGTGAACACTTTTGCAGGTATCTGGTGCATTTGGAACACCAGGGTTGAGGTGTGGAATTGCGAGGGTGAGTAGCGATTGCCGAAGCAACAGAGTCAAGAGCAGAAGTAAGGGAGGCACTGTATAGGGAAGCAGCTTGTTCAGGGCAGGAGAGAGAGAGAATAGGAGAGAGAAGTGAGTCAAGCAGGGAAGAAAAAGAAACTGTGTCGATAGACGCCTGATGGAGCAAAAAAGGCTATTTGCATAGACGCCCAGCTGGGGATGCGGGCCACAACTGAATCGCCCCCTACAAGTCTCTACGCACGTAGAGAGCTCTTGTGCTTCGTATGCAATCACAGTGGCTAATTTATGCACGCCCAGGAAACGTTGTTCAACGGACAGACACGCCTGCATTTTTCCGACCACCCCTCGTCACCAAACGCTATCAGCCTGTCAGTCACTTTGCGATGTCTGTGCATCTCTGTAGTTGCAGTGTGATGGCAGCACATGTGCATGATGGCAAACAATCGCTCGATCTGCGTCCGTAGTTGCACTTGCGATCAGTACTGAATCAGGTCAGGCCCTAGGTCTGTAAGTCTTCCCTTTACATACACATGCTAGTTTGCAGTCGTCCTTAATTTCCCAGGAATATACAATATTAAAATTCGATATACTTGTCTTGAAAGAAATTTTGGTGGTCCAACGTCCACCAAGACAGTATAACAAACCATGTGTTCTTAGATACACTGGCACAACAGTAAAATGTCCTTGGAAACCATATTAAAAACCTGCCAACTATGCTATATGCCATTAAATCAACTAAAGGCTGGATAAACAAACATAAAGCTAGAAGCCATGTCCCTTACTATGGCACTATCTGAACAGATATAAAATGCTTTATAATTTGGTTTATATACCTAATGCAGCGGCAAATAGTACAGAAAAATGGATCACATACAAAACATAGGAGGGTAAGAGGTCTACGGTTGCTTTTTATCTCAATTTAAATTTTGTTTGCTTTTCTTAGTTTGTTTTGTGTTGGCAAACCTGTGTCACTAGTATACAGTAGCCAACAGACACAGCTTGATGGGTGACCTAAATATGGAGCCAACATCATCTGGGCCACCCATACCATTAGGAGAACATAGTTGGTGTCAATTCAGTGTTGTTAATGTCCCTTCCATGCCCCCACATTGAGTGGCAGCTGCCAGAATGGAATAGCAGCAGCCGGAAGCTACTTAGCTGTGAAGCTGCTGCTCGTCCATGTCTGTGATACACTTGGAGCGTGGCACTGAGCTATGATGTCTCAGCCAGCACCATACTTCCATTCTGAGGGGTGTATGTGGAGAGATGCAACACCTCCAACCACCTCCTAAGGCACCCACAGAACTTCCGCTGGCCTTAAGGTGTGTACACACGGGACGATTTTTTGAACGATTGGTCGTTAATGATATCGTTATAGTTCAAAAAATCGTTACGTTTCAAAAAAACGATGAACGATAACTACCAATGCGCGCTCCCGTTTGTAGTTGGTAGTTGCTCTTCATTGCCCGAACCTCCTGTCCAACTTGACGATAATTTCAGGTTGAACATGTTCGAGGATAAGGGAGGGAGCCCGACACTGAACGAAATAGTAATTGATTTCGTTCAGTGTTTGTGCTCAGTGTTGTTAGCAACACTGAGCACATCCCTGCCGGGGACACACGGGACGATTTCGTTCATGGAGCAAATCGTCCCGTGCGTACGCACCTTTGGACTCCATACTCTGATACGTGTGACTAATACTATACAGCTGAAACACTGATGGTCACCTACAAAGATTACCAGATGTGCAGCGCAAAGCACCTTTGGTTTTGCACAGCCACTCCTCTATGGTTTGCCCAGTGCCCTTAAAGATGAGTGGCTACTCTCCATTCTCAGGACTCAACTCTGCAATCTAAACCTCAGTGTGAGGAGAGGCGGAACATTTTTAGAGGCACACTGTGCAAAAAGCATAGACAGCACCAACTTCTTTAAAACTTTACTTTGGTACAGCAGTGAGACTCCACTCTGGCGGTTTCCCACCAGTAGTGGGGCTAGTAGTGGATTTGGAGAGGACCATGCTACCCATTGATTTTTTATTAAAAATGGGCAAGTGTAAGGACCTGAGCGACTCTGACAAGGGCCAAATAGTGATGGCTAGAGGACTGGGTCAGAGCTTCCCCAAAACAGCAGGTTTTGTGGGGTGTTCCCGGTATGCCAAAAGTGGTTCAAGGAGAGAATATATAACTACATACATATACTGTATCTATTATATATATTGTGCTGCTCTTCATGAATGGCCTCCAGTGTCAGTACATTACTTCAGTTTTCAAGCTGGGACAACCATTTTTAGGAATATTGAATCTCAGAACATTGAGCCTATAAGTACTATAGATTTGATAATATATTGGTGATATAGTGCTATATACAGTATTTCACTTTGGCATCAGACTAGGCAGAACATTTATAAAACATGGTTTAACGTACAATGGCAAGAAGCACAGGTCCAATGTCCTCTGATGTCATCTCATTTGAGGAAGAGAAAAGCAGAAACATTTAATTCCACAGTTAGACACAATCTACTACTGTGTATATAACTGACTCATGGCCATTATCATGCAGATAATAGTATATGTAATAAACCTCATTAAATCCATATTTCTTTCCATACCCATCATCATACTGGAAAACAAATTGTTCAATTTCCTGCAATGCAGGGGTGATGCAAGCGATGTGCTGCTGTAACAGTGCACGAACGCTGGCAACAGCACCCGTATATTATTAATATATATCGTGCATTTTACCTCACGCCCCCATAGGGATGGTAGGTTACCGTATGTACAGAACAAGTGCACGCCGCTCATTCCCTGTACCCTGTGCCAGAACATGCAATGTAAGATCTAATATAATTAAATTGACCCCTTATAATTTCAGGAAAGAAGCAGCAATTATGCTCTTTGAATCCATCTATATTACTAACTGCTCACTTGGTTTTCAAGCCTTCCATGATGAATAGTCTTTGGCAGATAATTTCCAAATGCAAAAAATGGGAGACGTGCAAACTGCGACTCAACTTGCTCAGCTGATCCTATATTTCCACCAGATCATTTTGCAGAGTAAGACAGCAGCTATTTCAGTGGAGAAGAAAATTGTTAATTGATGTGGCAAGATTGATTTTAGAACATTGGGCAGACGTAAGGCTTTCAATTAGACTTCAATATTTCCAGCAAAGTGACTAAAAGTTGAATTTCTCTTAAACCTCATGACCTTGACAAAGACGCATTACATATCGAAATGTATTGTTGGGAGTGGAAGTGGGAACTCCCAGTCTAGACTTGCATCAAGATTCCTGCTCCTAATGACACCTGACCCAGGCTCCATCTGCGCTGATATGTTTTATTTTTCCATCTATTAGGGAGACAATCTCACTAATCTTTGTATTTTATGCTTTCATGTATGTTTGGAGACCTAGTTAGGTCTAATAAATGTGTGTTCTATGAGTAACTGCACCATGATTTTTCACTATCCTATATAATACATTACAGTACCATTACTATAGGATATTGAGCGAGCATTCCATTTAGATGGGTGGAATCACTTATATACTTTTGATTTCTACACACATACTTTGAGGGCATTTGGCTCTTTTGGGAGCACCACATCTTGTTCCTTATGTGCACACAGCTGGCGTCATTCATTTATTGCAGTATTTTATCATTATTTCTTTTGATTTATGCCATGGTTGATGCTATGAAGATATAGCTGGAGGACTAACACTGGCTGAACTCTATATGCTGAAGTGCCAAAAGTCAGGAAATAGTAGTATGTAATGATAATGGTAGGTGGTGTCACCGTACTGTGACGTCTTGGAAATTCCCAGACCTGCATCAGTTGTAATCTGACATCTCGAGAGTCAGTTTGAACACCGGCTAGGCTGCTCATGGCAAGGAGACGTAAATTATCAGAGGTCAAATGAGGCATGATAGTGGGTGCCCGACTCATCGGACATTCCATCTCTAACATTCCTCCATCTACGGTGTGAAGTGGGTACCGGGAATACCGCATGGAAGGCATTACCACTCACCGAGGACAGCGCAGTGGCCGACCGCGGGTGCTTATTGATCGTGACAAGCGGTGTCTGGACAGAAGTTTCCATGATAACATACAAGCGACACTGGCTCATATCACATCCACATCCAATGCAGGAGGTACCAGACGCATATCCAGCAGGTCAGTACAGCGATCTTTAGCTTCCATGGAATATGGTAGCAGAAGATCCACCAGAGTGCCCGTTACCACTACAACACTGGACACAGCGTCTCACCTGGGCTTGTGACATCACTAATTGGACCCTGGAGGACTGGCAACATGTGGCACAATTAGTCACAGTTCCAGTAGTTTTGGGCTTATGGTAGGGTTTGGGTGTGGCACAGACCCCCATGAGGCCCTAGTTGTCAACAAGGCACCATGCAGGCTGGTTGTGGTTCCATAATGGTGTGTGGTATATTCATGCGGCATGGGTTGGGTCAGCTGGTCCGCCTGAATATATCATTGACCAGTAACCACTACATTGCATTGCTTGATGACCATTTGCAGCCATTTATGGACTTCATGTACCCCCACAACGATGGAATATTCCAGTCAAATAATACACCATGTTATTGGTCCCAAGTTGTCCAGAATTTGTTCGAAGAGCATTCTGGAGAGTTCTGACAAATGGTGTGGCAACCACGTTTGCCTGACATGAACCCAATCGAGCATTTATGGGATGTGGTGGAGAGGTTTAGTCGCACCCAACATCCTGCACCTACAAATCTCAGGGAGCTGTGGGAATTTATCCAGAAAGCATGGGTCAACATCTCTCCAGAGGTCTTCTGTCCACTTGTGGAATCAATATCACGTTAAGTTGCTGGATTTCTCCAAGACAGGTGGAGTAATACACAATACTAGCCATCTATCCCATGACTACCAGCACTTCAGTGTACTGCATTATAGCACCCTGTATACAATTTATTTTGCTTTTGGAATGTTCTGTAAAAATTTGGTGGTTCTTTCCATGTATATGAGGGTATCCAGATAGAAGATCGACAACGAACAGGTCGACCATTTTTGTGTCGACCATTTGAACCTGTCGACCTTTTGTCTATGCTGACCTATTTGCTGTCGACCTTTCTATTGTCAATCATTCATACCACACACCTTAAAAACCTGTCCGCTGACTTTTTATACATTCTTGAAAGAGTTCATCAATGTGGCAAGACTGTCTGTAGGAGATGGGGCCGACATAAGGTTCTCAATTAGTTTTCAATATTTCCATTTTAAAAATAGAATTCCTCCTAAACCTCATTCTGCAAGCATTTTGTTCTGCAGCCACTCTCAAATAATTCACCATTTTTAACAATACTCATAACAGTCCAGTGTAATAGGAACACGAAAAAGTTTTTAAAATGTTAAAATTAATTCAGATTTAGTTTCTTTATTTTTAATTATTTTATATATATATATATATATATATATATATATATATATATATATGTCATATTACAATTAAATTAAAGGGCATGGTGCAGGGTTACATGCAAATCGCTCCCACAATGTGTGAACCAAAATAAATGCATATGTTCGCACACCCGGCCCTTATCCATACATACATATATATATGCCTATATTAGCTAGACAGGGTTTAAAAAATGACCATCTGAACTAAAACATCAACAACAAATAAATTTAATCTAATAAAGCCAAGGACTACACTTCTATTAAGAGCAACCATGTGAATTGCATGTGGATCTGTTTTTATAAATGGACGGCATGTGAAGAGATAATAAGGATAATAGATGTTGTTACAGTATGGGTACTTTTCATCATATACATGATCACAGTACACAATGAATAGCTTACCCTTATCACGCTTCACACATGACCCTTTCCAAAAACCAAAGAGTTGCAGCATGCAGAGAACACGGGTTAGAAAGCCAAAGTTCCAACTGTCTCTAATGCTGCATACACACGGTCAGATTTTTCTTCACATCTGAACAATGACGATTTCATAAATTGTTCAATCATTCATGTCTGAAGGAAAATCTGACATATCTGACATGCCTGAACGATGGACGATGCGCGTTCCCGATGGTCAGATAACAATATCTGACATCTGAATTGTTTGCAGTCAGACTTGGACGATTCCATTCATTTTAATGCAGTCAAAAATCGTTCAATCGTTCAAATCTTTGGTCAAATTGTTCAATCATTCATCCGACAAATCTGACCGTGTGTATGCACCATAATTGTTAGGGATTTTCAAAAGATTTGTCCCATTAAATGTTTGTCGGCAGTCATATCCCTAATTTGCAGTATTTATCAACTACATAATGAACTCCTCCTTTTACTGCATGCACAATTCTATATTTTTGCCTTAAAGACTTAATATTTATTAATTAGGAATGTGTTAAATGTGAGCACCACCCTCCTTTTAAAAAGTTGGCTCCTATGCTCCAGCTACTGTATTGCAAGAGTATTCTATCACCTGAGTTTGACCGAGAGCCCTGGGAAAAGATAAAAGGTATTAAGCTGGCCACACAATAGACCAACTTTCATCCAAACATCCAACTAGTTGGCTGGTTGGAATGAAAATCTGGTAACATATGGGAGTAAATAAAGATCAGCAATTTGCTCCTAAATGCCAGAAAATAGATGAAAGTGGTCGTCAGACAAGTTAGTTAAATGTTAAATCTAAACAATTTGTTCAAACAGTTTATGGCCATTTTCCAGCGTTTGGGAGCAAATTGCTGATTGTCATTTGCTTTAATGCCTTACCAGATTTTCATTCTAACCAATCAACTAGTTGGATGGTTGGATGTAAGTTGGTCTAGTGTGTGGCCAGCTTTAGAGGAAAAGAAGACACAAGGCCTGATTCAGAGCCAGTCGCTATTTGCGGTCGTTCGTTCAACAAAAAGGGGTGGCTATTCAAATGAACCGTTCGCTCTTTGCGGTCTGTTGACGCCTCTATGTCTGAACGAGCAACAAAACTTGCGGTTGTAATTTTGAAAAAGACGCCCCCTGGCCGCTCGCACCATACGTCATGTCCGCTGACATTAATCGAGTACATCGAACAGCGTATGAACTGCTCGCTATTCTTGTGGCTGGTGTTTGCTACCACAAATTTGCGAGCAGTTCTGGCTATAAAATAACCCAGTGACGTGGTCAATGACGCTGCTGTTTTAATTATGCACACCTATAAAACGCCCGTTTTGACCTTTAAGCACGCCTGCGTTCTGATTTCCACTCCCCGTTTTCAAGCACCTTCCCCTGTTACCACCCACATAAGCCTCCTCCTGTCACTCATATTAGCAGGCATTCGCTATTTAGCGAACAAACGATTTTCGGCCGCACTGACTGGTTCGCGCATGCGTATTACGATCCGTACGCATGCGCAGTTGGGCAAACATCGCTCGGAGCGAACGAGAGGCCGCTTACGAGTGGCTCTGAATCAGGCCCACAGAACGATGATCAGTGCAAGCTGGCTAGCTAGTACCATCATTTCCCTTATATAGTTATATGTCCTTATACAGTTAGACTCATGCAAAACAGTTTGTAGAACCCATGTGGATACCATGTCAGATTATAATATGACCTGAATCCCTCCCAACTGTAAAATCAGGACAAATTAGATAATGTCTCATCATCCCAAAGAATGCCCAGTCCCTGCAATGTGCAAACAGCACAGAACTTGGGCTGTTGGAAGATTTGTATAGCATATATGGCATTTCTGGAAACTAGATTTCTAAAAATAGCTAATTTACATGGTAAAGCTGTCACTTTTTTTATGCTACCTCCTTGACTTCAGAGTTTTGTTTACAGTGCCATGAAATAAAAACCAAGGGATCTATTTATTTAACCAAATTTATGCCTAGCTTTCATAGATTTACCTCAATTACATAATGGTGCATACACACGGTCAGATTTGTCAGATGAACGATTTGAACGATTTTTGACTGCATTAAAATGAATGGAAGCGTCCAAGTCTGACTGCAAACACATCAGATGTCAGATATCGTTATCTGACCATCGGGAACACGCATCGTTCAAACATGTCAGATATGTCAGATTTCCCTTCGGAAATGAACGATATTTTAAATAGTTATCGTTCAGATCTGAAGAAAAATCTGACCGTGTATATGCACCATAAGACTTCACCTCTCTATAGGCTACAATTTCGTTGGAGAGTAATCTTCCTCCCTGGCTGCCTAGACTATGGCCATGAGTAGTCTGATGCTGCAAATGTGGCCAATAGTAAATAATCTGATTTTACATGAATGTATTTACAAAGATCTGTAAACAGGTACTTATTAATAAAGGGATGTCTGGCAGTCATAAAATGACAACTACAATGTTTTTTTGAATCATAGGAAAGTTTTATGATTCACAGTCATAACTCATTAGCAATATCAATAATACATATGTTGCAATAAGTTAATCACTTCTAATATTTATAACCTCGGTTGTCTTATGTTAACTTTTGACTGCTAAGGACGAGTGGGACACCCTCTACATGAACTCAAATGGCAATGGGCGAGTCCCACTCGCTGTGCTGTTAAAGAGGGATGGGGAACCTCCTGCCCGGGGGCCTAATAAGGCCCTTGGCATCATTTGGTCTGGCCCTCAGAGCTTTTTTCTGCTAGCCTCATTTGGCTAGCAGGGTGCCTAGAATGGCACACTGCAGCCAGAATCTATGCAGCAGTGCCACCTGGAGCGTCCTTAGGACGCTTCAGACGGTCACACCGCTGCCCTTAAAGCTCCCCGGAGCATCCTCATGATGCTCTGGGCATTGCTGTAATCACCGGCGATTGTGGCCCCGCCCCATGTGACGTTACGCGGTGTGGGCATGGCCTAAACCAGGCCCACAAGTAATGTTATATATATCAAAATGGCCCTCGGCAGAAAAAAGGTTCCCCACTCCTGTTTTAAAGGATTAAAATCAAAATCTATTGATCATTCACCATGAGCAGTGGGAATTTATTGTAGTGTTATAGTGGCAGACCGGCAGCAGTATAATCAGGTCGCATGCACATTGTGACGCCACAGTGTACCTACATCGGCAAAAAAACAACACAGGGACAGGGGGAGCTCTTTTTGAAAAACTTGGGGGCATCCTGTTTCAAACATGATTGTTCAGGCTTTAATATTTCCTGGTGATCTCTTTTCATCACCAGGCAACAAATAACCTTGAAGTGGTTAAGACAAGACTGTGAGCTCTAAAAGAGATCAGAACTCCCTCCCCCTCTTTTAATAAATATATATATTTTATTTAGAAGAAGAGGGGCTATTTAGAGCCACAAATATGGCCCCAACTTGCTGGAAAAATGGAGAACACTGATCAGCTATACCAGTGGCCATCGCTGGCTTGTTTATAATTTTGTCACTACAAGCTGCATTACGCAGAATGAAAATTGCAGCTGCTGTTCATCGATCCACAAACTTGTGACCTCTAGTGCCATAGAATACAGTGACTTTCACAGGGGATAATCCATGGCAGCGTCTCCAAAATAGGTGTGTGTGGGGGAAGGGGAGGGTGTAGCTCGCCTGCTGCAGCTCCAGCAATGCTTTTCGTGAACTGTTAAAGCAGAATAAAAGGAGAGTACAGTACATGTCTTCTCTGCAGTAGGCAGAGAGAGAATCCCCACAAGTACTGTTCCAGATGAGCAGGAAGATGCTGGGGATCATCAGGGCCTCACATGGTCCATAAAACATCTTTACTTCCTTTAGTTTATATTTTCCATGTGAACAAAAATTTTATCTTGATTATTTGTCTGATATAAATGCGTTAGTCGCTTGTGAACAGGAGCAGCTTGCAGAAGCCATAATTATTAAAGCACTACACAGAACTTTAGAATATATAAAATTCTTACATCACAATAGTCACTAAAGAGGCCCTATATATACACACACACACACACACACACACACACACACACACACACACTGTCTTCAGTCACACCAAATAATCCTCACGGACAATCGGGTCCTGGGCAACCCAGCCGAGCGACTTTCTCACTTATATTGTGCGTTTTATTCGCACGTAACAAACAACTGGGAGCGACAAAACTGCTAGATTGCACTGATCAATTTGATGTGCAACATCTGTATGCGACTTAGTCTGAATCTGTATACAAAGTGCTACGATGCCGCGAACGCGGCTTTTCTCACGCAAAGTTCCATCTGAGACTTTGTAAATGTTTAAAACTAATTAATGTGCAATTAAAGTCACAGCACTGCATCTCTAGTACATTGTGAGTGGTGTTTTTCTGCATTTGCAATGCAAATAAGATGCAAAATTTAAAGAAAAAGACGTTACGTTACGCCTCACGGAGCGGCTCAGTTGTGTCGGATGACTCGCGCTGTATAGTGTATAGACGATAGGTCTATGAGGACACATCTATAGTAGCAGCCAAGGAATGAAAATACAACCTATCGTAATTCTTTACGATCTTATTTCTGGCCATACAGTGAATAGTGCTGTTGACAAAGCTAAAAGAAGAAGGAGTGTTTCTTTTGTACTTCTCGTTTCCAACATGCCCTTTGACCCTGCATACACCATTGGATCAACAGCTAAACCGACTGTCATCTATAATATGCTTGTTGATTTCCGCTCTGCTTAAACTTTTATCACCATTACAGCTTATAGCTACATAATTGTATGGAAAGCAACTAAACCCGTGTTAAACTCGCTCTCTCTTTCTATTGCACAGTGCGAGGGGTTTAAATTCTAAAACAGTAAAGCTCATTGTTCCCTATGAGAGGAACAGTGATTAGTGTACAAGACAAAAAGCATGGGTGAATATTTACTAAAAGTCGATTTTGGTCGATTATGTGTTTCAGGGTGTAAATCACACATTTACTAACAGGATGTAATCAGGAAGCCGGCTGACGTAAGCCCGACAGCCGGCTTCCCGACTGCTTTATCCCATCGATGGTTACATGACAGGCGTCTAAATCAAGACGCCTGTCATTTTTCCGACGCTGGGAGACCGGCACCCGGCATCCCGATCAAAGGGATACCGGGCGCTGCGAGCGGACAGCCGTGGGTGGAGGGGTAGGTTAGGGCTCCCGGGGGGGACTTAGTGTTAGGCACCCCCCTGGGAGGGTTAGGGTTAGGCTAGGGGGAGGGAGGGTTAGGGTTAGGCACCCCTGGGGGGAGGTTAGGGTTAGGCACCACCCCGGGGGACTTAGGTTTAGGCAGCGGGGAAGGGGGGGGTTAGGTTTAGGCACTTAGAGGGGGGATTAGGGTTAGGCCCAGGGGGGGGAGGTTAGGGATAGGCACCCCTAAGGAGGGTTAGGTTAGTAAGTACTCACCTATGGACGATCGGGATTTCCAGCACTGTCGGGATCTCTTCATTTGTCTGCCTGCCGCTGCCAGGATTCGAACTCCCGGCCATGCGTCCGGCGGTATTTCATAGCGCTTCCTTTACTAACAGTTGATTTTTTTACTTTTTATAAACAATGTCAAAAAATCATCTCTAAGTAAATGTGTGATTTACACCCTGAAACACAAAATCGACTTTCAGAAAATAGGCCCCTAAATCACACATTTACTAACAGACCACACTACAAGATATCTACGACTGTAAAAGGAATGTACTAAATGCATTAACTGTATGCTATAACTACTCATTCTGATTCTTACATGTACAGTGCCCTACTGTGTACCTACTTCTCTCTTTTTTATATTTATGTTTATATCTTTTGAAGTGGGTGATCTTCATATGAGTTTGTAGGAACATTTGGGCTGCTGTGCGCAGTGTTTTTTGACATTTTCCAACTTCATTTGAGATACTAACAGATGACTTTTGACATAATTTTTTTTTACATAACTTTTTTAAATTATGTGTTAGTAAATGTATGATTTAGACTCTAAAATACAAAATCGACCTTTAATAAATATACCCCATGGTGTGGTTTTGTCACATGTGCTGTACACGCTCCTTAGGATTCAATGACATGATACAGGTAGTAGTGTAGCTTATGGGAAAGTGGTTAGGGTTTAGTCGGAACGTCGTGTGATTATAAGGATTGGGCTTTGTTTTTTGTAAATCTAGCATGTGTTTTTCGCATCGGGCAGGGTGTATTTTTTCTCAATATTGCCTGGGTAAATGGTGGAAACTATGAAATATTCACTCTTTTCAAGCACAGCAGAGCCCCATGAGTTCAATTTGCCAGTGTGTTTTTGTCCTAAATCAGGGTTTCATGGCTCCCTCACAGTCCAGATATTAGGAGTATCCCTGCTTCAGCACAGGTTGGTATATGAAAATTAATATAATTAAGCCACCTGTCGTCATTCATGGATATCCTTTGTACCTGGACTGTGAGGTAAGGATGGCCATCGGAAACCGATGGTTAGAAACCATTGATCTTTCTGATTCAATGGAAGTACTTTTTCCATCAAATACCGGGAATTCGATGGTTGACAACCACCGAATGCAGCTTTCTGATGCCCATCCGAAGGCTGGCTGTGGGGGTAAAGCACACACCGCTGCTCTGCATCTCGGGAGTGCTGGGCACACCCCTACAGTGACATCAATGGGGGTGCAGTGGATTCTGCCCCCTGCCACCAGTCATTTAAATATTTTGTACAATAAGATTATTTTGATGTAATGGTTAGTTACCATCGCACCGAAAGTTTCAATGGTGGAAGCCCAGCCATCATTTGATGGTGGGCTTCCGATGTCCATCCCTACTGTGAGGTGGCCCTGAGATTATCGTAGCATAGAATCGCTAATTTCCCTATACACCTTTATGGAGTGTAGGGAATTGGCAATGTCGCCGCCGTTCTGATGACACTTTGCGCACAAAACTAAATTCCCATAATGTAATTAGGGTGATGCAAGTGCTTTTTCAGAACTTCAAGGCAGGCGTATCATACACCAATGGGTTGACAGAGACCAGACTAGTGATCTGTGCTAGAATGTGTAGCCAGACGAGCACTGATGAATAAGTTGCCTTACTACACATCACAGACAGTTTACAGTTTGAGGACCTGACTCATAATCTTCTGATGCTTACTTTCTAATATTTATTGCATACCCACATTGTATTGCAGAGCTTGCTGTATCTCTGCTTATTCTAATGATAGAAAATGATAGGTTTATCCCCAATTCTGTACACAGAGAAATCAGAAGAAAGGCTTCAATGAAGCTAATCCATGTGTGATTCTTTATAGTACTGAACAAATGATCAGTCACATTACTAGCTTATTATAAATAACAGACAATTTCTGTAAATAAATCAACACTAAAATAAATGTCATATGAACACCACCCATAACAGCTTACTTGTGGCAAATGCAACAAGGAGGACCATTTTTGGTAATTAAAACTTACTCTAAAAGTAGGTTTTAGGGTAATTTGCATAGCTGTAAAGAGCCAGAGTGCCCAACAACCAATAAGAATGCTTTCACATAAGTACCCTGAAATCTCCACCCATAAAATGAAAATATCCAATTCAGCGTATAGTACAGTGCGTCAATCCTGTGCCAAATCTTCTCAAATGCCTCCAGGAAAATGTGATAATACAGCAGTTAAAATAATTTTGCCACGCAAGTACACGTGATGTCATGTGAAAAGGACATCCGGCCTGCCAATAGAATTTTGTTATGTCACAACTGTATGTCAGCTTCTTGTGCAGGGGGGGGGATCAGTTTATAAATCACCACCAGTGACATGATTTTCATATATAATATGCTTAGCAACCAGACCAGTCCTACCAAAATATAAAGGGTGCAGCATCGTCACCCCATTCTGCAAAATAGAAAACATATTTTTATCAGCTCTGGGTCCCTTACACACTAGTGTCCAAAAACATGCTTTATTTCACTTTTGAAAGAGCAACAATGAAGTATTTTATTTTCTACCATATCTTTTATATAAAACTTTCTACTAAAATTCATACACACAGGACAGGGGGTCAAAATACTTCTGCAGCAATATTTCAGGAGAATGTGTCACCCTGCTGATGTAGTTACCAGTTTCTCCTCACAGTTAAACTAGTTGTGTCACAGTAAGGTAATATATCATTGGTCCTTTGGGATAACATGAGGCAGAGTCAACTCAAATTACTGCTCAAGGGACAATCCCTAACTTCTATGGGGAAATGTCTTTGTAAGGAAACTCATACTAAGGCCAGATAAAGTAACAAGCACACCATAAAGTAACGCTAAAGCCTCAATTGTTGTATACCAACTCATTATGGAAAAAATATTAAGACACTGAACATAAAGAGGTGAAAATGGATCAAAAAAGGAAAAAAAAAAAAAAAAAAACACAAGAACCTGAAAAATTTGTATCCGCTGTACAATCATCCCAAAATCCCTATAAAAAGCTCTGTATACAATAAACCAAGTTAGAATAGAATGAAATAAAATCACATGTAAATTCCAAGAACAGATTTTACACAGTAAGCATCGGATTAGACATATTTCTATTGACTTATTAAAAAAAAAAAAATAATTCATGGATTAGTATAATGCAATTAGTAAAGGGCCATATAGTAATACAAGTTTCAGGTACTGCAGATATAGCTCTATCTGTCACCATTTATCAGGGAACGGTTGGGGGCAGTGATATAAGATATAGCGGAAAGATCATGGTGTATGTACAGTGACAAGTGGAACGAGATTCTATAGCAAGGTACGTTTGAAGAGTAATGGTTTGGAAACCCTGGCACGTGTGTATAATGGGTTGTACAGACTGCAGGAGTAAGTGAATTGTTCGCAGAGATACAATGCCAGTGTAATTGAATAAGGAACAGGGACACCCTGCTAAAGGAAGAGAACTGGGCATGGTGAGGTCACCACTAGTAAAAGTAAAGTGGTTGCAGTAGCAAATTGCTGGTGTATGTGAACCTGATTGTGCACATTGCTAGTGTCATGGAACTGACACCCTGGCAAATGACTTATCTAAAAGAATGGCACACTGGCATTTACTAATGTATTTGTCAGGGTGCAGCACCCCAACATCGGATACAGATGTATTTTCTTTCAAGCTAGTGTATACCTACCACTGGGAGAAATGGCGCGATACTAATGTGCATAAACTGGGGTGCGCTAGCATATTGTTTCTGAAGTGTATTAACTCGATGCTCTGGCGTGTTGCTTATGATATGTAAACTAGTAGCAATGGCATGAAATATGTATATTGGGATGCAGTGCATGATGTAAATTACCTATGTGCACTGGCATACTGCCCCTGGTGTAGACAGACCAAGAACCTAGTGTAGATTAACGAGGTGCACTGGCACGTTGCCCCTAGTGTAAATGGGTGTAAATGAACAGGGAGCCCTGGCATGCTGCGCATAGTGCAAATTAATCACATGCACTGGCATATTACCACTTGTATAAATGAAGCAGATGAACTAGCATATTGCCTCTAGTGAAAATGAACCAAAAGCAGTGGTACTGTATATTGCCCCTAGTGTAAATGAACCAAAAACACTGGCATACTGCCCCTAGTGTAAATGAACAGGTGGTCTGGCTAATTACCACTTGTTTAAGTTAACCATATTCACTGGCAAGTTGTCCTTAGTGTAAATGAGCAGGGTTGACTAGCATGTCTCTTATGTTAAGAACACAATGCACTGGTATATTGTCCCTAGTGTAAATTAACCACGTACTCTGGCATGTTGTCACTAGTGTAACTGAACACTGTGCACTGACATGTTGCCCTTAGTATAAATGAACTGTGTGTACTAGCATGCTGCCCTTACTGTAAATGAACCAGATGTACTGGGCAAGTTGCCCCTAGTGTAGATGAGCATGGTACACAGGCATTTTGCCCAATGTAAATGAACCACGTGCACTGGCATGTTGAAC
Organism: Taudactylus pleione; assembly: GCA_031769625.1. NCBI lineage: Eukaryota > Metazoa > Chordata > Amphibia > Anura > Myobatrachidae > Taudactylus > Taudactylus pleione. Next base: position 115,440 of record JAUIMM010000757.1, on the reverse strand, counting down.
CTAGAGTAAATGAGCATGGTGCACTGGCATTTTGACCCTAGTGTAAATGAACCATGTGCATTGGCATCATGCGCTTCATATAAAAGGACCAGATGTACTGGGCAAGTTGACCCTAGTGTAAATAAAGGCACTCTCATGTTGCCCTTAGTATAAATGAACCGTGCGCAAAGACATATTACACCTAGCGTGAATGAACCTGGTGCACTGGCATGTTGTCCCTAGTGTGAATAAACTGAGCAAGTGGGCATGTTTCCCCCCAGTATGAATAAACAGAGTGTATGGCATGTTGCCCCTAGTGTGAATTAAATGGGTGCACTGGCATGTTGCACCTACTAGTGTGAATGACCTAGGTGAATTGGCATTTTTCCCCTGGCCCCCTACTAGTGTGAATGACCTGGGTGCACTGGAATGTTGCCACTAGCATGGATGACCCAGGTGCCCTGGCATGTTGCCACTAGTATAAAAGATTTGGATGCACTGGCATGCTGCCCGTAGTACATATGACTCAGGTGCACTTGTCTGCTGCCCTTCTGAGAATGACCCAGGTGCACTGTCATGCTGCCCTTAGTGTGAATGAGCTGTGTACTCTGGTATGCTGCCCTAGTGTGAATGACCCGGTGCCCTGGCATGCTGCCTCTAGATCAAATGACCCAAGTACACTGACATGCTGCCCCTAATGTGAATGACCAGGGTGCCCTGGCATACTGCCCCTAATGTGAATAACCAGGGTGCCCTGTCATGCTGCCCCTAGTATGAATGACCCGAGGCCCTGGCATGCTGCCCCTAGTATGAATGACCCAAGTACCCTGACATGCTGCCCCTAATGTGACTGACCAGGTTGCCCTGGCATGCTGCCCCTAGTGTGACTGACCAGGGTGCCCTAGCTTGCTGTCTCTAATGTGAATGAGCCGTGTGCTCTGGCATGCTGCCCTAGTGTGGATAACCCGGTGCCCTGGCATGCTGCCCCCAGTGTGAATGATGCAGGTACCCTAGCAATGCCTAGTGTGAATGATACGGGTGCAGGTGTTGGTGATCTCGCCCATGTCTCTCGCTGGGGACAAGTGACACTCACCGGGCCATTGTTGGCAGTGGAAGCCGTCGTCTCCTCAGTCTCTGACAGCGAGGGTGAGGCTCCATAGACCGAGCTCCTTCTCCGCAGGGTCAGGCCGCTCCGCAACAGGGACGGCAGCTCCCTCAGCTTATGTTTCAGCTGCGCTTGCTGTTCCCGGACGCTGCGGCTCCGGCTGAGAGAGGGAAGCGCAGGTCCGGCGGGGGAGACCCCGATACTGCTCTCTGAGGTGGGCTGCATCTTCCTCCTCCTCCCCACCTGCCCTACAGTCATACTGCTGCCGTGCTGCGGGGTGGAGGTGGCATGTTCCAGCGGCCGGGGATCAGCTCCTCTGCACGATGCTGCTGTGTGTGTGCTGCACGGTGTGACTGCAGCCTCCACACCTCCGCCTGTCAGACGCATACACACACACACAGCTCTCCCCGCCTAGTATCTCAGTAAGGAGGTGGAGGAAGGGGGATATCACTGCTGCAGCCGCTCGCACAGCACACTGCTACTGATGTCAGCCCAAAGAGCTCAGTTACCTATAGAGAAGTACATATACCCCTCTCCCTGCATTACTCTCTCCAGGTCTATGTCAGCTCATGTAGGACTATTACTACTACCAATCAATCAGGGAGCACGGATACTCCCACACCAATGCAGCATGAGCCATGTTTTCATTTTCACATTGGAGAAATAAAAGCAGCATTTGCTGACACAGCAGTGTTTATACTCAGTGTGCGGGAGCAATGACAGCGCTAATGCAGGGTGAGGCTGCCGTGCTGCTGCTGATAGTGGCTGTGGAGTCAGTAGGTGCTGCTGGAAATAGTAAAAGTCTTTTATATATGGTGCATATAATATTTATTGTTGTTTTTGCAGAAGCTCCCACTGATATATGCAGCCCTAGTTGTCAGGGGTGACTGGGTGCTAATGAGAAGGCCCAGTTTCCTTTTTATGAGATGACCTTTACCTGTTTGTAAAGTAAATATACCTGTCCCAGTAACTCAACAAAGGTCAAATACATAGAAAATCATTGATGAGGTGAGACCACCTTTGGTAAACAAGCATATAGACAGTCATAGCAGGTCACCAAGCAACTGACATTTCATGACTGAAGTTGTTATGCTTTAAAACCTACAATAGTGTCCTACAATAAACCACTGTCTATACAAGAGCCCCACACACCAGTTACACTTGTCTGGTGATATTTTGGCTTTCATCCATGACAGACTCCCAGAGCTGCTTCTGTATGTAGACAAGACAACTACCTGTTGCTTTACAGCATTGACTAGCAGAGCCGGTACTAGACTTTTTGGTGCCCTGTGCCGGAGAGAGCATTGGAGCCCCCCACCATTTTTTAAATAGGGACATAAGATATTGCCCCTGAAAAAGGGCCATGGCCTCATGGGAAAGGACCAGGGAAGAGGTAGGGGAAGCCAGGAGATGCTTTGGATAAAAGAAGAGGAAGCCATGGCACAGGTCGCACTACCCTAGTTACAGCCCTGTTGACTAGGGGATAGATTAAATTAGTCGCGAGGGGGGTGAGTTGCCATTGCAACAGCGTGGAAGCAACAGCACCTCATCTCACCCCCATCATGGTCCAATCTCATCCCGGACTCGTTGATTTTCGTATGCAGCGAGTCTGGAGTTACCGAAAGTGCAGCATATATCCACACTTATTACATGGAGTCCCTGGGCAAGTCTAATTTAATAGAACCTTAAGGCCCCATTTAACATCAAGATATAACCCCTTTAGCACTCACTAAAGGGGTTATGTCTTCCACTGTTTGTCACTATACTGCTTAGACCATCTATAGATGGCGATAGCTATATTGTCCCCATTGCTGCCAATTAGGACCCAGCCTTCCAGGCTTTGCTGTGTACTCGCTGGGTGAAAGTGTAATGCGCATGGCAGACTGTCCGTCGCGCATGTGCAGGATGTAGCAGCCTGTTGCTGGCAGTGATAAGCTGACTGCTTCATTGTGGAGGGCGCCGCTGGACTTCGCCGGAGAGGTAAGTAATGTTAAATAGCAATGGCATATGCGTTAGTATCACGGCGATACTGCTGCTGGTATTAAGTAATTATTATCGTTATTAAATAGGGCCCTAAGCCTGAGGGTAACTATTTGTCATTGGTGGCTAGGAGGTCTATATGAAGCGGTGATAACCTTCTTCTCTGGCTTTTTTTGCTGGGGATAGGGGTTATCACTGCTTCATTCTATTTAGCAATTGTTATAATGCAGAGGAATCACAGATTTCTCTTACAGTCCCTATATTTACATTAAGTTTATCGCATTCCCAAAACCTGCTATGGGGACTGCGGTGCCTGTTCGATTTAACACTTTTCAGATGGCGTTATCTATACTTGTACATGGGGGACCTGCAAAGGCTCATGCACCTTTCACAGTAACACGTTAGCGGAGCACTATGCTGCTAGTGAAGTAGAGAAAACTATAGGAGAATGGAACCCTGGATTAGTGAACTGCAGTGCTACTACAATCCGTATTGCTGCACAAGTGGCAATGCATATATCTAGTTAGTGCATCTGTATAAATAAACAGATGATTCACTGGCTGCAGTTACCATGATTATGGGGCCCATTTATTAATGATCACTTTTGCAATGCGATCAGGGAATGTCAGTACCGCCCACGATCGCATTGCAAAATCATAACAGCCGGATGTATTAACCGGCACATGCAGGGAGACGGGCTCCGAAAGGACTGCACATGAGCAGCACCCATTGGCGGCAGAGGGTTTCGGGAGATCCCACTGCCGGCTGATATGCGGTAAGTACCCATAGATTACAGCGGCTAATGCTATTTTCAGATGGCGTTAGCTGCTGGGGACAATATCGGGAATGCTTTGCAATCCGGATATTGGTACATTTGGCAGCATCGCATCCCCCATAAAAACCTATGGGGAAAGCGGCTGCCAGCGGGACTGGGGGGATCGCAGCAGATATCGGGGATACCTGTTTCCGACCCTCCTTCATACATCCGGGGGATACTTAATATGTGAGGTAAACCCCCGAAAACGTGTGTTTTCAGGTATTTTACCTCAAATATTCAATGATAAATGGGCCCCTATGTATCACTGCGTACTGCGGTCTCTGTAGATATGAATAGACGGTTGTGCGCATGTGCACTGCTGTCACTGATGGAACTTTTTCATGTATAAGGCTTTTCACCCCTTTGATAAATAATCCCTTTAATCCTTATGCACACAAAGGTATCTAGCAGCTACCTATTGTATCACAGCAGAGTGAATAGTGGGGCACCACTGAAACAAAATGGTCTATTCATGTAGTATGCAGTGCTGCTAGTGTTCATTATCACTATGGGGGGAATTTACCAAAAATCGCATTTCCAATGCGATATGGGCGCAATGGTATCGCCCAGGATCGCATTGCAGAATGCAATATTACTGGTGGCATGTAGTAACAGGGGCTCTGAAAAGAGACTGTCCCTGCAATGTGCTCTGAGTGCTGCAAGGGCTACTGCGCATGCGCAGTCCCGCTAACCGCACATGCACAGCCGCCAATGTTGGGGATCTGTAGCCTATAGGCTACGGCGGGCTACTGCCATCTACAGATGGCGGTAGCTTAGGGTGCCAATCTCTGAATGCCTCGCATTCCGGGAATTGGTAAATATGTCAGCATCACATCTATGGGGGTTTAGTCTGCTGGCTGGATTGGAGGGATCGCAGCAGGTATTGGAGATATCTGCTGCGGTCCCTGTGTCATACATCGAGGGAATACTAAATATTTGAGGTTAAGCCACAAATATCTATATAATAAGAGAGAAGGCGTGTCTGTCCGTCTGTCTGTCTTTCTTTCCATCTATGCACAGCCAGAGTTTTGGCCCTAGCTCCACCAAATGTGGCATGGTGGTGTAGTTTGACTAGGATTAGGTTTTTGCTTAAGACTGAACTTCTTTAGGGCCACACACTGTTATACAATCCCTAAAAATGGGGACACTTAAATTACACAGGTTCCAGTAGAAATTGTCAGTCTGCCAACAACCTGTGAGAAAGCTACAAATTATCTTTTTAATCTCAGTCTGAGCAAACTTGATGACTCATGCAAGTTCATATTAAATCCAGAGCCTCTGTGTTTGCAAGCAAGGGCGTAACTAGAACTTTGTGGGCCACATAGCAAGATCTTAAAAGTGTCCCCCCAGAGGTAAAAAAAAAAATACATTTATTCTTATTCTCACTGAATGCCACATCTTATATTATTTTATTATATTGTTTGTTTATCTATGAAATGTGAATAAATGTATCTTTTGTATATCTACCTTTGGGCAGTGTTCTAATATACACACATGTTCCAATCATGATTATTTTAGGCCACTGCTGATTGGCTGCCTGTCCGCGAGCTCTGATTGCCTCAGGACCGGTGGCACTGTCTCTCCACGACTACTTGCCAGTGTGCCAGCTGTAATCTGCTGGCTGGCAGGCACCAAATCAACTTCGCTGACACCAGGACCCCCTTGACGGCCCTGACTGGCCCGGCCCACCTTGTGTGATGACTAGACAGCTCCGGCACCTTAGCAGCCGCAACCCTTGCACCCACAGTAGTTACGGCACTGTTTGCATGCATGTTAGCAAACAGTGGGGTCCTTTTCAGGACCAATGGAACGGGCTTAAAGGCGAGGACAATGTAAACAAAGGCTGCATGTGTACTTCAGGGTCCAGTCTTCAACCTGGGCAATGCCGGGTATCCCAGCGTGTTTATTAATAATTGGGCCCCTATAAATCACATCACAAGCAAATCGGTCCAAAAAGCAGATGCTCTGCGATCCTGACCAGAAGTGCGGTACACTGAGATACCACGTTCTTGTCCAGTAGGACCTAACTGCACATGCGCCACCAGTGCCACGGAAAGCTGTGCATGAGCCCACACCAAACCGCTCACCTATGACAGAAATGTAATATGTGAGCTGTTTGGTGTAGGCTCATGCACACAGCTGACTATGGATTCCTGGCACAAGTTAGATTACTGCTGACAAGTGTGGGGAAAGGGTGTATTATTTTGTGGCAGGACGGAACGTAGCCCCGCCACCAGTTTTCATTGGCCCACGGCCCGCTGTGCCAGCAGCAGAGGTGACCATTGAGGGTGTGCAAACCTTTGATGGTTCACCAGAGATGGTTTTTGTGCCATCGATGGTAAACACCAATGGGCCCATCGATTGACACCCCACCGATGGCCATCCCTAATTGTAATGCAGTATGTGTATTTCATATGTGTCAGATTTGAAATGTCTCAACTATTAATCCTAGCTCTAACATTAAAATATAAGGATATTTGTCTGAAATAGTCATCCCCGCATTAACCTCTAATAATTACATCCCGCATTAACTACTACAATCGCCTATCTGACTTCCCCCCTACCTATCCTAGACCGCTCTAGCCTAAATTTTGCGGTGAGCCTGATCTTCGTATCTTGTTATTCCACATCTGCACCACTCTTTAAAGGTGGGTACACACTGACAGATATATTGGCCGATCAATTGATCGTCCAATATATCAAGTGCCCGTCGGCCAGTGTGTATCAGCGATATGTCGGTGAACGACGTCGTTCACAGACATATCCCGTCGGCTGTGCTGCACAGCGATATATCTGCAGACATATCTGTCCATTGGCAAGTGTGTATAGGCGGTCTGCCAACCACCCGTACACATACAGCGGCTGCCTGGAAGATGATGCTCGTTCAGTGTATATGAACGACCATCATCTACAGATATATCTGCTAGGTGTGTACCCACCTTAAGTCCACTCTGCATTAAAAATGCAGGTGGAGATTGGGCTAGGCATTGGGTGCCACCCACCCCCAACAAAATTAGAACTTGCCAAGTAGCCTCTGGGAGAGGGGTCAGGCTATTTTATTTTACACCCCTCCCCACTCTGTGCTGTAGAAATGAATAGGACAATTGAAATGCTAGAGAGACCTGATTCTAAAGGTGGGTACCCACCTAACCGATATATCAGCAGATCGACTGAGCTGCAGATATACTGCCCTATTCATCGTGGCTGACGTCGCAACTGGGTGGACATTTACATGCGCCCACCCAGTTGAGCTGACAATCACCGCTGGCCCATGCATCAAGTGTTGTTTGACCACACGTTCACACAGCACGATGAGCAGATATATATTCAGATATATTGGGCATCGGCTGTGCAGCACAGCCAACGTGATATGTGTGTGAACGACGTCATTCACAGACATATCGCTGGTACACACTGGCCGACGCACACACGATATATTGGCCGATCAATTGATCAGGCAATGTATCTGCCAGTGTGTACCCAGCATAAAAGTTATATTCAAAACTCTATTAATATGTTTTGTACATTTTTGTCCTTATCATGTCTCTCATGGACTTAAACGCATACATATGAGTACCTTTATACTGTTCATAGTATATATTAGTTTTTTGTGACCAAACATTAAGTACAATGTACTGTAGATCAAGCACAACAAAATAGACGCATGGTGAAAAAGCAGGAAGGGTTTAGGTTGGGAGAACGGCGGAAGCAAAACATTGTACAAAGATAGGGGAGGGGTAATGTTTATTTAGTGAGATTAAGTCATTTAAACAGGTGCCGGAAGTCCCATGATCCTGACTTCCATCTCCATCTCAGTGCTGCTCTATAGAGACTAAACGTCATGTACCTTTACTCACTCTCAGTGCTGTATCACAATAGCTGAACAGGTCACATGATGCAATGACAGCATGTAGAATTATTTTTAGATCTGCTATAGCTGATGTTCCCTATTGTTAATAACATTTATTTTTACCATATGATATTAGGGAGATTTTAGTACATTATTTCTGAACAATGCTTACATGCACTATTCTCAGCACTGTGCCAAATACTTGTTAACAATTAGCTTTCAGTTGACAATCAGCTTTGAAAACATGATCACACTCATTTTCCAGTCCATGGAATCTGCAATAAAGTAGTTAAAAAATAAAATGTTTTGCTGTTCAAAGTCTTACCTCATTTACAGCAACTGGATGTAACCATGCTTTAGTTAAGGCAAAAAAAAAAAAAAATTAATCTAAATAGACATTTTCTGCATTTTAAGCCATTTCATGAAATGCTATATCACGCACATTTTGTTTTACATGAAGCAAGATTTGTGGATTATACATATGCATAGGGAAATGATTGATCCATTCTGTCAGATGATGGTTTAAAATGTCACATGCTGCCGAGCTATTTAATTTATCCTCTGCAGATGCTTAGACTAAAGAAACATACAAAATAAGGGTATAGGGAAAGGGTAATACTTCTGCACTGGTATAGCAGAAAATTAATATGAGTACCCCGTATTGGTCTAATTTTTAGGTCTCCATATTGACTCTGTGGGATATTACCTATGACAGCTAATTCAATTGAGTACCAATAAAAAGAAAAACATAAAAAGAGAGCTGTCATAAATTGGTGCAAAATAGAAAAAAATATAACTTTTATTATATTGCAATAAAATATTGTTCAAATATTACCAGTGAAATATAGTTCAAAAACATAGTAAGCACAACAAATTGTGTGAAGATAGTGAAATAAAGTAAGAAATGTGATTAAAAACAAAATGCCTCGCTGTGTATTTTTCATTTTTGTTTCCTATATTAGATTCTAATACATATGTAATAAATGAACAACAATTTATCATAATCCTAATTTGTGTCAACACACACATTAGGATTATGAGCTCATTAATAACATACATATTAGAATCCAATATAGGAAATAAACATATTGAAAATAGTACATACACCAAGGCAATTTTTTTAATCACATTCATTACTTTATTTCACTAAAGAAATATAACCAGAAAATGTATCATCTTATTATTGTGTACCTCTGAGCTATATATTTGTCCCTATACCAACACATAACACCATGTGCACTGCACTAATTGCTCTTTATCAAGCTAATCTGCCCCCTACAGCCTGTGACTCCCATGGGCTGCCTTTTCCGGCACCTTTCAACCTTTTTATCTTAAAAAAAAAAAATATGGAGAATAAAAACAGATAATATTATTATATTTTGTGCTTTGTACAGTTAAATAAATGAATAAATAATTAAATAAAAATTTATTTGATATACAGTAGATTTTGTCCATTTTTTATTGTTGCGTCTATGAGGACTTTTTTTTCTTAAATGCACTGTCAGTCCTTGTTAACATGCAATTGACATGTAAAAGATAGAATGCATAGAAGGGAAATAAAAAAATAATACACATAGAAAAACTCGTCAGAAAATATGTGTCTGGAAAAAAATACACTTATACCCCTTTTCCAACAAAATTCCGGGTCTGACCCAGAGTTGGAACAGAGGGCCTGATTCAGAGCCGCTCGTAAGCAGCCGCTCGTTCGTTCCAAGCGATGTTTGCCCAACTGCGCATGCATACGGATTTTAATACGCATAAGTGAACCAGTCAGTGCGGCCGAAAATCGTTTGTTTGCTAAATAGCGAATGCCTGCTATTTTGAGTGACAGGAGGAGGCGTATGTGGGTGGTAACAGGGGAAGGTGTTTGAAAACGAGGAGTGGAGATCCGAACGCAGGCGTGCTTAAAGGTCAAAACGGGCGTTTTATGGGTGTGCATAATTAATACAGCAGCGTCATTGACCACGTCACTGGGTTATTTTATAGTCAGAACTGCTCACAAGATTGTGGTAGGAAAAACCAACCACAAGAATAGCGAGCAGTTCATACGCTGGTCGATGTACTCGATTAATCTAATAAATAGCGGACATGATGTAGGATGCGAGCGTAGTTATCCAAAAAACGACCGCAAGTTTTGTTCGCTCGTTCAGACATGGAGGCGTCAACAGACCGCAAAGAGCGAACGGTTCATTTGAATAGCCACCCCCTTTTCCTGAACGACCGTCCGCAAATAGCGTCCGGCTCTGAATCAGGCCCAGAGTTCCTATACGGATCAGACCCGGAATTTTAGCAGGCGCCGACTCGGGATATTCCCGAGTCGGCGCCGCTCACACCGGAGTAGGGTCTGCATAGACCTGGCTTTTCCGGCGTGAAAGTGGACGCTTGGAGATGACGTCATCTCCAAGCGCCACTGAATCCGGACCAATCGGCCAGCTTGCGGCGCACTGCAGGTCATCAAGACCCGGAGTGCGCCGTACACACAGCAGGTTTTCACGGGCTACTCCCGTGTTAAACCCTGCTATTTACCTGGGTTGGATTGCCGGGTCACTCGACCCAGCGATCCAACCCTCACCCCTTTTACACCAAGGAGCTGCCCGGGTTAACCCTGCAATAACGGCTTTTAGCTCCAGTGTAAAAGGGGTATAAGAGAAGCTTGTTTCAGAATATTTGTTTACTTGTAGGATTTAAAATGTACTTATTTCTCCCTATGGGATCTTTTCGCTTACAATAATTTTTTTGAATGGGCATTGCAAATTTCTAAACAAGCGCAGGAAGGGCAGAGCCAGTAGAGTGGGCTGGAGCTGTCAGGCAACGCTCACACAGCTATCAACGAGGAGCGTGCTCTGTGAGTGGCAGCTAATTAGACTGCTATCATGATTAACTAATCAGGCGCTAATCTCATGGCACAATCCCCATGGTAGTGAAGAATTTGACCCAGTGCCTCCACCTCTCCAGTGCTTGTGAGGCTCAGAAGATGTGTCTATCACCGGCCATTAGAGATAAAAGTCATAAAACATTCAAAGGTTCAACCAGCCTATCACATCTCTGTCTAATTTCCCATTTTACAGGTTTTAATTGACTCTAAAATTAGAGATAAAAACAAGTGTCATTTTGATGCATTGGATCAAAAAGAAAACCCTCTTTTATTTGCTGAGGTTAAGGCTGTAGTGCTAAAACTGATCTATTATGATCGCCAGGCCGTATTGCCGGAGATTGAGATGGGGGTGGATCGTTTCTATAAAAAGTGGGAAACATATATTGTTAAGTTAGACCCTACTGTTCAACAACAGATCCAGAAGATGTTTGAATCCACCAATTGGTACCTTCTCAGACAGGTCTCATGATTATTTATGCTTCAGTTTGCAGTAAAAAAATTTTTTTTATCTTTTTAAGTGCCTTATTACATTAGACATCTAGTTAATGGAAAACATATGCTTTAAGCTAAGACCCTTTGACTTGTCTCCCCTCTTCCCCACCCTTTTACCCCTTTATTGCCTACATTTTTCTATGTTTTTTTTATTATTTTTTGATGGTGCTGCTGGTATTGGTTTGTGTTATACGGGTTGTTAAAACTTGTGTCTCACATATACAGTATTGCTTCCCCATATCATAATCCTGTGTTATGCCTCAGCCCATGCTACTGCAGGATCACCGTAGTATTTTGTTATTGTTGTGACTTCTGTCTTATGGACCACAAAGACTTTTTTTACTGATACATGAATGTGCCATGCGGGGTACTTTTGCCATTTAGCTGCTTCTTGGGTCATCCTTATGTTTGTACGCTGTATTATTCTTGCATTGTTTACCTGTTGATGATGAATTGTATGGTCCCAATGTCAATACTTTCTATTTTGGACTATTGAAAAATTGATAAAATGCTTTAAAAAAAATAATAAAAAAAACAAGTGTCAGCAGTAACCCAGCATAGTTGGGGATGATATTGTGTGTCCCTTTTGTTAAATGAATCAATTTTCTTTTTTTCAAAATGTTTCACTACCGCAGAAAAAAAATTCAGGTCACATTGACTTTATATTTTGAGATATAAGCCCTATGCATGGTAAAATGCAGTCTCTTACAGATGATGATTTGTGTATAACAATATAAGTTACAGCGTACAGCACATGGATTTTTCTACTTTGCTATATTAGTCTCCTTCTGCTCAATAGCACATGCGAGGAATGTTGTTATATGCTCCCCTTCACTTATTTTCTGGTAGGAGGCATAGAGACGCCCACTACTGCTTTCTCACATCAGTAATACCTCGCAGTCCTGCTTATACATCTGTAACATCGGCCCTTCATGCACAATTACAGCAGGTCTGACCTGTCTCAGAAATAGCAAGTCTCGTCGCACGCAGTGAGTACACATGCTGCGTATGCCGTCGCAGTGGCTAATTTATGCACACCTATGTAACGGCTTTCAAACGGACAGGCACGCCTGGGTTTCTCCGCCCACTCCCCTGTCACCAGCCCCAAATGCTGACGTCCCATCACTCACTCTGCGATGGCTTTCTATTTGCGTGCGTGATTACAGTGTGATCGCAATCCTAACCCACGCACTGCAGTGCATGCGCAGTACGCACCATTGGCCGATCTACGTACGCTGCTGCAATTGCAATCCATGCTGAATCAGGCCCTTTATGCTCAAATAAAGTTGGATTGCATAATCGGATACATAATGCAATTTAATCCAGAAACTATTTCACTTCTATCTCTACATTAAGACATTTGGGGGTTAATGTTCTCAATATATAAATCAGAGTTGCCGACTTCTAGCTCCCTCCTTCCGGGAGGGAGCTGTCGGGCATCCTTAGCAGGGGGGCGTGTCCCGGACCATGACTAGTCAATGGGGGCGTGGCATGGGCGTGACAACGCGATCGCCTCATCACGGCCCGGCTCCCTCTTCACAATGACAAGATAAATGGCATAGTGAAGCAGGGGGCGGGGCCATGATGACGCGAGCCCCTTGCTGCCGGGGATAATACTGTATTCGCGGGGGGCCCAGATGGATCGCCGGGGACCAGGAGACTTACCTACCTTTCCGGGGGGGCGGGAGCTGCACCCGATTTTCGGGAGGCTCCCGACCAAATCGGGAGGGTAGGTAAGTATGATATAAATACTTTTTATATCTATCTTTGCTAGATCCCCATCTAATGCATCTGTTCTCCACTTAGGGTATATTGAATGTTTTCCACAGAATAATACTAGATGTCCAATATCACCTTTGGCTATTTACTTAAAATGTAAGGAAACATTCTGAAGTTCCAAACCTTTACGGATCTTCCTTTGTTTATTGCAAAGTTAGAAAACAATAATCTGGTGAGGAGTGTTATATCCATCCTGGGTCCTTCCAGTCAAGTTAAATCTAAAGGGTTTTTACCAATATGGCACATGTAGTATGCGCAAACTGTGTAAAAGTAATATCATATCCAGACAAACCAATGAACATACAAAATTAAGAATTTTATTGCTCGACCACAGTAAAAACCGTATTTATTTACTGTAATGCTCCTGTTGGAGTCACAATATTGATAAAACCAAATGGATATTAAAAGAGACTTTCTGAACATGTTCTGAACATCCATAAAGGTTTGGAACTTCATAATGTTAACTTTCATTTTTAAGGAAACACTTAAATGTGATATTGGACATCTAGGGCCAAATGTAATAGGGTGAGAGCTCCTTATGCACTACTGGGGGCACTGCATAAGGGGCACTTTATAACTGGCACTACTGGGGGCACTACATAAGGGGCACTACTTGGGGCACTGTATAAGGGGGCACTACTGGGGGCACTGTATAAGGGTGCACTATTGAGGGCACTGTATAAGGGGCACTGAATAAGGGGCACTACTGGGAGCATTGTATAAGGGGCACTACTACAGTGGGCACTGCATAAGGGGCACTACTACAGTGGGCATTAGGTGTTAAAAGAGTATATAAAGGCATTTTTAGAATTCCTCCTGGTTTAGAACCTCAATATGTGGTGGACACAGATTTGATTAAATTATTTTATTTATTTAACTGTACAAAGCACAAAATAAAATAATATTATCTGGTTTTATTTTTAGATGGATTTTTCATACAAATCCATCCAGTGGAAGGCCCAGAACAGGATCCTTGGGTTAAAGTTCTAACCAGCATCCCCAGGTCAAAGTTCTGCCCTGCGTACACCAACGGGAGGTCCGACCAGGACCTCAACCCCCTAGTATCACTTCTGGGAACTATTGTTACCACTCTGTGAAGATTTTGTACAAATCCATTCAGTGGATGGCCCAGAACAGGCCCCACTGGGTCCAAGTTCAGCCCAGCATACACTAACAGGAGCTCTGACCAGGACCCTAGCACCCATATATTCCTGGCCAGGGTCTAACTGGACCACCTCGTATTGGTTTCATCCCAACTGGTGCAGGGGTGTCCAAATGCACATCCGTACACCACTGTATTTTGTCTTTCTCTGTTCTTCCAAGTGTGTTGGAGATAAGTGAAAGAGAATATCAGGTGCTATAATTCCACTACTTCATGTTAATCATGTTCAGGGTTGTAGAAAGCAGTTCCAGGCCCAGTGCTGTAGAGGGCCTGGCCTACTCGTGTGGGGCGTGGCCATGCCCCTACAAAAAAGTATAGAAAATAATTATTGTGGCATGGCAAAGCAGTGCTGCACATCATTAGGGGGGTCGCCGTGCTCCTCTCAGCAAGGGGCAGATCCAGGGTGGGGGCGCAATCAGTGCGATCACTCCCTCCCGTCTTCTGCACATCAAGTGCTGGCAGAAGATACGCTAAACTGCTGAGCTCAGCGGCTGCAGCCTCCCTGGAAACACCACAGCCCAGCACACAGCAGCGCATGCTGGGGGTAAGAGAGGCTGCTGCAGCGGTGGGGAGATTAACTCGGCCCCTGCCGGGCCCCTCCAACAAGCCCGGGTAATTAGTACCCGCTCTCCAGCCCCCTCTTGGGGCTCCTGATCATGTTAACCACCAAATTAATTCTCTGGTGTGAGTAAAACTGGCCACATATTAAAATCTGTTAAGATCTGGATGTCTGGCCTGATTGCAAGTGACCAACTTGGAAAGATCTAGTCATTGGGCAGTTATGCTAGAACTCACAGAGGCTCAATGCTAGTCTACAGATCACACCCAAATGCATCTTCAAAGAGAGGGTTGGAGGACTTTAGGGAATATGAGGGGAGTTGTTTGTATCATGGCTAGCAATAGGAGGAGTAAAGTTAAAGGGAGCAAATGGACAAACCATTTTGCAATTTAAAATTTTTCATGCATGGAAAATACAGCCTGCTTTTGCATGTAGCACAGAAATACACTGTAATAGAATTGAGCAATGACGAGCCCCTCTCTCCAATCTTTCCGTGCACTGAAATTTTACCCCCCCAAAGCAGAACACTCTGGCCCAGAATGTTACACGTGTTAATATTTGCACAAATTCACAAATCACTTGCTGATATAGAAGTACGTTAGTACTGGCATCTAGTCATATGTGGAATGCATAGTATGCATCTTACTTTACTATACTCCTTGAGGGGATGGAATCTAGTCTCTATAATGTCACTCTTGCATTTTCATTTTCACAGGTACATATTTTACATGCTTTCTTATCCCAGTCTATGCGCATAACTCAAGTGTTTCTAAGCCTAAAGCAACAGAAGACAGTGATGGTTTCCTGTCACATTAAATCTGCCAGTGATGGATACTTAGCTTGCAAAATTGTAATATGTAGTAAATTAAGAACTGTAACATTTTAAACTATGGAAATTTTAGTTTTTGAATGATTAAGGTTGTTTATGTATACATTCAGTTCTCTATAAGCAGTGACACAATCTGATAGGGGGGGTCTGAGTACCCAGAAACCCCCCTGATGAACCAAATTTTTGATTTGGCATCGATTAAAGCCAATGTAACGCAATTATATGAGAATTGCATCATTTTGGTCCCATCCACTCCCCATAGATGCACAAATGACAGCATTATGCTGTAGAAGGCAGGACCTAATGATGACAGGTGCTCGTCCCCAAACCCATCAATGACTTCCTGCAGCATCTCAAGCTCTCAAACTAAGTGTATGTATGTGCATGTTTGTATGTGTTCTATGTAATATATTTGTGTGTTATTCTGTTATTTATATGTATATATATATATAATATATATATATAAAATGCATATTCACGCATAAGAGGAACTCCTAGACCCTAGCAAATCCTGAGTTTGACCCTGAATAAGACTGTAAAAAATGTCTAATTGCTATCTATCTATCTATCTTTCTGTCTGTTAGCATTTTGGACCTGTCAGGAATGTGATCACCAGGTCCCGATGCAGAGTTCGCTCAGCTGCATTACGTACCTCCGGCCTTTGGTTCAGCGTGGCTCCCATCGTTTTCAGACTCTCGCTCCTGTGCTGACTGATACTTCCCATGCAGTAATGCGTCATCCTCCAATACCCTCAGCGAGGACGCCGGTTCATGGGTGTGGCCATCTTGCTTCTGCCATGTGATGTTGGATTGTCCAATCAGATCTAGCTCTCAGGTCTGCTGGGAATCCGCTACCAATCAGCGACAGGCACTGCCTTTATTAACCGTTCATTCAGTGCCTGTACAACGTCTTTTCAAGTCCTAGTATTTGGCTCCTGATACCTTCTAGTCCTGGACTTCCTATGTATCTCCGTGTTCTGCTCTATTGTCTAAAGACGCTACTTTGGGTACAAACCCGAAGCACCTAAAGACGCTACTTTGGGTACAAACCCGGAGCACCTATAGACGCACACCTGTGTATGCCGTCCAGAAATCTGTGACGCATCCCAGTGTACTACACCCGGAGTCGACGCACCTTTCTGTACTCAAAGACCCAAACTCATCGCAAGCCAAAGTCATCACACTAGCTGGATATACCTCTATACCTTTGACCTAGGAACCCATCTCGTTTTGCTGGGCGAACCCCGGTGGCTCGGACTCAGGATTCCTGCATTCGTCTATTGAGGATAATTCAGTGTCATCTGACTAGTGTCCTGCTTGTAGTGGAGTTCATACACTAGTGCCAGTCATCCTACTCCAAGTGCGCTGTTGCCTTCTAGTCACGGAGACTCACGTGCTTATCATTTTCTTTCATTGTGGACTTTTAGTTCTGTTCCTTTTAGTTCTGTTCCTTTTAGTTCTGTTCCTACCCATCATTCCCAGCAGTCCTCTGTTGCTCAAATAAACCTCGTATTATTTATTTTAACTTGGATTCTAATTTTATTTCTTCTTTGAGGAAAAGCTATCTGAGACTGCCTCAGTTTCTGCTACCAACGTCCCAGCCTGCAGAGTCTGATTCTTCACAGGAGGTCAACTTTCCTACAGTCATGACAGGACCCTTCACCAGT
The DNA here is from genome assembly GCA_031769625.1 of Taudactylus pleione. Classification (NCBI taxonomy): domain Eukaryota; kingdom Metazoa; phylum Chordata; class Amphibia; order Anura; family Myobatrachidae; genus Taudactylus; species Taudactylus pleione. Next base: position 98,347 of record JAUIMM010000757.1, on the reverse strand, counting down.
TCGTTAACTGTTGTGTGGGCTCCCCCCCACTCCCTTCCCATCTTCCCCCTCTGCCATCTCTCACCACTCACTTCCCATCTCTCTCCCTATTTCTTCCCATGTCTCTCTCTCTCATCCTCCTTTTTCACCCATTTTCCTCCCCTGTCTGTCTGTCCCTCCTCTATTCCCCCTCTGATAACAGTTTTCACCAAGAGTAATTGTAATGGCTGTGTATTTTCGCAGCATATAAGCAGACGCACACACACATTTATTTTCAATGCAGCAGCTGCAAGTTGCTGATTGGGCGGTGCCAGGCACGTGTGCCAGTGTACTGATATGATTGCGTACCTTCCTCCTCTAACAGAACCACAGCTCGCCGTCCATTCCTTATTAGAACCTGATTGCCCCACGTAAATTATGTATACTACTCATGAGTTGTGGCAGTGGATACAAATATGCACCTGAGCAATTAAGTATTGCTCAGGTGACAAGACAGCTGGTCCAAAAAGTAGCTGTCCCGCATGTTCTACCGAACTGACTTTCACCACTAACTGGTTTACACTGGCGGGCAGTGTTACTGCGCATGTGTGTGCTTAGTTCACGCCTGTGCACAGTAATTGCTGGGGGAGTGGGATCTCTTTTTAATAGGAAGGAGTGAGCTCAGTGTTAGCTCACGCAGTGTAGCTCCGGAAACTGTCACTTTTTGGAGCTTGATGAATGGATGGCACCTATATCAGGGCACTTACATCAGGGCACTAAGGGGGAAATGTATCAAGCTTCGAAGAGAAATAAAATGGAGAGAGATAGAGTACCAACCAATCAGCTACTAAATTACATTTTTACTCTGGAAAGTGATAAATTGGAGAGTGATAAACTACCAGCCACTCAGCTCCTAACTGTCATCTTACAGACTGGTAGTTTATCACTCTCCAATATATCACTTTCCAGAGCTTAGAACATCTGCCACTATACCTCTCTACTTTATCTCTCTCCACGTTTAGATACATCTCCCCCCTAAGGATGAATGAGCCGATACATAAAACATGGCGAAAACAAGTGTTTTTACACATATAATGGACCCTTTCGCCCTATTGAATAGGCTCCGTTATGTTAAAAGTCTCCACAGTTTGTCACTAAATACATCATTACAGAATGACATTCTATTATCTATAAAATAAGAAATTGGTGATGTTTACCATGGACAAGTGTTTTTAGGATTCCGTGGCCTAATTAAACAAAAAGTATTTCATTGGCTTTGGTCCAGATGTATGATATAAACCATTACAATAAACATTGGGAACTGGAAGCATCAGAAAACCAAGAGACGGAGCACAGTGGCAAGGTTGAATGTTGTGTTTATAGACAATGCGTAGATAACCTAATATGCTTCCTTTTATGCTAAATGGAAATATACAGCAACAATATTATTTTTAATATGAACACTTTATTATACATAGGGTGACATTTCTCTTCCACCTTTTGCTTTGTTTTACATGAATAAATCTGCTGAAATGCTAATTATGCTTTAATGTAAATGTTCCCTCAGAAGTAGATTCTAGTGACTAGAGAACATGTCATTCTGAAATGTACATACTGTTCTTAGATATATTTTCCAATTATAAAAGAAGTGTGCAGTATATATTCGTGAAGATCCCTTATTAAGTATCCCATCCCATGTTACTTGTCTGCCTGCAGCAATTTTAGGATACATAATTCAGATTGTTGTTACTGAAATGTATTCACATTGCACTGGTGACTACAATGCAGTCATTTCTCCAAGATGCAATAAACACATCTTCGACTGTATTGACATTAACCTTAAACCCAACAGTTGTAATTTTCATATATATGAAAGTCAGTTTTTTTAATCAATGTACCCACTTCAGCTCAGGTAGAAGTATAATTTCATTGAGCTTTCCTAATATCTAATGGAATCTGATGCTGGTTAAAAAGCTGAAAGAAGAAGTTACAGCATGGACCTTATACCTGCTTATGATTTCACCAATCCACACAGTGCATTTGTTAAAAGCAAGGTGGAAATGTAATAGCCTGCGAGATGCAGACATGAGCGTGATTGCAGCAAGTCTGGCTTATGTTTTAAAGTGGAAATAATTTAAAAGGCAAAAACAGGCTGGTTTAGCATTTTAAATGATTTCCGCTTTAAAACATTAAGCATACTCACCGGTCTCCCACCGAAACCTGTATCACATTTCCTCCTAGGCTTGCAACCATGCAATATGTACACAGACATGGCACAGTTGTTTATTGCATTATTGACAGTTCAGGAATTTACTGCATTGACTAAAGAGGCAGGATGGGATGCCGTTGCTTTTTAAACCAGCTTTAGACACGGTAGAAAAGTATTAGATAAGGAATGGAGGAATTTGATGATGGCTTTTACAGAGCAATTTCCATGCCAGCCTGACTGGGGAAAAATCATGATGATTAGACAATGTCCTACAGAATCAGTTCGGGAATATTGGGATAGGTTCAAAACAGAGGTCCAAAATTACGGGGGAGTTGAACACAGGGAACTTGCTCCCATGTTGGCTGGTGCATTTGTCAAAGGTCTTAAACCACAAAGCCAGGTTGACTATAAATTATCCACTATGGCGTAAGAAAATCCAGGGGATCAGGCAACTTTAGCAGTTCATCATGAAGATAATTTGGTATCAGAGAAATTAACACAGAAACTAAGCTTATGAACCTACAGGTTGAAGCTGCCCAAACTACTTGTGATATGGCAAACAGGGCCGGCTCTTCCACTAGGCAAGCTTAGGCAGCTTCCTAGTGGCGCCGGCCAGTAGAGGGCGCCCGGCCCTCCGATCAGCCCCCCCCATTTGCCGGGTGCCCGCTGAGATTGTGTTACCAGCAGGCACCCGGCACCCAGCTCCTTCCCCACCCCCCTCCCGTTCACCCCGCTCCTGGCGCCAGCCGGAGGATGGAGCTCACTCCTGAGCTCCGTCTTCCGTGTCCCGCAGTGCACTATGGGAGTGACGTCATGACGTCACTCCCATAGTGCCGAGAAGCGGGCGCCGGGGACGTAGCTCACTCCTGAGCTCTGTCTACCGGGTCCCGCAGTGCACTATGGGAGTGACGTCATGACATCACTCCCATAGTGCCGAGGAGCGGGCGCCGGGGACGGACGGCAGCAGGCACTGTGTGTGTGTGTGGGCATGCACTGCAGGGGGCCTTATTACTGGGGGCATGCACTGTAGGGGGCCTTACTACTGAGGGCACGCACTGCAGGGGGCCTACTAGGGGCACGCACTGCAGGGGGCCTTACTACTGGTAGCACGCACTGCAGGGGGCCTTACTACTGGGGGCACGCACTGCAGGGGGCCTTACTACTGGGGGCACGCACTGCAAGGGGCCTTACTACTGGGGGCATGCACTGCAGGGGGCTTTACTATTGGGGGCACGCACTGCATGGGGCCTTACTACTGGGGGCATGCACTGCAGGGGGCCTTACTACTGGGGGCACGCACTGCAGGGGACCTTACTACTGGGGGCACGCACTGAAGGCTGGCCTTTCTACTGGGGGCACGCACTGCAAGGGGCCTTACTACTGAGGGCATGCACTACAGGGAGTCTTACTACTGGGGGCACTTCAAGGGGCATTACAACTGGGGGCACTTCAAGGGGCATTACAACTGGGGGCACTACAGGGGGCAATACTACAGGGGGCACTGCAAGGGGCATTACTACTGGGGTATTTCTTTTAGGGGCATTACTACAGGGGGTATTATTACTACAGGGTCATTACTTTTAGGGGCATTACTAATGGGGCATTACTACAGGGGGTATTATTACTTCTGGGGGCACGGTGCATGGTTCACCTCCTCTTCATACCTCGGGGGGGGGGCGCATGGCAGAAGTTTTGCCTAGGGTGCCTAGAAGTCTAGCACCGGCCCTGATGGCAAACCTACTTAAACACAGAAATAGTGGTACCAGGCATCCCAAGTTTGATAAATCACAGATCATTTGTTATAATTGTCAGAAGAAAGGACATTTTATACGTCAATGTAGATCCCCTAAAAAGCAAGTGCAAAATCAGAAAGGAAACAGTGTTATGGATAGCGATGAGGATCTGCAATGACGGGATGTTGCAGTTCCCAATGACACTATGGCTTTGATATGTTGTGAGTCAAAAGAACCAACTTGATTTAAATATTGGCTTTCCAAATCCTAGAATGAATATTGTAGCTTGCTGTAAATACATTGAGACAATAGGAAACATTTATGAACCAATTAACCACGAGTGTAGATCTTTTCTAGGAGTGGCACTGCCAGCTGACATTGATCGAGCTGCCACCTGGGCAGCAAAGGACATTAACACAGATCACTCTGTAACTATCATGCGTAACATCTTGAATATTAATAACACTGATTCTCAATTAACTATTCTATTTCCACAGAAAATTGACTCCCAGAAATGCTTTAAAGCTAGACAAACAAATCAAAATTTTGTAAGGAATTATTTCAAAAGGTCTGCATTGACTATGGACAGCAGCCATAATTCACAGTATCCAACTAAACGTTACACTTTAAATCAGTGGGTAATAAAAAATGGAGGTGCAAAGGAACGCTTCAAGGACTTACTGGATTATTTAGAAAGGAGTCCAATACCTGATGTTAACCCTTGTCAAAGATCTCCACAGCACAGTGCAATTTCTGATTAATGAATTGAGTTTTTCTTCTGCAATCACTTTGTTATAATTACTTAATTTTTGAGAATATTTTGATATTGTTTTATTTCTGAATACTTTTAAGGTTTTGTTTTTCTGCTAATGTGGTTTATTGTTTTTGGTATATTTAGTATATTAGTAAAACTCCGGAGTATAATAACATAATTAATTCATTAAGTAAGAGGTACCTATAGTAATTAATGCATTTAACAACCTTATGCAATTTTATATTTACAAGTTATTGCTTAAATGATCATGATCAAAGTTTTAATGTGTTAATATGCCTAACCTATTATTATTTTCAGATTAAATCCTGTGGTTCTGCAATTGTTGAATTGGAGGGTCTCACACAGAAAACCCTTTCGCTTTCATTTTTTTAACACTAAAACAAATTACCATATACCTCATTTGTAGAAAAATATTCTGCTAGAGAAATATTGCCGTAAAGAAATTATTTTATTTACAACCTTTCTGGGCAAGTAAAATGTCACTGTTGAATGACAGATGTCTTGGCATAATGGGAAAACTCCTGTCTTGCTGACAGTAGGCAGTGAATTTGATGGTTATCTGCTGCATAGGAGGTGTTGCAGGTGTTTTTTAAAAGTTCTAAGGAATTTGCATTATTTTATTTTATTTTTCTATTTTATGGATTGCAATGTAGATATTACTCTGGTCAAATGTGAAATTTTAAACCCACTATCTTGTTACAGATTAATGAAACTATTGAGTTTCAGAGAAGGGAGTGGGGACAAGAATAACAGTTTAATATGTTAATAGTAGTATTGCAGCAGTATAAAAATAATAATAAAAGAATATGTTTGCTCATCTATTGATACAGTATATGTATACCAAGTGAACAGATATGAATCAAAATGAAAAATTGTGATTTATGGAAAGGGACCAAGTGGGAAGATGTAAAGTAAACACAGAATGAAGGCTTGTGGCGAAGCTTTGAAGGTAAGCCTGTCGCCCCAAAATTACTCTTGCAGGCATTGGCACAGATGTCCCATGGACTGACCCATGCAGGTAAGATGGCCATGATAAGTCTGATCCAGACTTACTGGTGTGCTCCAGGTTTTACATCGGAATCAGCCAGATATTGCAACTCTTGTATTACAGGTTGAGTCTCCCATATCCAAATATTCCGAAATACGGAATATTCCGAAATACGGAATATTTTTAGCAAGACTGACATATTGAAACCTTTGCTTTTTGATGGTTCAATGTACACAAACTTTATTTAAGGGACAAAATTATTAAAACTTTGTAGAAAATGACCTTAAGACTGTGTATATAAGGTGTATATGAAGGGCCGGCCCTAGCCCAAATTTTTTGGTAAGCGAGTAGGTTTTTTGGCGCCCCCCTATGCAGTGCCCGCGGTAGTGGTCCCCCCTGTGCAGTGCCCCTTGTGCCCCCATTAGTAAGCTTATATAGTGCCCCCAGTAGTAGCCCCCCTATGCAGTGCCCCCAGTAGTAATCCTCCCTTCTAGTGCCCCCAGGAGTAATCCTCCCTTCTAGTGCCCCCAGTAGTAATCCTCCCTTCTAGTGCCCCCAGTAGTAATCCCCCCTTCTAGTGCCCCCAGTAGTAATTCCCCCCCTTCTAGTACCCCCAGTAGTAATCCTCCCTTCTAGTGCCCCCAGTAGTAGTCCCCCCTTCTAGTGCCCACAGTAGTAATCCTCCCTTCGAGTGCCCCCAGTAGTAATCCTCCCCTCTAGTTCCCCCAGTAGTAATCTCCCCTTCAAGTACCCCCAGTAGTAATCCCCCCCTTCAAGTACCCCCAGTAGTAATCCCCCCTTCAAGTACCCCCAGTAGTAATCCCCCCCTTCAAGTACCCCCAGTAGTAATCCCCCCTTCAAGTGCCCCCAGTAGTAATCCCCCCTTGTAGCCCTCCCAGTAGAGACAGACATAATAAAAAAAAACCCACTTACCTGAACCCCCGCTCCTGCTCCCGCCGCCGCTATCAGCTACTCCCGACCATTCTCCAGGGCCGCTTTGCATTATGGGAGAGACTTCATGACGTCATGAAGTCTCTCCCATTACCCACTGCGGGAGCCGGAAGATGGCTCCCGCAGTGGGAGCAGCAGCCGATGAGAGTCTGACAGACTCTCATCAGCTGCTGAAACAAACACACAGCTGCTGTGTGTTTGGCACTGTGTAGCGCTGACCGAACTCCGTCCGGTCAGCGCTACATGCGCAGTGCAGCTGTGTCACAGAGACACAGTCTGCACCACGGTAAGCCTCTGAAATCTGCATGGTCGCGACCGCGGTGCCCTTCACTATGTGGCGCCTTACGCGGCCGCGTACCATGCGTAGCCATAGAACCGGCCCTGTGTATATGAAACATAAATACATTTCATATATGTACACAAACTTTCTTTGAGCCACAAAATTATTGAAAATATTGAATAAAATTACCTGCAGGCTGTGAGTATAAGTTGTATATAACACACAAATGCATTCTGTAATTAGATTTAGAGCACATTCCCAAGATATTTAATTATTTTATGCAAATATTCCAAAATACGGAATATTCCGATATCCATAATAACCCTGGTCCCAAGCAATTTGGATATGGGAGACTCAACCTGTACCTGTTTACAGAAAAATGCAGGGTGATCAGTCAAGACAATACCTTCAGGTATTGTCAAAAACAGGTATTGTCAAAATCAGGTATTGTCAAAAACACATCAGGTCCTTTAAAAGTTATATAGGTTGATTTCATGTGTCATTCAGCTTCCAAAAGGGTATTATGTTTCAGTATGTTTTGTTATATATAGTTATGTTTTGATGTGTTTAGCCAAAGAAATTGCTAAAATTTGTCTATGGTATAGTACACTTTATATAATATTGTCTGACCAAGACACACATTATACTAGACTAATTTTTTGTGTCAAATTCTCGGAATAGAACAACAGTTATATTACCTCAATTAAAAAGAGAAGTCCAAGGTTTTAATGAGACTAATAAAAAACAACTTTCTAAGATATGCAAAGAGACTGATTTGCATTGGCTGGAAGGTTTGATATTATTACATTCAATCAGAGTCACCATTAAAGGAGAACTGAACATTTCCCTTATGAGATACTGTTTGGAAACAACTCAATATTATTTTGCAACCGCATATGAACTCAGTAAGAAAAATTACTTAACTGTGAATTATCTTATCTCATTAAGTAATCAGCTAAAGAAGATACAGACTGCTCTGATAGGCACACAAGCAGTTCCTATGGAAGGTGCTTGTCATGAACTAAAACCTGGTGATGAGGTAATGGTCCAGAATTTCCTGAGATCAGGCACGCTGACAGACCGGTGGGAAGGACCTTATCAAGTCTTGCTGACAACTCCAACGACTGTTAAGATAAAGCAGAAGACCGTGTGGATCCACGCCATGCATTGTAAAAGAGTCATGCCTCCTGAGACAGCCTAAGCAGAGGAGATCCTCCAAGACACAGCCTCAACACTTTACCAGTGAAAGCAACAAGTGAGTGGTCTTTACGGGCACAATAAACCCCGGGCCATTTGCCAAAGCAGTAACTCTGAAGAGATATGCAACTCTAAAGAGTACTGTGAAGATCAGGACCATGCTGAACAGAGCAATGCTGATGGACCCAAGGCCAGATTCGGGACATTGGGGGTACATTCCCCCCTGGGAGCTCTGTATTGTAATGACTTTTGCTTTAATTGAATTTACCTTATGCATTTCAATGTTTACTGACAATGTGAAGAATGACACAGATATTCCACATAACATGTCAAAGTGAAACACGACTAATATTTTCCATTCATATATTAGTGGTATGTCAAATACGAAGTGTGTTCGCAAAGCCTTACAACAGGGGGATCACCGAAACAATTTTTCAATGATAGAAATGCATGGGAGAATTGCTAACACACTCAATGAGACTAAATGTTGGGTTTGCACACACTTGCCTATGAATGTAGAAGCAGACATACCTTTGCTAGCACACTTCATTAGCACGACTGATATGTTAAATAGAGAATGGTCTTGTCATAAGGGTCCCAATGGAGGACATATCTGTGCTAATCAAAACCCGAATGTGCAAGCTGTGGATGACTTCCCATTTCAGAATGTGTCAGTGACTAGTAAAGTACATGCTCCTGCTTTAAGAGTTACTACGGGAAAACCTGAATTTTGCATGAACATAGATGATGTCGTACGTAGAGGACAGAACATGTATTTTACTGTTGGGTTCAGTCCAACTATAAAGGTTAAGGTGAAAGGACAGAATTTAGGTTACACTGACTGTAAGGGAGCGACCTTTGTGACTAACAGGGGTATTGAATTTGGAGCGAAAAGTCCGTGCTGGACTTTTCGCTCCACATTGCTGATTTTCCTGGGATAAAGTATAGGGTGTGCGCCCGCTTTATCCCCATATTGAATTAAAAAGCTACGAAGACGGGAGCCAGCGAAATAGGATCGGCGAAAAAAACGGGATTTACCTGGAATAAATTGTAGGAGCCCCCTAAAGCTGTCAAAACATGGGGGATCACTGTGGGTACCCCTGTTTTAGCCTGCAAATGAAAGTCGGGGTTTTAAATAGCCGCAGCAGGTGTTTTTTTCCGACATTGAAGAAGTGATGCAGGAGAGCACTTAGGTTATTTTTTCCGTTTTTTTAAGTGGTCCCATCAAATTTTGGGTACATGAAAATGGGTACTAGCATATTTTTATGTCCCTAAAGTAATTTTTTCAAAATTCGACAAAAATGCACCTGCCGCTAATAGCCTATTCTAGAAAACACCTGCCGCATACTTGCAGAATAGCCTTGAACCTATTTCCCTATTTTTACACACTTTTTTTTTACATTTTATTTTTTTTTCTCCCCAATTTTTAAATAATTTTTTTGGGGTGTCCCTAATTTATTTTTCATTTTTTTTTTTACACAGTTTATTTTTAAATGACATTCCCAGGGTTGCAGGCTATTTTTTTTAAGCCTGCACCCCTAAACCGCAATTCTGCACTTTTTTTCGCCACCTATTCAGTGGTGAAAAGTTATCCCCGTTTTTTTTAAAAGACCTTTCGAACCTGCAAAAAGTCTTTGAAATTGAATACGGGGATAATTGAAATTGCGAAAATGACGTCATCGGCGATAATTTATCGCCGATTCCGAAATTTTCGCTTCAAATTGAATACCCCTGATAGATGCCTGCTCAGTCTCGAGCTAGTTCTAGTTGGTACAACATTAATGACAAAAGACTTTTAGAGGGGTATTCAATATGAAACGTTAACTTCACTGTCGAAGTTAACGTTTCATATCGGATTTTTTACCTGCGTTAAAGTATCGGGCGCGCTCCCGCTTATACCCGTATTCAATATAAAATTAACGAAAACGGGAAACTCCGAAGTTGGATTTGCGTAAAGTTACGAATTTTTCCTCAAAAAAATTGTAAGACCCCCTAAAGTTCTAAAAACATGGGGGAACACTATGGGTACCCCCGTTTTAGCCTTTAATTGAAAGTCGGGGATTTAAATAGCCGCAGCAGGTGTTTTTTCCCCGACATTGAAGAAGTGATGCAGAAGAGCACTTAGGTTATTTTTTTAGTTTTTTTTAAGTGGTCCCATCAAATTTGGGGTACATGAAAATGGGTACTAGCATATTTTGATGTCCCTAAAGTAAGTTTTTAAAAATTCTGAATTTGTGCACCTATAATTCTATAATTCTATTCTAGAAAACACCTGCCGCATACTTGCAGAATAGCCCTGAACCTATTTCCCTATTGTTGAACAATTTTTTTCCATTTTTTTTTTCACCCCAATTTCTACATTAATTTTTTGGGGTGTCCCTATTTTTTTTAAAACTTTTTTTGACACAGTTCATTTTTAAATGTCATTCCCAGGGGTGCAGGCTATTTTTTTTAAGCCTGCACCCGTAAACCCCAATTCTGCACTTTTTTTCAACACCTATTCAATGGTGAAAACTTATCCCCGTTTTTTATCAAAGACTTTTCAAAACTGCGATAAGTCTTTGAAATTGAATACGGTGTACAAGTAAAACCTGCGATAATGACGTCAAAAGTGCGATATTAACGCAAAAACGATGTTATCGCTCCCATATTGAATACCCCTGTTAGTGGAGAACCAGACTTTGGGCGGGATGTACTAAGCATCGCTTCCGTGATGCGGTACATCCACCCTGACTTCGGGTACATACCACGGTTCATTACCGCGGTATGTACAAAGGATTTCGCAAAGGACAGCTCTCCCGATAAGAGCTTCCCTTTACGATGCTGCCGGGCAGAGAGACTTCCGGGTTAAGCACCCAGAAGTCCTTCTGCACATGTGCAGAAGGCCGCAGGCCACGGGGCTCCTGAAAGGGATCCGATCGAATCCCTCCCAGCCAGGAGCGTCGCGATAAGAAGCCCATAGGTTTCTATTGGGTAAAGCCACCTGAAGGTATCGTTACCTAGGGACGCGACTTAGTACATTTGGGGAATGCAGTAAACCCCTGAAAACTGCATTTTCGAGGGTTTTACCACATTTTCACCATTGGTACATCCCGCCCACAATCTCTATTAAAAATAAACGTGTACTTTTGATAACGCAACTTGTAAGGATGATGCCGAAAATAACATAGCTTACTTTATGGCATATATGAGATACTTTTATACCAGTGCAGGTTTGCTCTACCTAAGGGAATGTATTGGGTGTGTGGAAAATGGGCTTATTCATGGATTCCATTGGCGGCAAGTGGACAATGTGCACTATCATATGTTGTCCCTTTTGTGAGAGTCACTGATCACCTGTATCAGTATCCCAGAAACATACCAGTAGAGCATGATTTAATGCCAGCAGGTTTGACATACTTAAGGCAGCGTAGTACGAGGGAAATAAAGAAAGGGAGTATGGCCCTCATTCAGAGGCGGTCGCAAAAAGCGATCGCTCTCTCTGAATGAGGGCGGCCGCTTCATTTTTGAAGTGCGGCCTCCTGGTCATTAGTTAAGCTGTGGGTTAACACCCACAGCTTAACGACCGACCAGGTTGATGGTCGCGATGGTGATTACCATCGCGACCATCGGGGCTTACGACCAGACCCTAAGGTTGGGTCTGGGCACTCGTAAGCCCCAGGGAGCTTTCTGCTCTGATGGAGCAGGAAGCTCCCCACTGACATCACTGATGATGTCAGTGCAGCCGCCCACAAAATGGTAGGCGTTCGTTAAGGAACGCCTCCATTTTGGAAACCACCCCCCCCGGCCCGCCTACCAAACGGGGCGAGCTGTCGATCAACATTGACAGCCACCCCTTCAGTAACGAGCTCCGCAGCAACAGAGTTTCTCTGCCGGCCTAACCATCGAGTCGGTTACGAGCGCATCTGCGCTTGCGACCAACTCTGAATAAGGTCCTATATCTTTTAAATACATGGATAGAGAACGTACCGCAGGAGTACTGGAGGAAGTTACTCAGATAAGAAAAGTGGCTTCACAGAATAGGATGGCGTTAGATCAGTTGTTGGCAGCAGAAGGAGGTACGTGTGCTGTGGTAGGACAAGAATGTTGCGCCTATATTGATGATAATAGGGCAGAAATTGCTGGACATTTGATGAAGGTGGCAGAGATGCAGAAGGAATTACGGAAGATAGGAGGAGGAGGAGCAGGTTGGGACCCGTGGGGATGGCTAGGTATAGGCATTACTAAACTCTTTTTTGGAATCATACAGTACATTGTGTGTGGGACAATGGTGATAGGCATAACATACCTGAGTATCAAATGTGGGCCTACTATATTTGGACGATGTTGTAAAAGGAGCAAGAAAATAGACACAACATGAGATGACCATTGTGGTTGTAGATGATGAGACTCTATTGGGCCAGGATCCACTGGCGGAAGAGAGATCTCAGATTGGTTTATGTGTAAAATAATTTTTTGTATATAATTTCTGTACAATCAATGTATGGGCAGCTTGCAATGATATTTCTGCCAGCTCTGTACGGACGTACATAAAATAAAATCTTCAAGGAGACTTCATCGTTTATCTGATCATTTCTATATCACCCATTCCTAACCCAAAAGCAGGGCCGGTTCAAAACATGTTCGACCTGTGCGGTCGAACAGGGGCGCCACCCCATAGAGGGCACACCCCTCCCAACATTCCGATTTCAGCGCTGTTCCACCCGTGGGCCGTAGTGTCCCGCGGGTGGTCTGGTAGTTGGGCACCCCCACCGGGCGGTGCCAGACCCCGGAGTAGCTGAATGGATGCTACGCGCATGCGCGCGGCATCCATTCAGTGCAGGGAGAGGGCTGGGGGAAGCCCAGCTAGTGACGGAGTGACGGAGTGCTGGGCTCACCCCCAGCACCCCCCAAATAATATAATTTATTAGGCCACATAGGGGTGACGACAACTAATGCTGCACAGGGCACGACTACCACTGGAGGAGCTGTTTGGGACCCTTGGGGATGGCTAGGTATAGGCATTACTAAACTCCTTGCCCAAAACGTATATCATTATTTAATTGTCTTTTATACTTCGGCAAGTCCTTGAGATCTATAACATTCTGTGTTTTCCCTCCCCTGCAAACTATCCAGCATTGGGCCTGATTCCCTGTCACACGCAATGCCGCTGTTCATGGAGTTGAGCGATTTATTATGCTATTGCACCTGCAGGAAAACCCCTAATAACCTGTATGGCGCTTGCGTTACACTGTGTGTACACACAGAGTCATAGTGGCGATTGATACACACAGTGTGTTGAATATATTGGCAATGATTTGGGTGTTCCTGTGCGAACTCCAACGCTTAATCGCTCACATTGGAAGCCATACTCTGACAGATTCTGCAGCTAGCATGGGGCTAGTACAAGATTCTATGGTGTGACCGATGGTTGCTAAAGTGCTCAAAGTGGGCGTCCCAGTCCTTGCACATTCAGATGCATTATGCACATTAGGGGAAGGGCATTAGCATAAAGTCGTAGACGTGACTGCAGCAAAAGACGGTAAAGCAGTCACAACAGCGTGCGACTCAGAATCGGCCATATTGTCTGAAACAGACCTTCATTATTAGTGCGCATGGCCGCCTTCAATGGCTTACGGAGTTACTGGGGTTTTGGGGCTCAGACCAACTTGGGAGCTATCTGCCCGCTGATCAGGGCAATGATGGACTTTCACAGGCCACATATATATATATATATATTTAATACAGCGAGGTACTGAAGCAGCGCTCAATCCTATATATATCTGTATAAATGCAGTTATTTACATCAATATTTATTATGCACTATATTCCCGTTTTTGCGGTGGCAGCTGTATGTTCTCCAGTAGAATCAGTTGTTGTATGATCCCAGACGATTATGGAAAACAAAAAGGTGAGAACAAGTGCCTATATAGTGTAGTATTATGTGAAGTATGCAGCACACTCTAATTAGAAAAATGGCATGCGTACCGTAATGACCCAGAACAACATGTATTAGTATATGAGTCTTTTTTCTGGTTTCACCAAGTTAGTCCTCTTATACGCCCCAATGGTAGCCGATTACACACTCCAAATGTAGGATTTAAGGAGAGAGAAAACACTTCTCATGGTGTAGTACGTTTAAAAAAGGTTTTAATCCAAAATACACATAACACACATAAAAATGGAGAATTACATTGATAAAATTTCAAACAAGCTTATCTGATAGTAGCTGGTCTCAGAGTTTGGGAATACACCCACAGTCCTCAACGCGTTTCGTCCTTGGTGCAAAATCAGCTGGACTTCTTCAGGAGGATTCATATAGTAGCCTTTTATGCTGCCTTATATAGCTTAAAACATAATTGCTTATGTACAAAACCGGTGTTTTCCGGTGATTGCTGCCATTTTGTTCAGTATTGCGCATGCGCGGGATTGAGTCAATACTCGCGAGTCTCCAGAGGGTATGGGACTTCGTGTGCGAGTCGCGGCGCCTTCTTTTGTTTACCCGCGCATGCGCGGGACTAAATGATACCTCGTGGGTCTCTAAGACACCACGTGTGATCTGCGGTGCCATCTTGTGTTTACCCGCGCATGCGCGGCCCACACGGCACCGGAGATCTGTAATTTTAATACAATAAACACTCATTTTTGCATTAGTTACAGTTAGTGGTGCTGTTAGAACACTCAGCCCTCATATTATTCGTTCATAGGCTGATAGTCTTACACATATTCAGCTAGAATGTTTATCAGGCATTTAATATAATGCTATTCAAAAGGTGTCCCACCTACAGTGGCCATTTTTTGAAGTGCTTCTATAGCTAAAAAGGCAGCCGTCTTTTGGTGCAGTATATAACATCATTTAAAAGCATATTTAAACATAAAGATAATAATAAATAGTAGCAGCACATATTTTATAAAACACTAGCAGCAAATAAGAATAAAGTTGATCTAGGCTAAAAAATGAGGATGTATATAAAGGAGGATATATAAAAATATAAATACATAAATATATACAAAACAGATCAGTGCATTGGTATAAAATGCGTATATAACTTCATAATATTAAGGTTAATAAATATAACTAAAATCCACGAGATGAACAGAATGGACAATAAAAAATGTATGTATATAATAAAAACAGGATTATAAAAATGGTGTGATCTCATATGTTTCGTTGAGACCAAACGGAGTCATTGTATTCAAAGTGTAGATCCAATACATTTCACGTTGTGACAACTTTTTCTCCCTATCCCCGCCCCTGTCCCCAAGTGAGACACATTCTATGGCTTTATACTTCAAACCGGCGGGGTCCGCATTATGATATTTATAAAAATGTTTAGGGACTGAGTGGTTGTCAACCCTGTTTTTAATTCCTCGTACGTGTTCTTGAATTCTCAATTTAACATTTCTTTTTGTTTTACCCACATATTTCAAGTGACATGGGCATTCAATTACATATATGACCCAATTGCTCATGCAGTTCATCAGGCTCTTTGTTTTAAAAGAAGAAGTGTTATCATGATTGGAGAAGTAGCTGTTATTATTATCCACAAACTTACAGATATTGCAATTATTGCATTTAAAGAAACCTTTCGTTTGCCTAATCCATTGTGGGGGTTTAGTTTCTAATGGTTTTAAATTGCTGGGGGTAAGGCGGTTTTTTAAATTATTGGCTTTCCTGAAGGTCAATTGTGGTTTGTCCGGGAGTGTTTTACCAAGAATTTGATCAGTCTTTAGTATATTCCAATGTTTATAAAAAATTCTTCGTATCTCTTTTTCTTTACTATTATATTGAGTAACAAATATTGGATTATTTTTATTTGTAGTCCTGGGTCTGTAGACCAAAAGATCTTCACGCTTAATGTTGGTCGCTCTTTCAGTGGCTTGGTTAATGATCTCTTCTGGGTATTCTCTATCCCGAAATCTGTTAGAGTAAATACCCACTTGCTCTTTATAAGTTTCCATGGATGTGTAGTTCTTCGTAGACGACAGAATTGGGAAAATGGTATGTTTGTCTTCCAACTATTCTTGTGTCCGCTCTTGAAATGTACGTAACTGTTTGTGTCTACTGATTTGATGTAGTTGCGACTCTTGATTCCACAGGTATCACTACTCAAAATTAAATCCAAATATTCAATTTCATGTTCGCTGAATTTGTATGTAAAACATAAATTATATTCATTTAGTTTAAGATACTCCATAAAAGACATAAAATCAGTTTCTGTGCCATCCCAGATAATTAAAATATCATCTATGTACCTGGCGTACAGAATTAAATGTTTTTTTAACAAATGGTTTCCATAGATGTATTTACGCTCCCAGCTTCCCATATGGAGATTGGCGAAACTGGGAGCAAAAACGGTACCCATTGCTGTACCTTCAATTTGAATATAAAACCCATCTAAAAATTTTAAATAATTATGGCTTAAAATGAATGTCATTAAGTGGCAAATAAAATCTTTATGGTTTTGATTGATTGAAGCATCTTCATCTAAAAATTCACGGCAGCTGGAAATACCCTTAGTATGTGGAATTGACGTGTACAACGATTGCACATCCACCGTTGCCCATTTAAAACCGACTTGCCATTCTACAGTATTCAGTATTTGTAGGATCGACGTGGTGTCTTTTATAAAAGATTCTAAAGTACTCACATATTTCTTCAAAAACTTCTCCACATACTCTGAACAGCCCAAGGTCAAGGAATCAATCCCTGAAACTATGGGGCATCCTGGGGGATCTACTAATCTTTTGTGGATCTTGGGCAAGTAGTAAAAAGTAGGGATGACTGGGTTGTTTTTTATCAGAAATTGGTATTCATCCTTAGTAATGATATCAGTGTGGAGTGCTTCTATTAGAATTTTTCGTAGATCCTCTATGAATACCGGAGTGGGATCTTTCTCTAATTTCCTATAGGACGTTGAATCTCCCAGAAGTCTGTGGGCTTCTTTGATGTAATCAATCCGATTTAGGATCACAAGGCCGCCCCCTTTATCTGCTTGTTTAAAGATAAGTTGTTCATTCTTATTTAGTTTCTTTAAAGCTTCCTTCTCAAAGTTGGTTAAATTAGAATTCTTTGGAGCTTTACAGTCAATGGAACATAAATCTCTTTTAACTAAGTCGTAGAAGGTTTCTATTTGTGTGCTCCTTGACTCTAAAGGATAATACTTTGATGGAAGTTTTAATCCTGATTTTGATGCTGCTTCAAAATTGGTTAAGATACCTGTATCTTTTTTCAGGAAATGTCTTTTCAATGTAAGATTCCTGATATATTTATTCAGGTCAATGAACATTTGAAAACCATTTGCTCGTGCTGTGGGGGCAAAAGAAAACCCTTTCTTCCAAAGGGAGACATCTATATTAGACAATTGGTAGTTGGATAAATTAAAAATTCCTTGTTTTTGTATATCTGGTCCCGTTAGTGGTGTTTGAGGTTTCTTCTCCTTTTTAGGTTTCTGTCTTCCTCCTCTGGTTCCTCTCCTTCTCTGTAACCTCTTTTTAGAGGGGATGCTCTTATGATCTCTTCTTTGAATAGGTATTTGTTGTAGCGATCCCGAGGGTGTGGAGAATAACCAGGTGTCACACCATCGCTATCTTCCACAGAGGACAGTCTCTCCAAAGCGGAAAATCTATTTCTCTGTGGGAGAGGCAAAGGTTTCTGGACAGCAGGGTGATTTGGCTTGTAACTCTTTGTCCTATTTGGAATGGAGGTCCAATTGCCCCCTCTTTCTCTGTAAGATTTGTTTGTTTGTTTTCGATTTGGAAAACCCTCTTTACTCCAATCATGTATTTTATTGTTTTGATAATCTGTTTTGTCTCTTTTAAATTTTCTTTCTTTTATTGTTGTAACCTCCGTTTCTACTCTTTCCAGCTTCCTATTTAGTACCACAAGATTAGATTTGTAATGTTCATCATTCTTATGTGGTTCCAAATGTTCCTCTTTTTGTTTGATATCTTTCTCCACTAGTTCAAGTTCAGACTTTTTCTCCTTGATAATGAGTTGCATGAGTTTAACTGAACTGTCATGCATTATACTATTCCATTCCTTTAGGAATTTTTTATTATTAAGCCCAAAAGTTGGTTTTTTGGTAAACCTTAAACCTCTTGGGACTCGTCCTACCTCTATATATTGTTCAAGGATGGCAATGTCCCACCAGTTCTGGATTTCTTTACTTAATAATTTTTCCAGGTCCCAAAAAAGATCATCTAATTCTAGATTGGGATCATGTTGTTCTATGTCAGAATTCTCATTAAATATTCTCTTGCAAATACCAGATCTATTTTCACCCCTCAGTTGCGTTCTAAACATTATTATGTCTCTTAGAAATATACAGGGGGAACAAAGCAATCCAAAAGGATGAGCAGCTAATACAGTCAAACAACAATTCAGACAAAATTAATACAGCGAGGTACTGAAGCAGCGCTCAATCCTATATATTTCTGTATAAATGCAGTTATTTACATCAATATTTATTATGCACTATATTCCTGTTTTTGCGGTGGCAGCTGTATGTTCTCCAGTAGAATCAGTTGTTGTATGATCCCAGACGATTATGGAAAACAAAAAGGTGAGAACAAGCGCCTATATAGTGTAGTATTATGTGAAGTATGCAGCACACTCTAATTAGAAAAATGGCATGCGTACCGTAATGACCCAGAACAACATGTATTAGTATATGAGTCTTTTTTCTGGTTTCACCAAGTTAGTCCTCTTATACACCCCAATGGTAGCCGATTACACACTCCAAATGTAGGATTTAAGGAGAGAGAAAACACTTCTCATGGTGTAGTACGTTTAAAAAAGGTTTTAATCCAAAATACACATAACACACATAAAAATGGAGAATTACATTGATAAAATTTCAAACAAGCTTATCTGATAGTAGCTGGTCTCAGAGTTTGGGAATACACCCACAGTCCTCAACGCGTTTCGTCCTTGGTGCAAAATCAGCTGGACTTCTTCAGGAGGATTCATATAGTAGCCTTTTATGCTGCCTTATATAGCTTAAAACATAATTGCTTATGTACAAAACCGGTGTTTTCCGGTGATTGCTGCCATTTTGTTTAGTATCGCGCATGCGCGGGATTGAGTCAATACTCGCGAGTCTCCAGAGGGTATGGGACTTCGTGTGCGAGTCGCGGCGCCTTCTTTTGTTTACCCGCGCATGCGCGGGACTAAATGATACCTCGTGGGTCTCTAAGACACCATGCGTGATCTGCGGCGCCATCTTGTGTTTACCCGCGCATGCGCGGCCCACACGGCACCGGAGATCTGTAATTTTAATACAATAAACACTCATTTTTGCATTAGTTACAGTTAGTGGTGCTGTTAGAACACTCAGCCCTCATATTATTCGTTCATAGGCTGATAGTCTTACACATATTCAGCTAGAATGTTTATCAGGCATTTAATATAATGCTATTCAAAAGGTGTCCCACCTACAGTGGCCATTTTATTGAAGTGCTTCTATAGCTAAAAAGGCAGCCGTCTTTTGGTGCAGTATATAGCATCATTTAAAAGCATATTTAAACATAAAGATAATAATAAATAGTAGCAGCACATATTTTATAAAACACTAGCAGCAAATAAGAAAAAAGTTGATCTAGGCTAAAAAATGAGGATGTATATAAAGGAGGATATATAAAAATATATAAATATATAAATACATAAATATATACAAAACAGATCAGTGCATTGGTATAAAATGCGTATATAACTTCATAATATTAAGGTTAATAAATATAACTAAAATCCACGAGATGAACAGAATGGACAATAAAAAATGTATGTATATAATAAAAACAGGATTATAAAAATGGTGCGATCTCATATGTTTCGTTGAGACCAAACGGAGTCATTGTATTCAAAGTGTAGATCCAATACATTTCACGTTGTGACAACTTTTTCTCCCTATCCCCGCCCCTGTCCCCAAGTGAGACACATTCTATGGCTTTATACTTCAAACCGGCGGGGTCCGCATTATGATATTTATAAAAATGTTTAGGGATGGAGTGGTTGTCAACCCTGTTTTTAATTCCTCGTACGTGTTCTTGAATTCTCAATTTAACATTTCTTTTTGTTTTACCCACATATTTCAAGTGACATGGGCATTCAATTACATATATGACCCAATTGCTCATGCAGTTCATCAGGCTCTTTGTTTTAAAAGAAGAAGTGTTATCATGATTGGAGAAGTAGCTGTTATTATTATCCACAAACTTACAGATATTGCAATTATTGCATTTAAAGAAACCTTTCATTTGCCTAATCCATTGTGGGGGTTTAGTTTCTAATGGTTTTAAATTGCTGGGGGCTAGGCGGTTTTTTAAATTATTGGCTTTCCTGAAGGCCAATTGTGGTTTGTCCGGGAGTGTTTTACCAAGAATTTGATCAGTCTTTAGTATATTCCAATGTTTATAAAAAATTCTTCGTATCTCTTTTTCTTTACTATTATATTGAGTAACAAATATTGGATTATTTTTATTTGTAGTCCTGAGTCTGTAGACCAAAAGATCTTCACGCTTAATGTTGGTCGCTCTTTCAGTGGCTTGGTTAACGATCTCTTCTGGGTATTCTCTATCCCGAAATCTGTTAGAGTAAATACCCACTTGCTCTTTATAAGTTTCCATGAATGTGTAGTTCTTCGTAGACGACAGAATTGGGAAAATGGTATGTTTGTCTTCCAACTATTCTTGTGTCCGCTCTTGAAATGTACGTAACTGTTTGTGTCTACTGATTTGATGTAGTTGCGACTCTTGATTCCACAGGTATCACTACTCAAAATTAAATCCAAATATTCAATTTCATGTTCGCTGAATTTGTATGTAAAACATAAATTATATTCATTTAGTTTAAGATACTCCATAAAAGACATAAAATCAGTTTCTGTGCCATCCCAGATAATTAAAATATCATCTATGTACCTGGCGTACAGAATTAAATGTTTTTTGAACAAATGGTTTCCATAGATGTATTTACGCTCCCAGCTTCCCATATGGAGATTGGCGAAACTGGGAGCAAAAACGGTACCCATTGCTGTACCTTCAATTTGAATATAAAACCCATCTAAAAATTTGAAATAATTATGGCTTAAAATGAATGTCATTAAGTGGCAAATAAAATCTTTATGGTTTTGATTGATTGAAGCATCTTCATCTAAAAATTCACGGCAGCTGGAAATACCCTTAGTATGTGGAATTGACGTGTACAACGATTGCACATCCACCGTTGCCCATTTAAAACCGACTTGCCATTCTACAGTATTCAGTATTTGTAGGATCGACGTGGTGTCTTTTATAAAAGATTCTAAAGTACTCACATATTTCTTCAAAAACTTCTCCACATACTCTGAACAGCCCGAGGTCAAGGAATCAATCCCTGAAACTATGGGGCATCCTGGGGGATCTACTAATCTTTTGTGGATCTTGGGCAAGTAGTAAAAAGTAGGGATGACTGGGTTGTTTTTTATCAGAAATTGGTATTCATCCTTAGTAATGATATCAGTGTGGAGTGCTTCTATTAGAATTTTTCGTAGATCCTCTATGAATACCGGAGTGGGATCTTTCTCTAATTTCCTATAGGACGTTGAATCTCCCAGAAGTCTGTGGGCTTCTTTGATGTAATCAATCCGATTTAGGATCACAAGGCCGCCCCCTTTATCTGCTTGTTTAAAGATAAGTTGTTCATTCTTATTTAGTTTCTTTAAAGCTTCCTTCTCAAAGTTGGTTAAATTAGAATTCTTTGGAGCTTTACAGTCAATGGAACATAAATCTCTTTTAACTAAGTCGTAGAAGGTTTCTATTTGTGTGCTCCTTGACTCTAAAGGATAATACTTTGATGGAAGTTTTAATCCTGATTTTGGTGCTGCTTCAAAATTGGTTAAGATACCTGTATCTTTTTTCAGGAAATGTCTTTTCAATGTAAGATTCCTGATATATTTATTCAGGTCAATGAACATTTGAAAACCATTTGCTCGTGCTGTGGGGGCAAAAGAAAACCCTTTCTTCCAAAGGGAGACATCTATATTAGACAATTGGTAGTTGGATAAATTAAAAATTCCTTGTTTTTGTATATCTGGTCCCGTTAGTGGTGTTTGAGGTTTCTTCTCCTTTTTAGGTTTCTGTCTTCCTCCTCTGGTTCCTCTCCTTCTCTGTAACCTCTTTTTAGAGGGGATGCTCTTATGATCTCTTCTTTGAATAGGTATTTGTTGTAGCGATCCCGAGGGTGTGGAGAATAACCAGGTGTCACACCATCGCTATCTTCCACAGAGGACAGTCTCTCCAAAGCGGAAAATCTATTTCTCTGTGGGAGAGGTAAAGGTTTCTGGACAGCAGGGTGATTTGGCTTGTAACTCTTTGTCCTATTTGGAATGGAGGTCCAATTGCCCCCTCTTTCTCTGTAAGATTTGTTTGTTTGTTTCCGATTTGGAAAACCCTCTTTACTCCAATCATGTATTTTATTGTTTTGATAATCTGTTTTGTCTCTTTTAAATTTTCTTTCTTTTATTGTTGTAACCTCCGTTTCTACTCTTTCCAGCTTCCTATTTAGTACCACAAGATTAGATTTGTAATGTTCATCATTCTTATGTGGTTCCAAATGTTCCTCTTTTTGTTTGATATCTTTCTCCACTAGTTCAAGTTCAGACTTTTTCTCCTTGATAATGAGTTGCATGAGTTTAACTGAACTGTCATGCATTATACTATTCCATTCCTTTAGGAATTTTTTATTATTAAGCCCAAAAGTTGGTTTTTTGGTAAACCTTAAACCTCTTGGGACTCGTCCTACCTCTATATATTGTTCAAGGATGGCAATGTCCCACCAGTTCTGGATTTCTTTACTTAATAATTTTTCCAGGTCCCAAAAAAGATCATCTAATTCTAGATTGGGATCATGTTGTTCTATGTCAGAATTCTCATTAAATATTCTCTTGCAAATACCAGATCTATTTTCACCCCTCAGTTGCGTTCTAAACATTATTATGTCTCTTAGAAATATACAGGGGGAACAAAGCAATCCAAAAGGATGAGCAGCTAATACAGTCAAACAACAATTCAGACAAAATTAATACAGCGAGGTACTGAAGCAGCGCTCAATCCTATATATTTCTGTATAAATGCAGTTATTTACATCAATATTTATTATGCACTATATTCCTGTTTTTGCGGTGGCAGCTGTATGTTCTCCAGTAGAATCAGTTGTTGTATGATCCCAGACGATTATGGAAAACAAAAAGGTGAGAACAAGCGCCTATATAGTGTAGTATTATGTGAAGTATGCAGCACACTCTAATTAGAAAAATGGCATGCGTACCGTAATGACCCAGAACAACATGTATTAGTATATGAGTCTTTTTTCTGGTTTCACCAAGTTAGTCCTCTTATACGCCCCAATGGTAGCCGATTACACACTCCAAATGTAGGATTTAAGGAGAGAGAAAACACTTCTCATGGTGTAGTACGTTTAAAAAAGGTTTTAATCCAAAATACACATAACACACATAAAAATGGAGAATTACATTGATAAAATTTCAAACAAGCTTATCTGATAGTAGCTGGTCTCAGAGTTTGGGAATACACCCACAGTCCTCAGCGCGTTTCGTCCTAGGTGCAAAATCAGCTGGACTTCTTCAGGAGGATTCATATAGTAGCCTTTTATGCTGCCTTATATAGCTTAAAACATAATTGCTTATGTACAAAACCGGTGTTTTCCGGTGATTGCCGCCATTTTGTTCAGTATCGCGCATGCGCGGGATTGAGTCACTACTTGCGAGTCTCCAGAGGGTATGGGACATCGTGTGCGAGTCGCGGCGCCTTCTTTTGTTTACCCGCGCATGCGCGGGACTAAATGATACCTCGTGGGTCTCTAAGACACCACGCGTGATCTGCGGCGCCATCTTGGGTTTACCCGCGCATGCGCGGCCCACACGGCACCGGAGATCTGTAATTTTAATACAATAAACACTCATTTTTGCATTAGTTACAGTTAGTGGTGCTGTTAGAACACTCAGCCCTCATATTATTCGTTCATAGGCTGATAGTCTTACACATATTCAGCTAGAATGTTTATCAGGCATTTAATATAATGCTATTCAAAAGGTGTCCCACCTACAGTGGCCATTTTATTGAAGTGCTTCTATAGCTAAAAAGGCAGCCGTCTTTTGGTGCAGTATATAACATCATTTAAAAGCATATTTAAACATAAAGATAATAATAAATAGTAGCAGCACATATTTTATAAAACACTAGCAGCAAATAAGAATAAAGTTGATCTAGGCTAAAAAATGAGGATGTATATAAAGGAGGATATAGAAAAATATATAAATATATAAATACATAAATATATACAAAACAGATCAGTGCATTGGTATAAAATGCGTATATAACTTCATAATATTAAGGTTAATAAATATAACTAAAATCCACGAGATGAACAGAATGGACAATAAAAAAATGTATGTATATAATAAAAACAGGATTATAAAAATGGTGCGATCTCATATGTTTCGTTGAGACCAAACTGAGTCATTGTATTCAAAGTGTAGATCCAATACATTTCACGTTGTGACAACTTTTTCTCCCTATCCCCGCCCCTGTCCCCAAGTGAGACACATTCTATGGCTTTATACTTCAAACCGGCGGGGTCCGCATTATGATATTTATAAAAATGTTTAGGGACGGATTGGTTGTCAACCCTGTTTTTAATTCCTCGTACATGTTCTTGAATTCTCAATTTAACATTTCTTTTTGTTTTACCCACATATTTCAAGTGACATGGGCATTCAATTACATATATGACCCAATTGCTCTTGCAGTTCATCAGGCTCTTTGTTTTAAAAGAAGAAGTGTTATCATGATTGGAGAAGTAGCTGTTATTATTATCCACAAACTTACAGATATTGCAATTATTGCATTTAAAGAAACCTTTCGTTTGCCTAATCCATTGTGGGGGTTTAGTTTCTAATGTTTTTAAATTGCTGGGGGCAAGGCGGTTTTTTAAATTATTGGCTTTCCTGAAGGCCAATTGTGGTTTGTCCGGGAGTGTTTTACCAGGAATTTGATCAGTCTTTAGTATATTCCAATGTTTATTAAAAATTCTTCGTATCTCTTTTTCTTTACTATTATATTGAGTAACAAATATTGGATTATTTTTATTTGTAGTCCTGGGTCTGTAGACCAAAAGATCTTCACACTTAATGTTGGTCGCTCTTTCAGAGGGTTGGTTAACGATCTCTTCTGGGTATTCTCTATCCCGAAATCTGTTAGAGTAAATACCCACTTGTTCTTTATAAGTTTCCATGGATGTGTAGTTTCTTCGTAGACGACAGAATTGGGAAAATGGTATGTTTGTCTTCCAACCATTCTTGTGTCCGCTCTTGAAATGTACGTAACTGTTTGTGTCTACTGAGTTGATGTAGTTGCGACTCTTGATTCCACAGGTATCACTACTCAAAATTAAATCCAAATATTCAATTTCATGTTCGCTGAATTTGTGTGTAAAACATAAATTATATTCATTTAGTTTAAGATACTCCATAAAAGACATAAAATCAGTTTCTGTGCCATCCCAGATAATTAAAATATCATCTATGTACCTGGCGTACAGAATTAAATGTTTTTTGAACAAATGGTTTCCATAGATGTATTTACGCTCCCAGCTTCCCATATGGAGATTGGCGAAACTGGGAGCAAAAACGGTACCCATTGCTGTACCTTCAATTTGAATATAAAACCCATCTAAAAATTTGAAATAATTATGGCTTAAAATGAATGTCATTAAGTGGCAAATAAAATCTTTATGGTTTTGATTGATTGAAGCATCTTCATCTAAAAATTCACGGCAGCTGGAAATACCCTTAGTATGTGGAATTGACGTGTACAACGATTGCACATCCACCGTTGCCCATTTAAAACCGACTTGCCATTCTACAGTATTCAGTATTTGTAGGATCGACGTGGTGTCTTTTATAAAAGCTTCTAAAGTACTCACATATTTATTCAAAAACTTCTCCACATACTCTGAACAGCCCGAGGTCAAGGAATCAATCCCTGAAACTATGGGGCGTCCTGGGGGATCTACTAATCTTTTGTGGATCTTGGGCAAGTAGTAAAAAGTAGGGATGACTGGGTTGTTTTTTATCAGAAATTGGTATTCATCCTTAGTAATGATATCAGTGTGAAGTGCTTCTATTAGAATTTTTCGTAGATCCTCTATGAATACCGGAGTATGCTTTTAAATGATGCTATATACTGCACCAAAAGACGGCTGCCTTTTTAGCTATAGAAGCACTTCAATAAAATGGCCTCTGTAGGTGGGACACCTTTTGAATAGCATTATATTAAATGCCTGATAAACATTCTAGCTGAATATGTGTAAGACTATCAGCCTATGAACGAATAATATGAGGGCTGAGTGTTCTAACAGCACCACTAACTGTAACTAATGCAAAAATGAGTGTTTATTGTATTAAAATTACAGATCTCCGGCGCCGTGTGGGCCGCGCATGCGCGGGTAAACACAAGATGGCGCCGCAGATCACGCGTGGTGTCTTAGAGACCCATGAGGTATCATTTAGTCCCGCGCATGCGCGGGTAAACAAAAGAAGGCGCCGCGACTCGCACACGAAGTCCCATACCCTCTGGAGACTCGCGAGTATTGACTCAATCCCGCGCATGCGCTATACTGAACAAAATGGCGGCAATCATCGGAAAACACCGGTTTTGTACATAAGCAATTATGTTTTAAGCTATATAAGGCAGCATAAAAGGCTACTATATGAATCCTCCTGAAGAAGTCCAGCTGATTTTGCACCAAGGACGAAACGCGTTGAGGACTGTGGGTGTATTCCCAAACTCTGAGACCAGCTACTATCAGATAAGCTTGTTTGAAATTTTATCAATGTAATTCTCCATTTTTATGTGTGTTATGTGTATTTTGGATTAAAACCTTTTTTAAACGTACTACACCATGAGAAGTGTTTTCTCTCTCCTTAAATCCTACATTTGGAGTGTGTAATCGGCTACCATTGGGGCGTATAAGAGGACTAACTTGGTGAAACCAGAAAAAAGACTCATATACTAATACATGTTGTTCTGGGTCATTACGGTACGCATGCCATTTTTCTAATTAGAGTGTGCTGCATACTTCACATAATACTACACTATATAGGCGCTTGTTCTCACCTTTTTGTTTTCCATAATCGTCTGGGATACAACAACTGATTCTACTGGAGAACATACAGCTGCCACCGCAAAAACGGGAATATAGTGCATAATAAATATTGATGTAAATAACTGCATTTATACAGAAATATATAGGATTGAGCGCTGCTTCAGTACCTCGCTGTATTAATTTTGTCTGAATTGTTGTTTGACTGTATTAGCTGCTCATCCTTTTGGATTGCTTTGTTCCCCCTGTATATTTCTAAGAGACATAATAATGTTTAGAACACAACTGAGGGGTGAAAATAGATCTGGTATTTGCAAGAGAATATTTAATGAGAATTCTGACATAGAACAACATGATCCCAATCTAGAATTAGATGATCTTTTTTGGGACCTGGAAAAATTATTAAGTAAAGAAATCCGGAACTGGTGGGACATTGCCATCCTTGAACAATATATAGAGGTAGGACGAGTCCCAAGAGGTTTAAGGTTTACCAAAAAACCAACTTTTGGGCTTAATAATGAAAAATTCCTAAAGGAATGGAATAGTATAATGCATGACAGTTCAGTTAAACTCATGCAACTCATTATCAAGGAGAAAAAGTCTGAACTTGAACTAGTGGAGAAAGATATCAAACAAAAAGAGGAACATTTGGAACCACATAAGAATGATGAACATTACAAATCTAATCTTGTGGTACTAAATAGGAAGCTGGAAAGAGTAGAAACGGAGGTTACAACAATAAAAGAAAGAAAATTTAAAAGAGACAAAACAGATTATCAAAACAATAAAATACATGATTGGAGTAAAGAAGGTTTTCCAAATCGGAAACAAACAAACAAATCTTACAGAGAAAGAGGGGGCAATTGGACCTCCATTCCAAATAGGACAAAGAGTTACAAGCCAAATCACCCTGCTGTCCAGAAACCTTTGCCTCTCCCACAGAGAAATAGATTTTCCGCTTTGGAGAGACTGTCCTCTGTGGAAGATAGCGATGGTGTGACACCTGGTTATTCTCCACACCCTCGGGATCGCTACAACAAATACCTATTCAAAGAAGAGATCATAAGAGCATCCCCTCTAAAAAGAGGTTACAGAGAAGGAGAGGAACCAGAGGAGGAAGACAGAAACCTAAAAAGGAGAAGAAACCTCAAACACCACTAACGGGACCAGATATACAAAAACAAGGAATTTTTAATTTATCCAACTACCAATTGTCTAATATAGATGTCTCCCTTTTGAAGAAAGGGTTTTCTTTTGCCCCCACAGCACGAGCAAATGGTTTTCAAATGTTCATTGACCTGAATAAATATATCAGGAATCTTACATTGAAAAGACATTTCCTGAAAAAAGATACAGGTATCTTAACCAATTTTGAAGCAGCATCAAAATCAGGATTAAAACTTCCATCAAAGTATTATCCTTTAGAGTCAAGGAGCACACAAATAGAAACCTTCTACGACTTAGTTAAAAGAGATTTATGTTCCATTGACTGTAAAGCTCCAAAGATTTCTAATTTAACCAACTTTGAGAAGGAAGCTTTAAAGAAACTAAATAAGAATGAACAACTTATCTTTAAACAAGCAGATAAAGGGAGCGGCCTTGTGATCCTAAATCGGATTGATTACATCAAAGATGCTCACAGACTTCTGGGAGATTCAACGTCCTATAGGAAATTAGAGAAAGATCCCACTCCGGTATTCATAGAGGATCTACGAAAAATTCTAATAGAAGCACTCCACACTGATATCATTACTAAGGATGAATACCAATTTCTGATAAAAAACAACCCAGTCATCCCTACTTTTTACTACTTGCCCAAGATCCACAAAAGATTAGTAGATCCCCCAGGATGCCCCATAGTTTCAGGGATTGATTCCTTGACCTCGGGCTGTTCAGAGTATGTGGAGAAGTTTTTGAATAAATATGTGAGTACTTTAGAAGCTTTTATAAAAGACACCACGTCGATCCTACAAATACTGAATACTGTAGAATGGCAAGTCGGTTTTAAATGGGCAACGGTGGATGTGCAATCGTTGTACACGTCAATTCCACATACTAAGGGTATTTCCAGCTGCCGTGAATTTTTAGATGAAGATGCTTCAATCAATCAAAACCATAAAGATTTTATTTGCCACTTAATGACATTCATTTTAAGCCATAATTATTTCAAATTTTTAGATGGGTTTTATATTCAAATTGAAGGTACAGCAATGGGTACCGTTTTTGCTCCCAGTTTCGCCAATCTCCATATGGGAAGCTGGGAGCGTAAATACATCTATGGAAACCATTTGTTCAAAAAACATTTAATTCTGTACGCCAGGTACATAGATGATATTTTAATTATCTGGGATGGCACAGAAACGGATTTTATGTCTTTTATGGAGTATCTTAAACTAAATGAATAAAATTTATGTTTTACACACAAATTCAGCGAACATGAAATTGAATATTTGGATTTAATTTTGAGTAGTGATACCTGTGGAATCAAGAGTTGCAACTACATCAAATCAGTAGACACAAACAGTTACGTACATTTCAAGAGCGGACACAAGAATAGTTGGAAGACAAACATACCATTTTCCCAATTCTGTCGTCTACGAAGAAACTGCACATCCATGGAAACTTATAAAGAACAAGTGGGTATTTACTCTAACAGATTTCGGGATAGAGAATACCCAGAAGAGATCGTTAACCAAGCCACTGAAAGAGCGACCAACATTAAGCGTGAAGATCTTTTGGTCTACAGACCCCGGACTACAAATAAAAATAATCCAATATTTGTTACTCAATATAATAGTAAAGAAAAAGAGATACGAAGAATTTTTAATAAACATTGGAATATACTAAAGACTGATCAAATTCTTGGTAAAACACTCCTGGACAAACCACAATTGGCCTTCAGGAAAGCCAATAATTTAAAAAACCGCCTTGCCCCCAGCAATTTAAAACCGTTAGAAACTAAACCCCCACAATGGATTAGGCAAACGAAAGGTTTCTTTAAATGCAATAATTGCAATATCTGTAAGTTTGTGGATAATAATAACAGCTACTTCTCCAATCATGATAACACTTCTTCTTTTAAAACAAAGAGCCTGATGAACTGCATGAGCAATTGGGTCATATATGTAATTGAATGCCCATGTCACTAGAAATATTAGGTAAAACAAAAAGAAATGTTAAATTGAGAATTCAAGAACACGTACGAGGAATTAAAAACAGGGTTGACAACCACTCCGTCCCTAAACATTTTTATAAATATCATAATGCGGACCCCGCCGGTTTGAAGTATAAAGCCATAGAATGTGTCTCACTTGGGGACAGGGGCGGGGATAGGGAGAAAAAGTTGTCACAACGTGAAATGTATTGGATCTACACTTTGAATACAATGACTCCGTTTGGTCTCAACGAAACATATGAGATCGCACCATTTTTATAATCCTGTTTTTATTATATACATACATTTTTTATTGTCCATTCTGTTCATCTCGTGGATTTTAGTTATATTTATTAACCTTAATATTATGAAGTTATATACGCATTTTATACCAATGCACTGATCTGTTTTGTATATATTTATGTATTTATATATTTTTCTATATCCTCCTTTATATACATCCTCATTTTTTAGCCTAGATCAACTTTATTCTTATTTGCTGCTAGTGTTTTATAAAATATGTGCTGCTACTATTTATTATTATCTTTATGTTTAAATATGCTTTTAAATGATGCTATATACTGCACCAAAAGACGGCTGCCTTTTTAGCTATAGAAGCACTTCAATAAAATGGCCTCTGTAGGTGGGACACCTTTTGAATAGCATTATATTAAATGCCTGATAAACATTCTAGCTGAATATGTGTAAGACTATCAGCCTATGAACGAATAATATGAGGGCTGAGTGTTCTAACAGCACCACTAACTGTAACTAATGCAAAAATGAGTGTTTATTGTATTAAAATTACAGATCTCCGGCGCCGTGTGGGCCGCGCATGCGCGGGTAAACACAAGATGGCACCGCAGATCACACGTGGTGTCTTAGAGACCCACGAGGTATCATTTAGTCCCGCGCATGCGCGGGTAAACAAAAGAAGGCGCCGCGACTCGCACACGAAGTCCCATACCCTCTGGAGACTCGCGAGTATTGACTCAATCCCGCGCATGCGCGATACTGAACAAAATGGCGGCAATCACCGGAAAACACCGGTTTTGTACATAAGCACTTATGTTTTAAGCTATATAAGGCAGCATAAAAGGCTACTATATGAATCCTCCTGAAGAAGTCCAGCTGATTTTGCACCAAGGACGAAACGCGTTGAGGACTGTGGGTGTATTCCCAAACTCTGAGACCAGCTACTATCAGATAAGCTTGTTTGAAATTTTATCAATGTAATTCTCCATTTTTATGTGTGTTATGTATATTTTGGATTAAAACCTTTTTTAAACGTACTACACCATGAGAAGTGTTTTCTC
This sequence comes from Taudactylus pleione, assembly GCA_031769625.1. Lineage (NCBI taxonomy): Eukaryota > Metazoa > Chordata > Amphibia > Anura > Myobatrachidae > Taudactylus > Taudactylus pleione. The sequence continues at coordinate 66,645 of JAUIMM010000757.1, read as the reverse complement.
TCTCCTTAAATCCTACATTTGGAGTGTGTAATCGGCTACCATTGGGGCGTATAAGAGGACTAACTTGGTGAAATCAGAAAAAAGACTCATATATTAATACATGTTGTTCTGGGTCATTACGGTACGCATGCCATTTTTCTAATTAGAGTGTGCTGCATACTTCACATAATACTACACTATATAGGCGCTTGTTCTCACCTTTTTGTTTTCCATATATATATATATATATATATATATATATACATATATATATATATCAGAGGTGTATCTATAATGGGTGAAGGGTGTGCGGTGCGCACACCCGCACCCATTTATTCAATACTTGCCTGCGCCGACAAAGCAGTGCTTTGCAAATCACCTGCAAATGGCGCTGCAGACATTTTCCCAATGTTTGCGCATACGCAGTAGGGGGTTTCACCAGGAAAATGGCTACCGCGCCATTTCCCTGGTGACCTGAGCATGCACAGTAGAGACTCTGGCATTGCACTGGAGTCTACTCTAGTGCCCGCAGTCTGCTGCACTCGGGGCCTGATTCAGCAAGGAATGCAAGTGAGAGAACGCACGCACTCGGCCAATGCGTGTATATGCTAATCAATGCATACGCACGGCATCCACAGAACAAGAATGCAGACGCCCAGCAACACATAGTGCCGCCCATCTTTACTTTTCTCAATGCTCAATAAGTACGCATGATAGCGCAAACATCGGTAAAACATCGAGAACCATCGGACCCAGACGCACAATAGAGGATGACCTGGTGCAGGATTTTGCATGCTTCCTACGTGCATCGAGTCATCTGTCTGTATATGCCGCCGCACTGCCTTAATTGTGCATGCCTCTATAACTGCGTCCCAATGCACAGGCACGCCTGCGTTCGCCCAACCACCCCCCTTTACCACCCAGAAATGGCATTTCCTGTCAATCAATATGGGAAGGGTCTGCGTACACACTGCGTGTAGTCAGCATACCCTTCCTTTACACATGTGCAGTGCGAAAACATCGGCCGAGTGTGTGCGTTCTCTCACTTGCGTTCCTTGCTGAATCAGGCCCTCAGTGCGCTGCCAGCATGTGTGCTGCAGATGTAGGAGCGATCTACTGATCATCCTGTCCCTGACCGCTTATCTGTGCATTTGGCAAAGCTGCAGTTATGTCATCATCCAGCAGTAGGCGCCTGATTCAGAGTTTTTGCTATGCTGATGTTGAGCGATTTTTTTGCTAATGCGTATGCACGAAACACCAAAGAAAGTCTCACTGCACATGTGCGAGCTGTAGTTTTACATGGCATTCACAATTTCTCCGTGATCGCAAGGTCCTGAATAGACCACTGCGGTCCATGAGAGTTTCTGGGTGGTGTCGGTGAGGTGGCCGAAAGTGTTTGCAAAAAAACGTCCGTAGGCGTGTTATGGGAGTTCCAAGGGTGTGTCTGTGATTGCAGCTGCGATACAAAATGCAGAACCAGTCTCAGAGACAACGGAGATAGGGGAAGTGGGTGTAGCAACATTTGCTCAGTCAGTCACACACTATGGGCAAAATTAAATTACCCGCGAAAAGCCAAGGTCGGCGAAAAGCGCGATGTTTTGCCTCATTCGCCTGTTTGCATGTAATGTTTTCTCCATGCGCGTCCCCGCTTTTCGTCCTATTCAATTTCAAAACAGGCGAAATCACGGATAGGCGAATGTAGTTAAAAGCGAAACGTATTAATACCCCTAGTAAAAGTATTTAGTGATCTTATATTGAGTCATAGGACTGTTATATGCATATTTGCACAAGTGTAGAAAAATAGTAGAAAGCAATGTTGTTTTGAGAAAAATAAGTACCGTAGTTAAATATGGGGTACATGTAAATGGGTACTAGTATATTTTGGTGTCTATAAAGTGAATATTTAAAAAAATCTAAAACAAATACACCTGCTGCAGCCTCCTGCAATCCTAAAAACACCTGTCTCATCCTTATAGCCCCCCAAATTTCCAACACTTTTTAACATTTTCGCCCCAAAAATAACATGTATTTTTGTTGGGTAAATTAAGATTTTTTATGCCTAATTGGTCATTAGGGGGGTGTCCAAAGGGTTCTGAACCAGGTGGATTTTGCACTTCTTTTCTCCTGCCTTTTGCTGGAGAAACTTTTTGGCCTATTTTTGCCTATGGAATCTTCGCCTAGGCGAAGTATCCTGAATACGGTGATACTTTGAAAACAGGCGAAAACCGCGCATTGGCGAAAACTTTTCGGCGATCTCGGCTTTTTTGCGGCTAATTGAATTCGGCCCTATATCAGGCAGTGAGACTGTTGGCAGGTACTAGCATATTATCGCACATAAATTGTGAGCGTGATCACAGCTGTGAATGTAATAGCGACCAAAGTGAGTTTCTGCACTCAAGTGACTTGTGTGTTGTATTGGTATTGGTATAATCTGTGTATTGACCATACACTTTACTTCTTATAAAACTACTATATCTTGTATGTTAACTGATGAGGCTCACACAAGAGGAAAAGTAGAAGTGTATTTATATTGGAGTCACAGTGCTCCTATTAGTGAAATTAAGTTAATAGTATGGTGGTATAAATGAGTAGTCAATCTGGGTATATTATGTATATACGGATTCCTATAATGGGTAGTCCGTTTCCCAGTATATATGTCAAATATAGTCTGGAATCATAAGCTTCTTAAATGGATGATACTGCGTGAATATTACGGTGCTACCGTGCAATGGTATCTTCCTATACTTCTTGGTACCTTAGTCAGTCTGTCTCAATCTTAGTCTTCAATACGCGAGGTGTGTAAGTAGTGTCTGGCAGGGCGGCGTCCCGTGTCCCCCAGGTGCACCAACTTATCCTCCGCGTCCTTTGTGCACACCTCCTGGTGTGCTCCGTGTTCCTTCTGGTCCCTCCTGGTCTCCGATGTCCTGCGCCTCTGGGATGCAGTCCGCAATGCTTGACTGCAATACTTCCGGGCGTCACGATCTCGCGTGATCACGCGGAACCCGGGCTCAGCATTCAAGTCAGCGGCTCTACTCACTCTATAGCCAAGGAGACTTTGGATTCCTTATTAGGCTTAGTAGTGTGTATAGATTCTCATTTGCAGTATGTGGTATCGTGTATCTCCAACGCGTATCGGCCCTCCGGGCCTTCCTCAGGGAATATTGTATGCGCCATCTTGGATGTGGTATCCCTATATATATCCTTGTGTATCAATGCCTATTTCCCTATAGATTGCGAGCAGGGCCTTCTTACCTATATATATCTGTCTGTTATTACCCAGTTTTGTTCTATTAATGTTTACAATTGTAAAGCGCAACTGAATATGCTGCACTATATAAGAAACTGTTAATAAATAATAAAAAATATATTTATATAGGGAGGTAAAATCCAGCGCCATCTTGGTTGTTGTGCATGTGTAATTTTGGATTGCGGCCATCTTAGGAATGGTTCAAAGTGAACGGTGGCCATGTGTGGCAATAATCCCCTGAAATATTTACTGTATTATATATATTATATAATTTAATTTGTCCCTGTGTTGTTACACTCAATTATTATCTACTGTTATCGAACTGTACTGAGCCCCTCGCTCCTATGAGTTGTATCAATCGGCTGTATTTATAGGTCTGTATTAAATGGATTCAATATAGTTCTCTAGGAGAGATGTATATATTGTGTTACATCTACATGTCTTAGGGGCCTATTTATTAACACATAAAATTTGATGAAGGTAATTAGGTTTAGAACTCGCATGGAGTTCTACCTAATTACAGGAAGAATTCATCATTCCTCCTCTCCATCAGTATCTATTCCGAAAAGCTGTAATTTCCGCGATGACAGCTTTTCGGGAAATAGATACTTTTCCCTCACTACACTACATTACCGCAGCTGGAGTCCGTGCTGCGCATGCGCTGTTACATTCGTAAACCCAGCACATGCGCAGCACTACTTGGAGCTGCGGTAATTTTGTGTACCCCCCCAACCCCACCCTCCACCCTCCGCTCACCTCCTCCCCGTCCCGCACTTACCTGTCCGCGCAGCAATCTCCGGCTTTGTCCTGATGGTCTGACACGTGGTCTCCCAGCACACCACAGTACAGATTAGAAAAAAACATTTTATTTTTTTCTAATCTTTATTGTGTTCTGCTGGGAGAACACAGTGTCCGACCAGCCTCCGGAGCCAGAGGACGCACCAGAGCACCGGAGGAAGACGTCGGAGGACCTGTCCAGCTGGAAACAGGTAAGTGTCACCTGCTATTCGCCACCTCACAGTGGCGGATAGTACCTCCATCAAATTCCGAAAATACATAATTTTTCAAATTTGATGAATACCATAATTTCCATATCCCCATACTAATGTATGGGGAGTGTGGAAATTAACGCAGGGGGACTTAGCAAGGAGACATCAGTGTTATCTCCTGTGCTAAGTGACTTCATGAATACTAAAATAACGTTATTTAAGGAAAATGTCCTTACAAATGTTAATTTAGTGTTGATGAATAGGCCCCTTAATCACATATATCTCAAAGGGTTAATTAAGATACCATATCCTAGTGGTTTAGGGAATATCTTCAATGTGGGGAAGAATTTTTGACCTCCTGTTGGTATAATTTATGCATTTATATCTTGTGGGATCTCTATAGATGTTTTGCTTTAATTCTAGTCATGGGTGTTCTATTCTTTAATGTTAACTGCTTTAATGTCATTTTCCACATTCAATCCAAGTGGTCTAAATGTTTTAATGGTGAAAATCCATTTTAATTCTTCTCTGTTCAAAACTTTATCGAAGTCCCCCCTCTCTCCAATTCCTGCCGACTGTGGCTATCCCTACAAATCTAAGTCCTTTGGGATCCTTATTGTGTACCTCCTTGAAATGTAGTGACAAATTGTGCGTGTCTAACCCTTTTCTCACATTCCGTATATGTTCAGACATTCTGATTCTTAGTTTTCGTGTAGTCCTGCCTATATATTACAGGCCGCAGGGGCATTCTGCCAAGTAAATAACCCCTGTGCTGTTGCAGGTAATATGTTGTTTGATTTTGTACGTGTTCTTGGTCTGGTTTGATTAAAACTAGGGATGTGCGCCGGACCATTTTTGCCGGATTTGGATTTGGTTCTAATTCGTCGTCCGGCTTTGGATTTGGATTTGCCAAACTGCGGTGACTGGCTTTGGATTTGGAATCTAAAATGACATAAATTGGGCTTTTTTTTCTTCCTAGAGTGTTATTTACCTCAATAACATTAATTTCCAGTCATTTACAGTCAATTTAGACCACCTCACAGCTTAAATTATTGTTTTCACCATTATTGGCCAAGGGTTGCAGTGAGCTGACTGGTTACCAAGCGTCAGAGCAGCGGCGCAGTGGCACAGACAGCACATTTTAAAGCACATCTATGAAACTATGCCACACAGCAGTGGCATAAATGAAAGGTAGAGCTAGATGGAATTGTCCTTGGGCCCTCCCACCCACCCTTATGTTGGATCTTAAAAAGGACATGCACACTTTAACAAACCAAGCATTTCAGCGACAGGTACTGCCACTTTGTGGCTGAAGTGCTTGGTTTGTTTGGGCCCCCATAAAAAAAAATCTTCCAATCTACTAAAGGCAACAGGTCTACAGTGGCATGATGTCACCATCATTGCCATCCTCACCCTCGTCAGTGTGTACATCATCCGATTCCTCACACAATATCAGTTCATCCCCGCTGGAATCCACCATTACAGAAGTATCTGTACTGTGACATGATTGGCGGGAAAGGTTTTCCTCGTGAAATTTCCAGTTAATTTTAATGAACATCATTTTTTCTACATTTTGTGGAAGTAGCCTCCTTCGTCGTTCGCTCACAAGGTTCCCGGCTGTACTGAAAACTCTCTCCGAGTACACACTGGAGGGTGGGCAGCTTAAGTAATGCAAAGCCAATTTATACAAGGGTCTCCAAATTGCCTTTTTTTTCTTCCAATATTCGAATGGACTCTGTGACATGTCTACGTGTACGGTGTCCTGAAGATAATCCTCCACCATTCTTTGGATGGTAATCGAATTAGATGGAGTTACGGTAGAGGTGTCACTGGTGTTGGGCAAATCTTTTAGACCCAACCAGATGTCAAAATGTTGATTTGACTTATCTGCATCACCACTGGGTCTTTTGGAAAAGGTGATTTTTTTTCTGGCTGCTGCTGGAGAAACCGAAGGAGGAGACGTCATCGTAGTGCCATGTGTCACTTCAGCTGCCAACTTGCTCACCAGGAGAGCTTTGGTTCTTTTAAGATCTGGGTCAGTTGTAAAAAAAGACACAGCATACGACTTGAACCTAGGATCAAGCATGGTTGCTAAAATATAATGATCAGATTTCAAGATCTTGGCCACCCGTGGATCCTGGCGAAGCGAACAAAGGACTTGATCTATCAGTCCAGCATACATTGCGGAATCACTTTGTTTAATCTCATCCTTCAATTTCTCCAGCTGCTTTTCCAAAAGTGAAATCAGGGGAATCACCTTACTCAAGCTAGCAATGTCAGCACTCACTTCACAAGTGGCAACTTCAAATGGTTTGAGCACCTTGCCCAAGACAGAAAGTACTCTCCACTGTGCTGGGCTAAGGTACATTCCCCTTCCTCTCCCAATGTCATGGCTTGTCGTATAGCTATGGATGGCTTTTTGCTGCTCCTCCATCTGCTGAAGCATATACAGGGTTGAGTTCCACCTCGTTACCACTTCTTGCTTCAGTTGATGGCAGGGCAAATTAAACTGGTCTTGCAGGCGCTGCAATCTCCTGCATGCTGTTGCTGAATGCCGAAAATGTCCCGAAATGTTTCGGGCCACAGACAGCATCTCCTGCACGCCCCTGTCGTTTTTTTATAAAACCCTGCAGTTTATTGTGTGAGCAAAACAGGGGATGTGTTGGAATTCACCCAGCTGTAATGCTTTCACTATATTTGTAGCGTTGTCAGAAATCACAAATCCTGAGGAGAGTCCAAGTGGGGTAAGCCATATTTCTATGACATCTCTTAGTTTTTCTAAGAGGTTGTCAGCAGTATGCCTCTTATTGAATCCGGTGATGCACAGAGTTGCCTGCCTCTGAACGAGCTGGTGTTGTTTGTTAGATACTGCTGCTGCTGAAGGCGATTCACCCACCCAGTGGGCCGTCACAGTCATGTAATCTTTAGTTTGTCCACTACCGCTTGTCCACATATCTGTGGTTAAGTGGACAGTGGGTACAATAGCATTTTGCAGGTCAATAATTAGGTTCTGTTTAACGTCCTGGTACAGCTGAGGAATGGCTTTTCGGGTAAAATTAAACCGAGATGGAATTTGGTACCGGGGACACATGACCTCAATTAACTGTGTAAATCCCACTGCATTAATTACGGATATTGGACGCAGATCTAATATTAGCATAGCTGTCATGGCGTCAGTGATCCGCTGTGCGACAGGGTGAGAGCTGTCATACTTGCTTCCCCTTGCAAGAGATTCAACAGTCAATTAAAACTAAACACTCATCACTAATTGAAACTGGTCTATTCTTTTCATATAGGTCTGACCTTGTCTGCAGTTCTGGCAGTTTCCACATTGATAGAAACCTCCCTTCACTTTGGTCTGGTGTAGAGTTGTTTGGGTGGGTGTGATATGTATTACCGGCGGATGCATGGCCGGCGGTTCAATTCCCGACAGCGGCTACCGACAGCGCTGGAAATCCCGATCGTCCTAAAGGTAAGTATCAACTAACCTAACCCCCCTAACCCTCCTTAGGGGTGTCTAACCCTAACCTCCCCCCCTGTGCCTAACCCTAAGCCCCCTCTAAGTGCCTAAACCTAACCCCCCCTTCCCCGCTGCCTAACCCTAAGTCCCGCGGGGGGGTGCCTAACCCTAACCTCCCCCCGGGGGTGCCTAACCCTAACCCTCCCTCCCCCTAGCTTAACCCTACCCACCCGGGGGAGTGCCTAACCCTATGTCCCCCCCGGGAGCCCTAAACCTAACCCTCCCCCACCCCCACGGCTGTCCGCTGCGGCGCCCGGCATCCGCTCGATCGGGATGCCGGTGCGCATGGCCAACGGTTCAATTCCCGACAGCGGCTACCGACAGTGCTGGAAATCCCGATCGTCCTAAAGGTAAGTATCAACTAACCTAACCCCCCAACCCTAACTCTCCGGGTGTCTAACCCTAACCTCCCCCTCTGTGCCTAACCCTAACCCCCTCCTCTAAGTGCCTAAACCTAACCCCCCCTTCCCCGCTGCCTAACCCTAAGTGCCTAACCCTAACCCTACCTCCCCCTAGCCTAACCCTAACCTCCCGGGGGGGTGCCTAACCCGAAGTCCCCCCCGGGAGCCCTAAACCTGCGGCGCCCGGCATCCGCTTGATACATTTAGATGCCTGTCATTTGTCCCTAGTCAGGCTAAAGCTGTCTGGAAGCCGGCCGTCGGCATTTAGACAGTCGGGTTCCAGGCTACATCCCGTTTGGGTTAATGTATCTCTCCTATAGTGGTTCCTCACTAGTTGCTGTTTCAAGTCTTTGGCTTTCTTATATATTATTTTAGGGCATCCTTGCCTACCCTCCTGATTTGGTCGGGAGCCTCCCGAAAATCGGGTGCCGCTCCCGGCCTCCCGGAAAGGTAGGCAAGCCTCCCAGTCCCCGGCGATCTATCTGCCCCCCCCCCACGAATACAGTATAATCCCCGATAGCGGGGGGGGGGCGGTGACGCGATTCGCGCTGAATCGCTTCATCGTGGCCCCGCCCCCTGCTTCAGAATGCCATTTATCTCGGCATTGTGAAGAGGGGCCGGGGCTGTGATGCCGCGATTGCGCTGTCACGCCCATGCCCCGCCCCCATTGTCGAGTCATTTTTCTGGGCCACACCCCCTTTTGATGTGGCACGCCCCCCTGCTTAGGACGCCCGACAGCTCCCTCCCGGAAGGAGGGAGCTAGAAGTCGGCAACTCTGTTTTAGGGTGGTTTGGTAGTATGTCTGCCAGGGTTTCGTCCTCTAGCAGTACGTGCCAATGATTGTTTATAATGTGTTTTAATTTGTTCATATCTTATACTGGGTTATGAAGGCAGTCTTATATGTGAGTAATGATTCTCTCTCTGTTCTCTCTATTTTCTGATAGGCTTTCTCTACTAGCTCTTTTTTATAGTTCTTCTCCACAAGTGAAAATAATAGCGTCCACCTCGAAATCAGGTCCAGTGTTCCTAGATCACAACTTGCAGGGTCCAATCACTCCTGAGCCAGACAATGCCTGATATGACAGGGAGATGCCGGGGTAAGCTAATATCACTGTTCAGCGTGGCAATAAGAGAATGAAGTGTCTTGAACTAGGGCGAAATAAGTTTGGAATTTATAACTTTTTATAGTTGGGAAAAAAATAGAATTAAAAATAAGCAATATATAGCTAAAACTGACAGCCATTACATTTGGAAAAAGAAAGAAAACTGTGTTTTGACATAATAGTGGCATTAATGGTGGTAAGTATACATTAATTAGACGATGCAGGGCCGCCGAGAGGGGGGAGAGCGGGTACTAATTACCCGGGCTTGCTGGAGGGGCCCGAGTCTGGCACAACTCCCCCCCTCTTACGTCACAGCAGCCCAGCACACGCTGCTATGTGGGGGCTTAATGCGTAGACCTCGCCAGCACGCAGCGCTGCAAAACTCTATTTTTTTTTTATCTAAGGGGGTGTGGTCATGTCTCCCACGATTAGGTCACGCCCCCTTTTACCTGGTCCTAGCGCGGCTCTTGGTGGGCCTGAGACGATGAGGATTGTCATAGGAAGAATTAAAACTCATGGATACAGCTTTACACCTCCACATCTGTATCTATCTGTTAATTGTTTGTTAAATGCATGTGTAATAGTGTGCAGGGGCGCCAAAAGGGGGTGGGACTGGGTTCTAATTACCCAGGCTCAGGCTTGTTGGAAGAGCCCGGCGGGGGCCCGGGTCCGACGCCGCTCCCCCCTTCCTCTTACCTGTCAGCAGCCCAGCACACGGTGCTGTGTGCTGGACTGCAGCAGGAGACTGCTCGCTGCTACTAGTCAACGTTTCAATATTTGCACATTTTCGCCAGGACAAAGATGAAAATGCCACTCACCACTATATAAGTGCTCCCCCTCACCATACAGCCGCGCTACCTCCCACTGGTACGACTGGTGGGCGCGCTGCCGATGACATCACCCAAGTGCACCAATTACTATGGACACTGAAAAAGTGGCTAAACATAGCAATAAAGTTAGTACAAAAAAAAAGTTACACTGTAACCTCACCAAGGCGACAAATATAGTGCACATATTATGAATTGTGTACAATGGGCATGTAGTTATGTAAAGTTAGAAAAAAGTTTAATACTAATGTTATATTCATAATGAAAGTTATGCATATGCGAATAAATTATTCAACAGAAACAGCAATGCTATCTAGTGGCGGAATATAATGCACTGATGTCATCGGCAGCACGCCCACCGGCAGCACTAGCGGGAGGAAGTGTGCCTGTATGGTGAGTGGGAGTACTCAGTGGCGGTTCTAGGGGTGGGCTAACAGGGCCGTCGCCCGGGGCGCCGGCCCCTAGAGGGCGCCACTGAGTCCCCAGAAGGTCAAAAAAATTAATAATCCCATAATAAAAAAAACAGCGCTGGTCCCCCGCGCGTTCCCGGGCGCCCGCTGATATTTGTTATCAGCGGGCACCCGGCTCCCTCCCTGCAGAGGCAGCCAAAGCTCACTCCAGAGCTCCGGCTCCCGTATAGAGCACTAGGGGAGGGACGTCATGACGTCTCTCTCATAGATCCGTGGAGCCGGAGCTCACTCCAGAGCTCCGGCTTCAGCAGATAGCACTATGGGAGGGACGTCATGACGTCTCTCCCATAGATCCGTGGTGGAGCCGTGCTTGGACCGGACGGCAGTGGACGCAGGAGCAGGGCCTAAGGTAACTATTGTGTTTGTATTTTTTATTTTTCAGAAGGTAGGCATGGGGGCATTACTACTGGGGGCATGTCTATAAGGGGGCATTACTACTGGGGGCATGTCTATAAGGGCCCATTACTACTGGGGACATGTCTATAGGGGGGCATTACTACTGGGGGCATGTCTATAAGGGGTGTTACTACTGGGGGCATGTCTATAGGGGGGCATTACTACTGGGGGCATGTCTATAAGGGGCATTACTACTGGGAGCATGTCTATAAGGGGCATTACTACTGGGGGCATGTCTATAAGGGGCATTACTACTGGGGAATGTCTATAAGGGGCATTACTACTGGGGACATGTCTATAAGGGGCATTACTACTGGGGGCATGTCTATAAGGGGCATTACTACTGGGGACATGTCTATAAGGGGGCATTCCTACTGGGGGCACTACTATAGGGGGCACTAATGGGGGCATTCCAACTTTGGGCACTACTATAGGGGGCATTCCTACTGTGGGCACTACTATAGGGGGCATTATTACTGGGGCACTACTAATGTGGGTACTACTACTGTGGGCATTGTATTAGGGGCACTACTACTCAGTACTGTGGGCCTTGTGTATAAGGGGCACTAATTTGGGCATTCTGTAAAAGGGGCACCACTGTGTGTCATAACATGCATAAGGGACTAATGTGTGGCGTAATTTGAATTGGGGATACTGTGTTATAAAGGGCATTACTGCATGTGGCATAATGTGTTATACAGGGCATTACTGCATGTGGCATAATGTGTTATACAGGGCATTACTGCATGTGGCATAATGTGTTATAAAAGCCATTACTGCATGTGGCATAATGTGTTATAAAAGTCATTACTGCATGTGGCATAATGTGTTATACAGGGCATTACTGCATGTGGCATAATGTGTTATAAAGGGCATTACTGCATGTGGCATAATGTGTTATACAGGGCATTACTGCGTGTGGCATAATGTATTATAAAGGCCATTACTGCGTGTGGCATAATGTGTTATACAGGGCATTACTGCGTGTGGCATAATGTGTTTATACAGGGCATTACTGCGTGTGGCATAATGTGTTTATAAAGGGTATTACTGCATGTGGCATAATGTACTTATAAAGGGCATTACTGTGTAAGACGCATTACTGCACATGGCAATTATTCGCCACGAGGGGAGAGCTTGGGGGAAGCCCAGCACCTTCATAAATGCTGGGCACGCCCCACAGTGTGATGAATTGGGGGTGTTCCGCAAGGATACGCCCCCTTTCCGGAAGCGCGTGTGCTTTCAGCACGTGCAGAGGTACGTCATCTACAAAAAGTTGTTGTTTTTTGGGGGGGAGGGGGGGCGCAACTCTGAACTGTGAGCTCCACGATGTCTAGAACCGGCCCTGGGAGCACTTATATATCGGTGAGTGTCATTTTTATCTTTGCCCTGATGAAAATCTGAATCCTCTGTTTGCCGTTACTTTATGCATCTCTCTCTCTCCTCCTCTCTCTCTCTCCTCTCTCTCTCTGGGTCTCATTCTCTGGGTCTCGCTGAGCGCTTGCAACCGGGTCAATGGTTAGGCCCTGCGCACGTGCAGTGGCCGCACTGCGCGTGCGCAAGCCCCGGAGCGAGAGAGAAACTACAAAAAGGGCCGGCTGTCGATGTTGATCGACAGCTCGGCCCGTTTTGTAGGCGGGGCAGGGGGGTTTGGTTTCACAAACGGAGGCGTTCCTTAAGGAACCGATGATCGCGAATGTCTTGACCATCGCGACCATCACCCTGGTCGGTCGCTAAGCTGTGGGTGGTAACCCACAGCTTAGCTAGCGACCAGGAGGCCGCACTTAAAAATAGAAGCAGCTGCCCTCATTCAGAATGAGCACTAGCTTCTTGCGAGCGCCTCTGAATGATGGCCTCTGTCTCTCTCTCTCTCTCTCTCTCCTCTACTCTCTTTCTCTATACATATTTTTTTTTATGAAAACTTGAAATATTATATTAAAGTATTATTATTATTATTATTATTATTATTATTATTATTATTATTATTTAGGTATATAAGTTTAGCTTAATTTTGTGTTTATGTTTTATTGCAATTTGTCTTTAAAAAAACTCCCTGAATTACTACCAATGTGTGCACCCGTCCCCCCTATGAATAGGATTACAATGCTTGAAACAATTGGTTTGTGAAAATGAAGCATCAGCCTTAAAATGGACCTGAAGTCTTGGGGGTAAACTTACAGAGCATCGGCTTTGCATTTTTCTTTGGTTTTCCAAATTCCAATGTACTGTTATTGTGGGTTGAAGGAATTCTGAGCAGAGTGGATGACTCTGTACACCATAACCAAAATGAAATATAATATTTTCTAAGCCCAGATTCGTTCGACTCACAATAACAGTATGTTTCCATTATCTAAGGAAACATTATCTATGGGTCTGAATCAGGCCCATAGATTGTAAGCTCCACTGGGGCAGGGACTGATGTGAATGGCCAAATATTTTCTGTAAAGCGCTGCGGAATATGTGTGCCCTATATAAATAACTGGTAATAAATAAATAAATAAATAAATATGTTCTCAATATCCTATATGCTCCAGGAGTCAGAAGCTGTTGATATACTTGGAGAAAGGCGACACGTGTGTAACAGATGGTGTCAACGTGATTGGCAGGTCCTGTTGTCAACCAAACAGTTCTCAATCATTCTGATGGTTATGGGAAATGAAAACCCTATAATGTATAATACAGCTGAAGCAATGAACACAGGCACAGGTATGTTACACTCCCACCACAGAGTAACTTTGCATACGATAGCAGCAAATATAACATTGAGTAAAGTTTGAGACTCTTATACAGTCAGGTGCATAAATATTGGGACATTGACAGAATTTTCATATTTTGGCCTCTATTCACCACCACAATGGTTTTGAAATGAAACAAACCAGATGTGCTTTAACTGCAGAGTTTCAGATTTAATTTGAGGGTAATTACATCCACATCAGGTGAACGGTGTAGGAATTACAACGGTTTCTATATGTGCCTCCAACTTTATAAGGGGCCAAAAGTAATGGGACTATCAACTCAAAAGCTATTTCATGGACAGGTGTGGGCTATTCCCTCTTTATTTAATTATCGATTAAGCAGGTAAAAGGTCTGGAGTTGATTCCAGGTGTGACATTTGCATTTGGAATCAGTTGCTGTCGACTCTCAATATGAGATCCAAAGAGCTGTCACTATCAGTGAAGCAAGCCATCATTAGGCTGAAAAATCAAAACAAACCCATCAGAGAGATAGCAAAAACATTAGGTGTGGCCAAATCAACTGTTTGGAACATTCTTAAAAAGAAAGAATGCACCGGAGAGCTCAGCAACACCAAAAGACCCGGAAGACCACGGAAAACAAATCTGGTGGATGACAGAAGAATTATTTCCCTGGTGAAGAAAAACCCCTTTACAACAGTTGGCCAAATCAAGAACACTCTGAAGGAGGTAGGTGTATATGTGTCAAAGTCAACAATCAAGAGAAGACTTCACAAGAGTGAATATAGAGGGTTCACCACAAGATGTAAACCATTGGTGAGCCTCAAAAACAGGAAGACCAGATTAGAGTTTGCCAAACAATATCTAAAAAAGCCATTACAGTTCTGGAACAACATCCTATGGACAGATGAGACAAAGATCAACTTGTACCAGAGTGATGGGAAGAGAAGAGTATGGAGAAGGAAAGGAACTGCTCATGATCCAAAACATACCACCTCATCAGTGAAGCATGGTGGTGGTAGTGTCATGCCGTGGGCATGTATGGCTGCCAATGGAACTGGTTCCCTTGTATTTATTGATGATGTGACTGCTGACAAAAGCAGCAGAATGAATTCTGAAGTGTTTCGGGCAATATTATCTGCTCATATTCAATCAAATGCTTCAGAACTCATTGGACGGCGCTTCACAGTGCAGATGCACAATGACCCGAAGCATACTGCAAAAGCAACCAAAGAGTTTTTTAAGGCTAAAAGTGGAATGTTATGCAATGGCCAAGTCAATCCCCTGACCCGATTGAGCATGCATTTCACTTGATGAAGACAAAACTGAAGGGAAAATGCCCCAAGAACAAGCAGGAACTGAAGACATTTGCAGTGGAGGCCTGGCAGAGCATCACCAGGGATGAAACCCAGCGTCTGGTGATGTCTATGCATTCCAGACTTCAGGCTGTAATTGCCTGCAAAGGATTTGCAACAAAGTATTAAAAAGTGAAAGTTAGATTTAGGATTGTTTAGTTTGTCCCATTACTTTTGGCCCCTTAAAAAGTGGGAGGCACATATAGAAACCGTTGTAATTCCTACACCGTTCACCTGATTTGGTTGTAATTACCCTCAAATTAAATCTGAAAGTCTGCAGTTAAAGCACATCTTGTTTGTTTCATTTCAAAGCCATTGTGGTGGTGAATAGAGGCCAAAATATGAAAATTCTGTCAATGTCCCAATATTTATGCACCTGACTGTATATCCAAAATAGCAATGCTGAATGAACATGTCTTCTTTACCTTGGATCCATGTAATCACTGTTGACTTGGTGCCTACTTATTTTGAGACTTTTCATTTCAGTATTGAGAGAAGGTACCCAGGGGCCTAGTCATCAACACTAAATTAACGTTTTTAAGAACATTTTCCTTGAATAACGTTATTTTAGTATTCATGAAGTGTCTTAACGCAGGAGATATCACTGATATCTCCTTGCTAAGCTCCCCTGCGTTCATTTCCACACTCCCCATACATTAGTATGGGGATGTGGAAATATGGTATTCATCAAATTCCAAAAATTATGTATTTTCGGAATTTGATGGAGGTACTATCCGCCACTGTGAGGTGGCGAATAGCAGGTGAAACTTACCTGCTTCCAGCTGGACAGGTCCCCCGGCGTCTTCCTCCGGCGGTCTGGTGCGTCCTCTGGCTCCGGAGGCTGGTCCCAGCAGAACACAATAAAGATTAGAAGAAATTTTTTTTTTTTTTTTTCTAATCTGTAATGTGGTGTGCTGGGAGACCATATGACAGACCAGCAGGACGGAGCCGGAGGCTGCTGTGCGGACAGGTAAGTGCGGGACGGGGGGGGAGGTGAGCGGAGAGGGGAGAGGGGGGTTGGCGGGGGCACACAAAGTTACCGGCGCTGTAGGTAGTGCTGTGCATGCGCTGGGTTTACGAACGTAACAGCGCATGCGCAGCACTGTTTCCAGCTGCGATAAGGTAGAGCAGATAGGGAAAAGTATCTATTTCCCGGAAGCTGTCATCGCAAAAATGACAGCTTTTCGGAATAGATACTAATGGAGAGGAGGAATGATGAATTCCACCGGTAATTAGGTAGAACTCCATGCAAGTTCTAAACCTAATTACCTCCATCGAATTTTAAGATATGATGAATAGGCCCCCCAGTCATTATATATTGTGTGTTGTGTATTTGGCTTCCTAATAAAAGGTACACAATGCTTATAATACACTGTGCTTTCGCCTGGTTTATGCATACAGGGAATCATCCTTAAAATTGACTTATATATGTATATTTACTAAAGCGCGGGTTGTTATCAGTGGGGATGTTGTCCATAAAAACCAATCAGATTCTACTTAACATTTATCTAGCACCTTCTAGAAGATAATAGCTGGAATCAATTCTAAAAACCTGCACTATGTGAATATTATACCGGTACCCCGTAGTCTTGAAATCTAATCTATCTGACCTTTGAGGATGCAATGACTTATAAACTGAGATAACAATGTTAATACAGCAAACGTACTGTAGAAAAAGAACATTTATTACCTCTTAAGGTCATATTTATTAATTTGCAAGTTAATACTGGATAATTCAGTTTTGCCCCGGTACGGGGACAGCTTCTCCAAAAGAAAGCTGTCCCCACTAGCTCTAACACTGCTGATTCCATCACTAACTAGTAGCGGCAGAATTGTACACTGCTGGGTATATCCCGGCAATGTTACTGTGCATGAGTTCATGCATGCCAGTGTCAAACGTAGGTTTTCTAAAGGGGGGTTTCCAAATGCTTGATTTTAGAGTGTGACCAGTCCATGAAGAGGGCATAATAAGCACTTATCCAGCTTTAATATGCATCATACAAAGTATATTGTGTGTCATAATTCCAGCATATACAGGACCAGCAATCACAGTAAGCCATTAAATGCGGCAGTAGGGCCATCCTGCCAGAGCTGAATGTTTTTATTTCAGATGTGGGCACCATTCCAGAGCATTGGAGCATGTCTGGGAGTCTGGGGGAGCAGCAGAAGAACCTAGCACTGCCCTGAACATATATGTACATATTAGTTTCCTTATGCATTGGATAGTGTATTATTATAATGTATAATGTATTAATAATTATCCATATTGTTGGTCTATAGCAGTGCATGTTTTCCAGATCTCCTAGTTGGTGCACAGGAATATATAATGCTGGCTGAAATATGTTAAAAGATTCACAGGTGGTGCTAATTATTTCATTTGAGATACTGAGAACAACATCAACACTAGTAAAATTCTATTCTATTTATATTGTGGTCATGGTGTAGGCTGGTATGGGGGGTTTGAGGCAACCGGAACCACCCCTGCATTTGCCTATGCATACGCACTTCTGTAACGGACACAGAGCCAGAGGGAGTGAGAGATTGGAGCCGATCGCTCTTCACGGGATATAGTGAATATGCCTTTGGACTGGATGCCGGCCGTCGATATACCGACTCTGGAATCACGCCGCCCTGCAAAATGCCAACGCTGCTATCCCAAAGGGGATCAGGATACCGGCGTCGGCATCCCAACCACCGGAATCCCAAACGAAGGATCCGGGGGAAGTATGCGCGTTAGCCTGAGGAAGGGAGGTTAGGTTTAGGGACCCCCGGGAGGAAATTAGGGTTAGGCACCCCCCCGGGGAGAGTTAGGGTTAGGCTTGAGGGAGGGGGGTTAGGCACCACCGGGGAAGGGTTAGGCTGCGGGGATTGAGGTTAGGGTTAGGCACCCCCCAGGAGAGTTAGGTGTAGAGCGCAGGATGGGGGGGTTAGGCACCACCCAGGGAGGTTAGGGTTAGGCACCACTAAGGGATGGTTATGGTTAGGGGGAGAGAGGGCTAGGTTACTTACCGCGCTGTTGGGATCCTGCACCTTTTGGCTTCCAGCCAAAGGCGTATTTAGAGAGGAGGGGCCTGTGTTCACTCACCATCCGGGCCCCCCTCCGCTCTCTCCGGCAACCGCGGCGTACTGACAGTTTCAGTTGACTCCGGGCACTAGTCTGTGCCCGGAGGCTACTGCCCATGCGCAGAACACTGGGAAATTGGCCTGTGCGGTCATTTTCCCGGCGATTTCCCTACTGTGCATGCACAGAACGCAGGGAAAGTGGCCCCTGCGGACATTTTCCAGGCGTTCTGTGTAGTGCCTCTCCAGCCAACATGGGACTTCGGAGAGGTAAGTATTAGAAGTATGGGTGCAGGGTGTGTGGTGCGGGCCTGTGTGTCCCGCACACCCTGCACACATTATAGATACACTCCTGCTTCCAGTGTCAGGATTTGAACCTAGTCAGCCACCAGAATTTCATACCCAACCCCTCTTTACAACATTGGCCCCCTTCCCATAACAAGAAGTGGGGCAATCCATCTCCGAAAAACATTTAATTTTCAGAGTTTGATGAATGTATTTCCCATTTTGGTGTATGGGGATGTCGGACCCAATCAGGGATAAAAGGTAAGCAGGAGTTATCAGTGATATCCCCTGTGTTACCTATACAATGATGACTGCCTCCAATACTTAATTCCTTCAAAAGTAGATGACATTTTTTTTTTTCAACTACTGTACATTAAGGAGTGACGAATGGGCCCCTTAGTCCTTCATGGTCATAATGTACAATATTCTTCTATACAGAGTTTGAAGTTGATGCAGCGTTTAATATGCAGGACATCTGTTGCAGAGTAGTATTTTCGCACTGCTCATGCACCGGAGCTGAAAGTTTACTTCACATATCCACTGATGACTGGGGAGGGATAACTGTGCTGCAGAGTTGCCGACTTGGCACAGCAGGGGGGAGTGACACAAATTTTGGGGCAGGATAGAGGTGGGACTTCACGATTGCGGCCGCGACCCCGCTGCACAATGCCGAGATTACCGACATTGTGCAGCTGGAGGCGGGGCCATGATGACGCGATTCAGCGTGAGTTGCTCCCCGGGACCTCCCACTTACAAGGGGCAGCAGACACTGGCGGAGTGGTGCGGGCGGGTGACGCCCGCCGGGAGACTTGCCCACTCTTCCGGGTGGCCGGGAGCACCTCCGGATTTTCGTAGGCAAGTATGCTATGCTGCGATGGGGCTTTCTTATATAGGCAACATTCAGTGAGGGTGCATCAATGGAACTGCACCAGTAGTATAGACTGGTGCAGGTAAGCACCGATGATGATGATGATGAGTAGCTAACCAAGCGCACGGATAGGGGACGGGCACACAGCAAGATGCATTCATACAACTCTGCATACAGGAAAACATATGCATTTATTTCCATGCACACAATGCAGAGCATCTGTAAATGATTTGCAGTTGTGATTCTGCATTAGCCCCTGTGCATAATACTGGTACACACTGTTATCCACTTATAAATTGCTCAGAAATGCCTTAATTTAAAAAAAATCTTAGTTTTGCTCAAAATTGGTTAATATTGATTTTTTTTTTCTTTAAATGTAGCCACACAACCTCCACCTGTCTAGCAACATAAAGGAAGAGTCATGTCAACTGTTGATGGTATGTAATGATGTACAGCAGCTGCTGGATCTACACCTGTGCTGTGGATTTGTGATCTATCTATCTATCTATCTATCTATCTATCTATCTATCTATCTATCTATATATCTATCTATCACAATAATTACACAGCTGATTATTGGGGCCGGCTCCAGGCTCTGCTCTGCCTGTTAGAGAGGAGCAGGAGTGTGGTAACCGGGGGAGACCCTGGATAACGCCACCTCCAGGTGGCGTTATTATCACAGGGCTTTCCCCTGTATTTTTTCACAATTTATTTTTAGTAACTTGCAGACAGATCGCATTTCCCATTACAATTATGGGAAATGTGATCTGAATGATTACTAAAAATAAGTGATAATTCGGGCATGGAGTAGAATTTTACGAATTCTACTCCAATTGCCCTTTAGTAACTTTAGGTGATAGTAAAATAATGTGAAAAGGGTGTGAAAACACCCTCTTTTAACTTAATTTTAGTAAAAATAATGTTAATAAATAGAGCCCTTAGAAAGAAGGTATATATCACTGACATGATATGTTCTTTCATTCAGCCACTTCAAATGTATGAGAAACCGAAAGTTTGCATAAGTAAAGAGGTGTTTTAAACCTCTAGGATGGGGGCTGGCATGTATGCAAATCACTGGTTGTAGATAGCCTATGGCAAGCGGGGGTGGGTTTTTAATAGGAACATTATAGAAGGGGCTAGAAGTGTGGGCCAAAGCCTCTTTGTTTCCAGATTTCCCACCCTCCCTCCCCTTAAATTTTGCCTGTTCTGTTGTGGATTTGGCTTTATCGTGGCGGGAAAGAACGGCAGGTCACCAGTCCGGGTGCAATTATTTAGTTGACTGGTAGTTAACTGTACCAACCTAACGGGAGGCAGTATCATCACCCAAATGGGTGGGTAGTCAAGGTAGAGGGTGATTAATACCTTTTTGTTGCTTATATGGTTTATATTGTTATGTTTATGCACTCTGGGCGATATACGCCTGCTATGCCTGTTGTTGTTTGTGTGTGGGCATTGCAGATTTGGCTGATTTCTGCCCTCCTTTCTTTGCCACCATACATCCTTAAATAAATAATAAATAAATAATAAATAATTATTGCTCCAATAAATCGCCATCAAGTTATCTGCTAAATCTACGTCTCAGTGTCTTTATTTATTTTAGTAGGGGTAAGTGGTTTGCACACATGACACACCTCATCCGATAGAAGGTTTAACAGATGCCTTATCAAATATGGATTATGGAAAGTATTGCTTCAATATATTATGATTCCCTTAACGATTATACACTGAACTTGTAGTGACCCATATAAATACATTGGGAGCCATTTGTGTCTCAAGTTTCAGTGCCCTCAAGCAACAAGAGAATTGATAGGTTGCAATATTTATAGAGCTCACAAAATGGCTTCTTGCCCTGCGTTTAAGAGCTACGTTTGTAAACCTGAAAGTCTTCAGGACATAGCTGGAAACTGCAGGTAGGGTGTTATGCAGAGTTGTAGGTTTTAATTCATCTAAAATGTGAATCATTATTTATTGATAGTGTGGTGTGATCAGACTGGCGGCCGGCGGTGCAGACAGTGGACCATTTCAGTATTGCGGATTAATATCCATTGTTTTCAAACGCTGATTCTACAGTGATAGAGCCAAGTATGAGAGATGCAGAGTAATAAGTATCCTCCATATCTCTGTGCTAAACAGGTCAACTAAGGTAGAGTCTTTATTCACATGGGGCTAGGCCTAGGGTTTAGCCTGGACATGAGTAAGTCTCCAGGGGAAAGGGAAATGTAGAGAATGTTTCTGCATGGAAAATAACCCTCTCTACGTGCCTATTGTCTCTCACAGATAACTTGTGGTTTCATTGTAACGATATGGATAGAATCTGCCATCTCTCACCCATTAACACCCGCCTAATGTCTATTGTTGTCAGTCAGGTATGAGCTTTAAACCTATGAGCCGTCTTCTGGGGGCCTTAAGGTGGGTTTGCCAATAACAGCCTGGGACCATACTAGTTTTGAAAAAGCATTTCACGGAGATTGTGAAAGCAGCACCTATGGGTGTGGAGGTAAAGTGGGCGTGTACTGCTACATCTGAGAGGCGTGTCATAAAATTGATTTACATTCAAATGTAAATGAGCCTCAAAGCAGATCGTAAGATCTATTTGTTGATGAAAACACACTGATACTTTAAGAAAATGCATGTAGCCATAGATCATTGTGCCTTATAACCAATGCAGGGAAATGATACTAATGATCCCATTTAAATGTATATATATGTTGTTGTTTTTTAAATATAACAGCTACATCTTGGGGATAAGATGCAATCAGGGAGATTGCTAGACTCTTCAGGGAGACAGGGAGATTGCTACTATTTCAGGGAGTCTCCCTGACAATCAGGGAGAGTTGGCAAGTATGACCTGCACCCTGGCAAACCCCAATTGCACTGCAGGTGGAGCAGAAAGAGTTAGACGTAGAAGGACCATGTCCTAGCTTCATTCTGTATGTCAGTGTAAAAACAAAAGTGGCCAGTATGTGTCATTACAAGCAATAGCAGTGAGTATATTTTCTGCATGGAGAAACGAAAGAAATAAACTGCATTTGCTCCCCTTGTGCAAGTGCCAGGAGTCTACTGCACATGCACCGATCTCCGGGAAATGGTTCCAGCTACATTTTCCTGGTGAATCCTGTAGAGCACACACGCAGATCTCCGGGAACATGACGCTTACACTATGTTTACAGTGATACCCGCAGCGCAAATGGAGAGGTTTTATGAAGGGTGTGTTGTATGGGTCCCCCTGGGCCTAGGGGCCCGAGTGCACTGCATACCCTGTATCCATTATAGATACGCCCATGCCTCCTATAGCAGAGAGGCTGACATCATTCCCACACTGCACATAGGAGCCAATCTCAGGAAAGCCCAGCAGAGCTGGATCCAATCAAAAGTGCAGAAGCAGACAAAAAATTTTTATCTTTATAATCACAATTTTGCCACATACCATAAATACATTCCTGATACCTTCTCACTTTTACACCGAGTGAAGACATAAAAGATGCTAAATAGACTGGTATTTTAAACAAAAAGCAGAAAAGTTTTTAGTATCTGGTTCATCAATTGTAATCCTAGTTTTGTTGCCTTGCTGTGCCCACATCTGCATGTCACATCTTTGTTCCAAGGTCAGGCTTCCTCTGAGAAGGTTCTCTGAGTAATTCAATGCCTCCAGTAAGAAAAGTCTCATATATCTAAAACAATTGAGAAAGGAAAGATCAATTAAGATTATTAATAAAGTTTTTGTTTTCAATTTTAAAATTACAGATATGGTAACTAATCTTTGGTCTGTAGTGCAGCCCTCTGCTTACCTCCAGTTCTTTCTACTTTTCTTCAATATCCGCACAGTTTGCTCATAAATGACATCTCAGTGTATTATAGATGCCGCAGTCCAATGTTAAGGTTCCACAGGCCGAAGATAGGGTGAAACATGTTTTTGTTGTAGAGCCACAGGCAGATGTTTGGCAACCACAGGCAGATGTTAGGGAAGCCACGGGCAGATGTTAGGGAGGCCATGGGCAGATGTTAATGAGGCCACGGGCAGGTGGTATGGAGATCACAGGCAGGTGGTAAGGTGGTAATTTTGGCTCTAGCTGGAGGTCGATAAGGGGAAGGGAGTGGCCGGTTTGGGGGCCAGCATGGGGGATTATATGTGGAAAGTATAGGCTTACCGGGGGGCGGCTTAGGTCGAGCTGAAGGCTGCCGCACAGGTTGAGATGGAGGAAATACAGGCCGAGCCTTGGAAAAATAGGGAGACACTCTAGGCTGATGTGGAGCCTCATATGGGGACAGCAAAGGTTGGGGTGTTACAGACCTGGATGGGCGTGCCGCAGGCAGAGGTGCAAAAGTCACATGCCGAGTTGGTTTCGGTACAGGCCTAGCAGCGGGCTGCACCTGCCGAGGAGGCTGCTGATGGAGGGGCGGCACCTGCCGAGCTGAAAGTGTCATTGGCCGTGGTGGGGGCAACACAATCTGAGCTGCTGGTGGCACATGCCGAGTTGGTGGTGGCAGTGGCTGAGGTACAACCAGCGCAGACCAAGGTGGGGGCCGGTGATGGGGCGGCATCTTCTCAGCTACAATTGGTGCAGGCTGAGGTGCGATGCGCACTGGCAGAGTTGGAGGAAGTCCAGACCATGGTGAAGAAGGCACAAGCCGACGTGGGGGCACCAAAGAATTGCATTGGGGCCCCACAGGCTCGTGTCGGGGTACCACAGGCTGATATAGTGGAGTTAAAGAGGCTGAAGAGGATTTGCCAAAAGGCATATCAAATATCTTGGCTGTAAAGCTGAAGATATGGCAGTAAACTGGCTGGAGGTGAGTTTATATAGGAGAGGCTAGCAATGGCTTTATTACATCACAATAGGTAGAGATGACTGGCAGGAGAGGAGGTCAGAGGTCACCATGTGACAGATGACCTCGTATATGAACATAGGCTGAGCTAAGCTACCATAGTGGCATATGCCGGGGGAGGGTTTCTGAGTGTGTGTGGGGTTGGGGCGGAGTGTACTCTGAAAAATGTCCAATGGACAGGTCATGTCAGGTAGGTAAAGGACCCTCATATAGGTCAGTATAGGGAAGTGAGACTACTCTAACAATTCTGTGAGTGAGAAGCTGTGTACATAAATACTGTATATTTCTATATGCAATCTTCCTCAGTTTGGGATGGTTACTGTTAGTCAGGGGGCACCGAAAACCCCGGGCTGCTGAGGAGGTGCAGTCATGGGGACTCCTCATACTGTAAACTATCTGTGGTAATTATGCCATCTTTCTTCGAACTGGAAATGATCATTTGATCAGGACTAATAGAGCCATTCTTATTTCCCCACATAGGGAGCTTTCTCAAAAACATTTGGACAGCTTCTCCTATTAACCACCATCCATATGAGTTTTTGCTGAAGTCTGATGCACCTTGGTTATATGCTTTATAGATATTGGGCCTGATTCAGAGCCACTTGTAAGTGGCAGCTCGTTCGCTCCGAGCGATGTTTGCCCTACTGCGCATGCGTACGGATCGTTAAACGCATGCGCGAACCAGTCAGTGCGGCCGAAATTCATGTGCTCGCAAAATAGCGAATGCCTGCTAATTTGAGTGACAGGATGAGGCGTATGTGGGTGGTAACAGGGGAAGGTGCTTGAAAATGGGGAGTGGAGATCCGATCGCAGGCATGCTTAAAGGTCAAAACGGGCGTTTTATGGGTGTGCATATTTAAAACAGCAGCGTCATTGACCACGTCACTGGGTTATTTTTTAGCCAGAACTGCTCGCAAAATTGTGGTAGCAAAAACCAACCACAAGAATAGCGAGCAGCTCATACCCTGTTCGATGTACTCGATTAATCTAATAAATAGCGGACATGACGTAGGATGCGAGCGGCCAGGGGGCGTAGTTTCCCAAAAAACGACCGCAAGTTTTGTTCACTCGTTCAGACCTAGAGGCGTGAACAGACCGCAAACAGCGAACGGTTCATTTGAATAGCCACCCCTATTTTCTGGACGAGCGAGCGCAAATAGCTACCGGCTCTGAATCAGGCCCATTATTTTTATAGATTAATACAATTAGATACCTTTTACCTTTGGGTCACATGGTAATTATTTAGCTAATGGAAAGTGATCTGGCCAGTGCTGCTTCTTGTTTCTTTGTTATTTCCAAGTTTATATATTTCAGGTGTGTCACAGTCTCCAATAGCAGCTGCAGGTAATGACTCATTTATATCAGTAGATTCATGCTGTTTAATGAACTGGTCAGAATAACAGCCTGCATAGTACACAGTTAACCTAATTGAAATACTTTACCTCTTTGAACTCAATCCAAGAACAGAACTGTGATATATATATTCTGTTAGCAGACAACCAAAGAGAACAGGGTGTTACTCCCTTTGCATTCAGTTATCAAGGACAGAACAGTTATACGTGTATATATATATATATTCTACCATCTGGAAGTCATTGAAAGCAACGTGACCACTAGTCTGGATACATTTAAGATATCATCTCAGTGCCACCACCTTGTGGATAATAGTATTACGTTGACATTCCCAGTCCAAAGTGTGGAGAGAACTCTTTTGCTTTTTGCCTGTAGCCATTAAGACTTTGGTGCAATATGTGTTATTGAGGTAGACTACATTAAGGGAAAACAACTATCTGTTGCAGAACTTCCTGATATTTCCTAATGGTAATGCCAGAGTGTTAGATTATTTGTGAGATATTAGAGCGTTTATCATCATTGTATTGTTCTTTGTAAAATTGCTATAACTTATTATGAAAGGTTAAACTATACTGTGCGTGAAACTGAGTTTACTGTTAACAAAGTCATATTGCTAAACTGTGTAT
This sequence comes from Taudactylus pleione, assembly GCA_031769625.1. Classification (NCBI taxonomy): domain Eukaryota; kingdom Metazoa; phylum Chordata; class Amphibia; order Anura; family Myobatrachidae; genus Taudactylus; species Taudactylus pleione. Next base: position 40,646 of record JAUIMM010000757.1, on the reverse strand, counting down.
ATTGAATTAACATTACAGTGATCTACCATTCAGGCAAAATAAAACATTTTGTCACTGTCCACACGTGTAGTGACTTGTCAAGGGTTTTTGGGGGGTTCCCATCTCTCTGCCTAACCACTACAGAATCCAAGAGCAGCAGCAGGTCAAAGACTATTTGAAAGGCCGGGATTGATGACTTCTGCAGGGAAACAGGTACGACTCACCTACCAACACCCCACCACTAGTGACTTATTACATAACCACAGAGAGAGACTACAGCAGTAAGTACTTTTTCAGAAGCTGCTATACTATCATTCATTTAACATTGTGGGGTAAATATACTAAAGTGAGAGTTTTAGAAGAGAGTTTTAAAAGTGATGTTGCCCATAGCAACCAATCAGATTCTAGCTATTGGTTGCTATGGGCAACATCGCTTTTAAAACTCACTTCTAAAAACTCTCACTTTAGTAAATTTACCCCTGTGACTATATACAAAATTCTGACATGTGAGTCAGCTGTGCAGAACACAGATTCAATTCTATATATTGCATATCAGCAAACCCTGGTCAAGGGTTAAACCCCAATGTGGAGACATATTCTTGTGGTTTATAATAAACTATTAGTAATAACTGGCTACCCTGTCTGTTATGCAATATGATATATATCTGTGACACTGAAATCCTATATATGTTTTTATATATTTAGAATGTTATTGTCTTATACCTGGATGTAGGGTACAATATATTTGGAGTATTAATAAAAGTATACATTTTTTATATATACACTGCTGTGGGACAGTGTATGATTTAGAGCACACAGCTATCTTTCTCTTTGTAATATTTTACCACTTATTTGTGATTCGCCAGTACAAAAATACATCATGCAGATTGAAAAGGCTCATATTCCTTTATAATACAGTGCACCATATTCCTTTATAATACAGTGCACCATGTGCCTTTATAATACAGTGCCCCATATTCCTTTATAATACAGTGCACCATATTCCTTTATAATACAGTGCACCATGTGCCTTTATAATACAGTGCCCCATATTCCTTTATAATACAGTGCACCATATTTCTTTATAATACAGTGCACCATATTCCTTTATAATACAGTGCACCATGTGCCTTTATAATACAGTGCCCCATATTCCTTTATAATACAGTGCCCCATATTCCTTTATAATACAGTGCCCCATATTTCTTTATAATACAGTGCCCCATATTCCTTTATAATACAGTGCACCATATTCCTTTATAATACAGTACACCATATTCCTTTATAATACAGTGCACCATGTGCCTTTATAATACAAAGTACCATATTTCTTTATAATACAGTACACCATATGCCTTTATAATACAGTGCCCAATATTCCTTTATAATAAAGGTCACCATATGCCCTAATAATACAGTGTACCATATTCCTTTATAATACAGTGCACCATTTGCCTTTATAATACAGTGCACCATATTCCTTTATAATAGAGTGCACCATGTGCCTTTATAATACAGAGTACCATGTGCCTTTATAATACAGTGCACATATGCCTTTATAATACAGTGCACCACATGCCTCTATATTACAGTGCACCATGGGCCTGATTCAGCAATAAACACCCTATCGGTATATATGTAAGCCTGAACCTTAACCCAGTGTAGCATAACAACAATCACTTACATTAACTTATATAAAATAAAGACACAGACAACTTTATTACGAATAAAAAACTTTGATCAGCCTTTATTTAAAATTCCCAAATCTCAAACTGCTGGCAGCAAAAAGAGCAGCATCAGACAAATGGCCAAATCGGAATCAGTATGTAATACCGCCGGATGAAATACCGACAGCGGCAGGTCGAAATCCCAACAGATAAAGATAAGTAGACCGGCAGCATCGCGTCCGCCGGTCTGTTAACTACATCCGTGCCATATCCACTTAAACAATTCCACTATCCTCCACCATACTTGCAGGGCCAATTGCCCTTTAAGCAAGTAACATTTTACGGTCTTCAAATTTTCCACCAATACACTTGAAAAGGCCCGGCTAGTAAGTCAGTGCAGATGACCCCAGTTGGGTAAAATCAGCCGTGTATTGATGCACCTATAATTAATTGCAGTGAAAATAATCACCATCCTGACGCTCTTTCCAACCACGCCTAATGACACTTCCCAAAGACGGGCCCGCCACCAGCCTAAACTAAACTGACCATACCCTTAAAATGCTTTCTAAGAAAAGAGAAATACCTTTCTCCATAATGTGAACCCCATCAGAATGAACAAGTGAGTCTCTAAACCGTATCAGAGAGAGAACTACTGTACCACCAAACCACCTAAAGCTAACAAGTGTTTTGCTACAAGGGAATTGACCTTACGCCTCACCTTACCAACCACCTCTCCTGGCATTACACCCCTCCAACACTGCCGGGGAATGATAGATGTCGACACCAAATTACACCAGGACCACCAAGTACAGATAGTCTCAATGTCCCTCAACATCTCATACCTCAGCTCCAAAGATGACCTAGACCCCAGGTCATTGCCCCTTAAGTGCAAAACCAATACTCCAGGAGCCCCAAAACATGATAACACATCCAACAGGAAATTCAAAAGGGAACCCCATAACATGCCCCTCTTACCCAGCCACCTAATGCTGTCCACTGCTATAAATGAATGGGAGTCACTAGCAAAGGGCAATTTAGATGCCCAATGGATATAGGAGTGGACTCCTGAAAAACAACAAAATATATAAGCATTAAACCAAACGAAAAAACCTACCTACTAGTAGGAGACTGCACCGATTAAAGAAATAAAGAAAATGAGAAAAGAAAAGAGGGGGGGGTGGGGGGGAAAGACACTAACTTGGCACTAGGTGAAAACCTGAAAAAACCTGCCCGGATAACAAAAGCAAATCAGTCTCCGTGGTTCAGGGCAAAATCCCTCAGGGCCCCCACCGATAACAGTGACGAGCGGCAAAAAGAAAAATCCAAGTTAAATAAACAATAGTCAAGACAAGAAATTGTATACAGTGCAGAAAATGAAATTAATAAATGTCTACTACCAAAAGTAGTGTTTATCAACATTGGATTTCCAGCACCCCAGAGCTTTAATCTCTGACACTGACCATCCGGCATGAGCTGCAGCAGTAGCAGTCCCAATCCTGTAGGAATGGGAACCGTAAATGCCGTGGGGCAAACCGAGGGACTCAATGCAACTGTGCCGTGCAATGAAGCACGGCACAGAATTGATACATGGTCAATGGAGAAACATCACCATGCATCTACCAAGCACCAGGGGCCTTGGGTCTCAGGCCTATGTATTCTCTGGCCAACGCCACTGGGCAAATACGCACATCACATGATGCTAAGGACACCCAACGACCCCGACCTAGTTGATCCGTTTTGGATCGCAGAAACTTACAGAGCAGCTACCGAGAAATAATAACATGTGCCAAAAGCAGTGGAGGAGGCACATAACGAGAGTCCGCTGCCAACTCGCTAATGCGGATAGCCCCATGAAAGGTCATTGCAAAAGCGAGCTGGAACAAACACAAGACAAAATAAAAACAAACTTAACAAGCAATGAAATGGTAACTGGCCGTCTGGGGTTATCCTGAGCAGGAGCCATTCTAGCCCAGCCTTTAGTGGCCCTCTGGACCAAGAAACCCTTGTTAAAATCCAGACGACCGTGCAAGCGTAAGAAAAACGTAAATGACTCGAGACATAACCGCCCTGGACTTACCGGATGAATAGAGACCCCAGATGAAAGACAAAAATACCTGGTAAATGTGCTTACCTCTATCACGCTTACGTGACAAAAAGGACTCCCACTGGTTCCACGTAAACTGGTAAGATCTCATGTACCAGGAGCTATTGAGTGCTGCGCTAACCCCTCCAATCCGGACAAATACTCTGCCAACTATGAGGGGGCAAAGATCACCAATTGTAGCCGCTGAAGGTGCAAGCTCTCTAAATCCACCCTACTGAAAGCGAGGTAGCGCATCAGCAATGGAGTTATTCACACCTGGGACATGTCACACCTCAAAGCGAATATTGCATACTAGACAGTGCAAAATCAGCTGCTCAAGGAGCCTGAGGATCGGCAATAAAGTAGATCACTGCCGGTTAATGGCATGAACTACCCCCAAGTTATCACACCAAAAAATTACGTGTCGATTTCTAAGCCGATCACCCCACAAATCAATAGCAACAACTATGAGAAAAAATTCCAAGAACAGAAGATTCTTGGTCAGATCCCCCACAACCCAAGAAGAAGACCACGCGGAAGCAGACAAAGAACCCTCCAAGTAAGCTCCAAAACCAGTGGACCCCGCTGCATCAGTGAAGAGCTGTAGCTGTACACTTGCCGACAGAGGGCCCAAACAAAAACTCACACCATTATAGTCTTCCAAAAAGGCATCCCAAACCCGGAGGTCCCTCCTAAGTGCAAATGATAACCTTATGAAATGATGAGGCCTGTGTACGTCCGTCGTCGCTCTCTCCAGCTTGCGACAAAAGATACGGCCCATGGATGTAACTCTGCAAAATTGAAAACCCCCAATAACGATTGCCCTTGACACAAAGTAACCTTACCCAGCGTGATGGTATCCTGAAGGCAAACTACAACAGCACAAGCTGCTCTATCAATCTCAATGCCAAGGTACGACAATCAAGTACAAGGGCCCTCTGTTTTATCAGGTGCAGTTGGGATCCCAAATTCCTGAAACAAAGCCTGCAGAGAAAACATAAGCTCCGAGCAGCGAGGGAGCCAGCCGGCCCTTACGCACAGGAAGTCATCGAGGTAATGAGCTACCCCGGACTCGCCTGTGTCCGTGCAAATGCACCAGTGCAAAAACTAAAGGCCTCGAAATAAGCAAATGACACAGAGCACCCCATGGGGCATTTATCAATATAAAATCCATCCTCCAACTGAAAGTCCATGAACCGAAATGAGTCGAGGTGCAAAGGCAAAAGGCGGAAAGCGGACTCCAGATCGACCTTAACCAACAAAGCTACCGGTCCTTGCAACTTCACTAAACTAAGGGCTTCCTCAAATGACTGATAACAAACCCGTCATAGACTCAGGGATGACATCATTCACTCCCCCCCCCCAACTGGAAAGGATAAATGTTGGGTCAACCTAAACTCAACCTCACCTTACTTACAGAGGCTATTATCATGTGTCTTTTCTCCATTGCAATGCGCTGGTGGAGAAATCGGGCCACTTACTTGTGTCTGCCCCCCAGGCCAAAAGTTGCCAGCCAGCCCCTGCTTCCCGGGAGCCTTCTTGGGGCCAGCCATGCGACCTAAATGCACCTCCCTAGCCACTTTGTCTTTCAAAATTCCCGGCCATAGATAAGCTGAACGCAGGTTTTTGGGGGCGCCTAAAACCACATCACCGCAAACGGGAGCCAAAACCCCTCGGTGAAACCTTCTATGGAGCAGCAACGGCACCGTCAGGCCTGGAGCCAGCGGAGGGGGCGGGCAGCCTTGGGCATTCCTTGATTGTGTGGGGGCTCCGCAAACCAGACAATGGTGTCAAAAACGGTACCGGGCTCTCGCCGTACAAGTACTGTTGTTAAATGCTGTTAAATGCAAAAGACTGCCCTTTGCAGGAGGAGCCTTAGTAGAACAAATTGGGGCAGAGCCCTGAGCACTTGTCCTCTTTCCTAAAGAAAGCATTGGCAGCCTGTGGGGCGGGTTGCATCACTTCCAACCAGACCTTCACATCTTTCCATCCTAAATAAAGAATCTTAACCTGCGACTGTTTGCGACGGAATTACTTGTCATACCGCCTCCAAACTGCACCACGCGACATGCAAAGTAGACCATGAATGAGGTGCAGATACTGTATCACATTCATGGACTCACACGGACGCGTTTTTAGATAGCTAACCACGAAAACATAATAACCATTCAACCAATTAATGTATGCATGATGTGCACCTTCCCCAATGCCACCCTTCTTTTTTGCTGCCGCCAGAGCCTTGCGAACCCTGGAGGAAAGAGAAAAGATGTCTACTTATTTGCCCTTATTGATCTTCTCACACATATGTGGACGCAAATCACGAAGGACTGGTGTATTTGCACAATGGACCACGTGACCCGGGCTAATGCTCGATTCCTTGCTACTACTAGAGGACCGGTGATGCCCATGGCGGCGACGCGACTGCCTGGAAGAGCGGCCGCAACACGGTCTCTTAGCCTTACTGCGCAGATGACTATGACTAGTGCTGGACGAGGATGCGGAACCAAACTCTGTGTTCAAAACCCAATCACTATCCGACTCACCAGAAACAACCGAAGTATCCGCGGGACCTGTGAGCCTCTGCCTCAATACCAGACACGCATTTGCCGGGCGGACCTGCAACAAAAGAGGAAGAGGCCGGAGACGACATGCCTGCCAGTTACACCCAGTGCGGGGCGACTAGAGGTTGAAGGCCTAGGACAGTCAGCAGGAGGAGAGAGAACAGGAGCCAAAAGCAGAGAAGAAGCAGGGGGGGCGGCACAGTCGCAGGCAGGCCACATATCGTGGACGATTGCGCAATGAGGGGTGCCAATTGTGTCTGCACAGTGTAACTCTGGCCCCTACCAGCGGATGCCCTACCCCCATCTCCGTTCTGCAATAAAGGGGTCAATGTACAGTACCTACGAGGGACACCAATATGCCTGCCAGCGCCCGCAAGTACGGGGAAGCCGTGGGCACAGGAGAAGGGGCTAAACTGGCCTGAGGGGCACTTTGGCAACGCCTGGCATGGCGGATTGGGTGGCCCCCAATCCCCTGAACTATGTGGACGTACAGCAGACCTAACATGTGCCTGCGCTACCCCACCACTATGCGGTATAGGAGCAGTGGGTGAATCACTAACCCCATACAGACTAGGAGGATCAGGAGATCCTCCAGATATCACGGGGGAATCAAAATGGCCACCACCATCAATATCCAAAATAGTGCTGGCATCTCTGCTGGACCCCAGCGCCCTATCATAGTCCCGCCTGGAGTGCCTTGGCATCCGCTACTGCAGACTCGCTACCGCCCGTGGATGGCAACACCCACACTCCCGCTGCTGTCAGAGGAGCAGGCCGGAGCGCGCCAGCACCTCCCCCACCCCAGAACTGAGTCACCAGCTCCAGACACTGGGTCCCGAGATGGAGCACCTGGCAGAGAAGAGAGGGCAACGGCGGCTGGGGATAAGCCAACGGACACTCTATGAACTCTCTTCCCGGCCGGACACTAGGAGACATGCCTGCAGGGGAATGCCCCTAGAACTTGGCGTACCGCGTCAGCACGGTGACTGACCGCTGGGGACTAGACATATTAAGAAAGGTAGGGAAATGGAAAGCGAAAATGAAAAGTCAAGAAAAAAAGGGTAAGTGAGCAAGAAAGGAAGAAAGGTAGGAATAAGAGGAAGAAGGAGTAGAAAATAGCTAAACAGCACACAATTATTCTTGCACTTGTCTGAACAAAGGGCCTGATTCAGAGCCGCTCGCAAGCGGCCGCTCGTTCGCTCCGAGCGATGTTTGCCCTACTGCGCATGCATACGGATCGTTATACGCATGCGCGAACCAGTCAGTGCGGTCGAAATTCATGTGCTCGCAAAATAGCGAATGCCTGATAATTTGAGTGACAGCAGGAGGCGTATGTGGGTGGTAACGGGGGAAGGTGCTTGAAAACGGGGAGTGGAGATCAGAACGCAGGCGTGCTTAAAGGTCAAAACGGGCGTTTTATGGGTGTGCATAATTAATACAGCAGCGTCACTGACCACGTCACTGGGTTATTTTATAGTCAGAACTGCTCGCAAATTTGTGGTAGGAAAAACCAACCACAAGAATAGCGAGCAGTTCATACGCTGGTCGATGTACTCGATTAATCTAATAAATAGCGGACATGACGTAGGATGCGAGCGGCCAGGGGGCGTAGTTATCTAAAAAACAACCGCAAGTTTTGTTCGCTCGTTCAGACATAGAGGCGTGAACAGACCGCAAAGAGCGAACGGTTCATTTGAATAGCCACCCCTTTTTTTGGAACGAACGACCGCAAATAGCGACCGGCTCTGAATCAGGCCCAAAGTCCAAGAAAAAAAGAGGCAGAGCCCTGCCTAACACTGGACTAAGTAGTACAAACTCCTCCCACCAGCTATGACCTACTTGCTCCTAATAGGCTGACAGATAAAACCAAATTTAACCCTATCAAGTTATAAAAAAGTGCACTCTAGACTCAGGATTGCAATTGCAAAGCTACATGCAGGCAGCTTTGCAATTGTGATCCTTGCAATAATGCAAATGCAGCAGGCAGTGTATAACTCCCTGCTGCATTTGCGATCCCAGCATTGTGACACAATGGTCACAGGCTGGGATCACCATTGCAAACATCAGTGGTTGATAGTCACGATGGTGAACGGCTGGGGGGCTGGCCAGCTGACTAATCCTCAGCTTACTCAGGCTGGCTGGCTTGAGAGCCCAGCAGACTGCGTACATCCACGCAGTCCCTGGGCTGGCCACTCACGAAAGGTCAGGAACGAGAGCGCGCAGCACACCAGATCCCGATTGTGTCCATTGTAGCTGCGTTTAAAGCCGTTTATTGGCTGATCAGTCAGATAATTGTATAGTGTGTACCCGGCTTTACATGTGCACTGTAGGAATGGAATTTAGAGGACACATACTAGCACACAAAAACACAAATTCACAGCTCCACAAAATAGATTTGCAGAGACGATACATTAACAACATACACTGGGCTCTAACGGAATCGGTATGAATCACCACTGGACCGAAGCCTGGCGGATGAAATACCGACGCCGGAAGGCCGGCTGCTGAAGATCCCGACGGGGAAGGTAAGTTGGCTATTCCTAACCCTCTCCCCCCCTAACCATCCCTTAGGGGTCCCTAACCCCCCCTTCCCCTAGCCTACACCTACCCCCCAAGGCTAAGCGCTCCCGACGCCCGGCTTACCTACGATCGGTATGTGGCGAGGGGCTGATGACAGACGTTGGTATTTAGACGCCTATCATCAGTCCCATGCCGGGATTTCACAGTCGGTAGGTCGGCGGTCGGCATTTCGACCGCCAGCTTCCTAACTACATCCCACTCTAACAAACAGAATCACAAAATAAAGTTCTGTTTCGCCTGTAAATGGCACTAAGTTGCAAGACAGAACTTGTTACATTAATTCGCTGTTCTTCTGAACGTTTTCTGATGCACCATCAATAATGCTAAGTAATGATTATTTATTACACAGTTAGCAATTTCTACAACACTAGATTGAATACAAAGAGTTTATGCAGAGTTAGGAACACATAAAATAGAAAAGCAGCAAATTGCACCCTGGCAAAACCCAATTGCACTGCAATTGGGTTTTTCCAGGGTCTAAGGTGGTCATTCAGACCCGCTCGCGAGCAAAGTTCGCTCGCTAGCGGGTCGATGTTGTGAGAATGCGCATGCGCACGACGGAGGGAAATACGTCGCTCAGGGTCTCGCACCAAAGGGAGTGTGCTGTCGATGGTGACTGACAGCACGCCCCCTTTGGTGGGCGTGCCGGGGGCGTGGCGGCCAGACGGAGGCGTTCCCATGGGAACGCCTACCGTCTGAGTCCGGCCCCACTGACATCAGTAATGATGTCAGTGGGAGTGACTTTGGCTCTGATAGAGCCAAAATCACTCCTGGGGTTGCGGCAGCGAGACCCTACCGCAGGGTCTTTTCACAAGCCCGATGGTCGCGATGGTCTTTGACCATCGCGACCATCATCATGGACGCTCGCATAAGCTGTGGGTGGTAACCCACAGCTATGCAAGCGTCCATGAGGACGCTCCAACAACAGGTAGGAGGACCCTGATTCAGAGCGAGCGCTCTGGTCAGAGCGTTCAGCTCTGAATCAGGCCCTAAGTAAAGTAAGGTGCTTTTCCTTCCTTTACTTAGATTGTTATCTGCTCTATACTCCATATGTTTATATACCATGTACTTGTCCTGCAATGTCTTGTACTGTATGTCACTGTTTTCTTGTTTTGTTCAACTGTTATGTACTGTTTCTGTACTTTGTTTATGTACTTTGTAAGGCGCTGCGGAACCCTTGTGGCACCATATAAATAAAAGATAATAATAATGTGGAAGGACCATGGGTCTCATTCAGACCCGGTCGCAGCCGCCAATGCGCTCACAACCGGGTCGATGGTCCCCACAGAGCATGCGCACGACGAACCCGGCTCTGTCATGCGCATGCGCGAGACCCGGCTACTGACGGGCGCTCCGTCGCTAGGGGTCTCGTAGCAGACGGGGCGAGCTGTCGATGTTGAGTGACAGATCGCCCCGTTTGCTGGGTGGGCCAGGGGCGTGCCCGGCCCAACGGAGGCGTTCCAGTCATTGATGATGTCAGTGGGGAACTTCCTGCTCAAACAGAGCAGGAAGTTCCCTGGGGCTTACGAGTGCCCAGACCCAACCTTAAGGTCTGGTCGTAAGCCCGGATGGTCGCGATGGTGATGACCATCGCGACCATCACCCTGATTGCAAGCTAAGCTGTGGGTGGTAACCCACAGCTTAGCTTGCGACCTGGAGGCAGCACTTCAAGAAGTGCCCGCCCTCATTCAGAGTGAGCGATCGCTTCTTGCGACCGGGTCTGAATGAGGGCCCATGTCCGAGCTTCATTCTGTATGTCAGTGTAAAAACAAAAAAGTGGCCAGTATGTGTCATTACAAGCAATAGCAGTGTCTTGACCATCGTGACCATCATCCTGGTCGTCACCCACAGCTATGCGAGCGGCCAGGAGGCCGCAACTAAAAAAAACAGCGCCCGCCCTGATTCAGAGCGAGTGCTCGCTTTTTGCGAGCACCTCTGAATCAGGCCCTCAGTGCCTTCTCCCTGTCTTCTGCTCCTCTGAGCACTGACAGTGGGATGACGTCATTAGTTGCCGGGTGCCTCTACCCCTGCAGTACGAGTTCTGCTCTCACAGCCCTAGGATAGGGGACAGGATTTTTGAGCAGCAGGGTTTAAATAGGATACACTGGCAGCTAGCTGGGCGAATTGGGCACTGACTGTGTCCTTCACTTGCAAAGAAAGCAATGCATTGCTCTGCTCCCTCTGTTCTCACATGACTACGGGAGCTCTGTAGGACCATAATTGCTTTATTAGTGAAACAGGCAGGGCATAGGCAAAACCTGGGTGCCGGCGATGGCTCACTGTGCCCCCTGAGGTGTGGCGCCCATGTGCGGCTCCACTGGAACGGCCCTTGAGCTGAACATCCAGTGCAGCTCTGTCACTGTGGATGCACACTGTCAAACTAAAAAAAAGTCCTGCTGGTGCCAATGACAGTGCTCCCTGAAAGTGCAAACAGCTGTGCTGTCCCATCTCCCGGCCAGCCCCGATTGTCAGGAAAATGTAACAAACAGTAAAACAAGATTAAATACAGCAGGCAGCTGATGGAGGCCCTGGGTGTGCTTACCTTATTGCCGGACACTAACCCACTCTCTCTCTGAGGTGCATGACGTTACAGGTCTGTTGTCTCATGAGAGGACTGATCCTAACCAGGCTGGCCGCTCTACTTTGTATGACAGGCAGCCGACAGGCCTGCCTGTCGTGAAACTGCAGGAAAGCCAGTCCAGTGATGCGCTAAGGGGGCGGGGCCACATGTGACAAGCGGCCCTACAGACCAATCAGCCCACCGAGAATCTTCCCGCTAAAGTTAATGGCCTAGCCGCCCCTGATTACTTCTAAAGGATCTAGTATGTATTTGTTTCTTCAATTATCTGCTTAAAGGGTGGCTGTCCATATTTAGTTTATCCGTCTCATAAGTCACACACACTGTGGGCCTGATACAGAGATGTACGCTAATGCAACGCAACTATGTACTATTACGGATCGCAGTTGCTTAAATATGCTAACGCCTTCCAAAGCATAGCTGAGCATAGGGACGCCCACTGCTGCCTTCTCATATTCGCCCGACGATATTCAACAGCGTAAACATCGGGAACATCGACGCAGATCAGACAGCCACGCAGCTTCTGAGTGAAGTCTGACCAGCCACAAACAGCTCTTCTGATATGCAGGGAGCTCTCATACTGTGATAGAGATTGCATTGTCTAAATTATGCACATCCATGAAGCGGTGTTTAAATAGTCAGACGTGCCTGCATTTACCTAGCCACCCCCCGATACCTCCCAGAAAACGCTGACTACCTGTTACTCACTTTGCGAATGGGTCCTCTTTGCAGGCGTCATTGCAAAACAATATCTGCATGTGCACAGTGCTCTAACACAAATGCTCAATTCCACACAATCGCTTGATCTGCGTAAAAAATCATCATAGCATCCATCTCTGAATCAAGCCCTGTATTATAGACTAAATCACTATATCCCTCCTTTTTATCCAGGGGTCAGTTTAGCTTGTTTATTATGTGTTGGATAATTCACATGATCCCGCTCAGCATGTGACAAAGAGTAGACAGTACAACGCTGCATTCAGGATGTTTGATGTGGTCATAATGATATGAAACCCAAGGTTGGAGAATTAGGAAATCAAGCATATAGGTCTTCCAGAATTTCCGCTTTCCTGCAGCTGTATTATTCTTCTCCGAGCCAGCACTGTCAAACAAGCAAAAATCAGCAAACTTATATTAATGTTTCTTTCTACGCAGATGTTAAATGATATACAGTTTACTTGTCTATAAAAAGAAGTAAATTCAATAAACCACATGAAAACTAAAATGCTGTGAAAACCCAATTCTTCCTGTCTTGTTATGTTTCATTCATCTAATCATCTGTGTAGACAGTCAGCACTTCTAAAGGATGAGGTTCTACTGATCATCATCTTGTCACCAAGGATCACTTATGATATGTGATAAAAGGCATCTTAATGCTGTGTCAGAATTTTATTGTTTATTTTATTTTTGTTCCCCATGAAAATAAACTAATCATAAAAGCATATTTAAAAACATTTAAAAACATAAGATTGTGGTTAATGCAATATGTAAGCACACTGTGGGAGGGCATGTTCCATATTATATCTATCTAAGGGGCCTATTCATTAAACATTAAAATTCTCTGGAGATAATTAGCTTTAGAACTCTCATGGAGTTCTAGCTAATTATAGGTGGAATCCATCATTCCACCTCTCCATAAGTATCTATTCCGAAAAGCTGTCATTTTTGCGATGACAGCTTTTCGGGAAATAGATACTTTTCCCTGCTTACACTACATTATCGCATCTGGAAACAGTGCTGCGCATGCGCTGTTACATCTGTAAAACCAGCGCATGCGCAGCACTGCCTACAGATGCGTTAAGTTTCGTACCCCCCCCGGTCCCCCAACCTCCCTCTCCGCTCACCTTCCCCCCCCCCCCCCCCGACTTACCTGTCCGTGCAACAGCCTCCTGCTCCGTCCTGCTGGTCTGTCATGTGGTTTCCCAGCAGACCACATGACAGATTAGAAGAAAATAAAAAAATTTTTTTTCTTTATCTAAACTTTCTTGTGCTCTGCTGGGGAGCACACATGATAGACCAGCCTCCGGAGCCTGAGGACGGAGCAGAGCGCCGCAGGGACTCGTCGGGAGACCTGCACACGCTGATACAGGTAAGTTTCACCTGCTATTCGCCACCTCATATAGTAACTGCATCAAATTCCGAAAACTGATAATTTTCAGAATTTGATGAATACCACAATTTCCACATCCCCATACTAATGTATGGGGAGTGTGGAAATTAACGCAGGGGAACTTAGCAAGGAGATATCTGTGATATCTCCTGTGCTAAGTCTGTTCATGAATACCAAAATAACGTTATTTAAGGAAAATGTCCTTAAAAACGTTATTTTAGTGTTGATGAATAGGCCCCTAATTCTGCTAACAGGACCTTAGGAGAAATGTGTTTTTAACAACTAATTGTGACATAAGGATATATACACACATACAGGGGCGTAACTAGACCTTTGTGGGCCCCATAGCAAAATCTGGAAAGGACCCCCCAGCACTAAAATGACAGTGGTGGAGGGAGCAGGATAGAGCGGAAAAGCAGAGGGGGCGGGGCCTGACAGAGTGGGGTCGAGAAGGGAAAGCCGGAGACTGAGGTATCATTTACATACAGTGTAAGATCTAAGCTTGAGACCGTTGGCTGCACAGGTTCCAGCAGTGTTGGCTGATCCAGTTCCTTATTGTGCTGCTGAACTTGGTCTGCAGGTCTGCTCCCGTCGTACTCTACCGGCACACCAGATCGCCAGCAGCTGCATGTTTCACCATCCAGGACTCTCAGTCTCTCTCCCCCACCCAAACACCATTATCCCCTCAGCTCTCCTTTGTCTCATGTGCTCTATCCTCCATCCTATACCTCTCGCTATTTACCTTCTTCGTCTTTATGTTTATACTCAGTTCTTCCTCTTTTTTCCCCCTTATCGATCCCCTCCCATCCCCAGCTAACCCTCTCTGTTCTGGCTGCAATACCCCTGATGCTGTCCCCCCCCTCCCCCCCGCTAACTCTCTTTCTGCTCCTTTAAACCCCCCTCTTGCACTACATCTGGCCCACCAACCTGCTAGTCCGGCCTGCCCCCTCTCATCTGGCCTGTCCCCTCTCCAGGATGTAGTCAGGAAGCTGACGGTCTAAATGCCGACCGCCGGCTTCCCGACTGTTTAATCCCGGCTAAGTACTAATGACAGGCGTCAAAATCCCAACGCCTGTCATTAGACCTACGTCGGGAGACCGACGCCCGGCATACCGAACGAAGGTAAGCCGGGCGCGGACAGCTGCTGGGGGGGAGGTTTAGGTGTCAGGGCTCCAGGGAGGACTTAGGTTTAGGCATTCCCCCGGGAGGGTTAGGGTCAGGCTAGGGGATGGGGGGTTAGGATTAGGCACCCCCGGGGGGAGGTTAAGGTTAGGCACCCCCCCGGGAGAGTTAGGTTTAGGCTGCAGGGACGGGGGGGTTAGGTTTAGGCACCTGGGGGGGGTGTTAGGTTTAGGCACCCCTAAGGGAGGGTTAGGGTGTAGAATAGGGTTAGTATATATACTTACCTTATTCAGCGATCGGGGTCTTCACCTCTGCTGGGTTGACGCTGTCGTGATTTGAACCGGCCAAGCGGCCGGCGGTATTACCTACTACACCCCCCTCTCCTCATCCAGCCTGCGCCGTCTCATCTGGCCCACACTCTCTCCTCATCCAGCCTGCCATCTCTCATCTGGCCTACTCCCTCTCTCCAAATCTGGCCCGCCCCCTCTCCTCTCGTCTTGCTCTGCAGTGCATAATAGCAGCAGGCAAATAAGCGGGGCGGGTGGACCTGAGATAGGGAAGCTTGGTACACATCCCAGCACTGCCCCTTAATCCTGCTCTGGTGCGGTGCTGCCTGCTCAGGCCTCCACGCCTCCTCCCACAGACATCCCAGCAGGGCAGGCAGCACAGCAGCAGTTACACTATATTGAGGCTGCATCCATTAATACCTTGCTGCCTTCCCTTCTTATTCTAAAGTGGTTTGGACTTTTACTGGGAAATAAAATAACCCTGTACCTGGATGACTATTAGTGGAGTGTTACTTTATCATCACTATAGATAAGATGTTTGTATTAGCTTTTATGTATGTGCTTTTAATATGATTTATGAGAACTATATTTTCTATAAAAATAAATGCCCAGAGCAATTGTGCAGAGCTCTCATTGTCTGCTGCAGCCATGGTCGGAGCAGGGCTGGAGCTTACTCATGAGCTCCCCCTTCGGCTCCCGCAGTGGGTGATGGGAGAGATGTCATGATGTCTCTCCCATAGGGGCAAATTTACTAAGATGGGAAGTCTATTTAAGAAGTGATGTTACTCATAGCAACCAATCAGATTCCAGGTACTATTTTCTAGAAGGTGCTAGGTAAATGAGAAGTAGAATCTGATTGGTTGCTATGGGCAACATCCCCTCTTAAATAGAACTCCCATCTTAGTAAATTTACCCCATAGTGCGAGCGGGAGGACGGAGGAGCGGACAGCGGCGGGCGCAGGAGTAGGATTTCCGGTAAGTGTTGTGGGTTTATTTTGTGTGTGTGTGTCTTATTCTATATATGTAAGGGGCACTGCATAGGGGGGATCACTACTGGGAGCACTGCATAGGGGGGATCACTACTGGGAGCACTGCATAGGGGGATCACTACTGGGAGCACTGCATAGGGGGGACCACTACTGGGGGCACTGCATAGGGGGGACCACTACTGGGGGCACTGCATAGGGGGGACCACTACTGGGGGCACCATATAAGGGGCACTGCATATGAGGGACCACTACTTGGGGCACTGTATAACGGGGACCACTATTGGGGACACTGTATAAGGGGCACTGCATAGGGGAGATCACTACTGGGAGCACTGCATAGGGGGACCACTATTGGGGGCACTGTATAAGGGGCACTACTGGGTGCACTGCATAGGGGGGACCACTATGTTTTTTAACTTGCCCATGGCTCCAAATACGCTAGTTATGCCACTGATAACTCTACTACTGGCTTGCTCTGGCTCTGCGGTTGACTGCCATTGATCTTTCCATTATTACCATTGCTGTATGACAGGTTCCCATTGCTGTGAGGCCGATATACTGAAGGGTTTATGTTATTGCGCTCTGGTTTTGTTGGGGCACTGATCTTGTTTGTGCAGTTTGTATTTACATTTGTGTTTTGCAAGTCCTAAAAAACAGTTACCCTTTGGAAAGAACAAATAAATGTACAATTATTTATAATTATTATTACTAAGATAGTTGTCAGTGTACAGAAACTTAATACATGCTGCATTTTTGTAGAAGTGACTGTTTGTCACAGCAAATCACATTAGATAAAAAGCATTAATATAGATCTCATCTTGTATTCTATATCTTATTATATATTTGTACTAACACTGGATTACTGAAAGATGGCAGAGTCTCTAATATAAGTAAGTTTTCTAGTTAGTGTCATGGCCATTTAATGGTACATATGTAGTAGAGATCATCAAAAGTTCACACAAATATAATTTGTCAATAGACCAGACCGTGTCAGAGGTGATATTCCAGCCATACAGTATTTGTGTTCTACCTTTGCATCGCCATTTCTCTTGCCCAAATATTATTATTATTATTATTATTATTATTATTATAATTATTGTTGTTTATATAATTAGTAACACAGGGGCCTATTTATCATACCTAAACTTTCTAGTAATTAGGTTAGAACTCGCATTTTTGCGATGACAGCTTTTCAGGAAATAGATAGTTATCCCTCTCTACACTAACTTACCGCAGCTGGAATCTGTGCTGCGCATGCGCTGTTACATCTGGAAAACCAGCGCATGTGCAGCACTACCTACAGCTGTGGTAATTTTGTGTCCCTGGTAAGAGGAGACAGGAGACCAGAGATCATTAATGACGGCTGTCGGCAACGGCGCCCCCCCCTCAGCCGGCGCCCCTGGTGAGGGCCATCTAGGCCAATAGCAAGGTACGCCCCTGGCGGATAGTAACTCAATCAAATTCCGAAAATATATGATTTTCGGAATTTGATGAATACCATAATTTCCATTTCCCCATACTAATGTACTAATGTATGGGGAGTGTGGAAATTAACCAGGAGATATCAGTAATATCTCCTGTGTTAAGTCTCTTCATCAATACTAAAATAACGGTAATTAAGGAAAATGGCCTTAAAAACATTATTTTGAATAGGCCCCACAGTACCTTAAGGTCCCCACACACGGTACGATTTTTTGCCATTTTCGACCGATTGAAATGACAAATCGTTTAAAAATGTGCCATGTGTAGGCACGATAACGATGCGATGCGTGCTCCCGCTGGTCGGTCATGGTCGTTGATCTCTTCAACATGCAGAAAGATCTCGACCTGTCTCACGATTTGACACACATCGTTCCATATGTATGCATGATGAACGATGTCATGAACGACGAACGGTTCATCGTCACTTTTCCTGGCCATTCCCCTCCTCCATTTTGTGCCAGTCGACGATGGAGAGAGAAAACAGCAGCGTGGATCGTCTTGGCTCGGATTTTGTTATGTGAGAATACACAGAAATGTTTTTTTCTACAAAGCGCCAATGTATTCCACTGGGCCACCAATGCCACTGCCCCGCCAATGTTTTATTGCAAATTGTTTTTTATTGATTAATTTGCTTATAATAGGAAACAAACAGATCACATACATTTCACCAATTACATACATAGAAAATATAACATTAAAAAAAAAAAAAAAAAAACAGTATACAAAAATGAAAAAACAAACAAACCAAAATGAATATAGAAATAAAATAAATAAATACAACTCCGGGCTCAGCAAAGCAAACAACATAGAAGCAGCTCCCCCCTACTTAAATCTAAGGGTCAATCAAGTAATGAACCCCAAGGGTGCTGCAAACTATTAAAAAACTTAGGAAGGATGTGCTGCAATAATATTCTTAAAGGTGGATGAATCCTTGAAGTCTAGCCAACGATACCATGTATCCCTAAAAGTTGTGTAGTTATCCTCTATAGAAGACAAGATATCTTCTATCTACATGTAGAGGTCAACTCTATCAAACCAGTCCCTTACTGTTGGAGGAGAGGAGGAGCGCCACTTTACCGGGATAACTGACTTAGCCGCGTTATTTAAATGGCACAACACTGACTTCTTATATTTCAAAATGGGGGCGGGGGACAGGTGAAACAGCCAGAACAACTGATCAGATGGAACCGGTTCCTCAGTTATAATTGCAGGAAGTTTAAGGACTTCTGACCAAAACGGGCGAAGGAGAGAGCATTGCCATCATATGTGAAATGGGTTGCCAGGGGCATTTGAGCACCACCAGCATGTATTCGGCACGCCTATTCCTATTTTTGAAAGGACATTCGGAGACCTATACCAGCGGGATATCAATATTGGGTCTCCCGAACACCAACACTAGGAGAGCAAGCATGTGCCAAACAAAATATTTTAACCCAATTTGCCTCCCCCACCTCAGCGCCCAACTCCAAGTCCCATGTTTTAGCAAAGTGTGGAAGACTGGTACTCACGTCATCCAAAAGAAAATTATATATCAGGGAAATAGTATGGGTAGGGGACGAGGAACCGGCAAAAAGGCATTCAAAGGGTGTTAAGACTGTATGGAGGGAGCCAGAATGGCCAAGGGAGTGAAGAAAGTGGCGAACTTGGAGGTATCTCCAGAGTTCCCCTTGAGATAAGTTCCAATTACCTTGTAAATCATCAAAGGATGTCACTGTGTCCCCACTCACCAGCTGTCCAACTCGGTAAAGACCTCTGTCCCACCAACAACTAAAGGCTCTATGGTCCAATCCAGGCGGAAAATTAACATTTGACAAGAAGGACATATATGGAGAGGTCCGAGAGGAAATGGAAGGTTATTTTCGAATAGACTTCCAACAGGACAGTGTGGGCCCAATAGTAGGGTGGGATGAACTGGGAGGCGTCGGAAGCCACGGAGCTATAAAAATAGGGACAGGTACTGATTGTTTCTCAATTTGCACCCATTGCTCAATGTGTCAGTTCTCGACCACGCTAGGATCCTAGTGAGGAGACAGGAGTGATAAGCTTGAATGTTAGGGAGCCGGAGACCCCCTCTATGTGTTGTCCTGTACATAAAGTCAAATTTCAGGCGTGGTCTCTTACCTCCCCACACAAAGTCTCTAAAGAGGGCCTGAATATCCAAAAACCAACGCTGGAGAATCGCAATGGGTAGAGTTTGCAGAAGATACAGAATCTTGGGAAGAGAATTCATTTTCAATACATCTAACCTCCCAAACCATGAAAAGGGACGGGCTCTCCAAGAGTGTAGGTCCGAACGTATTTTGGCCAAAAGGGGGGAAAGTTTGTTTTAAACAAGTGACTTAAGTCTCTAGTAATGACTACACCAAGATATTCTAACTGGGATGCATGCCAGTCAAAAGGAAAGGCAGTTTTGAGTACTGCTAACATTGGGGGTGGTGCGGTAATATTGAGGGCAGTTGATTTGGTATAATTAATCTTGAAGTTGGAAAGGTCACCAAATAGTCTAAACTCATCAAGTAAATTAGGTAAGGAGATAGTTGGAGAAGTAATAGTAGCCAGTAAATCATCGGCAAATAGAGCCAATTTGTATTCCTTATCTTGGAGGACATAACCAGAAATATTTGTGCTTAGGTGAATAGACTGCGCCAAGGCCTCCTTACAGAGAATAAATATCAAAGGTGATAGTGGGCAACCTTGTCGAGTGCCATTATGAATCGCGAAGGAGCTGGAAAGGGAGCCATTAACTCTAACCTTAGCTGAAGAGGAGCGGTAAAGGGAAAGAATGTGCTGGAGGAAGACAGGACCCAATCCCAAATGCCGCAGCACACCGGTCATAAAGCCCCAATCAATCCTATCAAACACCTTCTCGGCATCAGTAGATAATAAGATTGCTGGGGTCTTTGTCGTGGAAATATGGTGAATAAGGGCTAGTATCTTAGAAGTATTATCCTTAGCCTCGCATCCGGGAACAAATCCAACCTGATCACTATGTATAATTGATGGGAGTTGGGTCGGTAGCTAGTACAGAGGGAGGGGTCCTTGCCTTCCTTGGGGATGACTGTGATATGGGTCTCCAGGGATTGGACAGAGAAAGGAGATTGATCTGAGATTGAGTTAAAGGCTTATAGGAGCAATGGCAACAGCTTACTCTTAAAGGTCTTGTAGTAACTGATAGTAAAACCGTCTGGGCCAGGACTCTTTCCAGAAGGAGTAGATTTGATAGCCTCATCTAATTCAAGCATTGCAAAAGGCCTCTCCAACTCTGAACAATCAGATATCGAGAGCCTAGGAAACCCAACTCTAACCAGGTAATCGCTAATGGCCCGTTGCTTTTCCAAAGCATCAGGGTAAGCCGCAGAGGGAGGGAGATTATAAAGAGAAGAATAGAAGGAACAAAATGACGTTGCAATCCCACTGGTGTCATGGAGAGTCAGGCCCCTCTCATCCTCAATAGAGGGAATAAAGGAAAGAGCTCTCTGTGCATGTAGTGCGCAAACTAACATTTTCCCAGGTTTGTTACCCCATTTATAATATCTGCTACGACATTTTCTGAAAGAATGTTTAACTTTATCAAGAAGGAGCTTATTCAATGCCGTACGCGCAGCAACCAATTCAACGTAAATATCAGAAGAAAGGGAAGCTTTATGAGAAGACTCCAAGTTCGGTATCCCCTGCAATAAACTCTCAATTTGGGCCATCCTTTGTTTTTTCAAAAAAGCACCTTACTGAATACACTTCCCTCTAAGTACGCATTTATGTGCATCCCATATAGTAAGCTTTGATACATCAGGGGTTACATTACAGTCAATATACCATTAATAGTCTCAGCAAGTTGGGATCTACAGTAGGGGTCAGTCAGTAGGGATTCATTAAAGCGCCAAGACCGGCATGAAGGGTCAGCTATTCCCAAGGATAGATCTAACATGACTGGGGTATGGTCTGACCAGGTTGTCAAGCCAATAGATGCGGTACGCACCAAATGTAAATGTCTATGGCCTAGCAATATATAGTCTATCCTGGAATAGGACTGATGTGGGTGTGAGAAGTGAGTAAAATTCCTATCGGTAGGATAAAGAATGCGCCAAACATCGGACAGCTGATGAGTGTGGAGGAGATGCCTTACCTTGCGAGACCTACATTCGGGAATGGAAGAGGAACCAGAGGACACGTCTAGCTGATGATCTAGGGCCCAATTCAGATCTCCGCCAACCATTAGAGTCCCTTCCTGAAGGGAGGCAATCTTATCAAGGACCTTTTCAAGGAATACCGGTTGACCCTGATTTGGGGCATAAATATTAACAATGGTGAAGACTTGGGTAAATATAGTACAGTTAATAAGTAGGCACCTCCCCTCCTCCAACCTATGAACCACCACACTGGATATAGGCTATAATGCTTGGCAAACAAAATTGCCACTCCCTTAGATTTAGACTGAGTATAATTACAGTAATAAACCGTGGGGTAGAATCGATTACTAAAACAAGGAGAGGAATCAGGGTGCCGGAAGTGGGTTTCCTGTACTAGGACAATATTGTCTCTTTCAGCATGAAAGGAACGGAGTGCTGTAACTCTTTTCTTGGGGACGTTAAGTCCCCTAACATTGATAGACATTATTCTAAGAGAGGCAGCCATAGGTAAGGGAGGAGAGTAAAAAAAAACTTCAAAACACCGGAGTTGACTTAAAGAAAAAAAAAGAGAAAAAAGGAAAAAAAACACAAAACATAACAAAAACAAAAAAAGAAAACAACATACTGAACAAATAAAATATACAATTTGAAAAATACAAAATGGCAAGAAGAGTATGAAAAAATCTGCATCCGGACAAAAATGGGGACCACTGGGGTACCCATGTCACGGAAAAAATTGCGGAAAGGGGCATACTAGGGGGCAATGGTTCTGCCATCCAAAATATTACACTAATTAAACTAATTATTATAATATATGGAACAGTGCCCATTGCTAAATTGGTATCATCAAATGTAACTTTATAAAACAACATATCTCCATGAAGGAGAACATACTGAAATGAGCGAACAACCAACCGCCAAGATGGGGAAGGCCCATATGACGAGGTCAGGGAATAAAGGTCTGGAGAGATTTGGAGAACTTCCGACAAAGGTCAATATGGGAAACGAAATACTAACCCATTAACTACATCAGATAATGAACTCTTAAAAAAAAAAAAAAAAACAAAGTTCAATAAGGAAGACATATGTATATATATATATATATATATATATATATATATATATATATATATATAATGGAGTCAGAAAACAAAACTTTTAGAAAGATCATGTGGCAATCATGGAGGGTCAGCACCACAAGGGGAATCGTCTCCTCTAGATTTCTTCTTGGAGTTCTAGACGTTTTCCCAGCGGGGTCTTCTCGGGAGGCTAGGAGGTAATGTGTTTGGGAGAGAGAGCCTGCCAATCAGGAATACATATAGCATCCAGATCTAAGCTGAGCAAAAATCAGGGAGATCTGTAGGAGCTAGGAGAGTAAGGGATCTGCCTTCATATGAAACCTGGAGGGACAGTGGAAACCCCCATCTATATTTGATTTCCTTCTTACGGAGAGCTTCCGTGAGGGGTTTCAACATCCTTCGCTGCTGTAGCGTACGCCACGAAAGGTCCTGGTAAATCTGTAAACGGGTGCCATTAAAGTCCACTCCCTCCAAATTGCGGACCTTGCAAAGATTATCTTCCTTTTGTAAGAAGTAGTGAACGCGGCAGATCACATCATGTGGGCAGTCAAACACCGAACCTTTTGGACGAAGGGTTCTATGAGCTCGGACAAATTCAATAGTGTCACTTGGATCCAGAGCCAGAATCTCCACGAAGATTTTATTAAGGACATCCATAAGGCCCGAAGGAGCAATATCTTCCGGGAGGCCACGAATACGGAGGTTGTTTCTTCGACCTCTATTGTCCAAATCATGTAACTTGGTTTGCATAGCTCTCATATCCAGAGACTGTTGAGCGATTGTCTCATGAAGAAGACCCAGCTGGGAGTGTATAGTATCACTGTCCTCCTCCATAGCAACCACGCGTGATCCCAGATGGGTATCATCGGTCTAGACTAGAGAAATTTGAGCTTGTAGAGATTCATGAAGCCGAGATTCCAATGCTTGCATATCTTGCTTGGAAGGAAGCAACTTGACATGGGACAGAATTTCTGCAATTTCACCTCTCAACTGTGATATGTGATCAGGAGACCCATTGGAGGGAGGGGTGGTAGCCATGTTAGGGGGGGAACTAGTAATGATCCCGAGCGGGGCTTCAGGAGGAGTTCGTAGAGTGTGAGATAGACAAATAGGAGAGCAAATTCTGTTGGGAGGTGTTGACACTTGATTTCCGGGTAGTTCTGCTCTGAGACCTTTTCCCTGTTTTGCCCATTAGAGAAATAGAATAGTGGAAGTTACATTTGATAAAAAGTGAGAAAAAATAAAGAGCACTGTGAGAAAGAAGGATGACAACAGTCACATTCCTCTGTTAGTGGATTGGTATGGCGGACGGGAAGTGCCTACATAAGGCCACCAATGCTGGCACTTTGAGGTCACATCGAGAGCTCGAGGGATGAACGAAGGTGCGGACAAAGCTCTCAGCTAGGACCGATCTCAGTGACACTCCTGTATAGAGCACAATGGAGAGTACATATAATGAAGCAGTAGGTGCAGTGGGTTCTGTATTCAACCACTAGGGGGAGCCCCAACCCAAGCAGAGAGTCCAGAACAGTATAATTCAGGAGAGCAGTTTCACAATAATTGGAGGGGTTATCAGCATGTGCAGTCAGCTAAGAGAATAGTGAAATCCAGCATAAAGAATTTATTTTTTTTTTTTGTATGAAGAAAAATGAGGCTGCACCTTTTTTGTTTTCACCCACATGCAGGCCCACAGCCAGGAGAAAGACCCCCAGGGGTATGGTAATAGATAGCCCTGAGTGAGGGATCTCTCAGGAGCACTACAGGTACAGTACCTTATAGGCTGGAGAGGCAGACTTCTGCCTAGCGTTAGGCCTCAGGCCCGGCAATATTGTATCAAAGATGGCCGCCGGATCTCCACACGGGGTCATTGCCGCAGGTCCTAGCTGGCCCTCTGAGCAGGGAGGAGAGACAGGAGTCGGTGGTGGGAGGCAGCGGCGTCCCAGGTGCCTGGCGTTAAGAGGAGCGGGTCGCTGGGAAACTGGCAGCCGCGCAGCACTACCTGAGGCCGCGGCTCCGGCGATGTATAGGCCGCAGCTTGTAGATGGGCCACAGAGGTGCACAGCCAGCAGTGGGAGGAAGCCGGTGAGTAGCGGACACGGCCGGGCAGCAGGGTGAGCGTCGATGGGTGCTTGGGGTCCGCAAAACCACTCCAAAACTAGCCCCAACAGCGGGAGCTGATGTGAGGCATGTCCGTCCTCTCAGCTTGCCAAGCCACGCCCGCTGTCCCGCCAATGTTTTATGCCTTTGTCCCCCAATGATATGCCACTGCCCCACCAATGTTATGCCACTGCCCACCAACGCCACACCAATGTTTTATGCCTGTGTCCCCCAATGTTATGCCTGTGTCCCCCAAATCCTCTACTTTATCCATCCCTCTCCTCCCCCTCTTGTCTCCTCCACTTGCTGTTACCCCTTTTTTTCTCTCATCAGTCTGCTTCCAACCCTCTGCTTCTTTCCCCCACTTTTCCTGTCCCTCCACTCTCAACCACCTCCCTCCATGGCCTTGTTACCCCACCACTAAGCCCCATTCTCTCCTAGTTCTGTCTGTCACCTCCAGGGCCGCCAAGAAAAATTCTGGGCCGGGTACTGCAACATTCTGTGGGACCACATCATGTATGGCTGCACCCATTTGTGAGTGGGTCTAGCATGTGAGATCCAGCATGGCATAGCTCCCAGCAGCTGGGACTAAAGTAGTCACTACTGTATTAGGATGGCGGGACAGTCCCATAATAGCTGCATTTTTTGTCAGGCTGTATGTAGATGCTAAAATGTAACACACAACAATTAAAGTGCTACTGCTTTATTTTGTACATCTCTCATGTAAATAACACATACACAATCTATTTTCTGTCATAGAGATAGATGTATGAAGGACTTAATTTTTACATAACATCAGGTCATCTTATACACACACATTCCGCAGCACATATCCTAAACTACTGCTCCATCCTCACTATCTACCCCATCTGTGTCGCCCCTGTCTGTCTGCCCTTCCCCTTTAGAATGTAAGCTCTCACGAGCAGGGCCCTCATCCCTCATGTGCTTCTCCTCCCCCTACTTATAGTATCATTTACTCCTAACTCCCCACAACGGCACCTAACACCTGGTTGCTCATGCCCTGCTGCTTGTGTTTTGCAGCTGAGTTTATAACCTTGTCTTTGTCCTGCATTGTTTTGTATTACTATTAACTGTTTTTCTTGTGTGCTCATTTACTGTGTAAGGTGCTGTGGAACCTTTGTGGCACCATATAAATAAAGGATAATAATAATAATGCCACTGCCCACCAATGTTATGCCAGTGTCCCCCAATGTTATGCCACTGCCCACCAATGCTATGCCTGTGTCCCCTAATGTTATGCCACTCCCCACCAATGCCACTGCCCCACCAATGTTATGCCAGTGTCCCTCAATGTTATGCCACTGCCCCACTAATGCCACTGCCCCTCCAATGTAATGCCAATCTCCCCCACTGTTATGCCACTGACACCAATGTTATGCCTGTGTCACCCAATGATGTGCCACTGCCCACCAATGCCACACCAATGTTTTATTCCACTTTCCCCCGATGATATTCCACTACCCGCCAATGTTTTATGCTAGTGCCCCACAATGTTATGCCACTCCCCACCAATGCCACTGCCCCACCAATGTTATGCCAGTGTCCCTCAATGTTATGCCACTGCCCCACTAATGCCACTGCCCCTCCAATGTAATGCCAATCTCCCCCACTGTTATGCCACTGACACCAATGTTATGCCTGTGTCACCCAATGATGTACCACTGCCCACCAATGCCACACCAATGTTTTATTCCACTGTCCCCCGATGATATTCCACTACCTGCCAATGTTTTATGCTAGTGCCCCACAATGTTATGCTACTGCCCACCAATGCCACTGCCCCCAATGTTATGCCAGTGTCCCCCAATGATATGCCACTGCCCACCCATGTATAAATTTTTAAACGGCCACCAATGCTGGCAACAAATTTGGTATTAAAACACATAACAAACAATAAACAGGTCAACATTTGAACATTTTAAAACATGAAAAAAAAACTGTAAAAACATTAAAATAACAAGTGTATCTAAAACATTTATTTCCTTTTTTTTAACAGAATTATGGCAAGTGAAAGAGAGAGGGAATTCTTAACAGGTTTCCTTGAGATTTACAGCGACCACGAGTGCTTATGGAAGGTAGAATAAAAAAAGATCACAGTAACAAACAAAAGAAGGCAGCAGCCATTGAGGAGCTTGTGTAATATAGAACGCTGTACCACAATGAAGCATGCCCTAAATGGGTCACGGCCAAGAACGTCTGCACTGCCTACCTAAGAGAATATAAGAAGATGCAGGATTTGCGGGCTTCTGGAGCAGGGGCAAAGGACATCTGAGGTTCATTCATGAACAGGACCCTCAAAAACCATCCCAGTGTCTGATGTATTTCATTACACATTTAAATCACATCCACATTAGATCATACATGCCTACCCTCCCGGTTTTCGTGGGAGGCTCCCGATTTTTTGGGTAACCCCCCCTTCTTATGAAGTGGGCAGAATGGGGTGAATGTTAGCGGGGATCGGTGATTCTGACCATTGGGGGTGGGCCTAATGACACGATTCTATGAGAATCGCGTCATTTAGCTCCACCCTATTTTAATTATACATAATCGTGGTGAATTCCCGTGAGGGGCACGGCTTAATGACGCGATCCGGCCGGCCCCACCCCCAACTCCGCTTAACTGCTTCACCTCCCAGGCCTTCTCCCGGGGAGGAAGATTTAATTGTCGGTAAGTATGCATTAGATAAACCACGACTATTTTGCAATTGCAGTGCGCTGGTAAAAAGAACCTGTGGCCACTTGATTGCATTTGCCCCCCAGGTTAAAAGTTGGCAGCCAGCCCCTGATGGAGAGAGCTTTGATACGGGTGCTTTCCCTTTGCAGTTGGTGGCCACAGAGCTAACAGGAAATGTATTATACTGGTGCTCAGGAAGGATGTGCTGGTAATCAGGAAGTTGTGCTATGCTTCTAACTGAACTGCTTTTGTACTATCCACGCTCATTTGATGCAGGTACATTAGCATATCTAGAATGGGTGCAGGGTGTGCGATGTACATGGACCCCTGGGTCCAGGGGACCCACACTGCACACATATAATCAGGGGCGTCTAAAGAGAGGAGGGGGCCCGTGTGCACTCCCCGTGCGGGGCCCCCTCCTCTCTCCCCGGCGGCTGGCCAGCCACCGGAGCATTAGTAGACTCTGGGCACTAGAGTGTGCCCGGAGTCTACTGCGCATGAGCAGAACGCCGGAAAATGGCCGCGGGGGGGCCATTTTTCCGGTGTTCTGAGCAGCTCTGACACACGACGCGGGACCACGGACAGGTAAGTTTAAAAAAAATATGGGTGCAGTCTGTGCGGTGCAGGGCCCCCCTGGACCCGGGGGCCCATGTGCCTCGCACACAGTGCAACCATTATAGATACGCCACTGAATATAATTATTATAGTTACTTATTATAGTCCCGTGTTGACCGGTTTTGCGGATGTGCACTAGAAATGTCCTCAGGAACATAGCATGGCCCAGGCACCATGTTTACAGAGACCATCGCATGCGCATTAGACTCTAGCACAAAGCCAGAGTCTACTGCACTGCAGGAGAGGAAGAGGCCCACGTGGAGGCTGCACACAGCCTGTCTCAGGCTGTGCAGTAACACACACATCGCCGCCAGTGCGGCAGCGATGTGTGTGTTAACCAGCAGCCAATGAGAGTCAGACAGTCTCTCATTGGCTGCTGAGCTCCCACTGCAAGAGCCGGCTCCCTTCCGGCTCCTGCAGTGGGTAATGGGAGAGACGTCATGACATCTCTCCCATAATGCAGAGCGCGCCAGTGGCTGCAACAGGAGCGTGGATTCAGGTAAGTGTATTTTTTTTTTACTTGTGTTGTGTGTCTGCATATCGGGGGGGCACCATTACAGGGGGGAGCACTACTGGGGGCACCATTACAGGGGAGGGGCACTACTGGGGGCACCATTACAGGGGGGGCACTACTGGGGGTGAGGCACTACTGGGGACTACAACTGGGGGGGCTACTATTTGGGGCACTGCATTGGCAGGGGGGTGGGGGACTACTACTGGGGGCACTATATAAGGGGCTTACTACTAGGGGACCACTACTGGGGGAACTAAATAGGGAGTAAAACTACAGGGGGCATTGTATAAGGGGCACCACTACTGGGGGCACTGCATAAGGGGGGGGACTACTGCTGGGGGCACTATATAAAGGAGCACTGCATAAGGGGGACCACTACTGGGGGCACTTCACAGGGGGGGGAGCACTGCATAAGGGAGACCACTACTGGGGTACTGAATAAGAGGAACTAATGAGGGGCTGAATAAGGGGGATCACTACTGGGGGCATTGCATACTGGGGGTACTGTATAAGGGGAACTAATTGGGGGCTGCATAAGGGGGACCACAACTGGGGACATTGCATACTGGGGGTACAGTATAAGGGACACTACTGGGGTTAAGGTGCATATGGAAAGGAATGTTCAGAGTGACGATAAAGGGGTGTGTCATGTTGACATGCCCCATTTTTAAGTAGCCACACCCATTTTTGGGGGGCACGTCTGCCTTCTGCGCTCAAACATATTTTTTTTTTTTGGGAGGGGGGCTCCATTTTTACATTTGCCCTGGGCTCCAAATACCCTAGTTACGCCACTGATATATACACACAAATATTAATTATTATCATTATTAATTTAATACATAAATGAGAAGTACCACAGGGGGTTGCAATGGTGGGGGCCCATGAAGAGTGTGTATTCCTTATCACAAGAGGCAGAGTGGTCAGCCCACGGAATACGGTTTAGATTTTCCTTTTGGTACTGTAGTTACTCAGCGCTGCAACACTTGCACTGATTTTCTGAAATCCCTGACTGCCAGCCTTAAGTTATGTAATAAAGTAACATGTCAGCCAGGCAGTGGGAGATTGAACACTGTGGATGTAGCAGCCAAAATAACAAACATTTTAGAGAATATAAATAACATTTATCTATGTTTTGAATAGTTCGCAGCTGAAAGGCTCGTTTTAATCCTAAAAAAATGAACACATTATACTTCTAAAAATAGCAATATATGAAAAATACTGTACATGCTCTAACCTAGAACAAAGTGAATGTGCTCTCCTCCTCCCTCTTTTTATGTCTCCAATGCGGCTATGAAAGCGTTGCAGGGAGACCAGCCTGGGGAAGAATGGTGGCAGGTGAGCTGCACAGCAGGTGATGTTTAGCAAAAGAAAAGAGAAATGTGCTGACAGAGGGCCTGATTCAGCAAGGATCGCAACTGCAAATGCAATAGTGAATACGGACGCAGTCTCACTGCGACAGTATGCTAATCCACTGAGATCGCTATGCCATCGCAGCACAACATAAGGACGCCCACTTTACCTTACACACATCCGTAATACTTAGCAAGACTGCAAAACCATCAGTAACATCGAATACCATCGCAGCCTCACGCACACTTGCACAAGCTCTGACCTTACTCAGGAATAGCTAACTTCATCGCACACAGTGAGTACACAAGCTGCGCATGCTGTCGCCGCAGTATGCCATCATCGCAGTCTCGATCGCAGTGGAGTGTTCGCACACGCACACTGCAATGCATGCACAGTATGAGACAATTGGCCGATTGCGTGCGTAATGCAGTTGCGATCCTTGCTGATTCAGGCCCAGAGTCATTGTCAGATGGGGTATATGACTGCAGAGAGAGGGGGAGTGTAGCAGATGGGGTATATGACTGCAGAGAGAAGGGGGAGTGTAGCAGATGGGGTATATGACTGCAGAGAGAGGGGGGAGTGTAGCAGATGGGGTATATGACTGCAGAGAGAGGGGGGAGTGTAGCAGATGGGGTATATGACTGCAGAGAGAGGGGGGAGTGTAGCAGATGGGGTATATGACTGCAGAGAGAGGGGTGAGTGTAGCAGATGGGGTATATGACTGCAGAGAGAGGGGGGAGTGTAGCAGATGGGGTATATGACTGCAGAGAGAGGGGGAGTGTAGCAGATGGGGTATATGACTGCAGAGAGATGGGGGAGTGTAGCAGATGGGGTATATGACTGCAGTGAGAGGGGAGTGTAGAAGATGGGGTATATGACTGCAGAGAGAGGGGGGAGTGCAGCAGATGGGGTATATGACTGCAGTGAGAGGGGGGAGAGTAGCAGATGGGGTATATGACTGCAGAGAGAGGGGGGAGTGTAGCAGATGGGGTATATGAATGCAGAGAGGGGTGGCAGTGTAGCAGATGGGGTAAATGACTGCTGAGAGAGGGGGGAGTGTAGCAGATGGGGTATATGACTGCAGTGAGAGGGGGGAGTGTAGCAGATGGGGTATATGACTGCAGAGAGAGGGGGGAGTGTAACAGATGGGGTATATGACTGCAGATTGAGGGGGGAGTGTAGCAGATGGGGTATAAGACTTCAGAGAGGGGTGGCAGTGTAGCAGATGGGGTAAATGACTGCTGAGAGAGGGGGGAGTGTAGCAGATGGGGTAAATGACTGCAGAGAGAGGGGGGAGTGTAGCAGATGGGGTATATGACTGCAGAGAGAGGGGGGAGTGTAGCAGATGGGGTATATGACTGCAGAGAGGGGTGGGAGTGTAGTAGATGGGGTATATGACTGCAGAGAGAGGAGGGAGTGTAGCAGATGGGGTATATGACTGCAGAGAGAGGGGGGGAGTGTAGCTGATGGGGTAAATGACTGCAGAGAGAGGGGGGAGTGTAGCAGATGGGGTAAATGACTGCAGAGAGAGGGGGGAGTGTAGCAGATGGGGTATATGACTGCAGAGAGAGGGGGAGTGTAGCAGATGGGGTATATGACTGCAGAGAGGGGTGGCAGTGTAGCAGATGGGGTAAATGACTGCAGAGAGAGGGGGGAGTGTAGCAGATGGGGTAAATGACTGCAGAGAGAGGGGGGAGTGTAGCAGATGGGGTATATGACTGCAGAGAGAGGGGGGAGTGTAGCAGATGGGATATATTACTGCAAAGAGAGGGGGGAGTGTAGCAGTTGGGGTATATGACTGCAGTGAGAGGGGGGAGTGTAGCAGATGGGGTATATGACTGCAGTGAGAGGGGGGAGTGTAGCAGATGTGGTAAATTACTGCAGAGAGAGAGGGAGTGTAGCAGATGGGGTATATGACTGCAGAGAGAGGGGGAGTGTAGCAGATGGGGTATATGACTGCTGTGAGAGGGGGGGGGTGTAGCAGATGGGGTATATGACTGCAGAGAGAGGGGGGAGTGTAGCAGATGGGGTATATTACTGCAGAGAGAGGGGGGAGTGTAGCAGATGGGGTATATGACTGCAGTGAGAGGGGGGAGTGTAGCAGATGCGGTAAATTACTGCAGTGAGAGGGGGGAGTGTAGCAGATGGGGGATATGACTGCAGTGAGAGGGGTGGGAGTGTATCAGATGGGGTAAATGACTGCAGTGAGAGAGAGGGTAGTGTAGCAGATGGGGTATATGACTGCAGTGAGAGGGGGAGTGTAGCAGATGGGGTATATGACTGCAGTGAGAGGGGGAGTGTAGCAGATGGGGTAAATGACTGCAGTGAGAGGTGGGAATGTAGCAGATGGGGTATATGACTGCAGAGAGAGGGGGAGTGTAGCAGATGGGGTATATGACTGCAGTGAGAGGGGTGGGAGTGTAGCAGATGGGGTATATGACTGCAGTGAGAGGGGAGTGTAGAAGATGGGGTATATGACTGCAGAGAGAGGGGGGAGTGCAGCAGATGGGGTATATGACTGCAGTGAGAGGGGGGAGAGTAGCAGATGGGGTATATGACTGCAGTGAGAGGGGGGAGAGTAGCAGATGGGGTATATGACTGCAGTGAGAGGGGGGAGTGTAGCAGATGGGGTATATGACTGCAGTGAGAGGGGGGAGTGTAGCAGATGCGGTAAATTACTGCAGTGAGAGGGGGGAGTGTAGCAGATGGGGTATATGACTGCAGTGAGAGGGGTGGGAGTGTAGCAGATGGGGTAAATGACTGCAGTGAGAGAGAGGGTAGTGTAGCAGATGGGGTATATGACTGCAGTGAGAGGGGGAGTGTAGCAGATGGGGTATATGACTGCAGTGAGAGGGGGAGTGTAGCAGATGGGGTAAATGACTGCAGTGAGAGGTGGGAATGTAGCAGATGGGGTATATGACTGCAGAGAGAGGGGGAGTGTAGCAGATGGGGTATATGACTGCAGTGAGAGGGGTGAGAGTGTAGCAGATGGGGTATATGACTGCAGTGAGAGGGGAGTGTAGAAGATGGGGTATATGACTGCAGAGAGAGGGGGGAGTGCAGCAGATGGGGTATATGACTGCAGTGAGAGGGGGGAGAGTAGCAGATGGGGTATATGACTGCAGAGAGAGGGGGGAGTGTAGCAGATGGGGTATATGAATGGAGAGAGAGGGGGGAGTGTAGCAGAAGGGGTATATGACTGAAGAGAGAGGGGGGAGTGTAGCAGATGGGGTATATGACTGCAGAGAGAGGGGGGAGTGTAGCAGATGGGGTATATGACTGCATCGAGATGGGGAGAGTGGAAGATGGGGCTTCTGAATGTAGCAAGATGGGGTATATGACTGCAGAGAGAGGGGGAGTGTAGCAGATGGCATATATGACTACATAGAGAGGGGGGAGTGTAGCAGATGTGGTATATGACTGCAGTGAGAGGGGTTGCAGTGTAGAAGATGGGGTATATGACTGCAGAGAGGGGGGAGTGTTGCAGATGGGGTATATGACTGCAGAGAGGGGGGAGTGTAGAAGATGGGGTATAAGACTGCAGAGAGAGGGGGGAGTGTAGCAGATGGGGCAAATGACTGCAGTGAGAGGGGGGGAGTGTAGAAGATGGGGTATAATTCTGCAGAGAGAGGGGGGAGTGTAGCAGATGGGGTATATGACTGCAGTCAGAGGGGTGGGAGTGTAGCAGATGGGGTATGTGACTGCAGTCAGAGGGATGGGAGTGTAGCAGATGGGGTATATGACTGCAGTGAGAGGGGTGGCAGTGTAGCAGATGGGGTATATGACTGCAGAGAAAGGGGGAGTGTAGCAGATGGGGCAAATGACTGCAGTGAGAGGTGGAATGCAGCAGATGGGGTAAATGACTGCAGAGAGGGGGGAGTGTAGCAGATGGGGTATATGACTGCAGAGAGAGGGGGGAGTGTAGCAGATGGGTATATGACTGCAGAGAGAGGGGGAGTGTAGCAGATGGGGCAAATGACTGCAGTGAGAGGTGGAATGTAGCAGATGGGGTAAATGACTGCAGAGAGAGGGGGGAGTGTAGCAGATGGGGTATATGACTGCAGAGAGAGGGGTGGGAGTGTTGCAGATGGGGTATATGACTGCAGAGAGAGGGGGAGTGTAGAAGATGGGGTATATGACTGCAGAGATAGGGGGGAGTGTAGCAGATGGGGTATATGACTGCAGAGAGAGAGGGGAGTGTAGCAGATGGGGTATATGACTGCAGAGAGAGGGGGAGTGTAGCAGATGGGGTATATGACTGCAGAGAGAAGGGTGAGTGTAGCAGATGGGGTATATGACTGCAGTGAGAGGGGGGGGGTGTAGCAGATGGTGTATATGACTGCATCGAGATGGGTAGAGTGGAAGATGGGGCATCTGAATGTAGCAAGATGGGGTATATGACTGCAGAGAGAGGGGGAGTGTAGCAGATGGGATATATGACTGCATAGAGAGGGGGGAGTGTAGCAGATGGGGTATATGACTGCAGTGAGAGGGGTGGCAGTGTAGAAGATGGGGTATATGACTGCAGAGAGGGGGGAGTGTAGCAGATGGGGTATATGACTGCAGAGAGGGGGGAGTGTAGCAGATGTGGTATATGACTGCAGAGAGAGGGGGGAGTGTAGAAGATGGGGTATAAGACTGCAGAGAGAGGGAGGAGAGTAGCAGATGGGGCAAATGACTGCAGTGAGAGGGGGGAGTGTAGAAGAAGGGGTATAAGACTGCAGAGAGAGGGGGGAGTGTAGCAGATGGGGTATATGACTGCAGTCAGAGGGGTGGGAGTGTAGCAGATGGGGTATATGACTGCAGTGAGAGGGGTGGGAGTGTAGCAGATGGGGTATATGACTGCAGTGAGAGGGGTGGCAATGTAGCAGATGGGGTATATGACTGCAGAGAGAGGGGGGAGTGTAGCAGATGGGGTATATGACTGCAGAGAGAGGGGGGAGTGTAGCAGATGGGGTATATGACTGCAGAGAGAGGGGGGAGTGTAGCAGATGGGGTATATGACTGCAGAAAGAGGGGGGAGTGTAGCAGATGGGCTATATGACTGCAGAGAGAGGGGGAGTGTAGCAGATGGGGTATATGACTGCAGAGAGAGGGGGAGTGTAGCAGATGGGGTATATGACTGCAGGGAGAAGGGGGAGTGTAGCAGATGGGGTATATGACTGCAGAGAGAGGGGGGAGTGTAGCAGATGGGGTATATGACTGCAGAGAGAGGGGGGAGTGTAGCAGATGGGGTATATGACTGCAGAGAGAGGGGTGAGTGTAGCAGATGGGGTATATGACTGCAGAGAGAGGGGGGAGTGTAGCAGATGGGGTATATGACTGCAGAGAGAGGGGGAGTGTAGCAGATGGGGTATATGACTGCAGAGAGAGGGGGGAGTGTAGCAGATGGGGTATATGACTGCAGAGAGAGGGGGGAGTGTAGCAGATGGGGTATATGAGTGCAGAGAGGGGGTGGCAGTGTAGCAGATCGGGTAAATGATTGCTGAGAGAGGGGGGAGTGTAGCAGATGGGTATATGACTGCAGTGAGAGGGGGGAGTGTAGCAGATGGGGTATATGACTGCAGAGAGAGGGGGGAGTGTAACAGATGGGGTATATGACTGCAGATTGAGGGGGGAGTGTAGCAGATGGGGTATAAGACTTCAGAGAGGGGTGGCAGTGTAGCAGAAGGGGTAAATGACTGCTGAGAGAGGGGGGAGTGTAGCAGATGGGGTAAATGACTGCAGAGAGAGGGGGGAGTGTAGCAGATGGGGTATATGACTGCAGAGATAGGGGGGAGTGTAGCAGATGGGGTATATGACTGCAGAGAGGGGTGGGAGTGTAGTAGATGGGGTATATGACTGCAGAGAGAGGAGGGAGTGTAGCAGATGGGGTATATGACTGCAGAGAGAGGGGGGGGAGTGTAGCTGATGGGGTAAATGACTGCAGAGAGAGGGGGGAGTGTAGCAGATGGGGTATATGACTGCAGAGAGAGGGGGGAGTGTAGCAGATGGGGTATATGACTGCAGAGAGAGGGGGAGTGTAGCAGATTGGGTATATGACTGCAGAGAGGGGTGGCAGTGTAGCAGATGGGGTAAATGACTGCAGAGAGAGGGGGGAGTGTAGCAGATGGGGTAAATGACTGCAGAGAGAGGGGGGAGTGTAGCAGATGGGGTATATGACTGCAGAGAGAGGGGGGAGTGTAGCAGATGGGATATATTACTGCAGAGAGAGGGGGGAGTGTAGCAGTGGGGGTATATGACTGCAGTGAGAGGGGGGAGTGTAGCAGATGGGGTATATGACTGCAGTGAGAGGGGGGAGTGTAGCAGATGTGGTAAATTACTGCAGAGAGAGAGGGAGTGTAGCAGATGGGGTATATGACTGCAGAGAGAGGGGGGAGTGTAGCAGATGGGGTATATGACTGCTGTGAGAGGGGGGGGGTGTAGCAGATGGGGTATATGACTGCAGAGAGAGGGGGGAGTGTAGCAGATGGGGTATATTACTGCAGAGAGAGGGGGGAGTGTAGCAGATGGGGTATATGACTGCAGTGAGAGGTGGGAGTGTAGTAGATGGGGTATATGACTGCAGTGAGAGGGGGGAGTGTAGCAGATGGGGTATATGACTGCAGTGAGAGGGGGGAGTGTAGAAGATGCGGTAAATTACTGCAGTGAGAGGGGGGAGTGTAGCAGATGGGGGATATGACTGCAGTGAGAGGGGTGGGAGTGTAGCAGATGGGGTAAATGACTGCAGTGAGAGAGAGGGTAGTGTAGCAGATGGGGTATATGACTGCAGTGAGAGGGGGAGTGTAGCAGGTGGGGTATATGACTGCAGTGAGAGGGGGAGTGTAGCAGATGGGGTAAATGACTGCAGTGAGAGGTGGGAATGTAGCAGATGGGGTATATGACTGCAGAGAGAGGGGGAGTGTAGCAGATGGGGTATATGACTGCAGTGAGAGGGGTGGGAGTGTAGCAGATGGGGTATATGACTGCAGTGAGAGGGGAGTGTAGAAGATGGGGTATATGACTGCAGAGAGAGGGGGGAGTGCAGCAGATGGGGTATATGACTGCAGTGAGAGGGGGGAGAGTAGCAGATGGGGTATATGACTGCAGTGAGAGGGGGGAGTGTAGCAGATGCGGTAAATTACTGCAGTGAGAGGGGGGAGTGTAGCAGATGGGGTATATGACTGCAGTGAGAGGGGTGGGAGTGTAGCAGATGGGGTAAATGACTGCAGTGAGAGAGAGGGTAGTGTAGCAGATGGGGTATATGACTGCAGTGAGAGGGGGAGTGTAGCAGATGGGGTATATGACTGCAGTGAGAGGGGGAGTGTAGCAGATGGGGTAAATGACTGCAGTGAGAGGTGGGAATGTAGCAGATGGGGTATATGACTGCAGAGAGAGGGGGAGTGTAGCAGATGGGGTATATGACTGCAGTGAGAGGGGTGAGAGTGTAGCAGATGGGGTATATGACTGCAGTGAGAGGGGAGTGTAGAAGATGGGGTATATGACTGCAGTGAGAGGGGGGAGTGTAGCAGATGGGGTATATGACTGCAGAGAGAGGGGGGAGTGTAACAGATGGGGTATATGACTGCAGATTGAGGGGGGGAGTGTAGCAGATGGGGTATAAGACTTCAGAGAGGGGTGGCAGTGTAGCAGAAGGGGTAAATGACTGCTGAGAGAGGGGGGAGTGTAGCAGATGGGGTAAATGACTGCAGAGAGAGGGGGGAGTGTAGCAGATGGGGTATATGACTGCAGAGAGAGGGGGGAGTGTAGCAGATGGGGTATATGACTGCAGTGAGAGGGGTTGCAGTGTAGAAGATGGGGTATATGACTGCAGAGAGGGGGGAGTGTTGCAGATGGGGTATATGACTGCAGAGAGGGGGGAGTGTAGAAGATGGGGTATAAGACTGCAGAGAGAGGGGGGAGTGTAGCAGATGGGGCAAATGACTGCAGTGAGAGGGGGGAGTGTAGAAGATGGGGTATAATTCTGCAGAGAGAGGGGGGAGTGTAGCAGATGGGGTATATGACTGCAGTCAGAGGGGTGGGAGTGTAGCAGATGGGGTATATGACTGCAGTCAGAGGGATGGGAGTGTAGCAGATGGGGTATATGACTGCAGTGAGAGGGGTGGAAGTGTAGCAGATGGGGTATATGACTGCAGAGAAAGGGGGAGTGTAGCAGATGGGGCAAATGACTGCAGTGAGAGGTGGAATGCAGCAGATGGGGTAAATGACTGCAGAGAGGGGGGAGTGTAGCAGATGGGGTATATGACTGCAGAGAGAGGGGGGAGTGTAGCAGATGGGTATATGACTGCAGAGAGAGGGGGAGTGTAGCAGATGGGGCAAATGACTGCAGTGAGAGGTGGAATGTAGCAGATGGGGGTAAATGACTGCAGAGAGAGGGGGGAGTGTAGCAGATGGGGTATATGACTGCAGAGAGAGGGGTGGGAGTGTTGCAGATGGGGTATATGACTGCAGAGAGAGGGGGAGTGTAGAAGATGGGGTATATGACTGCAGAGATAGGGGGGAGTGTAGCAGATGGGGTATATGACTGCAGAGAGAGAGGGGAGTGTAGCAGATGGGGTATATGACTGCAGAGAGAGGGGGAGTGTAGCAGATGGGGTATATGACTGCAGAGAGAAGGGTGAGTGTAGCAGATGGGGTATATGACTGCAGTGAGCGGGGGGGTGTAGCAGATGGTGTATATGACTGCATCGAGATGGGTAGAGTGGAAGATGGGGCATCTGAATGTAGCAAGATGGGGTATATGACTGCAGAGAGAGGGGGAGTGTAGCAGATGGGATATATGACTGCATAGAGAGGGGGGAGTGTAGCAGATGGGGTATATGACTGCAGTGAGAGGGGTGGCAGTGTAGAAGATGGGGTATATGACTGCAGAGAGGGGGGAGTGTAGCAGATGGGGTATATGACTGCAGAGAGGGGGGAGTGTAGCAGATGTGGTATATGACTGCAGAGAGAGGGGGGAGTGTAGAAGATGGGGTATAAGACTGCAGAGAGAGGGAGGAGAGTAGCAGATGGGGCAAATGACTGCAGTGAGAGGGGGGAGTGTAGAAGAAGGGGTATAAGACTGCAGAGAGAGGGGGGAGTGTAGCAGATGGGGTATATGACTGCAGTCAGAGGGGTGGGAGTGTAGCAGATGGGGTATATGACTGCAGTGAGAGGGGTGGGAGTGTAGCAGATGGGGTATATGACTGCAGTGAGAGGGGTGGCAATGTAGCAGATGGGGTATATGACTGCAGAGAGAGGGGGGAGTGTAGCAGATGGGGTATATGACTGCAGAGAGAGGGGGGAGTGTAGCAGATGGGGTATATGACTGCAGAGAGAGGGGGGAGTGTAGCAGATGGGGTATATGACTGCAGAAAGAGGGGGGAGTGTAGCAGATGGGCTATATGACTGCAGAGAGAGGGGGAGTGTAGCAGATGGGGTATATGACTGCAGAGAGAGGGGGAGTGTAGCAGATGGGGTATATGACTGCAGGGAGAAGGGGGAGTGTAGCAGATGGGGTATATGACTGCAGAGAGAGGGGGGAGTGTAGCAGATGGGGTATATGACTGCAGAGAGAGGGGGGAGTGTAGCAGATGGGGTATATGACTGCAGAGAGAGGGGTGAGTGTAGCAGATGGGGTATATGACTGCAGAGAGAGGGGGCAGTGTAGCAGATGGGGTATATGACTGCAGAGAGAGGGGGAGTGTAGCAGATGGGGTATATGACTGCAGAGAGAGGGGGGAGTGTAGCAGATGGGGTATATGACTGCAGAGAGAGGGGGGAGTGTAGCAGATGGGGTATATGAGTGCAGAGAGGGGTGGCAGTGTAGCAGATCGGGTAAATGATTGCTGAGAGAGGGGGGAGTGTAGCAGATGGGGTATATGACTGCAGTGAGAGGGGGGAGTGTAGCAGTTGGGGTATATGACTGCAGAGAGAGGGGGGAGTGTAACAGATGGGGTATATGACTGCAGATTGAGGGGGGAGTGTAGCAGATGGGGTATAAGACTTCAGAGAGGGGTGGCAGTGTAGCAGAAGGGATAAATGACTGCTGAGAGAGGGGGGAGTGTAGCAGATGGGGTAAATGACTGCAGAGAGAGGGGGGAGTGTAGCAGATGGGGTATATGACTGCAGAGATAGGGGGGAGTGTAGCAGATGGGGTATATGACTGCAGAGAGGGGTGGGAGTGTAGTAGATGGGGTATATGACTGCAGAGAGAGGAGGGAGTGTAGCAGATGGGGTATATGACTGCAGAGAGAGGGGGGGAGTGTAGCTGATGGGGTAAATGACTGCAGAGAGAGGGGGGAGTGTAGCAGATGGGGTAAATGACTGCAGAGAGAGGGGGGAGTGTAGCAGATGGGGTATATGACTGCAGAGAGAGGGGGAGTGTAGCAGATTGGGTATATGACTGCAGAGAGGGGTGGCAGTGTAGCAGATGGGGTAAATGACTGCAGAGAGAAGGGGGAGTGTAGCAGATG
This sequence comes from Taudactylus pleione, assembly GCA_031769625.1. Lineage (NCBI taxonomy): Eukaryota > Metazoa > Chordata > Amphibia > Anura > Myobatrachidae > Taudactylus > Taudactylus pleione. The sequence goes on along the minus strand of JAUIMM010000757.1, from coordinate 278 downwards.
GGGTAAATGACTGCAGAGAGAGGGGGGAGTGTAGCAGATGGGGTATATGACTGCAGAGAGAGGGGGGAGTGTAGCAGATGGGATATATTACTGCAGAGAGAGGGGGGAGTGTAGCAGTTGGGGTATATGACTGCAGTGAGAGGGGGGAGTGTAGCAGATGGGGTATATGACTGCAGTGAGAGGGGGGAGTGTAGCAGATGTGGTAAATTACTGCAGAGAGAGAGGGAGTGTAGCAGATGGGGTATATGACTGCAGAGAGAGGGGGGAGTGTAGCAGAT